>OX387322.1:8802500-9427500 GCA_947562085.1 Eudonia lacustrata | reverse complement strand
CGCAACTTTTCCCATTATGTTCTTGGGCGCATTTAAAACATTTTGCCTTGGATCGACATTGATCTGAAACATGTCCAAATTTGCAGCAATTATGGCATTGGATTGTAGGTAGCTGATATGTCTCCACAGGCATGGCAGTGTAGCAACAAAATATTCTCTGGGGCAGTACTTGGCCACTGAATGTTAAAACCACTGTCCCCGTGGGGACCCATTCTATACCACCTTCTTTGTAAATTTTCCGATTCAGTCGTCTAGCCTTAAGTATTTCACCACAACCGGAGGGAACCTCAGCATCCTTGACGAAATCTGTCAGGGAGAGGTCGGAGGGAACTCCCCTCACAATACCCATACGTGTGATATTAAATGTGGGAATCACAGCCTCATAGTGATTAGCGGCCAAAATGGGGTTAGTTAGAAAAGAGTTAGCTGTCGCTGGTGATTTAAATTCAACACTAATTCGGTTTCTACCTACTTTCTTGATCCCTCCTCGTGAGATATCTTGAACGCGGGAATTTAACATAACTTGGCCGAACTTGATTGGGTTCAGGGTAGTGCCAGCAGATGGGTGAGACTCAATGCGAGAAACGTGAACGAGGAAAGGGCCCTCATCTTTGTTAGAGTATTTTCTGCCTTCTTTCAGATTAGGATGGATGAACAAGGAAATTATGGAATCGGATGGTGCCCTGCTCGACAATTTAGCCGGCGGCTGAGCATCATCCTGATCCGAGGATCTTTTACTGGCTCTATGGGGAGGATCAGAGGTGTCCATCGACATCCCGACTACCGCGTCTTGCGACCCGGCAGCCTGAGAGTCGACAGAAAGCTCCATGTTGTTAGTCAGGTCAGGCGGTTTAGGCGGAATAGGAGACATTGCAAAATAGTTAGCAGCGTACAAAATGGGTTAAAACACTTACTGACGTCCGATGTACCCGAGGCACACAACAAAACACAAAAACAATGCAATAGGCAACGAAATTTCGCAGGTCAAACACAAACACGTGCTATCCCCAAGGAAACCCGAGTTTTGCATTTGTAGCAGGTTATGGTTTTATTTATATCTGTCACTTTGACATTTGCCGTTGACTTCCTGCCATTTCCTATCCGATTGGTGTTGCCAGATCCGGGTTTTGGTTTCGTCCATTTTGACGCAAACGCCGCCGCTTCTGTACTCTGCCATTCGTTCAATGTCATTCCCGCCAATTCTAACGGTTCCGAATCCAGCAACTTCGTCTTTATGACGTCAGCTGTAATTGTAATACCAGAATGCTCGATGGCCATAATCATTGGCGAAAACTTTTCCGGTAATCCTGCGAGCATCAATGATCCAATCCACTGATCAGTTATCTCAAAACCAGTTCCACTCAATCGTTGCGATGTTTCCACAATTTGAGTCACGTAGGTGGTCATATCCTCACAATTATCTCGCCGTATTGATATCAAGTGACGCAATAACGAAATCTTTCTCGAAAAACCTGAATCGTCAAACAGAGATTTGAGCTTATCCCACAACTCTTTCGAAGTCTTCGTCGTCTTGATATGCACGTACAAAGCCGGGTCGATGGTTAGGCATAATTTGGCCCGCGTCTTCGCATCGTCTTCGGGTTTTATGTCTTTTCCTACCACTGGCTGCACACAATGTAACATGCCTTCCAATACGAGCACATTTTCAACCGCGAATGTCCACTCATCAAAGTTTTCTCTGCCTTTTAGTTTAGGCACACTGGCTAAATAGTTTGTTGACATTTTGCACAACACAACCGTGTCTAAAATACGTTAATTACTCAAAACTTAAACAAAAAAGGATTGGCGTGATAGCCCATAACCTATTAAAACAAACACGTTGGTAATTCGGTGCAGACTGACATTTTTATTTCTAATCATAGTGTCATTACAAACTTTAGTTTACATACTGTAGCCTAGATGTCGCTAGTAGTTATATTTTGATACAACTCAATAATTGCAACAGAGGTATTTATTCGCTCGACGACAATTCAACATGTCTCAAACTGACATGTAACGATAGAGATGTGACATCCAAAAAGTGATGTCAATTCAATTAGTTGCCATTTTAGTTTTTACGGCACCGTGAAACTGACCATTTGGCCATACAGCCTAACAGTCTGTTCCGAATAGTGGTCATAACATGAATGTTTCTAGCATTGTTGTATTCCTGGTGAAGTGCGCTTCCACCATTGCCCTTATCCTTATCATCACTCAACGTCAGGTGAGAAGAAGGCATTGTGGCTTAACCGTAAGATACAAAAATATGGAACTAAGTTTAATATAAATCATTATTAATTTATATATCGCTCCTTATGATATACAATATGGTAATATAATGATTACTTGCAATATTAATAGAACGCCGAGGAAAAATCTGTGAGAAACAGCTATTTAAAATATTCAATACACTCTAGTCCTGAATATTTCAAAGATGCAGACATCCAAGATGCTGCGATAATAATTGCTAGGGAATGCAAGGTCGGTTGAAGAGGAACAGCGTGCAACAAAGAAAATAATAATGAGAGGCTATACTTACAAACAAGGCAGAACTCAAGTTACTGTCTATATTATTACAACCGTTTCTCTGTTAATGAAGCAATTTTTTTATTACCTCCTCAATTATCATTATAAGTCCCCACTGCTGGGGTACGGGCCTACCATGGAAACACCACTAGGAGAACAGTGGCGGTAGCCAAAGTAACATTAAGAAAACGATAGCGAAGTTCGAAAAGAATAAAATGTATGGGATTGACATAAGATTGACCACGTGATTTAGCGCGGCTTATATCAATCCCATACATTTTATTCTCTTCGAACTTCGCTATCGTTTTCTTAATGTTACTTTGACTAAGCCTACAGGCCATAAATAAACCAACATGCGAGCCTAGATGGAGGCTGTTAACGACTGCTATTGCCGCCGGGACCTTCCTAAAGTGCCTTTCAGAGCACGGAGGTGCTCGGGATGATACATTTTTAGTCGCCCATCCGATGACCGGCATTTGCGAAAGTTGCTTAACTTTCGCAATTGCAGACTGAGCGCTATCGAGCTCAACCTTATGCTTCTATACCCTGTTACTTCAGGGGATCCGCCCGCACCCTTGCAGCTGGAGCAATGCAAAACAATGCAATATAAATTGGTATTTGTTACCTGTCAACGTTTTGTTCATGAATTGGTTTTCAATGCTCAATTAGAGGTATTGTTCAGACATTGAGACAGTTATGCAAACATAATGAACGTGGCTACATCTACGTCTTTAACTTCTTTGTTTATTTTTTTTATATGAAATATCTTTAAAGTCTACTTAATACGAGTCTATACATTGTTATTTTTAGTTTATACGAAACCTGAAAACTGTTTGTTCACAATCAGTAATATAATCGATTTCAATATTTTTTATACCATGTTACATTTTGACCAAATAACATTTACAAAATCTTAAATAAAGTATATCCTACTAAAAAACACAACGGGACAGCACAAAAAGCTTGTAACTTCGTGAGTTTTCAAGATATATTTTTTTTGTACTGTATTCTTTAAACGAGAATATTTAACCCGTTTCGATTTATTTTTTTCTTTTAGTTGATAGCTTCGTGCGATTAGCACATTTAGCCAGTGTTAAAGTAATTTTTCTTTCAAGTAATACATAAATAAACAATATTTCCTTCTTCCTCCAGTAATGATGATGAATGATAATAGAAATGAGATGTGAGAAATGATATACCCCCCAACGCCTACAGTAT
This sequence comes from Eudonia lacustrata, assembly GCA_947562085.1. Taxonomy (NCBI): domain Eukaryota; kingdom Metazoa; phylum Arthropoda; class Insecta; order Lepidoptera; family Crambidae; genus Eudonia; species Eudonia lacustrata. Next base: position 9,423,756 of record OX387322.1, on the reverse strand, counting down.
CTCAGTAAAGATGTGGGGCTTTACTAAGTTCTCGGGCGTACTTCTTGAGAGAATTTGAAAAGTGACGTTGCACTGTTTTGTTTCATTTGCCAACACTCATGCACACTCACGAACACTTAACGGTTAATAAAGAGCGACAGTGATCTTCAAGTTCTTCAGATTCCATGCTACACCCACTACAATAACCATAGGCAACACCGGAAGGGAGGAGGAGTCTCTATCTTCGTGCACAATGACTTGAAGCACAACTTTATCGAGGAACACTGTATTGATGATGATATCCACTATCTCTGGATTCACCTCGAAAAGCAATGTTTGGATATTGGCGCTGTATACAACCCCAATAGAAACAAGGTAGATAGCTTTCTTGAGACTTACTCGATGCAGCTGCAAAAAAGAAAGAGAGGTGTGGTGTTTGGTGATTTCAATTTTGATCTACTAATATCGGACCGAGACACTCGAAAGTATAAAGATACATTAAGAGAATGTGACTATAGAATTTTAAACAAAGTCACCCGAAAATATTGTACCCGCGAAACAGCGTCCACGAAATCTATCTTAGACCATGTATGTACCAATTTAAAAGAAAATAACTTCAACTTCAACATTATTGAGACTGATATGTCCGACCACAAACAAATATATATAGAGATTGAGAATTACCAGCCTCCACCAATCAAAAAAGTCAGATACACAGCAATAAATTACAGCAAATTTTATGAAACTATAGAAAAAACATTAAACAAAGTTGATCAAGAAAACACATATGACTATAATACATTTGAACAAGACATTTTAAACTGTATATCTAAAAGTAAAATCTACAAAACAAAACTATTGAACCCTCCACGTCAAGATTGGATAAATAAAGACATCATTCACGATATAAATAAGCGAAATACACTATGGCACAACTACAAAAACAATATATCAGATATAAAAGTAGAAGAAAAATTTAAAGAGTGTAGAACTAAAGTTTATAAATCTATACAGAAAACTAAAAAAACATATTACTACAATTATTTCAAGAACAATATGAAAAAGCCTAAGAAAATGTGGGAGGCTATTAATAATCTAGCAAGGAATAATATAAAGGACACTTTTGGCCCAAACAAACTAATTATGAACTCAAGCACAATTACAGATGAGAAAGAAATTTGCGAGTGCTTTAATAATTATTTCTCAACTATTGGTTCAGTACTAGCAAGTGAAATCCCAAATAAACATTTAACGAGTCAAAGTCCAACACAAGCACCCAACATATCAGAAACAGATCTCTCGAACTTTGCACCAGCAACCACAGATGAAATCACTAAAATCATTGATGAATTGGCTCCAAACACGAGCTGTGGCATTGATGGCATCAGTACGAAATCTATAAAATGTATTAAAGAATTAATCGTTACTAGACTCACAAATTGTATAAATTTTTGCCTGGCTCAGGGGGTCTTCCCGGACAGCCTAAAAATTGCAAAAGTGAAACCAATTCACAAATCTGGAGATAGGTCAGATCCGTGTAATTACCGTCCAATATCGGTCTTACCAGTGATCTCGAAGATTTTCGAAAAAGTAATTTATTCCCGATTAGAAAAATATCTTACCTCTAAACAAATTTTATATAAAAAACAATATGGTTTTAGACCTAGATCCAATACGCTCTCTGCAACAGTCGACCTTGTCACCAAAATGAAAAATAAGATAGATGAAAAACAACTAGTACTTGGTATTTTCATCGACCTCAAAAAAGCTTTTGATACAATTTGTCACACAATACTTCTTAAAAAGCTCTCTGTAATCGGTATCACTGGCAAGGCTCACGACATTTTAAAATCATATTTTCAAAACCGTAAGCAAATTGTTAAAATAGGTCCACATAAAAGCTCTGCTAGTCCAATCACCTTCGGCGTCCCTCAGGGCTCAGTCCTGGGACCACTCTTGTTTTTAATTTATATTAACAATATACAACATATAGGTCTAACAGCTAATATCACCCTATATGCAGACGACACAAGCTTATTTTACTTTGGTCACTCAATCAAAACTATAACGTCAAGAGCACAGAGCGATTTGGATCTACTAAATAACTGGTTTCTATCAAATTTACTTACAATAAATACAAGTAAAACCAATTTCGTCATATTCGCCGCCAAAAACAAACCAATCAATGATATTGTTCAACTTAAAATAAATAACGAAATACTTAGAGAAAAAACGCATGAGAAATATCTTGGCCTTGTTATTGATCGCCAACTAAACTGGAAACAACACATAGACAAAATCAAAACCAAACTAACATCATTAACCGGTACTATACGTAACATAGCCAAATGTCTCCCACGTAAAATTAAATACCTTATTTATAATTCATTAATAAAACCACACATGGATTATTTGATTGAAATTTGGGGTACAGCAGCTAAATCTAATCTAGAAATTATACAAATTGCACAAAACAAATTAATAAAATCTCTATTCAATTATAAATTTCGCACGCACTCTAAAAAAATTTATGAGGATACTAAAATAATGACAATCAAACAAACATACACTTACTTCACAAGCATATTAATTTATAAAATTCTAAACAACCAGATCCATACATCACTATCGTTCCATAAAAAAGTTCAAATACAAAAAATGAAATTAAGAAATGCAAATCATCTAATATCACGCCATCCGAGAACGAATTACGGCAAAAAGAATATCGATTATGAGGGTGTGCGAATATATAATAAACTACCTGCTGAAATCAAAGATGCAAAATCATTAAATGGTTTTAAAAGACGACTTAAAATGTATGTATTAGATGAAATATAAAAATCACAAAAATACTAATAAATAAACAAGAATTAAAACCACAATATATTTATAGTCATTAACCGACTTTTTACATACCATTTCAAATCATAATAATATCATAAAATAATATTTAAAATCATTTAACACACTTATAAAATTACTAATCAAACTTTTAAACTATCAGTATTGATCTGCCACATCCATAATGCAAGTACGCTCTGCGAGCTTTAGATCCGTGGTTGTCGGTGCATACAATCGTCGGTCGCTGACATTTTTGTAATTTACCCGACATAATTTTTTATTTAATTTTGTGTTTTAAAGTGTACGCTCATTATGTCTTGCTTTGTTATGTTAAGTTAAAATGTTTATGTTTCTCAGTAAGTGAATATTGTAATTCTTTATGAGAAAATAAAGTTCTTAAACCTTATACCGTTTGGTTAACTATCCACTTGGTAAACCGGTTTCAATAATGTATGAAAAAAGAAAAATGTTTACTAAACGCATCTATCGAATACGAAGTAGTACTACAGAATAAATAATAGTAGTACAGTATCAAACGTAGGCTAGTTTTTTTTTTTTTTTTTTTTTATTTTGGCACGCCATAATGGCCTCACCCTGCCTGATGAAAAGGAGCCAGTGAAGCCCAAGAAGTGAAAGCGTTCATCACAGCGCTACCACGCTATGCCGAACGCTCACATTATGGCGGCCTGCATAAATGCTTTTTCACGCCCCGCTTAAATAACCCGGGAGAGAAAGAGGAGGGAAACACGTGTGCGGGAAGCGCATTCCACATACGGGCAGTTCGGCAAAAGAACGATTGTCCAAACTTTTACTTGGTTAAATAAATAATAAGATAACTTTTATTTGGAACATAAAAAATAGATAACATTAGGTAGGTACATATAGTGCTTCTAAGTGTCCGCTTTAGTATTAAACTGCAGCGTCGCCACAAACGCCCGCCCGCCTCTAGGTAAAATGGCGCGTTCCAAAATTTAAGAATCAACATGTTTTAAATAATTAATATAGTAAGTATTCACTTTTGCTATAAATTATGGATGTCTGATGATGAACACCTCGGTGGCCGAGTGGCAGAGCGCTCGGCCCGATAACCGAAGGTCCCAATCGTTGGTTCCCAAGGGTTCAATTCCCAGGTCGGGCAAAATGTATTTCGGATTTTTCGATGCATAGCCCGGGTTTGTGATTTGATCACGTGGTAAGCGTGGTGATTAAGCCATTAGCGAACAATTGTAGCGATGACTTGATTTCAATGATGGAGGCCTTTGCCCAGCTGTGGGACAGTTATAGTCTGTTTACTATGGATGTCTTTGCCCAGCCATGGTACAGTACGGCTAATTACTTATAAGGCTTTTTAATGGTATCAGGTCTCCCCAAGACATAAGCTTAAGGCCTAAGTGTTCTTATATTGTAGTGCGTCGTCGTTTCACTGTACCTATTGATCGTCAGTCAACAGGCTGTCCGTCCCGACAATGGTGACCACTGAATTAACAGGCGATATATATGTATATGCCTGTACATATGTATAAACAACTGTATTGATTGTGTTAATTAGTGCCTTTGTGCCCGACGAGGCAGGACTAGGAGGGTTGATAATCAAAGTTGTTTACACTATAACTATACTAGTTTGGTGATATTTGTATAGAGTCTGTAGAGTATTGTTTAATCCGTCTTCTGCCGTGAATACAGACATAATATAATTGTATTTTTTTTTAACTTTAGCAACATACATAGCGGACTTAATGCCTGAGGCATTTTCTTAATCACCACGCTTGCCAAATGCGGGTTGGTGATCACAAACACGGGCTATGCATCGAAAAATCCGAAATACATTTTGCCCGACCTGGGAATTGAATCCGGGACCTTTGGGTATAGAGCCGAGCGCTCTGCCACTCGGCCACCGGGTATCTACTTAATCTAATTTAATTACAATTCTAATATTTATTGTTTGTCAAAAATACTATATGCGATTTAAAGTCCATTAAATACTTTCAAATCGCATAATCAGTTTGGCAAACGTTTTCCTATATATCTACTGTCAAAATCTTTGTATTTTTCTTAAGCATGAAATGTGGGTTTTCCTAGCATTCCAGGCGTTTCTAGTTTGACTACCTACATTAGTACCATAGATTTACTTAAAGAAGACAACTTCAAGGAGTAGGAGCCGTTCTGAAAGTTACATTTGAATTAAAATCAACCCTGTGGTACACACGCCTGCACTGACTACTAGAAATTGTCAAATTTCCATAATAGACTTTAAACTTCACTAGTGGTCGCCCAGTGGTCGAAATTCGACCGAAATTTTATTAAGGCTGCACGGATTGTATCCTAAGCAATGAAAAATTAGAAGATTGAATGTGAGTTGGATTCGATTGGCATTGACAGATTTAACTTCAGTGCTGTGGAACCACCTCTCAGCGGCAGTATTTCCGGACCATTACGACTTAGGGATCTTCAAGAAACGAGCCTATTCCTTCCTTAAAAGCCGGCGACGCATCTGCGATTCCTTTGGTTTTGCGGGTGTCCATGGGCGGTGGTAATTGCTTCCCATCAGGTGACCCGCCTGCTCGTTTGCCTCCTTCTAATATAAAAAAAAAAGTTTCGGTCGCTCCTCTTCCATTTTTCAAATTTTTGAAAAGATTATATACTTATGCGTGTGTGTCAAATATATGGTAGTGTGTGTAATGTTTATTTTATTGATATAATTTATTATTATTGTATTTTTATTCATGCATAATTTAAAAAATATATATTAACATTCTGTACTCCTTCTCTATACACTCCCCGCCCGATCCTCTAAATGACAGCACACATTTACAGAATACACTAAACATGCACACTACTTTAGGCCCAAGACACCGTACTCGTAGAACAAGGGTACGAAGAACCGGATCACACGCGCTCTACACCAGGTACAGACAAGTACCTGGGCGCTTCTCTCCTCCTCCACGGCCCGGTCTACCCGAGCCGAGGTCCGTGCCTTTAGAGGCGCCCTCGGGTGGTTCCGCTCCCCGATCCGATCCGAACCCTTCGGAGACTCTGGGAGGGCACGGGGACGCGCAATTTTAAGTGTGCGATGCCGTACCCTCTAGAAATCCTCCGAAAGTGATTCGTTTCAACACGGCTTGAGGTACCCTTTACGTACCTCGCCGCCCCTTAAAAAGCCCGGTGAAGCTGAAAATGCCCCCTGTGAGAATCAGCAGTCTCTCTCCAAAAAAAAAAAATTCTCTATACAACGTGTAACAAAAAGGTGTGATCAAAATTAGAAGTTTCAAAGTGTTTCCCATCCAGAACTTGTATGTGTTGTTATTAAGACATAATTAATTACTTTAATTTGTCATGCAGTGGTTAATAAAATATTTATATTTGTGAAGTGATGCGCGTCAGGCGCGCATAGGCTAGCAGCAGTGATCATAAATGTTAGTACACAGAGGTTACTAAATCACTAGGGCTGAGACTTGTTTATTTTGATGTGAAGTCACAGTAGAAATATTAAATTAAAAATTTGCAATAACACATTAAAGATAATAATCATGCATACAAGATCTAGATCGGATACACTTTGGATCTTTTCATTTTGACCACAACTTTCTGTTACACGTTGTATAAACTATAAGTGTGCGAAATTTCATACTCCTTCGTCCGCGCAATTATCGTAAAAAGGGTTACAAAGTTATTGCTTCACAAAAACAAAAATAAAATTTTTGTATGAAAGAGTAAATAAATAAAAAAAAATAAAAAAATAAAAAATATGATCATAAATATGATTTTGCATGTTATCACGGTTATTTATACTTGGTTGCATGGCTAATGTTTCGGTATTATACACATATCACCAAACGTCCTGTAAGTATAGGTACTCTTTAAAAAAAACTATTTCGAATGTCGTGATAATTTATTCGTCGTTTCAATTAATTTTGTGAACACTCATCCTGCATTTCGTGCTAATCTCATGTTGTCGACGAGTTTGCTCGGCCACTCCATGAGTCTCTCCATCAGCCCGGCTACTCTAGAGTTGATCAATGGTTGTGTTGCTTGCGTCGCTCTTGGTGCTGCTTCATCATCACTATCTGAGAGAGCTACGTCAAGCTGAAAGTATGATGGCGATAATTAGCTGTTATTTTTTTGATGTGTAACAACTTTCCGCTCGCCTTCTTTAAATAAAATTTGTGGGAGTGATTTCGTAGAAAAGGGACGGAAGTAGTGTCGTAACAGTGTGATCCTGTAAATGTTACGTGTTAGTCGGGGAAGCCACCAGTGATGGACATTGCCACACGAGCCAAATGTCCGTTGTAGGTCGCAATATTTATGGGAGTGATTTCGTATAAATGTAATCGTAACAGGATAACAGTGTGACATGTCTTCTAATGAGTATTTACTGCATTCTCTTTATGATTTGTAAATTATATTCTATTTTCTATTGTAATATTAATTTTAACCATTTCGTGTGTAATAGACTTTTAAACAATATTTAAAAAAAAATAAGAAAATAAAAAAAAAAAATATACGTCATTGTTAATTCTAGAATCTATTTACTATTGTAATATTAATTTCAAAAGGTGAGATGTCAAATGTTACACATCATATGCGACTACTGTAAGGCTCGTAATTTTTTTTTTATAATACTGAGTTTTTCTTATAAATTTTAACTTATATCCCATGTCGCCAGGAGGCGCTGCTTCAATGCCATACAATATATAATTATCGTTTTCGTTAACGTGATCAAATGTCAAATGAACATTAGGCACCCTGAGTAGCAAACGAGCTCGGAGCTGAGGTGTGGTTAACGCACCCGGTCTGCCATAACTAAAGAAAAGCAACTTTCGCAAAGGCTGGTCTGACTGATAGTGACCAAAAATGACCAGCTCTCAGCGGCGGTATTTCCGGACCAATACGACTTAGGGATCTTCAAAAGACGAGCCTATTCCTTCCTTAAAGGCCGGCAACGCATCTGTGATTCCTCTGGTTTTGCGGGGGTGTCCATAGGCGGCGGTGATTGCTTTCCATCAGGTGACCCGCCTGCTCGTTTGCCTCCTTCTAATATTTAAAAAAAAATGTATTTTCTCGAACTGCCCCGTGCTTCGGACGGCACGTAAAACCTTTGGTCCCGGCCCGGCTGCATTGCAACCTTCGCACCGCACTGGCGATGGTGGTGCTTGAAGGGACTTCCTTTTTTTTGTGGTGCGACTAAGAAATGATTCATCAAATTTCTTCGTTGGTTTACTGTACAACTAAGGAGTTTCTGATTTTTTTTATAAGGAAAAAACACAATTCTTAAGGGTGCGCCGACCAAAAAATGCCAAAAATGCAGTTACGGTTAAGTAAATATAATTGAAAATACTATCGTATTAAATGAACAAAATATATAGGGAACGTGTTTACAATTTGTCAGAACCATAAATTCATAACACGCTATAGTTTTTTCTACAATATCATTTAAAGTTGGGCAAAAATCATGAAAACGAGTGGCGGCGTTTAGTAGATTTCTTATAGTTTATCTAAATTATTGTACCTCTGATTTTGTCTAAACAATCATCAATGGATAAACTACATATTGCTAGACTACATTTTCGATTCATCAAGTAATTATTTAAATAATTATTTTTTATTAAGCACCTTAAATTCCCCATACAAAATTAGTATGGCCGCGCGGCATCAAATAAATATGGACGACGACATTTCAAATAAAACATATGACACTTGTCACTTACGGATGGCGCACCCTTAATTCAACATCACCATAGCGTTCATTATGTAACACATTGTGCGTGTGTTCGCTATTGCAATTGTTATTACAAGACCGGGGCCGCCAACGCCACTTTTAAAATTCACTTAAATCAGTCTTCCGAGGTCTAAAGTCCCACTGTAATACATGTCTTTACTAAAACTCAAGGGGATCGGGGTGAGCATCACTCATCAATCATCATCTATCACCGGAAAAAAAAACCATTAACTAACACAAACTTGTAGCTGGCACCAGTAATCCTCAAGACATTAGGATGAGTGGATTGCCAGCTCAGTGGAATAAAAAAGGTACTATTTGTCAAGAAAAACGTTCAAGAAACTTCAACTCATAATGACGAACAACAGACTCACTAAGAGGTGCCGGATTCGACTCCTAGCGGGGGATAGGGGTTATTTTATTTTAGTTTATTTTATTTAATAGGACAACCAACAAAATTAACACTAAATTAAATTAAATAAAAATAAATTAATTTATTATTATTTTTTAATTAAACTAAATTAATATTAATTTATTTTAACACTTAAATGGTGGTAGCTAGCCAGACGACCTTACATTTAAAATATGTCGCTATAAATAAATAAATAAACAAAAAATAAATGTAATAACAATGCTAGCATTGTTGTGTTACGACAGTTAGAGATAAGATAGCCAGCTCCTCATTAGTTGAGGAGTCTGGTTGAAGAACGCTTCTATTTTCGCGGCCTTATCATCACTTAACAATCTCTCTCTGTAACTTCAGAGTGCCTATAGTGTGAATTTTGTTCACAATCCGTATTCATTCGATTACGTTAACGAAAACAAAAAATTGTACCTACCACGGCAAAAATTTAACTCTTCTCGCATGTCGCCAGGGGGCGCTGATTCAATGGCATACTTATTTTCTTTTCCGTTAACGTGATCGAAACGAAATTAATGAAACGATGTTGTGATAAAAACAAAGTAAGAAATAAAAATAACGTAAGTATTGTTTTCTGATTTTGATTATCATCCTTTGACTTGCAGATCAGACTAGGCTTGTTAAAAAAACATCGATATATCGATATATCGATATTTTTTGTTCGATATATCGATATTTTTTGGCGATTTTTTTTTTCCGATATATCGATACATCTATACAAAATAAATAACCAATATCGAAATTCAACTAAATTCGCTAGAATTTAAAGCCGTAAAAGATTGAAAAATTTAACTTATTGTTTTGTAGTCCGGTTCCTACCAACAGGAGCCGGCAGACGGCGGAACATGTCAAAAATAGAGGTTTTTTTTACTCTCACTGCCGGACAAATACTGGTTTGACTGATTCCTTTGTTTTAATTGAGATTTTCATAATTAAAATAATAACCTAAGGTACCTTGTCTGATGTGCAGTGCAGACATGTCATCAATACGAAAAGTCGACTCAAGCCCGCCCTGCTACCATAATCAAAATGTTATATGAAATGAAATATAAATACTCACAAGTAACAACACAAACATAAACAAAACACAATGGAAACGTCTAATCATTCTGGAGGTTTACAGCGAGTCTGCTCCTGCGCATGATACAACACGAGCCAATGGCAATCTCTTTATTATTACGCCAATATGCGTACCTAACACGGTCCGGGAAATCGATTATTCCACTTCACTATGTATATTATATATTGTAAATGGTATAATGGAAAAACAGTTTACGTAAACGACTATATTTAAAGAGTAATCTAGGTGCAACATATGATAACATTTTACGTTGTATTAACTGTGGTATTTCATATGTACAGATGAATCTGCATAGCCATCAGTTGCAATAACCGTTGGATAGATGGCACTGTGCCGCTAAAAAGCACTCAAAAATTAGGAAACATTGAAATAATTCTGTGCTTACGTCAGCCTTCCTGGTAACATAATGGTCAGTGCAGCCGCCCGGATTACGGAAGACCCAGGTTCAAGTCCAGGCTGGGTCGGGTAGGCATTTAATTTTTTCACTGTATTTTATAAATATTTAGTTCAGCTTCATTACAGCAGAATTGCTGTAATGAAGATGAACTAAATATTTAAAAAAAAGGTGCAGCAGTAAACTTAAGGTTGCTAAAGTTAACCATTTTCAAAATGGCCGATCGTTGGATGGGTGGGTTATCAAAATGTAATCATCTCGAGCTCCTCCGTGCCTCGGAAGGCACGTTAACAAATGTGTTGACAAGAGCGGAAAACCATCGAAAGGCTAGGTGTCTGTGTTTATATTAGGCTTTAGCTCTTATGAAAAACAAAAGCCGTTACAAAAATAGTTAAATCACGACGTAGTCATATCCTTCTCAGACTTATGAACAAGCCCAAAGCAGAATAGCTCAAAGTGGCTTTTTTAGTCCCACCGTAATCCACTAGCACATTCGGGGATATTAAAACAAATCTGTGCCAATCTCTGCGAAATTCCGCCCGCCCTAGCGACAACTGTGGGTTAATAAATTATTTATAGGGCGGCTTATCTTAGAAGCTGATCCGCCAAGGCGGCCGTCTTATTTTCCCGACCTTTAAAAACTAACAGTGAGCTTCGCAAAAATACTTAAGGAATTTACTAGGGACTACCTCTGTGGGGTAGTGGTAAGAGCTCCGATCTCAAACCTAGCGGTACATGGATTAAATCCCACATGTTATGTTAGCTTTGGTTCTGGTAGAGCCCAATGTGTAATTGGCTAGACACCATCTTGTCTGAGTCTTCTAAATAACAACAAAGTTGTGTTGCGTCAATTAGAGGACATCATATATACATACATAAGTACCGTTCAAGAATTTAGAGTGACAAAACAGTCAACGGTGACTTACTGCCGTACTCAGAGACGTCAATTAAGTTTTAATGACAATTAAGTCACTTACTTTCACTTTCTTATGTATAGTGCTAAGTAGAGAAGGAAAGACATTTAATTGTGATCAAAACTTAATTGACGTCTCTGAGTACGGCAGTTAGAATACTAATTCGAATAGAAATTATCACAGTGTGAGAATATCTGCCACCTTTTCAAAAATCACACCCCTGATCAATGTTCAAACAAAACGAAGTAACAAAAGTAACTCTACCCACATTCGTAATAAGAAATGTATTGCAAGAACAACACTCGTTCTGCCCGACTTAAATGTATAAAAACATGCTTGGAAATCAAGATCAAAGCAATAACAATAGTTTGTGCCTGCAGCTCTTCTGTTTGCGCAGTTCCTGTTAGCAATCACAAAGAAGATCCCGCAGGAGACAGGATTATCTTCGGCTTTATCCGTACACTTTGGCTACGTAGACGCGTGGTGCCACTGCAAGCGGCCAGCTTATTGTGACGTAACTCGCGTGAAAACTCACTAAGTTCAAGCGCGAGAGTGAGTGCACGTTAATTCAACTCATTTAAGTAGGTAACCGATTTGCTGTACTATCGTGTCAATTACCAAAGTTGTCAGACAATTTCTTCAGTCTTAGCCGAGGTGCCCACCTAAGTAACGTGGCACGTGATCTGGCATGTAACTTGCCACTAGCATCGGAAATGTATCTGAGTAGCATGTCGCGCCACGCCACGCGAATGGGTATTAGCCCATACATTGCCTTTGAATGTTGATGCTTGTGGCAAGTTACATGCCAGATCACGTGCCACGTTACTTAGGTGGGCACCTCGGCTTAGTCAACGCGGAATAAATACTTAGGTATAATGAAAACCAATTTAAAATATCTTATGCTTCTTCGTGCTTCGGAAGGCACATCTAGTAGTTGGTCTCGGATGTTGTTATAAGAAATTTAATATCATGCTCTTATTATCATCATGTGTTAAACTCTTGCACATCAGCAATGAGCATACACAATAATATACGTGGCTTTATTTCTACAAGAGGAGAAAATAGAGAAATTAACAAGCGTGTGCATTATGTATGACGTAGAATTTAAATTATGACGTCTTGGTTTTCCATTAATGGTTACACACCAAAAACATGCTACTATACTATTACTTATTCTGTGATGCTACAAAAGTGTAGCACACTTTAAGCATATGCACCGTTACCGTGAATTAAAGAAAGAAAGAAAAAGCATTTACTCAGTATCATAAAACAACATTCAAACAAGTAAAACATTCATAATTTAAGATACATGGTATATGATACTGAAAAGGCACTTTTATGCCCGTTTTCAGCGACGACACTAAATTTACCCCTAATCCATTTAGTATGACAGCTGCTGAAGTAAAACCGTCACCTAAAAGGCTTACGGGACGGCGATGAATATGGGCTATACATACTTCATACAATTTACATAACACTTTGTTTATTTCCATTTCGATGACGACCGCCGTAGCCAAGTGGCTTGAACGCTGGACTTTGAGCGGCGCTAACTCTGAGGCCCCGGGTTCGAATCCCGGTCGGGTCAATGTCGAGAACGAACCTTCCGGTGTTGTGCCGGGTCTGAGTGGTTGTGGTACCGTCATTGTTTCTAATTTCCTGAGTACTTTAGCTATTTACCTTGGGATCAGAACAATGTATGTGATGTTGTTGTCTAATATAAATATATTTCCGCTTAAAGTGAGACCCCGTAACCATACAGAATTTGACTTCGTAAGACTTCAATAATACTTTCCGTGTTTCATAAACCTGGTGCTGTTCCCAAATCTCTGTAAAATTGTTTTGTTATAAAACTGCTCGTGCGGATTACTCGCGGGCTTTGTAAATATAACTAACAAGTAATATACGTGATTATCTCTTCCAATTTCGCTGAAACAAGGTTTTAGAACAAACTGTTTGAACAAACATAACGTTAAAGGTTTTAGAACAAACTGTTTAAACAAATATAACGTTAGAGGTGTTTTATGTTTGCTATATGATTCAACATACGGTCTTCCTTCACTGCTGGGATCAGACCTTCCAACTTAAACGTATGCACATGGCGAGAGATAAAGCGATGTTTCTTTAAAGCCCATCAATTATAGATTATTACGTAATTAGGTAATTATAAATTTTTGGTCACCCATCCGATGACTTGTCTTTGCGAAAGTTGCTTAACTTCAGCAATCACAGACCGGGCGCGTTAACTACTGCACCATCGAGCTACTCTCTATCTAATTATATATTTATGTATAGGTATGCTATTAAATAAATAGATATAACTAGTAAAAGTGTCACTCTATTCACTAACGAATTATTTCGGTAGGGACATCAATATTATATGTAATTCTTTTTTAATTCTATTTTATTTTTATTTCTTTCATGTATTACTGTGTGACACTAAATAAATAATTTTTCATTTCATTTCATAATACAATTACATATTATTAAATGTTACTAGTAAATCAATTGCTGTTAACACTAAATAAATAATTTTTCATTTCATTTCATAATACAAAGTATATTATTAAATGTTACTAGTAAATCAATTGCTAACCAATCAGCATGACGAAAGTTTAATTTTAGGCCTATTTTAAACTCACCATAAGAGGTAATTCGTCATCGAAAAAACGCTGAAAAAACATGTGTAAATTCGCCACCGGTAGCTTTTTAAAAATTATTGTAGGTAATTAAATTATTTAAATTATTTTATGAGAATTTTATTTATGTTTATATGCTTAAATACACAATACATGTATTTAAGCATACATACATAAATAAAATTCTCATAAAATAATTTAATTACCTACAATAATAATGAGTTCTATTATTTTAAACTAAACCTTGCAATAAAGTGTGTCAATAGGTGTATCACGTTGTCTAAAAATCGATGCAAAATAATATATATCTTAATATCATACTTTCACAGTTTAATTTGACACGAGTTGACACCTTGATAACGCTTGAATAAACTTTGAAATATGAGGGAAAACTCTTTGGCGGCGTGACGAGCACGCTTTCATATATTCGCTAAAGGTTTCCTGCAAACCACAGGTAAGGTAAAAGTAGAAGATACAAATATTGACACTGTGCAATTTAATGGAAGTAGGTATATAATCGCCATTTGTACAACTCCTTGTATACTCTATGTTTTAGTATGCACAAACAATAGAAATACTTTAACTTAATTTTAAAATATGCAGTTTTATAGGAAAGCATAGATAATAGGTACATAATATTACCAATGTATTATAATTGTTATTTAACCACTGTCAGTATTACATTTCTCGATTAGGAATAAAAACGGAGGTATTCCATGAAGCACGCCCAAACGAAGAACACCCAGACGAAGCACACATAAAGTATTATTATAAAGTGTTATATTATTATAACCCTATGGTGTATTTTGTCTTTGCCTGTTATAATAACTAGCGACCGCCCGCGACTTCATCCACGTGAACACACGTAATCAAGATCAATCCCACAGAAACCGTGCATTTTTATTATTTCGGAATTTTTAGATCTTGACAACAGCCTCACCTATCGGGTCCAAAACTATCCTATCTTTCAAGCTGGAACTAACCATACACATTCGCAAAGTTTCATTGAAATTAGCGTGTACGAACACAGTGACATTAAGTAGATTATTATCACTTTAATTTATTAATAAAACGGATTGATGTTAAAAATTAAAGTTGGTCTTATTAAATAATAAATATTTTCTTCTGGCGACATTTTTAATTCTTAGTCCCCGCACTATGCGAGTGATATTCGTAGGTGTGCTTCGTGGAATAGAAAATTATTTTAAAATTTTATTTGAAGCCCACCTATGGGTGTGCTTCGTGGAATACCTTAGGTGTGCTTCCACTGGGTGTGCTTCGATTGGTGTGCTTCATGGAATACCTCAAAATACGCAGTCACCCAATTATTGACATCAATGTTAATAATTATACAATGTTATTTTTAGTTTATACGAAACCTGAAAACTGTTTGTTCCGAATCAGTAATAGAATCAATTTCAATATTTTTTATATCATGTTACATTTTGGCCAAATAATATTTACAAAATCTCAATTATAGTATACCCTACTAAAAACACACAACGGGACAGCACAAAAAGCTTGTAAAAGATATTATTTTAATTTTTTTTTGTACTGATTCTTTAAATGAAAGTATTTGACCCGTGTTTCGGTTTTCATATAAACTAAAAATAAGGTTGTATATTTATATCACTAGCTTAATACGTGCATAATATTAAACGTCGATAATTGGTGGAGCGACGGCCGATGGTATGTTCACCCTATAAGTCGCAACAAAGTTGCTTTAATATAGCTTGAATTCAGTAAGTTTACGTTCCGTGCACTCGCTCGCACTAAACCGGGCCACCAATAATGAGACCCCAGCAGGTAAGCTTAAAAGGAAATACTAAGGTCGACTGAATTTAAAAATGAAAAGTAGACAAAATCAACGTTTCGTAGTCCCCTGATTCTCCTCCAAAACTGGACCGATTTAATTACTTTTTTCATTTAAGAAAAAGAAAGGCTTTGGCTGTGTCCCTATGTTTTGTTTTTTTTATTTATAATCTCGTCAAATTTGGAATACACAGCGGAAAATCTGGCTAATTTTTTAGGTTTTAAAAATTCATATTTTTTTAATAATTCATTTATGAAAAAAAAGGAATGCTTAGGGACACAGACAAAGCCTTTCTTTAATTTTTAGTGAAAAATCGGTACAGTTTTGGAGGAGGAATCAGGGGACTACGAAACGTTGATTTTGTCTACTTTTCATACATATTTTTCAATTCAGTCGACCTTAGTGTTTCCTTTTAATACATAGCGCACTCGAGCATAACCGACGTCAATACCAGATTTTGCTCGCGCGCCGGACGCACGTCTCGCTCGAGCTCCCTCCGCGCCCGGTTCAAGATCCCGTTTGCCGTTTCGGTCCCTATTATCGTGTACCGGTAAGGCTCCGGTGCACGGTACGCCGCGTCTCAAGCGCTTTCGTCGTGGTTCTCATCGCGGAGCGCTTGTCGCCGTTTCACACGACAGGGTGTCATTTTCGAGTCTGCGCTTAGCAGCCAACTGGTGGATACGTAACCGTGACAACTAAGCCAGTTGGGGCACTGACCCGGCTGCCCTCCTGACCCTCCTGGGGGGAAAACACTCCGGAAGAGTTCTGGCAAAGTTGGCCTTGGGGGATCTCCTAGTCAACTCAGAACTTTAGCCACACTAGAGTCTAGTTTTAGTAACACACCCTACGGTGAATTGATTTTCACCGGAGGATACACTATTAGGGCCTACAAGCTAGGTCCCTTCTTAACTCACGCCTCCCTGTCTACAGACAGGGAGGGTCTGACATCACTCACGCATCTCGGTGTATGGCCTTAGGCCACACACTGAGATGGAGCTCGAGGTGATTGAGTCCCTAATAGGACAAAGTCACCCCGAGAGCTATAGAGTCCTTAAGACTGCCTACAGTAACAAACTGTCCTCTTCTGCGCCCTCTGCGCGTCCCTCGCCTTATGCGAAACCGGCCGTTCAACTGCCGGCCCCTCTAACCGCCCTACTTAGCCCCGCGCTCGGCACTCCGCCGTCCGACGATAGGCCCATTATTCGGCTGCCTCAGCCAGCCTCCCCGTCTACTCATAACGAGCCCTTAATCGCTCATATCGAGCCCCAGCCCGAGCGCCCTTCGCTCATGCCCAACTTCGCTCCCGCAGCGCCGTCGCCCGCTCCCGAGTTAGAGATGGAGGTTTGCCCCTCCGCCTCTAACGCGGAAGAGGATAGCCCGTACGTCACGGGCTCCGAGTCCGAGGAGAGCTCATCGCAATCCGATGAGACCTCATCCAACTCGGAGTACGAGACGGTCGGTAAAAACGGCAAGCGCGTCCGCAAGACCGCCCCTCCCTCCGTCCCCCCGCCTAAGGCCGCGAAAGCAAGTAGCGCGCCTAACTCCCGTCCTAGCTCCCCGAGGCCCGAGCCGGCCCAGCCGCGCAAGGACAAAAAGCCCCCGCCTATCTTCATACAAGATACAAAGTGCTGGCCCGATCTTTCGCGATCTATTAAGGCGCGATTCAACGCTATCCCTCTGAGGACTCGCCTAGTTCACGGCGATCCTCAAATGATCAAGGCTGAGTTTTCTAACTCAACCGAATTCCGGTCGGTTACCGCGTTTTTACGCTCCAACAACGTGCCCTTTCACACGTACTCGCTTCCCGAGGAACGTGTACTGTCCGTTGTAATCCGAGGCCTCCCCTCGGATTGGGACCCCAAGATAGTCCTCGATGACATTAAGTCTCAAGGCTACCCGGTCCAAGAAGTGTCCCGGATGATAGGCCGGAACAAAAAGCCCTTAGGCCTCTTCAAGGCGATATTAGATAATACCCCGGAGGGTAAAGCTATATTCAATATTAAATCGATAGAGAGCTTCACTCGTCTATCGATCGAGGTCCCCCACAAGCGTGGCATTGTAGGTCAATGCCACAAATGCCAACGTTACGGGCATGCCGCCCGTAACTGCTTTGCGCGCCCCCGGTGCGTTAAGTGCCTGGGCGACCATGGCACTGAAGCGTGCCAGAGGCCCAAAGCGCCGGCGCCGGTCTCCGACGACCCGCCCGGTTGCGTTAACTGCGTTGAATTGGGTCATACCGCGAATTATCGCGGTTGCCCCAAGGCTCCGCGCAGTAGCGCAACCCGCGGGTCGGGACCGCGCCGTAACCCCGCGTCCCGCGCCCCTCCGCCTTCGCAGATCGCGAAAGTTTCACTCCGCCCCGCGGCCCCCTTACCACCGCCCCGCAACGCTTGGACTACACCGCTAGCTCCTAAGCTCGCGGCGCAGGCCCCCGCGCTAAACTCGCTCGCCGAGTTTCCCGCGGCTGGCCCGGCTCGTGACCCACCTTCGCCTCCGCCTCCGGCCCCTACTCCTATGGAGCAAAGCCCTCCCGAGGCCCCTCAGGCCGCAGTCCCTGTGGCCAAGGCCCCTCAGGCCAAGGCTAACAAGCCCAAGGCCCCTAAGGCCAAGCCCCAACCGGCTAACAAGCCGGCCCCCGCCCCTAAGGCCCCTAAGACCCAACCTAAGGCCCAACCCAAAGCCCGCCCGCAGCACCCGTTTGCCGTGACCGTTGGCGCTTGCCCGGTGAGCTTCACTGCCATGTCTACGGCAGTCGAAATTGTACGGTTATACCGTTACAAGGACGAAATCGTAGAGATGGTGGAGAAGCTGCGCTTAGCCGCGTCCGACCCGTCCGCTTGCCCCGCCACTATCATGGCGGCGATCTTTAACGATCACGGTCCACTTTTGGACATGATCACGTCCCTTTTCGACTCCCTAAAGTCCCATAATGAATAATACGCCCAATTCACGTATTAAACCCCGATCCCTAACGGTTGCGTTTTTCAACGCGAACGGTTTCTTGAAACAACGCGACGAAGTGTCCGAGTTTTTAACCGAACACTCCGTCGACGTTTTACTCATACAGGAAACTTTCCTGAAACCATCTTACCGAGACCCTCGCTTGTCAAACTACAACCTCGTCCGTAATGATAGAGATGGCCGCGGAGGCGGCACTCTTATCTATTACAAGCGGTCACTTCACTGTATCCCGCTCGATCCCCCTCAACTTTCCGATCTAGAGGTCTCGGTCTGTCGGCTAGGCATGACAGGCCACGCGTCTATCACTATCGCTTCCGCTTATTTGTCCCCAAATAAGCTTTTGAAACAACCCGATCTCGAAGCGCTGTTCGCTATGGACACCGCCGTCATTATTGCCGGCGATTTCAATAGTAAACACGCTCAGTGGAGTTGCAATACAACCAACCGTAACGGTCGGGTGTTGAGCCAACTCGCTGAGTCAATGCTCTTCGATATCGTCGTGCCTATGGAGCCCACCCACTATCCGTTAATAGATAATTTCACCCCTAACCCGCTAGATATGGCACTTCTACGGAACGTAACCTTGCGGTTGCGTTCTATAGAAGTGATCCACGCGCTCTCCTCCGACCATAGGCCGGTTGTCTTACATTTAGGCCCCCCCACCGACCCCACCCCCGTCATTAAGGTGGTGACTGACTGGGATAAGCTCGAGAAGCTTCTCGAACCTACCGCCAGTGAGTCATTAAACCAGATTCCGGACGTCATTGACTCGCCTCACGAGACAGTGGCCGCGATCGACGCCCTCGGCAGTCACCTCACTAACGCTATAAGCGAATCGTCCCGGCGGGTTGTAGCGACGGTTGACCATCGCTTCAAACTGCCGGAAGATATGAGGCGACTGTTGCGGGCGAAGAACGCCGCCACTCGCGCTTACGACTCCTATCCCACTTCGGACAACCGGGCTCGTATGCGCTCACTGCAGCGCGCTGCTAGAGAGCGCATACAAGAGCTCCGCGAGTCGAAGTGGCATGGCCTTCTTAAAGACATCACGCCTTCTCACCAAGCGTATTGGCGGTTGGCGAGAGCCTTTAAGTCGGATACGGTCACATCCATGCCCCCTCTTAAGAAACCCGACAATTCGGTCGTCTTTGACGACGACGAAAAAGCCGAGTGCCTTGCCGACAGCCTCGAGGCCCAATGTTCGCCTAGCACCCTCCCAGTCCCTTCGAACCATATCGAAATGGTAGACAGCGAAGTCGAAAGACTCTCGTCCCTCCCTCCCACCGCGACCCTCCCGCCCGTTACGGAAGATGAGGTGCAAACGCTCATTAAGCGTCTTAAACCCCGTAGTGCCCCCGGGGCAGACGGCATTTCAAACAAGATCCTTAAGATCTTACCCGCTCAGCTCATCCTTTTAATAGTAGCTATCTTCAATAGCGCCATGACTAACGCCATCTTTCCCGCTGCGTGGAAAGATGCGGTGGTCATAGGTATTCATAAGCCCGGTAAACCGCGTACCGCCCCCTCTAGTTATCGCCCCATCAGTCTTCTCAAATCGCTGGGAAAACTGTACGAACGCGTATTAGTCTCCCGATTAAAGGACTACGTCCTATCCAATAACCTCCTCATCAACGAGCAGTTTGGGTTCCGGCCCAAACACTCGTGTACTCACCAATTGCACCGCCTCACGGAGCATATCCTTTCCGGTTTCAATAGACACCGTCACACGGGCACCGGAGCTCTTTTCTTCGACGTCGCGAAGGCGTTCGACAAAGTCTGGCACAACGGCTTAATTTATAAGCTGTACAAACTCGGCGTGCCAGACAGACTCGTGCACATCATACGAGACTACTTGTCGGGTCGCTCTTTTCGCTTCCGCGTCGAAGGAACGCTCTCCGCCCCGCACCCTATTCGAGCCGGCGTTCCGCAGGGATCCGTGCTCTCGCCTATCCTCTTTGCGCTTTACGCAAACGATATCCCCAAGTCCCCCGGTGTAGAGCTAGCTCTATTCGCGGATGACACCGCGCTATTTTCGTCTGGTAGAGACAAAACCGCGGTTTACAACCGACTCCAAAAGGCCGTTAACACCCTCGGCGTTTGGTTTCGCAAATGGCGGATCGAAGTGAACCCCGAGAAAAGTGCCGCTGTGTACTTTTATCGGGGCCCCGACGATCCTTGCCGTCCGATTCGTTTATTTGACCGCCCTATCCCATGGGCTAGGCAGGTGAAATATCTCGGTGTCACCCTCGATAGGAGATTGTCGTTTGCACCGCATCTCAAGATCGTCCGTAACAGGGCCGCGTTCATATTAGGTCGATTATTCCACCTTATAGGCAGGAAGAGTAAAATGTCTCTTAGAAGTAAGACGACAATTTACAAAGCCTGCATCCGCCCAGTCATGACCTACGCTAGCGTAGTTTTCGCGCACTCCGCGCCCTCTTATTTGTACCCCCTACAGACCCTCCAAAACCGATTCATGCGAGGCGCGACGGGTTGTCCGCATTACGTTCGCAATGTAGACCTCCATCGCGACCTCGATCTCCCAACCATCAAAGACTTTATCAAGGACGTCTCCCGACGTTACTTCGATAATGCCCCCCACCACCCCAACCCTCTTGTGGTGGCGGCTGCCAACTATAATGTTGAAGGCCTTCCACCATCAAGACGGTACACGTCTAGGCGTCCAAAACACGTCCTAACCGAGCCCGACGACGCAATTACAGTTGCGAATGCCCCCCCGCCCGTTCCTCCAAATGACAGCACACATTTACAGAATACACTAAACATGCACACTGCTTTAGGCCCAAGACACCGTACTCGTAGAACAAGGGTACGAAGAACCGGTTCACACGCGTTCTTGGTCGTCAACCTCATGGTCAAACATAAGCAGAAGTCGAAACATTGAAGGAATGAATAAAAAAATTGTAAATAAAATAAATTTGAGTTTTTTATTGGAAAGGCAAATCTAGTTAAATATGATTTTGCATGTTATCATCGTGCACTTGGAGAGGCCTATGTCCAGCAGTTGACTAGTATAGGCTGATGATGATAATGATGATGATGTTATCACAGTGTTCTTTATACCTGGTTGCATGGCTATGCTTCGGGATTATACACCTATCATCAAACATCCTGTAGAGTAAACACCGGACCTACTGCAGTATCCTTATGTTGTGACGGGCGCTGGCTGTAAACCAAGCGCGGAGTCAGGTAATAGACATTTTAGAGCGGAAACAGCTAATGATACAATCTCATTTCGAGGCGACTCTGAGATAGATGCGAAAAATCTGTACTAAAGCTGAGAGCAGGTACCTATACTTTACTAAGTCTGCTTAAGCTACCTTGTAATGTACCCCATTTGGAGAGCAACTGCCTCCTGACATACAGGCTTGTAGCCTAGTTTTGGAGGCAGGACAAATCTTACCTGTATTATGCTTTTGTGGTTAATAAAGATAAAGATAAAGATAAAGATATCAAGTTAAATATGTCTTTGGATTTGCTTGGCGGAAGGATTTTACTCAGACGGCGATTTTAGAATCTCACCGGTGATTTATTAACATAAATACACAAAATAATTATCAAAAGAATACATAAATATACAAGAGTAACATGAATACACGAATTAATATTGATAGATTAGATATTAGATAGAGATAGAGATATTAGATTGAATTAAATGTAAAAAGTTTTGCATTATTTACAAAACTAAGTATTAAGATACATACCATTCCGTTCGTGAATTTTCGGTGTCAAAAATAAGTTACCTGTGTCTTTACTCAAAATTGATATTACAGCGTATTATTTAATTGATATCACAGCGTGAGAATCAATCGCCGGTTCAAAAATCGTTTCCCAGATCTTAGTACCTATTTCTGCTAATAAACATCATTATTTTGATTAATTTGTTTGTGGATCTGGATCCAGTGAAATCACAGGACATGAAACCTAAAATCTGAAGCATCAGGGTCAGATAAGCGCGTGATGCCAAGAGGCCATGGTCTGCCGCGGCCGCTTTCCATCAGGCAAGCTGTACATTCGTTTAGTGGCTCAGCATCATAAAAAAACGAGAATACAAATTATGAATTTTTACTTTCTATTTTCAAGTGCTAATTGCTGCACTGAAGCTAAATTAAATATTTATAAAATTTATAAAATACAGTGAAAAAATTAAACGCCTACCCGACCCAGCCAGGAATCGAACCTGGGTCTTCCGCAATCCGGACGGCTGCACTGACCGCTGCTTTTTTAATGCTTTGGCGCGCTGTGCCGCTATTAGCACTCAAAAGCATTAAAAAAGCAGTGACAAAATTCAGCGCTTACGGTAGCATAGCGGTCAGTGCAGCCACCCGGATTGCGGAAGACCCAGGTTCGATTCCTGGCTGGGTCGGGTAGGCGTTTAATTTTTTCATTGTATTTTATAAATTTTATAAATATACAAATTATGATAACTACATTCGGTCACCCATCTGTAGAACCAACATGGGTGAAGTTGCATAATTTTCACGATCGCCACTCAAGCGCGCTACACCCTGCACAAACTAACTTCTAACTGAATATGTCTTAAAGAAATCTTTCACATTTTCTCAGAACTAACCGACCATATAGAATACCGTCTACAAACCGACTCAGTTCTAATGCGGTACTATAAAAATTTAAACATCAATTTTAAGATCTTCACTCGTTTACAGCGATATCAGAGTCTAATCTGCATGCTTACTCGTACCACTTCGAGTTACGACGGTAACGCTTCATAGCTCCAAGTTAGAATGGTTTTATGATTGCTGGCTCGCTCTCATACGGCTGCAAGCAACGTTTGCTCACGATATATACTGGTAGCAGTTTGCAATCAAGTTTTATTTGTACTAAACCTTTTGAACATTAATTCATTTGCGGTAACTACATATTTTCATATTTGCATTTAGCAATTTTCTATTGCTAAATGCAAATATGAAAATATGTATTTGCTAGATGTAGTAGAGCACTATTACATGGCATCTTTAAATTTAACTCTATGGCACAGTGGTTTACGTGCCAGGTCTCCGATTGCTGACGTTAAGCACAATCGCAAAGGCCGATCATCGGATGGGGGACCAAAAATGTATCATCTTGAGCTCCTCCGTGCTTCGGAAGGCACGTAACCCGTTGGTCCCGGTTGCATTAGCAGTCGTTAACAACCAATCCGCACTTGGCCAGTGGTGGTTTATGGCCTGCCCCAGCAGTGGGGACATTATGAGCTGATATTGCCTGTAACCTTTCGCTTCTCCTGCAGCGATGGGTCGATCGCGAGGCGGGGTTTTTTTTCTATGCATACTGTCGTGCTCAGTGGCGTGCACTTGGAGAGGCCTATGTCCAGCAGTGGACGTGTGTAGGCTGATGATGATGATGATGATGATGATGATGATGATGATGATACTGTCTCAGCATTTGGCCACCAACCTGCCTGTTGGTGAGCAGGGCGTGGCCTATGGTGGCATGCTTAGACACGAAATGCCAATTCACTCTTGCCTTGAAGTGACACAAGTCGTAGTGAACAGGGAACACGTGACCAAATAGCGCATTCCACTCATTAGCGGGCGAGTCGCTCTCGTTCCAGTTGGAGCAGGTTCTCACATGGCTGCTTCGATAGGTATCTGTCCTACCACTCAGCTAGAAGAGAGCTAACCATGGAATGCCACCATTGTTGTGGTGCGCTGGATGAAACGGCATTGCACACTCTTGTGGCCTTTTCAGGGCGGGCGCAAGAGTGCGCGCAATTGTGCGCGATAGTGCTCCCCGACTTTGTCAGCTTGTCGAGGCCAAAATGGGATACCATGCTGGCAGTCAAGAAGTCGTGGGAGGCGGTACTGATATTCGCCAAAAGCACAGATAATACGAATATAATCGAAAACTTTACTATAGGTTTTAAAATAAGAATCTATATATTAATACGTGAAGCAAAAACTTTATAGCCCTTTCTTTGATTATATTTATAAGTCGGAGGAGTAAGAAATTTTGCACACTTATAGTTTATATAAAGAAAGAGTACAGAATGTTAATTTTTTTTTTTAAATTACGCTTAAAAAATACATTAAATCAATAAAACAAACATTACACACACTACCATGTATTTGACACACGCATATAAGTATACTCTTTTCAAAAATTTCAAACATGGAAGAGGAGCGGCCGAAATCTGTCAATGCCAATCCAAACCAAAATCCAACCTCAGAACAATAATATCGAGCACAAAGAAGTTTGGTGACTCGTTTCTTTGTCGCACCTCCAAAAGATGGAATACTTTCATTCGCCATTCGTTTACGGTTACCAAAACGGAAATTAGTAAACAAGAAGAATAGCTTTGGTTATTATTCTGAGAACCCAACACACACATTCTATCTTTTTGAATTTTTCATTACTCAGGATACAATCCGTGCAGCCTTAATAAAATTACGGTCGAATTTCGACCACTGGGCGACCACTAGTTCAAGTAAATGCATGAAAACTCACTTTTGATAATCTTTAATTTGTAATTCAATTCAATTCAATTTAATTCAATTTGTATTCTCCATGTTTTTATCTATAGTAAGAAAAAGCTCTAACAACATCAACTTAACATTTTACAGCACATTATTATATTTATTAACGTCAAGAGACACTTTAGTGTCACTTTAGTGTCTCTTGACGTCTTTTGCATCTTACGTCAGGAGACACTTTATTGCTATCTAACTTTTCCTAACGTCCTTCCGTACCTGTGCATGTCCTCACTGGTCTGTGATGTCTCTGAACTCCTCCTAAATGGCTTGACTTTTTTGATGAAACATTGTATGTATAAGTGAGTCCCTGGAAGGTTTTGACTTACAATTGGACGCCGTAGGTGGAGCTGCAATAGGTGGTAAGATTATTTTTTGAACAAATATGAAATATGGGGGTTAACTCAAGCGGACGAAGTCGCGAGAGAATGCTAGTGTATGTAAAAGCTTCACATTTGACATAATAGATGACGTCTTACTATAAAACACAATATCTTAATTTCCACATTGTATAAAACTAATACAATACACGTTAATGCTCTTCAACAAACAGTACAATAAACATTTTAATTAATATCTTTGTTTAAACCTATCGATTACAATTTTACTTTTGCATATAACTGTCAGACCGATTAAACGATCATAGTCTTTACGTGATTGTAATAAAAACCATAAAACAATTGATAAAGTATTCTCTTAAAAATGGTCGGTTGAACTAAATTATATTTGTACAAGTAGTATTGTTGCGAAATGTATAAATAGTAGTCAATGATAGGTGTTTTCGTGTATAGTATATACCGATTTGGTCATTATAAGACCAGCAAAATGCTGCCATTCGTCTTGGTAACTCTCTTAGTGTCGGTAAGTACTTTTTATTTGTATTATATCTTTAATTTTTTGTGTAGTCACTAGCATAAATATGTTGCCATAATTATGGACAAGTTTTCCCAAAAATGAACAAGTAATCATAATGTGTTTTGGCTTCAAGTTACCACGTATTTTTTATGTTAAAATAACGGTTTAGTAGACTTAATTCACCTGGCTGATATCACCTGGGTGCATTAAGTCTACCAAATAGTATACTTAATTCACTTAGGTGAATTAAGTGCACCCTTAAGTAGACTTAATGCACTCAGGCTATGCAACCTACTTTATTTAGTATGAAGATACACTTTCCCCGTAGAGACACTTTTAATAAAACTGCGCTTTTATTCCTGTAAGATACACATTCGGCTTGGACACTTAAATAGAAATGTGTTTTAGATGAAAAAAACTAAATAATAATATTTTTAGTGCACTAGATTTAATATTTCCAACATAAATTACCAGGCTACCACAACTATGCAGGAGATTGCTTATTAATATAAAAGAATAATATAGTCTTGTAAATACATATACATATAGCAAAGATTATAATAATATTCTTTTATATTAATAAGCAATCTCCTGCATAGTTATGATAGCCTGGTACTTTATGTTGGAAATATTAAATCTAGTGCAACATGTATGTAAAAGATTGTTTGTGTCTGTGGTTTATACATTTAAAAATGTTTACTTGAACTTAGTGGAATAGGTGCTGCCTATGAATTATTATTATATAATCATATAACTAATTTTACTGCAATCGTGTAATCAGATTGCAGTAAAATTAGTAATAATAGTATTAGTAATCGATGAATAAAATAAAATAAAATTATTTTAATGTTCATTCGAATTACCTAAATAAATTAGCACTTACTAATCGCATATAAATATTCAGAAGACTACTTTATTGGTGCAGATATTGTTGTCGACTTTTCCTTAGTAAAATGCTGATACAGCGCAAACGGTCACGATTCAAAAAGTAAAGCAACATCGTGCCATGGTGCTTTACCATTTGAATTATGTTATTTTAAAAGAATTCGAATACTTTCGTGAATAAGAAAACAAGGCAGAATAAATTCCATCATCCTGCATAAGGCCAACGTAGAGTATTATGGAACAGTCTTCATGTGCTTTTGGTCGTGTAGTAGGTAGGCTTAACCCCAGCAGTGGGACTTTAGCTATTACCAGAAACTATTGACAAGACTTACAGAAGAAACAGTGTATGAGCAAGCGCGTACATTGTATTGTGAGCATCTCACGTTGATCCAAATTAGTAAGTTATTAGCAATATTCACATTTCACAATCAGTTCGCTATTAGCAGCTATCAAGACAGCCGCGCGTACTCTTTTATATCATAATCATTTCATAATAATTTTATAGTTTTATCCCTAATACAAAGTTTAATCATAACAAGTTTTATAATTTATTAATTATTAGGTCTACCCTGAACAGTGGTCCTTCGAGCCGGATCTGAACCAGCGACCTATGGATACAGTCCACCGGTGCCAAATGCGAGTTTCATTCGCCATTCGATCACGTTAACGAAAACGAGAATTTGTTTGGCAAAATGTTAACTCCTTTCAAATGCCGCCAGGAGGCGCTGCTTCAATGCCATACTAATTTTCGTTTTCGTAAACGTAATCGAATGAATACTGATAGTAAACAAAACTCACACTAGGCACCCAGTTTTGATATTTTGAGATACCAAATCGTGGAAAACTTTGAATTTTTTTTTTATTTAATTATGCTTAAATTTTCTCTTTTGGGACTCTCTATGTGAACTTTAAGTATGCCAAATCTCACACACCTCTGTTCGCGCAACGTACATAAATAAGGAGTACAACATTTTCACTTCACGTATTAATATATAGAAGACTAGCTGACCGGCGGACTTCGTACCGCTTTGACAGTTTCCATGACAACAAAACAAACAAAACGTTGACAGTTTCCATGACAACAGAACAAACAAATCATTCGTCCGCTTAAGAACACCCGTATCCCATTATGGACCCCTATAGCAGCGCCACCTACCGGGTCCAATTGTAAATCTAAACCATTCTCGAAGCCACTTGAACACACACAGAAAATTTCATCTAAATCGGTCCAGCCGTTTAGAAGGAGTTCAATAACATACACACGCAAAGAAGATTTATATATGTATAAAGATTATCAGTCATTATTTTCCAAATGAAGGGCAAAGGCCATACAAAAACTAAATACCAATGATGCCAGTTGGTCTTAAATAATCTGAAGGTATCTTCAGTAATCTTTCTATTGAACTGGTATTATATTAGAAAGCTAATATATCCCTTAGATAGGATGTGACGTAATAAAACGAATACGACAGTGAACTGGGAGAAATATCCGAGTCTGTATATCTATTTATCGGAGATTGGAAGATATCCACATGCCACAGTCAATATATAGTAGCAGTATAGTAGCTTGATATGCAATGACTGTGATACTAAAGTATCAACCACAATAAATCAAGTACTGTTTTAAGTATTATTTTTAAATAATGTCCATTTTTTAACAATAAAAAACGATTTTGAGAATAAATATACAGAAAAGATTGTCTAGGAAAGATTATAGACGTGATACTTTATATAATTTTTAAATTTTGCAATAAAAAACGATTTTTGAGAATAAAAAGGCTATTCCTGGATTCCTGACACGAGACCAATTTAATCCCAAGTTTTTAAACTAACCTAGGTAAGAGTGACGTATTGTCAAAATTATCTGAGAGTTGTTTATTACTTAGATTAAGTTTTAACTAAATCCAGTGATAATAGAGGTACTATTCATCAAATTCATCATCATCATTATCAAAGTCAAATTTTCAGCTACACCCGATTTTTTCGTATCTTTATTCTTGAACGCTTTGATTTGATCCTTCATTCGTCTGACTGCTGTCCATTTTAATGTAGATAACCATGATAGCTTAAAAGTAATATCATTTATAACAGGTTTGTACATTTAACTGTCTTTATTTTCGTTTAAAATGTGACATATGAAAACTAAATAACAACAGCACAAGCAAATACAAGAAAAGTATGTTCTAATTAAACCATTCGCCGTTGGTGTAATTTTGTAGCGTTTAGAATTTGTAATTTTTTTTTCTATACTTTTTGAACTTCTACTGTGGCGCAGGTATTTCACGAAATCCTCAGTAGTCGTTCACAAGGGAATAGGCAGATTTGCATGTGAATACGTAGGGAGCGGGCTGGTGCAAACGACACCTCGCAAGGTGATCGATATTCATGAATGATGACAAAGCGCAGCCTCAACAATCTCGGGTTCATTCCCGGATGGGTTGCATCGGACACTTCCGATCACTTCCTTCCGACACCACTGTGTCGGAAGGATTGCGAAAGGACAAGGCAGTAATATTGTGATCATCGTCATCACCAGCTCATTTTATATCCCCACTGCTGGGCACGATTGCGATGGTCTTCCCTATAGGGGGAAACACCACAGTAAAATGTGGCCATAAACCACCACATGGGCCCAGTTGGTGATAAATTTTATGTCATCAATTAAATCAATCAAATTTTATTTTTACTTTTTTATTTTTTTTATTTATTTAAATGACCAGCTTTTGTGAAAGTGGCTTAACTTCAGCAATCGCAAACTGTGCGCGCGTACTACTGCGCCATTATTTTATTATAAGTGATTTATGTATTAGTTAAAAAACATGTGAAATGTTTTCATAGCTTTTTTTTGCGGAAAAAGATTGCTGATTGTCTCAAACGGCATTTTCAGCTTCACCGGGCTTTTTGGGGGCGGCGAGGTACTTAAAGGGTACCTGAAGCCGTGTGAAGCGAATCACCTTCGGAGGTTTTCTAGAGGGAACGGCATCACACACTTAAAAGTGCGTGTGCCGTGCCCTACTAGATTCTCCGAAGGGTTCGGATCGGATCGGTTCGCTTTCATGGCGATCAAATGGTTTCGTTTTGTCATATTTTGGCCTGTTTCTTTGAGTGCCTGCTTAGTATATAAACAGTCAGTGTGTCTGATGTGAGCTTTCTCTAATAGGAAAGAAAATGAATCCCTAGTCAATTAAGTTAAAGTTTTTTTTAATAATTGAATGAATGAATAAATGATTGATTCTAGATAGGCATAGATAGATATTCTAGATAGATCTATTGGTGATCGATTATTGTGTTATTTTTCAAGCTTTATTTTTTTTCTTTTAAATCTAGCATCGCGTAAGTATGCAAAAGAAAAGAATTTGGAAAGAGCGCTCGGTTTTAACTCTTTGCGGCATAGTGGTTGATTTTTTAACCACATATTTCATTTGGTTTTTAATCTTATCTCAATCACATAAAGTTCAAAATGTGGTGAGTATATACATCCCTCTGACCCTGAAAGAGTTAACTTACATTTAAAGGAGCTGTGTTCAATTCCTAGGTTTAAAGCCAAAGTATAGTTTAACCACAGTATAACCATAGTACAACCATAGTACAGTCAGTAAAGGTAACTGATGATTGGTCAAGTTTCAAAATATGATATCAGTATGAAAATCAAAACTTTTTAAACGCATATCGAAAAACCTTCGAGTGTCTACTAGTACCTGCAGACTTTGCCTGTAGTTATATAGAAAATACCGACTTACACTATCGAAACTTAATTTTGAAATCTAGTAAACATCATCTACTTTTGCTGTTGACTGTACCTACCATGGATCTTTCTTTGACGACCTCCTTGGTTGAGTGGCTTGCACACCGGTTTTCATGGTGTCGCCATCTCTAAGGTCCCAGGTTCGATCCCCGGTCGGATCGATTTAGAAATACCTGTTTTTCTAAATTGTTTCGGGTCTGGGTGTTTCCTATGTATAATAAGTATGTATGTATGTATATTAAGTATGTTTATCCGTTGTCTAGTTAACCATTTTCTCGAGTTTCTTAGGGAAGCTTTTCTGGGGGCTAGATAATTGGTGTGAGTGTGGGAAAGATTTATTTATTTATTTATTTATTACTCTAGCATAACTCGATGTTGTGGATCGCCAATTATTTCATAGTTTCATAGTTCGGGATCACCTACCCGCATTTGGCAAGCGTGGTGAATAAAACATTACCAATCATTTGTATTGATGACTTGATTTCATTATGGTGGCCTTTGCCCAGCAGTGGGAGATATGGGCTATTACTTACTTCCTTATTCCCTTTTTTCGTCTTCTTGCAAAATTATGCAAAAGCAAAAACGCGGTTTTTTATAAACTGCTCTTACGCTGTCTCGACGCTCACTGACGAAATAGGTGTAGAGACTGTAGAGCAAGTGGGTACTAGGTATGTTCTAGGTAGTACTAAGTAGGTACTAGGTAGGTACTAGGTAACTGCTCTCCCATTTTAGTTGTCCAATGTTTATGGCTAAGTAAGAGTGGTCTGCAAGACGCGCTCGTAAATAGAGCAAATGCCCGTGCTTAATAGTTTTCCAATAGGAGACGTGTTTCAAGCTAGAGCTCTATCAAATGGACTATATACTTCTTCACGTGTACCTACACTACATTCTACGATAAGATAGTTAAATTACACACAAACACTTACATACAGATGACCATGAGGTCACCAGCATTATCATTAACTATAAACTTTTTTTTTAATAATATGAATAATACCTTTCTTTTTTTTTTTAATTTCTGTCATGTAAAAAGTGAAACAATAGATCAAGTCTGAGACTAGTGGACTAACTACAGGCAACAGAGGTGATATAAATAACAAATTAATCTTAATCATAAACCAAGGTAAGTAGGTAATATACGCGCTTCTGCAAATGCTTCGCAAAGTTAAGAATCGAAGATCAGTAAGATTTTTTTTTATCAAAGTTTGCAATTATACTGCAGCCCACTGGCAATCATTTTAATATTTCAGTGTATTTTACCAGTAAACTTAGCATTTTTATTCAAATAAGTATATAATCACCACTCTTTTTTATCGGTGACTGTACCTCCGTAATTTAAATTTATCGAGTTCATAAAATCATGGGTGCCGAATTGGGAAGGTGCCGAAACGAAACTAACCCAGATCTGGCTGGCTGCGACCGGAGGTCTAGCCACTAGACCACAAAGGTGTTTCCGATCCGATTCAAACCCCCCGGAGACTCTAGTACACGGGGAGACTCTAGTGCACTATTGCGTGATGCCCTCTAGAAAACCTCTGACGGTGATTCGTTTCACCACGGCTTGAGGAACCCTTTAACTTTCTCGCCGCCCCCAAAAATGCCCGGTGAAGCTGACAATGCCCAGTGAAGCTGACAATGCCCAGCGGCAATCAGCAAACTCTCTTTAAAAAAAAAGTAGACTACAAAAACACAAATGTTGAAAAAGTTTCCACGAGCAGGATTTAAACCTGCACCCTACTGACATACCGGGTCAGGTGCTCTCCCAATTGAGCTATCGTGGTTCTAACCAGCCCGCCGAAATTATTTACTTTTTTACTTTGAAAGCCTAGGCGCCCATTCAATGTCAACAACTACCGTCATTAACATCCGGGGAGCACCTGACGCGGTATGTCAGAAGGGTGCAGGTTATAATCCTGCTCGTGGAATTTTTTTTCAACATTTGTGTTTTTGTAATTTGTTCGCAACAAAATTTACGTTAAAAATTATATAAACAAAACAAAAACATTTTTTTTTAAATAGAACGTTTAAAAGTATCAAATAGATGCTAAGCACAAGCACTTTATGTTACTCACATGTATAAGCTTAAGAGCTTTTTAAAGGTAATATAAGCGCTTGTGCGAATGCTTTCTAATATTTGAAATAGAAGATCAGTGCACGTTCCACGCCAGCTAACGTTGACGTACACCTTAACGGGCTATTTTTAAACACGTCTGCAAATTGGCACTATCGGCCGAACCCTCCGGTGACTTATGAAAACTGTTTCCCGCCCGACAGACCCAGTGCCGGGCCCGCGACACGACTGCGGGGGAGACAGAAAGTCCGCTCTTCATTTGTTGCTGTTATGTTTTTAATTTTTTATTAATGGTTTTGTGCTGCTTGCACATAGCCAAAGAATTCTTTTTAAAAGGTACTATGTTGATGTTCCTTTTTTAAATTTTGAGTTCCTCTTGTTTGTCGTTGACATTATGTTCGAGTTAATAATGGTTAATAAAGGTTTAATAAAGGTTTAAACATGTTTGAAAAGGGAAAATTATCAGTCCCATTATTTGATATACGATTACTACCGAAATTATACAATCAAGAGCCATGTAGTATTTTAGAGTTCTAGCACATTTAATTTTGTCACCTACTTAGGATAATCTTGGCTTGGCTTTACTGATTTTGCCCAAGCTCGAGACGACAAAATAAGAAGACAAGACAGAGACACAGACAGAGCAACGCACACATAGACAACGTCACTGAATCTCGCAACAGCTGCGCTGGAACTGTTCCGAGCTGTTCCGAGATTCGTATCCGTGAAAGGTTATCTATATGTGCGTTTCTCGACGCGTTTGTTTGAAGCTTACCTTCAGTGGGTTTCCTTTTTTCAATGTGTCAATACTGTAAACAGCAATTACCAAGCAGGGCTTGAAACCGGTTCAACATTAACCGGTTTCATTAGGGTAAAACCTGTACTTTCGTAAAGTACCGTTCCGGTGCGGAACCAAATAGGAGCGATATTTCGAACCTAAATAAACCGATTTATTCCTAGCGATAGCTGGGATAGTGAGATACACGCTGCGACTTGTTTAGCGCAGTCTCATTTTGATAGTTGCGCGCATCCTATCAACATGGGTTGAGAACGTAAATCAAGTATTTATCATTACTTTGAACATAATTTTAACCGGTTAGTAAAAAAACCTTTTTTGTAAACCGGTTCAAAAACCGGTCCAATGGAACGTAACCTTTATAATAAAATTTCATGGATAGTTTAGTCAAACCGGTTCAAAAAATTAACCGGTTCCCAAGCCCTGTTACCAAGTACCCTAGAGTATGTTCTAACGTACTGTCTCCATATTTACCATGTCCTGATCCCCCGCTCTCGCAGCAGAATAAGTGTCACCAGTTAATCTCGCCAAAATATTTTGAATTTGCCACCAAATACGTCGGCTTTCAACTTAGTTGTTTACTCCACAGTGGTTTTAAATATTCATTTATGATTTGGCAGGGAAATAGTTTTGCACAATACTGCCCCGTTGGGCATTGTACGGTTAAACTGTGTATCGAAGGAGACACTATTAAATATCTGTGTTGGAACACAACAGAGTTTTGTAAAGATTGATTGATTCAGTTAAAAGATTAAATTTTACTAGAAAAAATCAACCAGTCCCAAGAAGCTGAGCGGGGAATCGAACCCACGTCCCTTGGATTTTTTTTCTAGTAAAATTTTATAAATTTTAGGGTTTCGTAGTCAACAAGGAACACTTATAGTTTCGCCATGTCTGTCTGTCTGTCCGTCCCCAGCCTAGCTCATAGACTCTTAGTACTAGAAAGCTGTAATTTGTCATGGATATACATTATTAATCACGCCGACAAAGTGGTGAAGCAAATTTTTCAAAATATTTTTTTTAGGTTACTACACATGAAGTAGGGATGTTTTTTGATTGAGGCATCAGTTTGTGAACTATTAAGCTTTAAAGTGCAAACTTAGTTAGAGTCAAGTGTCCTCCCCCCCCCCTTTGCCAGCTAAATGGTTGTTTTTGGATACGTGAGAAAATTCACGGTAGTTGTATAATGACGAAGTTAAAAGGAAAACTATCACAGCTAAGTAGGCTTTACAAGTTGACCAACTTATAAAATGTACTTGGCGCAGTACAAATTCCTCATTGGGAACTACTTAAATAACGTTGTCAGGTGTGTGAAACCGGTAGTATCTACATTTAAGTATATGAGCCATCGTTAAATAAATGTTCATAAAAGCCCTCTTCTCAGAGTCCGCATTATTGAGATAGGCTACGGAACCCTACATTGCGCGTGGCCCGACACGCACTTGGCCGGTTTATTTTATAAAACTGAGTACAATGATACTAAACCTTCGTTGAGAATCAAACCCGTGACCACTATGCCTAAGCCCAGTTCAAAGTCTCGACCGCAGGCCGAGATAAATACTCTCGTGTACGAGTAGACTTTAAACGGTTTCAGTTCTGCGAATGAAAAAAGTAATTTAAAAGTTTCTGTATGTACTCACGTTTATATGAATATTACATAACGTTTTAGCATCACGTTCGGAACGCCGGCGCCGGGGGCTTTTAGTCTCGGAGCGTTTCTCTGTAGAATTATTATGTAAAACAAACGCGAGAAGATCCGTTTAAATTGTTTCATAACATACAGGTGTCTCATTGAAATCGGTCAGTATGGGAAAGTCTGAAACTATAAGACATACGAAGATCTGTTCCTAGGAACCATGTCATCGATTTTAATAAGAAGAAAAACTGCATTCATACATTTTAAAAAAACCTGTACTCAGCTCGGGAATCGAACCCGGTTGTTTTGAAAAAAATAAACCTACACTATTTCTATTAAGATATCGATTGTGTAGGTCTAAAGCAGTAAATGGCTCTATGAAACATGATGTCTAAAATGAATAAAATACATTGTTTTCACATACTTTATTTTATTTTAGTAAGTGTTCGAAGTGATCACCGTTTTTCTCAATACAATATTCAACACGTTTAGGTAACGATCTTACAATTACAAAACCAGCAAAGAGGTACAAACAACCATAGAGACAATTTTACATGCCTGAACTTGTTGAATGTAACGGTGGTCACTTCGAACACCTATTAAAATAAATTAAAGTATGTGAAAACAATGCATTTTATTTATTTTAAACATCATGTTTCATTTACTGCTTAAGACCTACACAATCGATATCTAAATAGAAATAGTGTAGGTTTATTTTTTTCAAAACAACCGGGTTCGATTCCCGAGCTGAGTACAGGTTTTTTTTAAATGTATGAATGCAGTTTTTCTTCTTATTAAAATCGATGACATGGTTTCTAAGAACAGATCTTCGTATGTCTTATAGTTTCGGACTTTCCCATTTTGACCGATTTAAATGAGACACCTTGTATATGGAGCTTTATAATATGTATACACGAAGACTTTTTATCGGTGATCAGGACCTACTGATTTCGACCAAGTAAATGATGGTCATTGCAATAATAATAAAAACAAATAAAAGCTCTTCTTAAGTAAGTACATGTACATTCGCCCAAAAAATTGGTTTACCACCCTAAGGTTGGATGTCGCATGGCAGATTCATAGGCGATAAAGATAAGTTTCGTTTGCAGATCGATCTGACAACTCCTATTGCCATCTCTTTATTTGATTAGATTACTGTTTGTTACGTGACAGCTGTTCTTAGTTTGAACTTATGGAATTTGGTTGTCTATATAAATAGTTTTTATTACTTTTGTTTAGAAATTTATATTTTCTTTACCGTAAATAATGTCTTATCCATTTGTAATAAAAGTTAAAATGTCGTGCACTTATAAGTGACCTACGACGTATGAATACTTATCAATTAGGTTTACGTCATTATTATGCATCTCTTTCAGTGATATCTAGTATGAACGTTGTTGTAATTTTCGATAACTAGAAAACTAAATCAAAACTGGTACACAACTTTCTTGGGCCACTGTACAACGATGATAACAAACCTCATTGAAGATTTAAAGTTTTTTATGTTGTTAGTAGAAAACTGTCAAATGGCAGACAACGTAAAAAAATCACTTTATTCTTCACTTTATAAAATAGTGGGAAGACCATACATTCTAATTAATTTTGGTTACCCAATCATCATCTCAGTCAAAAGACGTCCACTGCTGGACAAAGGCCTCCCCCAAGGATATGAGGGGTTTTTGCCGTAATCGTCACGCTTGGCAGGCGGGTTGGCGATCGCAGTAAGTTGAGACTTAACCTCAGAGAGATGCTGCTGCCCATCCTCTGGAATGGTCCCTTAGTCGGCTTTTACGACACCCACGGGAAGAGATGGGGTGATGCAATTCTTTATCCCCGGCACTACGCAGGGAGGTTACCCAATGATATTATATAATAATTAAAAATACAAAATTAAAATAAAAAGAAAACATGTAACGACTATTATTATTGCAATGGCCATTATTTACTTAGTCGAAATCAGTAGGTCCTGATCACCGATAAAAAGTCTTCGTGTATAGTCGTAGCCAGGCCTTACTTATTTTCACAAAGACCAAAGTGACGAGCTTTACCATGTATACACTTTTGACTATGTATTACTGTTATTCCATTGTATTAAGAGTTACATTGTCTAAGTGTTAATGCTTGTGACTCTAATGAGTGTTCGCATATCTGCTAGCTTGGGTCGATGACAAATCTAAAGATAGAAAGAGCTAAAAGTCAGTAATGTTTTTTACGTACCAAAAACATTCCTTACTGACTTTTCTCATAGTCTCAGTGCTGATTTGTTGTAGAGTCATGTGTGGTAGAGAATATTGGTCATAATAAATAATTAAGACACTTCCCGTAGGCGGTAACTTGCGCCAGACGCTTTTATGTTACAGCTATAGTGCCTACTTTTTTTGCGCACATGCGCATGCCTTTCAAAACATTGAAAGGCGTTTTTGGCAGTGCTACCACTCTTAAGTGGTTTCCTATACTGGCAGTAATAGTTATCCAGATTCATTCAGCTTTCTCTTACTTGTTTCATTATCCCCAGAGCGCGCTCGCCGTGCCTGTGTCTGTGACCCAGTACAGCATCAACGAAATCGCCCCAGCCGTTGACAATGGCCGACTTGTGTCCAGGTGAGAACATAAATACTCTTTTTTTTTCAAACCAGAACCCAGCGAAACACGACAGTTTTCGCAGTAGAAATATGTATCAAGGTAGTAGTCATCCAGTCTCATTCTGCTCAGTTCATCACATCATCACCAGCTAAATTTGTGTCCCCACTGCTGGAGCACGAACCGTCCCTATAGATGGATGAGGAGAACGGGCCATAAACCACCACGCGGGCCCAGTGCTAATTGGTGGTTGTTAACGATTGCTAATACAGCTAGAACCAACGGCTTCACATGCCTTCCGAAGCACGGAGGACCTCGTGACAATACATTTTTGGTCACCCATCTGATGACTGACTTTTGCAAAAGTTACTAATAATGTTTATATAATTTTTAACGCAAATTTTGTTGCGAACAAATTACAAAAACACAAATGTTGAAAAAATTTCCACGAGCAGGGTTTGAACCTGCACCCTTCTGACATACCGGGTCAGGTGCTCTTCCAATTGAGCTATCGTGGTTCTAACCAGCCCGCCGAAATTATTCAACACTATTTACTTTTTACTTTGAAAGCCAAAGGCGCCCATTCAATGTTAACAACTACCGTCATTAACATCCGATCATAATATTTTTACAAACACTAAAGATCAGTTAAGAAGAAGGCAAGCTATTTATAAATGTTTATATAATTTTTAACGCAAATTTTGTTGCGAACAAATTACAAAAACACAAATGTTTTACTAACTTAAATAAAGGTATCACCCTCATTTTCCACCAGCTACCTTACCACCAACGCGTTCGAGAACGTGGATGGCGGTGACACCAACATCTACATCCTGACCGTGCAACAGATCCTGAATGACCTGGCCAACCAGTCAGACAAGCAGAGCCAGGCCCTCGCCGTGGCCCAGACTCTCGCTGTCCTTGGAGAACTCGCCACCGGTGTGCCAGGGGATGCTTGCGAAGCTGCTGCTGTAAGTCTTCTTTTTACCATGGATCATGCAAGCTGAGCCGAGCTCCATAGCTTATTAGAGGATCAAGTACCGTTAAATGGGGTAACTTTTGAATCAAGTGTAACTACAGAAGAATAAAGACATTGATCACAGCTGTAGATCCTTAACTCACCAGTCGTCGTGAGTTTTGATCCGGGTTACCAATACCTTGTTGTTAGATAAGGAAGAAGAAGAAGAAGAGAAGAAGGTGGAAGGCCCAGCTGCATATATGATGAGAAGATATATTGGGACCACTAATCTATTATGCTATATGCAGTTAAGCTATAAACTGGTAAAGTGTTACATTTCTAGTTTCTCTTTTTTTCTTTTTCCTTTCTCTTTCTTACTTCCAATTAGCCTAATGCGAGTTCCTGTCATCATTCGATGATTCACTGACTTGCAAGTTCACCAGTTAGCGTTGCGTCACATATTTCACCCTAAACCCAATTGCTTCGTAACCAGATCTCCCAATGTGCTATGGTTAATGCTATCTCACTGTGTGACTTTTACAGACTGATGATAATGATACTGTCATATGTCCCCAGCTCGTCAACGCTTACGCCAACGGTGTGCGATCTGGCAACCTCGGCGGCGTGCGTCCAGCGCTCAACAACTACCTGAGGAGGCTGACCGCCAACATCGACCTCATCGTGCAACTCGTCAACAACCCCAACTCAGTCCGTTACTCTGTAAGTATTCCTCCTTTGAGTTTTTATGTAACTGAGCCGGCCACAGCCCTTAATAACTCTGTGGAGCCGGCAAACGAGTATGCTCCTGAATGCAGCCACTGATTGCAGTGTGGACTATGGACAGATGGAATCAGTAGTCTATGGACATCCATAGACGCTTGCGAGTGTCAAAAGAGCATTATGAATCGCGTTATGGAAAGGTGCCCATGGACACTGCAACACCAAAGGCATCACGTTCACGTACTTAACTCTATGCTCTTTTATTTCTCTGCATGTACCCTTCAAGCAGGAACTTTGCAAAGTAAAGCAAGGACCCGATAAATCGCGTACCTTTACTAATACTGCTGTATTTACTACCAATTTTTTTATTTTTTTTCTTCTCGCTTCTAAAGGCATGTTGAGCTTATGATTTCAGTGGCAAAATGGCAATGCCAATTGAAATCATGTTTTGTTCATCAATTATCAATGTCATCATCAATGTTTAATGCAGTTATAACAACAAGCCTTTCCCAAAAGCTAAGTTTTTTACTAATCGATAGAGTGTAAGCAAACTATAATCAGTTTGGGATCAAAGCAGCGTCATCTAGCGACAAACTTGTTACTTTTTAGCACATACCGATACTTAAACCCATACTCAATACTTAATATTTTATTGCCAGCCTTAAGTGTTTTAAAAGGTGTTTTAAAAATTAATTATAGAGTAAATTATGGACCCTGAAGGGCAATGAAGTTAGAAGAGGAGAGGATGACGACTTGTTCTGATTTTAAATTCTAGTTAACTACAACTCAATCCAATAGTAATTAAGGCAGAAAAATAACCTGACGCTCTCGTCAAATTCACAGCCCGTATTAAGTAGGAGGTAACCAAACAATTCGCCAAACCCATCAAGCGTGGAGCAAACCTATCCTGTCATCAAATATGAATTTCGCAATGCATTCGGCGTAACGTCTACCTGTCCAGGGCCATAAATCAACCTCCCACGGGCTCATTTATCATCGGACTATACCGAATTACCCCAAACATTGTCTCTGCTCTAAAGCATTCGGCCATTCTTCGACTGATATTGATATTAATGATTTTTCTCTCGCTTTGCACGACGAAGATTAATTGTGGCCCGCGAATAGTGTTGGTGGCACATTTATCTTGACAGTTTAGTACGTGTCAGTGTTTTTAAGGACGAAATAAACTATGATGTTTATTTATATTAAACTTAAATTAAGTCCATTCTCGCCTGAGTAACAGGGTTACCGACTCGTAGCTCAGGCAAAAGTATTGCTGCTTTACTACAAAACGATGCCTAAAGTTAGACAACGCATAAAACAGATGCTGTCACTGTTCAGCTAATAGTTTTAGACGGAGACACAATATTTTAAACATGTGTTTAGCCATTGTTTAACTTTAAACACAGTTTTGTAGTAAGAGGGTTTATGTTTTTATATTATTATAAAAATTAGTTCTTTTTATTAACGTTTAAAAAGTATTTTGAATGATTGCTATAATTATAATTATTTTTTAATTACAGACCGGAGCTAGAAGCAACTGCGCCGGTGGTGGCCGCACCTACCAATTCGAAGCAGCTTGGGACGCGGTCCTCAACAACGCCAACCCATACAATATCGGGTATGTCATCATCATCATTATCACCAGCATCACCATCACCATCACTACCATCATCATCATCATCATCATCATCATCAACAACATCACCACCAGCATCACCATCATTTTCACATTGCTATCATCACCATCATCATCATCATCAACAACATCACCACCAACATCATCATCATTATCATCATCAACAGCATCACCACCAGCATCACTATCACCATCATCACCACCACCATCATCATTATCATCATCAACAATATCACCACCAGCATCATTATCACCATCAACACCACCATCATCATCATTATCATCATCATTAACATCACCACCAGCATCACCATCACCACCACCATCATCATCATAATCATCAACAACATCACCTCCAGCATCACCAACACCATCACATCGCCATCATCATCATCACCATCATCATTATCAACAACATCATCACCAGTATCACCATCATCATCACCATCATAGTCATCATCATCATCATCACCATCATAGTCATCATCATCACCATACATTACAGGGTCTCGTAAATAACCCTAATATCCCTAACTTGTGTTATTTATTATCTTAATCATCATAATATTTGTTATCGTCACCATCATTATCAACCTTTAAATGTATTAACTGTCCCACCAATGGGCTCAGGTACGGATACACGGTCCCGTAAATAATATACCTAGAACCTTCCTAACTTGGAATATTCTCTGACTACTTCTATTTACCTCGTTTCACAAATACCTATTACATTTTTTATTATAAGTTTGCTTCCTACGAAGCATAACTGTGGCGTATTTTATCTATATAACTTTAATGAAGTTTCACGCCTAGTTAATGCATAACGAAAAAAAAAGTGAAACGCGCACTCATGATGTTTACGTGTTGGAATTTAAATTACCTTATTCTACTAACAGCATCGGTAGTAACGATAACAAACTGCCAATAATTCATTTTTTAAATGTTATTAAGGTATACGGGATCCCTAAAATTCCCCTAAAGTCCCCTCTTAAATGTGGAATTATAAAAAGCTGTAGGTACATAATATCTTTCAAATCAAAAACCTGAATATATGATTGCATCTTTCTCACTTCGAAGATGGCGTATTTTCATACGAACTCATTCATAAAAACATACATTTCCTATCCCCCATTGTTAAGAAATACTGTCCACATCCAGCAGCAGTGGTTTACGCAACCCGCGACCATCAAACAAAAGTTCAAGTGCGTGTGTGTTTCAGAAAATGCATACCTACCTATCAATATTTTTATTTCACAAAAAAAATATTTATTTATTGAAAATACAGCAAAAAATTCAATAGCCTGGCCCGCCATAGATTTTGTTAGCAAATATTGTTACGCGAATGAAAAAGTATGCCCATCCCTGATCTATATAAATAAAAATGAATCACTAAATGTGTTGCTAACCGCAAAACTCGAGAACGACTGAACCGATTTGGCTGATTTCTTTTTGTTGTGTTTGATGAAGTTTCAGGAAGGTTTTTATGGAGAGAAAAAACGTAAAAAATACGAGGAAAATAGTAAAAACAACAATTTTCTTTCCCATACAAACCACTCTTTCTCCAGCTGTCAAACATTTGACGTCAATCAAAATAAAACAAAGGCGCGTTAAGATTATATTTGGTATGCCTTCAAGTTGCTTAGAGGTCAGATTTATTTATTTACGCGCCAAGTAATCAAACGAAAAATATCGTGTACCATAAGGCATTACAATAAAATATCATCACATTAGATATTACTAAAGTCTTTAAATGTTATTTTATTTCTATTAGACTGCGATCTTAAAGCATTAAACCATTTAATGCTCTAAGACTGCGACAGGCCAATAACCTTTTGACAGAACGAAATCTGGCGGGGCAGCTATTAACATAAAAAAAATATAACTTTGTTTTAGAGAAATAGGGCAGAACAAGGTCTGCAGGGACAGCTAGTTTTTAATAATTTTTCATGTATTACATACTCGTAGTATTTTCATAGTCCCTGCACTAAATCCGCATTAAATATGTGACAGACTCCATGAGTCCACCTCCCAAGAAAGCTTAGAAATTGCACAATATAAGGAGACTGCAGACGGTAAGGTCCATACAAACGCGCTTAAGCGACGCACACATGGACAACCTCTCACGAACGCGGACTCTCACAACAGCTGCGCTCGGAGTGCTCCGACCTGCCCCCCGACCACCTAACCGATCGCTTTGACTACGCATATAGTTTATGACGTCATCTTGCCACCTCGCACCGCCTATGAAAGCAATATCAAAA
The DNA here is from genome assembly GCA_947562085.1 of Eudonia lacustrata. Classification (NCBI taxonomy): domain Eukaryota; kingdom Metazoa; phylum Arthropoda; class Insecta; order Lepidoptera; family Crambidae; genus Eudonia; species Eudonia lacustrata. The sequence goes on along the minus strand of OX387322.1, from coordinate 9,380,345 downwards.
ACTAAAGGCGATATTGCTTTCATAGGCGGCGCGAAATGACAAGATGTCGTCATAAACCACACACGAAGTCAAAGCGATCGGTTAGGCGGTCAGGCCCCGTTGACTTTTTTATCACCGTCGAAACCTTCTGAGATGACTCCCGTTGATACAAACGAACAACTCTTACTATTGGACTAACTCCCTAACTCGAAAATGAAATTCAGCTGTTCCATACAAAACATTAATATTCATTCGACCTAAATGTATGGAGCAGCTGAATTTTATTTTCGAGTTAGGAAGTTGATCCAATAGTAAGAGTTGTTCGTTTGTATCACTACATTCTGGGTCTCCTATCTTGTGGAAATTGTAAGGACGATCAGACCAAATACAGTTAGAGGACTGGTATGGAAGTCCCAGTTGCAGTTCACCTGTTTATGAATATTCTCGATAAAGATCCGTATCACACTCCAACCTCCTTTCCCAGACTCGTCAACGAGCAGTACTGCGCCGCCAAACGCCTCTACAGCGCGTTCAATAGCCGCAGCAACAACGTCGGCGCCGCCGTCTCCGCTGCCGCCGTGGCCCCAGTCACCAGGGCCGTTGAGGAAGCTCTTGGTCCACTCGCTGGAGTAAGTACCCTAACCTTTTATTCGTAGACAGTATGATGGAAGCAGTCACCGCAGCCCGTGTACGCTTGTCACACCAACGTTTGTATATTATATTGGTACACAACCCAGGCCATCACTGAGCTATTTTAATTCTCTAGAAGGCAAAGGGACTTATGTTCCCACCATATAATTGTGCTATTATATTGTGTATTCACTTGAAGAAACATTGATTGCAAAATAACATAATGTTGCGAGAATAGTAAAGCGATGGAATGTGTCCAATTACCTTTTTATAACTATATAAAGAAATTCAATAGTAGTGTGACATTGTGTGATATTGGAATTTATTACAAGAGTGGTAAGGTTTGCTTTCAATTAAGTCTACAGTCGTAACTCAATCGCTGTCGAAAAAGTAGAACTGCAGTCTTTAACGGAGACATTTTGCCAAATGAGTATTTTATGCAAAGCTAGGTACCATTTATAAGACTGTGAGAGCTCCGTGCAATGGATCTGCAAAGGCCACACTGAGCAACTTTACCGTCAACTAGAAACAATTAATTTTATCAACTTCTTGTATATCCGTATTACTTTTCACCATTATACTGCCTACAATATCTTGTCACCTCTCTGTTCTACTCTGTTAAATAATAAACAAGTATTTTTAAAAACAAGAATAAGAAAAACTTTCATCTTTTATATACCTTTAATCACCAGTAATTTCATTACTAACAATCAGGTAAATTAGGTAATCCTAATGTCAGTAATGATATCGTAATCGATTAATTGATTAAATTAAATTTTACGCAAAACAACAACGCAAAACAAATTACAATTTGAAAAGGTGTTGAAAAATTTGGACCGGATATTCTGTCGATATTGAATATGTCTCCTTTGGCTTCTTACAAAAAAAGGACTAGATAGTATTGATAACTTTCGGCGTGTTAGAAAAAACCACAATAGCATAGAGGTAGTGAACCTGACCCGGTATGTCATGGGGTGCGGGTTCGAATCCCGCTCGTGGATGTCTTTTTTACCCTTATGAAAATGTATAAGTGTCTAAATATTTATAAAATTTATAAAATACAGTGAATTTTTGAGTGCTAATAGCGGCACAGTGCGCCATCTATCCAACGGTCATTGCAACCGATTAGCACTCAAAAATTAAAAGCAGTGACAAAATTTAGCGCTTACGTCAGTCTTCCCGGTAGCATAGCGGTCAGTGCAGCCGCCCGGATTGCGGAAGACCCAGGTTCGATTCCTAGCTGGGTCGGGTGGGCGTTTAATTTTTTCAATGTATTTTATAAATTTTATAAATGTTTAATTTAGCTTCAGTGCAGCAATTAGCACTTGAAAATAAAAAAAAGTAAAAATATAAGGGTCTAGTTATAATGTTGTACCATATACCCATCAATTTTTTAAAGACTTGATTTCAGTAATGGAGGCTTTTGCCCAGATCTAGGTCAGTTAACCCACTTAGTCTGACAGTGTGTTATAACACCTCTAAGAATATTACTTATATGTGCCCTACATATGATACTTTTAGAGTTTAATTTACAACAACACATAAACGCCTGGTAGATCAAAGAATGGGTGGTGGGTGAAATGGTTTAAACGATAATTACTTACTTTTTCTTACTTATTTTAGGATGAAAAACGTCCTAAATTTTTTAGGCATTGTTTTAAATTTCATGTTTTTTTCAACAGTTCCTGAGGGCAGTCGCCAGTGGTGCCAACCCAAGCAGCTTAGCTGTCGGCGCCAAGCAAGCGCTCATCCAAGCCGGCGGTCGCGTCCCATTGTAAACGCACCCTTAACATGCACCCAACCCCTTTTTCCCACCCCCTAAACATCTCAACATAAACATATCGTATCATATCTATGAACATAACAACCAACAGAAGTTAACTTCATTGGAAGTTGATAATTTTTATTGTAAAATATTTATTTATACAATTAATACAAATCTTAAAAGACTCGGCGTAATAAATGGTTATTATTGATATCTAAATATACGTTTTTATACAAAATCAACACGACCTGGCTTTCATTTTGGATAAAGATTTTTTTGCTTTTTAATAAAAGATGTATCGAATGAAATGAAACAATTCATTGTGTTTTTTCTCAAGAAAATTAAATGAAATCCCTAACAGTACTTTTCCCCAACGACGATTCGAATGTTGGTTTTACGAACGATTAAGCACTTAACGATAAGCTTAGCGGTATAAGCTACGAAATGTCTTCTCGTCCGATATACCGCAGTCTCAAGACGAAAGTCTTTGACCAGTGTGTGTTGTCAGTGATGACACACGGGACTGAGACGTAGTCGCTCACTATGGGCCTCATAAAAAGGCTCAAGGTCACTCAAAGAGCATTGGAGAGGGCTATGCTCGGGATTTTTGTCTGCGTGATCGAATCAGAAATGAGGAGATCCGCAGAAGAACAAAGGTAACCGACATAGCCCGAAGAGTTGCTGCTCGCAGGACTGATGGCCGCTGGGGCGGAACAGTCCTTGAGTGGCGACCGCGTACCGGAAGCGCAGTGTGGACAGGCCTCCAACAAGGTGGACCGACGATCTAGTGAAGGTCGCGGGAAGCCGCTGGATGCGAGCAGCACAAAACCGGTCGTTGTGGAGATCCTTGGGGGAGGCCTTTGTCCAGCAGTGGACGTCTTTTAGCTGAGATGATGAAGCACTTAACCTTCATACCCCCTGATCTTACGTGATGATCAGGCCGAAGGTGGAAGCACACTTCACCCGGATTGCACAACTGAGGCACTGATACATCTAACTGTCAAAAATACAACAATGCTACTTACTGCCATTAACATAATGGCGATTTAAAACAAGCCCTACCCAACAAATCGAGTATAAACATGTACTCCCCGCCGGGAATCGAACCCGGGACCTCTGGGTTTGAGATCAAACTCTTAACCACTAAACCACAAAGGCGGTTAATAAGCAACTTGTCCATATGGTAACATATTTCGAATGTAAGTAAAACATAAATTTAAAAATACTAGCTGAACCGGCGGACTTCGTATCGGGTTTTGACAGTTTCTATGTCAACAATACAAACAAATCGTTTCTATGACAACAAAACAAACAAATCGTATGTTTCACAGCTAGGAACATTTTGTATTGGAAAATTACACAAAAAATTGGGGTGGACCACCCTTATCACTTAGGGGTATAAAAAATAGTTGTAAAACTGTTCACAGACCTACCGAATATACATATAAAATTTCATCAAAATCGGTCTAGCCGTTTCGGAGGAGTATTGCCACTAACACTGTAACACGAGAATTTTATATATTAGAATTAATACTAGCTGACCCGGCAAGCGTTATTTTGCCATATAAATTATTTTAGGGAATTTGTAGGGTAGAAAAAAATAACGAACTTATTGTAAGTGTGTGAGACAGGAGACCGGCTTCGGTCTCATTCCTACCCGTGCTGTTTACTGGGTGAGAAGTGACGCCGGTAGACGCCTGGCGGAGATAACTGATCAAGTGATTAATATGGCTATAAAAATAGGGGTTGGTGATAAAAGGGTGAAAATTTAGGGTTAGGTATATGTATTTTTGATGCCACATATTTTAAGCCAAAAAAATAAAAAATAAAACCAAAAAATAAAAATAAAATGTTTGGGGTGGACCACCCTTAACACTTAGGGGTATGAAAAATAGATTACGACCGATTCTCAGACGTACCGAATATACATATAAAATTTCATCAAAATTGGTCAAGCCGTTTCGAAGGAGTATTGCCACTAACACTGTGACTGTGTTGTGTGACTTATGGATAGAATATATATTTATTAGACAACATCACATAATTACAAAAAATATTGGGAGAGCACCTGACCCGGTATGTCAGAAGAGTGCAGGTACAAATCCTGCACGTAGAAATTTTTTTAACACTTGTGTTTTTGTAATTTTAAAAAAATATATAAACATAACAAAAACATTTTATCACAAACTAAACTGTTCTGATACCAAGGTAAAATTCTAAAGCACTCGTTTTATGGAAATCAGAAACAACGACGGTACCACAACCAACCAGACCCGACGCAATATCGAAAAGATCGTTTTCGACATCGACCCGACCGGGAATCGAACCCGGGACCTCAGAGTTAGCGCCGCCCAAATCGCCCACTCGGCTACGGAGGTCGTCAATATATTATATAAATATAATAAATAAATGTTTCCTCTTGACTGTACCGCACTAATAAGGAAAGTTAATAATTAAACTATCCTGTTATTAGTACAGGGAAGTCCATCCATTTGCCATTTAGTTATATTTAGTTCTGTGTCAATGTAAAATGTCAACTTGTTGCATCGACACAATGAAATTAATTGTCTCAATCACTCTTGTGTTATTATCGTTGTTCAAAGAATATGGTGCAGGTAATTATGGTGTTCATTGATTATTTTGTGTTTGCTATGTTACTATTATGTTATGTACTATGTTGTAACACTACTGGGCATATGCGTCCTCCAAGTCCTTGTAATTTTATGTCCCCACTGCTGGGACACGAGCCTTTCCTATGGTTCAAAACACCGCACAGAGAACAGGCCATACACCATCAAGCGGGCCCAGTGCGCATTGGTGGTGGTTAACTTTTACCGATGTAATTTCTGGCCACCCATCCGATGACCGGCCTTTGCGATAGTTGCTTTACTTCAGCAATCGCGAACCGAGCGTGTTAAGGAGGGTATAAAGGTAAATCGCCAATCGGTAATCGCCAAGATAAACCACGACGTTCGATGAAACAAAACGTGCCTGTTACTTCGGGTCAGGTGCGACAGACTGGAGCGTTCTGCGCGGAATGAGAATGTCGTAAGCGCCGAATAAGTTTTAGTTCAATTAAACTAAAACTTATTTGGCGCTTACGACGAGTAATTACTCGTAAAATACTTATACATTATTTTTTCAAATCGCTAATGGGGTCGCTTTGTAATAAAATTTAATATTATGTGTTAAAATATATTGGCTCAGTAATATGCATCAAATAAAAATAAATTGATAATAGTTGAAAAATAGACGTAAGTTCGTGATTTTTTTTTTATCGATAATTTTTTATTATATTATGCTTTCACTTAGTCTAGTCCCTTTCAAGTATGCTGTAGTATCTGTGATATTATTTTCGGGTAAATCGTGGTTTATCTTATAGTGTTAAAATCAAATCTACTATTGGCGATTTACCTTTATGGGTATAAAGGTAAATGCCCCTCTTAACCACGAAATCAAGGTCCGCAATCCAAGGATGCCATATCCATACTATTATACTATTTATGAACTTTTGGCTCAGTCACGATTAATGGCATCCACTCGCTTTACTAAAGCATCATTTCATTAAAGCCCCACGACCCGGTCCACCCGAGCCGAGATCCTAGCCCTTAAAGGTGCCCTCGGGTTGCACCGCTCCAGATCCGATCCAATCCCCTCGGAGAATCTAGTAGGAAAACACGCTAACGAGATGCCGTTCCCTCTAGAAACCTCTTGACAGCGAGTCGCTCACGCGCCCTTTAAGTTTCTCGCCACCTGCAAAAAGTCCGGTGACGTTGAAAAGACCGTTTGAAGCTATCAGTAAGCTCTCTCAAAAAACACAAGTTCTTATGCTTTAATTTCACTGAGTATATTTTACCCAAAGCTTTAAAAAGCACAAAAGATCCCGATGGGTCGAAGTGCTATTGGGAGAGGGAAACCTCAGCAGGCCCCACTAAGATAAGAGACTAACACCCGTTTGCACTAAACTTATGAATTGCCTACGTCTTGGCTTAACTACTACCCGGTCAAGTTAACTCGGCACCTGGCTCGAAAACGTCGCTTACACTCGGGTGCCGAGTTAACTTGTCCGGATAATAGTTAGGCAAAGACTAAAGGCGATTTACAAGTTTAGTGCAAACGGGCGTTAATGCATCAACCTGGAACCTTACAATGATCAAACCTAGGAATGCCATAAGTTAAAGTGTTAGCCAGTCAGATTCTAGCCAGAATCACTAAGAACCAACCAACAATTATCAGGCAAAAAGCGTTTAAGTGTATTTAACGACAGAACCAAAATACGTACTTAGTTACTACTTACTCCATTGGCACAGGGACCGAAAATGTGTCTTGGCCTCCGATACCAGAACTCGCCACTTTACCCTGTCCATAGCAGCCTCTTACCAGTTGAAGGCTTCAAGGTCGTGCAGATCAACTTCCATCCTACCGATCCAGCGTTACCTGGGGCGACCAACCGGTCGCCGGCCACACTATAATATACATAATAGTACTCCGAATAAATTCCAGATGATTCCGCAAGGGAGATAACACTTCTCTATACAGATGACGTCAAGCATCAGCAATTGAATCACGAATTTAATAAGGTGGCTCGCAGTATGGGATTCGATGTGGCAGACATTAACATCGGCGAAGGTGGAGTCCTTGACACCATACTAGAATCAGAGAACAACAAGTAAGTCATACATAACCAAAATCACTAGCTCATTTTATGCCCGCACTGCTGGAGCACGAGCTTTTCCAAAACACCACAGGAAACCTGGAATAAACCACCAAGCAGGCCTTGTGCGGATTGGTGGTTGTAAACGACTGCTAATGCAACCGGGACCAACGGATTTATGTGCTTTTCGAAGCACGGAGGAGCTCAAAATTAAAAATTTTTGGTCATTCATGCAACGATTGACCTTTGCGAAAGCTCGCACAGCAGGCGATCAGCTAACCAGAGCCCTACTTTGATGCTGATGATGCTAAATGCGACGTCGAGGTGAATTTGAAACCCTGTCTACCCCTTTTAGGGAGAAGAAGGGCGTGGGAGTATGTATGTATGTATTTAATTTTTGACGTGACAACGTCTTATAATGCGATGGAGCCGGCTGCACGCACGAAAAAACATGACGTATGCGGCGTTACCTCGCTCTGAGGCGTTCCATTTAAGGCTTGAAGTGCAAGCGAGAGCGCGGAACGAGCGACAAAGAGGCACCTCCGCGTTCGGCAGCGTTAGACATCTGTCTCTCTCCTACTTGAGTGAGCAATGCGTCCGCGTGGACAGCTGCTATACAATAATACATTTACATGTTTTCGTCAAGTATGAAGTACAGTGAAAAGTGAATGTGGTGTCAATTGTTTATTTATAGCAACGATAATTGCGGCGATAAAGGCAATGATTCTTTCGATATTAAATATATGTTCAGTGATATATTGTCGAATATTCGTGCTTTCATCATTAAAATAAATAGCATCGGTCCGCTAGTGCAGCGATTGTAGGTTATGCTATAATTGACAAAACTATAACAATAAGTTAACAGAACTATTTCACGATGAGTAAAAAATCAATTGCTTTACTATTCGATCGAAATAATTATTGAGCGTAGCTATGATTTCAAAAAATTAAAACATAAATGTTAAATCTTCTACATATCATAACAACGTGTCTGAAATGACAAATAAAATTAAAATTTTCTTTTGAAAAAGGAAACCATTCCATCAGTATTTTCTTATGAGGTTGTCACGTTCAACTATCGTCAGTAAACCGACTTTACAGACAACCGATTTTTTATTTCTTATATCATTTACAGGAACGTTATCAATATAAGAGTGACTGGATTTTGCAATATTGATGAATACCAAGCATTCCTTGGATCAAATTTACTTTGCACTACCCAGATTGACCCGTCAGCTTTTAATTTTACCACGAAGAAAGAAATCGACACAAACAGATGTAACACTGGATCTCAAACGATCTCACTCGTCAGCGAATCGATTGTGAAGTATAACCGCCTTTTTGAAATTATCAGCGACAGTGACTTCAAACTCAAAGACATAGTGATTCTATGTCTGCCTAACTACCTTGCTGACACCGAAACCATAAAAGAGGATCTAAAGAATGAATTTATTGATGTACAACTTGCCATACAGGATGATTGCGAAAGTAATTTGGTTATAAACAGTTCTGTCTTAACTGTTGTCGCGCCTTCGACTTACGGAGTAGAATCCAGAGTTCCAATGATCGTTTACAACTCTCCTTATATTTTACCAGAAGATAAAGCTGTTCTGCCAAATTCTTATAACCTGATGACGTCATGGCATCCTCTTAAGCACGTCCTGATACATTTTATGAAAGCTATGCGTTGGTTAAGAGTCGCTGTGTTGTCAGATGATTCTGAGTACAGTGCAGACTTTCTAGATGATTTGATCCCTCTCTTGGACGAAAAAGGCATTACATATACATCTCAGCACTGTGTCAGAAAGAATTGTGATTTTATTGATGTAAGTACCTTTTCAAAAGTGTAATGGAATAAGGTTTTTGTGTATGTTCTATTTTACGAGATGATCAGTGATTGTGGTCAAGTCCTCAGAAATCAAGAGGGGATTCAAAAGTATGACAATATTGGTGTTGTCTTGTTTCACTAACTGGAAGATAAATATACAAAATTAATAATTATTCTTCCTTCTTTTTTAAATATCTTACGGGTAAGCACAGTGCCTTCAGTCACCTGATGTTAAGTGATGATAAGGCCGATGATGAAAGCGCACTTCACCCGGATTTCTCAACTACTGAGGCACTGGGTATCTTATCTCTGGCTGCCGGAACACAACAATAATACAAACATTAATATTATTACGACATTTTTAGATAAGATGGTGGTAGCTACCACACACAAACAAGCTCTACCACCAACCAAACCGAGTACACAAATAACGTACCCCTGGTAATCGAACCCTGGACCTCTGGGTCCGGACCGGTGGTCTTAACCACTAGAGAGGCGAATGAAGTTTAATGTTTTAACCCTAAATCTGTGCGTCTTAAAGGCCACTGAGACTTCTTTACTGTCTTTTGTCAGAGTCTCCAGTTGAATCAGCCGCGTAGGATTTTAGAATTGATCAGGTGCCTGGATGGGTACCGAGAAGGGAGTGGGTTTACAACTCCGCCACCAAAGGAGACATTCTGTAGTCGACTTTAGAGTTGACGACCCAAGCAGTGGTATCTGCGAGTTGTACTCTTAGTGCGACGAGAAGTGAGCGAGCTTACAGCTCCGGTAACCTATCTGGATATTATAGGTAGTGGACTAATACGTGTCCACGGGGAAACTAGCTCGAGACACTAGTCTTAAAGTACCGGATAAAGGATGCGTACCGGCGTGTTCTGGTCTGGCGTTATGACCTGACGTAGATGGTCTCTTGCGCTTGCGTAAGGATGTCTGACACCTAACTTTATAACCTTAAGGTTAGTGGGGGGTGTCAGTATAAACTTTCAAGTTGTGTGTAGCAGGGTGTCTTTTGTCAGTTCAGCAACAATCGCTGCTATTGTGGCAGACTTTCATAGGATAGTGGTAGTAACTAGTCAGGCTGATATTGAAACTCCAACCTAAGCACAATATGAACTTAGGAAATTGATACACTTTAAACGTTGGTACAAAGGTATGTCTATCATACCTTTTAAAACCTTCGAGTAGAAAATTTATTTCGGCCTAACCACAGAGGTTACAAATATTATGTTTAGAATAGAATAGAATTTTAGATATACTGTCTATACTAACATATTCATACCAATACAACGTGTATCATAAATGTGTGGTCATAATGAAAAGTCCAAAGTGCAGCTATTCTAGATCTGCATGGTACAAAAAAAACAAACAAAAATATTTATTTCATTACTAGAATAAATGATGCATTTTTGGGGAATTTTTTTAGACATAAATATATATTTTGAAGTGTATGCATAGTTTTGGTGTAAGTATGTTCTTGCTAGCTGTCCACCGCGAATTGAACCAACCGCAAATTGGACTAACCGCGTATTGGACCAACCACCAGTTGGACCTTTTCTTGACAATTGGTTCAAACGTGAATTGGAATAAACGCCTAGGGATGCAGATGGTGTGGTGCAGACTCGACAGGTACAGTCAACAGCAAAGGTAACTGATGATTGGTCAAATTTCAAAACATGAAATCAGTATGAAAATCAAAACTAATTAAACGCATATCGAAAAACCGTCGACTAGTACCTGCAGACTTTGACTGTAGCTATATAGAAAATACCGAGTTACACTATCGATACTTAATTTTGAAATCTATTAAACATCATCTACTTTTGCTGTTGACTGTACATCGGTGTTAAAAGGCCTTCTATAATTTCAGGCCGCACTAGCACTCCTGAATGCCTCCACAAAGATAGTAGTTTTGAACGTGAATACTAAAAACACGATGAAACTTTTAGAATACATAAACCACTCATCAGCGCAGTCAGTGAAATGGATCGTTCGGGACTGGCCTTTCATGAGAAACGCATTGGTATGTACTATCTTATCTTATCTTATTTTAGTGGAGCCTGCTGAGGTTTCCCTCTGTCAGTAACACTTCGACCCATCGGGATCTTTTATGCAATCCCATCCTTCTTCCTCCTCTGTAAAGATAGACGCCATAAGTTTGGCAACGTCCTTAAGAGCAAAGAGCCTGAAGTCCTCCGGTTTCGGATAGGCCGACCCCAGGAGTCCCATTCTTTTCCTAGCCAGAGAGTCGCAGTGACACAGTAGGTGCTGCATTGACTCCGTTTCCTCTCCACATGCCCTACATATGTCGGTATGTACTAAGGCTGGTTTCAGAGTCACGCTGACCACCCGCGCGGGTGGCAAACGCGTCTCGTAAGCGCGCTGATGACCCGCGCGCAACTCTCCTCTCGAGCGCCCAAATGTCAAACTTGACAAAGTCGTTAAGCGCCATGCGCAATTTTTTTTGTGCGAATCTAAATTGAGGTGCTGCGTATAAACGTCGATTTAGATATGAATTTGTATGAATACCCTAGCATATAGTTAAATATTTAGAATGGCCATAAAATTTTCTGTAATAAAAAATTATTTGAAACTAATTCAAACAACTCATAAAAATATTTTAAATTATTTAATCTCGGACATCTGTAAAAGTTGATGTAAGTTTGCAAAAAAATTATGAAAATTAATAGTAATCATTAAAAGCAAAATAAAAGGTCTTATAATTTAATTTATTAGTTGTTTTTTTATTTAATTATAATATATCCTGTATTACGTACATAATCAGTCTTATAAATTAATTTAAAAACCGCACACCGCAAATATGACAGCACCTACAGTGAAGTATAATACTGACAGTTTGTTTTTGACAATCAATTTATGCATGTGTGTGTATTAGATCTGTTCGTCGTTTCGTTCACTTCAATATAGTATACATTGAAAAGAGACAAACATTGTTTTGGTGTTTTATTTTAATATTACTTGAAAGAACTGCGTGACCACCGTACAACGGTGGCTGGGCGCTTATCGGGGGTAAAACATTCCACCGTACAACGGTGGCCGGGCGCTGGAGAGGTTATCGAGTTTAGGATGACGCGGTTCATCAGCTCGGACAGTCGCGATGACAAGTTATTTATTACATTTGGAAAAAAAGCCAACGGTGAAGACGTATACAAACACATCCCTATAATTCTACTAGATTACTGAGAGGTGCATTTTCTATATCTTTCGCGGATTTAAGAAAACACGATAGGCAAGTTTTTCAAGCAGTTACTCAATTTGACGATTTGTTTTTGTCGTGCGTGCCAGCGCGTGCGATCAGCGTGACTGTATAACGCACACTGGACACAGACTCCTCGACAGCGCGCAGTTGAAACGCACCGACTATAACCGCGTTTGAATTGTAATCAGCGAGGGTGGTAAGCGCGGGTAGTTTTCACTATGAAACGGTACAAAGCAACACCTAGCTCGTGGCCCGCGTCGCTTACCACCCGCGCGGGCGTCAGCGTGACTCTGAAACCAGCCTAAAGGCTAAAATAGTGAAGTAACGTAAACACGCCTTCACATTAACCTACCACGAACTGTCAATGTCCTCAATAGACATTGAACTTTATAGCTTAAGACGACACCTCGATTTGTGAACATTCAAAAAGGCTGATCCTTACTGACGCTGGCATAAGATCGATAATACGTAGCGCCTGTGACTATATAGAGCTCAAATTAACAGTTAACCTAAAAAATATTTAAAAAAAATATTATTTTTAGTTATTAAAATATACAGCAACTAAATTACGAATATTGATGTTATCAATATATTTGAGTGGTTTCCAAGCATATAAATTAAGTAATTTTGTTGTAATTTCAACAATTGTTATTTTTAGAAAATAATTATGATCGAGTCATATTTATACAATCGTGTATTTGAGCAAGCAAATTCAAGATAAAGACATGAATTTACCTGTATATCGACATTTCAGATTCGTAAGTCATATTATAGTCTTAAACTATTCCGCGAAAGTTGGTGCATTTTTTCAGTGTGTGTCGCTTTAAACATATGGTTGAAAATATATTGTATAAAATTTAACAGTTTTGGATAGGGTTGATGTGCAATGCAAGCGTCTATACATATTTACTGATATATCAATTACTTTAGTTTTGCTATATTATTCACTAAAGTAAATGATCTGTGTGCCCAGTGCTAGTTAATTATTGCGAATTCATTCGATCACGTTTCCAAAGACGAAATTCTCCTCATGCACTGCTTTAAAGCCTTACTAATTCTCATTTTCATTCATTTGATCGAACAGCAAATAAATCTTGCACTCCCCCATCATTGAAACTGTGTTTTAATAATCATCATCATCATGAAGTCGTTTTATTTCTCCACTGCTGGGGCACGAACCCTATGAGAAGGTTCCAGGGTTCCAGGCCCAGTGCGGATTGGAGGTTTTTAACGACTGCTAATGCAGCCGGGACCAACGGTTGTACGTGCCTTCCGAAGCACGGAGGAGCTCGAGATGATAAATTTCTGGACACCCATCCGATGACCGGCCTTTGCGAAAGTTGCTTAACTTTACCAATTGCTCACCGAGCGCGTTAACCACAGCGCCATCGAGCTTTTCTCACTGCGCCAACGAACTCGTCTTTCATATTGTTTACACTACATATTAGTTTAATTGCATATAGGTATGTAAAGATCTGGTGTTTCCAAAACAGCTTTGAAAAAAAAATCTGTAGGCACTTTTATTTACACCTCCACTTTTTAACGCCTCGGTGGGCGAGCGGCAAAACGCTCGGCCCGATACCCAAAGGTCCCGGGTTCAATTCCCAGGTCGGGCAAAGTGTGTGTTTTTGGATTTTTGGATGCATAAGTAGCCCGGGTTTGTAATCGACCACCAACTCGCAATTGGCAAGCGTGGTCATCGATTGTAGTGATGACTTGATTTCAATGATGGAAGCCCTTGCCCAGCAGTGGGATATAGGCTATTACCTTTTTACTTTTACTTACCTTTATCTACAGTTCCACGAAAACATAGATATGTTTTCCGTTACGCTATCTCCGGTCTTCGAAGGAGTGAACAATGACCGTGTGAAGAAAACACCACAGCTGAGCGGTATCATCGAAAGCCTTACGAACCTGAGACACGCTTATAGAAGAGCTTTGGGCGACAAGGAAATGTTTACGCAGTAAGTGTTGACACAGCACAATAGTAGACAATAGTGGAAACGCAATCCCAAATCAATAAGATTGATAGAAACGCCAGACTCGCTTAGAATGTTCCCGGGCTACTGTTACTTTAACTATTGCGCTTCTATTGCGATTATACGCACACACTCTATACAAGACGGACTACCAAATATACCAATAGCAGTGGGATAACAGTGGGATGGTCAGCTATTGGTCCTTAAGTCCGTTGCGAACTACCAAATGTCAAAAATAGGGTATTTGACTACAATGAAAATATTGATCAAACTGTTGTTAACTTAATAGTAAACATGTTTTTAAACTAATTTAGCCAGCACAAAATTTTAAAATAAGTATGATTTTTATAAAATAGTAGTTTATGCAACTGTCATATAATGAAGGGTATTAAAACACGAGTGAGTTTATGAAACGAGCGCAGCGAGTTTCATAATAGTAACGAGTGTTTTAATACCTGTGTTATATGCAGTTGCATACACTACTTTATCTTCACTAATGCAATTAGTCAAACAACAAGAGTAAAAGCTGACAATAGTTTATTTATAATAATTGTTCAAATTTCCGCCATTAAAATCTAACCAATGAGAGCGTAGCTGCGCGCGCAGTGCCAATCAGGAGCGAGCGCGCGCTGTTCTTTTTTTATTTAATTGGCACAAGATCTTACCAAAGAGTTTTGTGTATGTAAGTTTAGTAGTTTCGACGAAGTTTTCACGTATAACCCAACTGTTTTCAAAAGCCAGCCTAATGTCAAAATTTTATACAACTTGTATGAGGATTTTGACATAAGGCTCGCCAGGTTAATTGGTCGCGTTTTATTGATGTTATAATGAGATTTTACGATATCGATGTGGATATTATACCACCATGTGAAATTGCTTAAATTGAGTGTTTTGTTGTCTGCGCTATAACAGTAGTAATTATAAGTCAAGTATTGGAAACATAAGTAGAATGTTACAACATTAGTGTAGATAAAATCATTAATAACATGATAAAATTTTTATGATTGACCACGTGATCAAAAACGCACGGGATGACGCTGAATCTGTAGTGACATTACCAGCTTGTTTACAGTAAATGTTAATCAAAGTTTTGAACGTTTAATTTGACAGCTAAAAGTTTGCTTACAAGCAGGTGACGTCACGACATCACGTGACCTGCATTCAGCGTTTTGGCGGCTATTTTATTAATTTGAATTTTAATGGCGATTTTCATAAAAAATAAAGAAATTCATAACGAATTAATCAAATTGCAAATATATTATGCTATAATGAACCATTAGACATATTTTTCTAAAACCTGTCAAATACCCCATTATTCACTGCCACTCTATTGGTACGTTAAATAACATAAATAGACTCGGGGTATAAAACAGGGCTTATCCCGAATATGGAAGATAGGGTACCATGCCCCGATTTTGAATCTCAGAAAATTATAAACGTACCTAAAAAGCACCATAATTATTGTCGAGATATTGAAGTTGTTTAAATTTTTTTTTTTTATTACGTTTGCTACTAAGTGAAGTTGTAAAGTCACAGCCCTAGGTCCAGCTGATACAATGCTCTTGGTCGTCAATTGAAATTGTAACGTAAAATGTTTCTTTTTTGGTTTTGTTTATATAATTTTTTAGCGCAAATTTTGTTGCGAAAAAATTACAAAAACACAAATGTTGAAAAAAAAATCCACGAGCACGAGGAGCAGGAACCTGCACCCTTCTAACATACCGGATAAGGTGCTCTCCCAATTGAGCTACCGTGGTTCTAACCAGCCCGCCGAAATTATTCACACTATTTACTTTTACTTTGAAAGCCAAAGGCGCCCATTCAATGTCAACAACTACCGTCATTAACATCCGACCATAATATTTTTACAAATACTTAAAGATCAGTTATGAAGTAGGCAAGCTATTTATAATTTTTTTAACGCAAATTTTGTTGCAAATTACAAAAACACAAATGTTGAAAAAATTTCGGCGGGCTGGTTAGAACCACGATAGCTCAATTGGGAGAGCACCTGACCCGGTAGTCAGAAGGGTGCAGGTTCAAATCCTGCTCGTGGATTTTTTTTCAACATTTGTGTTTTTGTAACGTAAAGTTTGAGCCATGCTAATATCATAAGATCTTTGAAATGACGACGATTTTTAATTGCATTTACGGACGTTGCATATTGTATGATAATTTCCATACAAAATTCACATTTTATGTGTTCGAGCCAGACCCACTCCCATATCGCTGGCATTACACCATTTTTAAGATATATTGTTTTACACTTTCAGCTATTTGTCGACACAAATGAACAATCTAAGACCCTTCGATATATACGCACACATCACGCGCAAATTCAAAGAGAATGACTTCGAGGTAGTCGCCTCAATGATGGTGCGAGATTCTGAGATCACTGACGAATACCGCAAAGACGTATACAAGAACAAACCACCGCCCGACCTCTCCACAGATTGCATCACTAGAAGTAGGAACTTCTTCAAGCCCTGCAACGATGAGCAGCTCCTCCTTTTATTGTCTGTGGTCATAATGTTCAATTTAATCGTCCTCGTTGTTATATTGTTTTACAGTAAGTATCGTAACAACGCGTATAGCCGTTTATTTTGAAACAGTTTGATAACCATGTAATATTAATATCCAGGCATTAAACAAGAGACAGTGTAAACAAAAAGTAGTAGAATACATTCATAACCTGACATACGACGAAACCGAGAATTTATTTAATATTATTCAATAGTTTTTTTTTTTCCACACATCCTTCCACACACACACTCATACATTTTCATTCCACACACAGGGAGGTCATACCACACGTAAATTATAATTTGGATAAGAGTGCTTTAGCC
This sequence comes from Eudonia lacustrata, assembly GCA_947562085.1. Classification (NCBI taxonomy): domain Eukaryota; kingdom Metazoa; phylum Arthropoda; class Insecta; order Lepidoptera; family Crambidae; genus Eudonia; species Eudonia lacustrata. Next base: position 9,363,447 of record OX387322.1, on the reverse strand, counting down.
TACCTTGCCAGAGAGTGTATTAATTAATGTTGGAATTTTTATAACCTGTTAATAACTGGAAGAGTGCTGTTTGTCTGAAAAACAGATAATTATATTATCTAGTTCAGACGCAGACGTATTTATTGTCAAAGTTAGTTGTAAGTAAAACATTGTCATTGATTTGTTGTTATTTTGTAAGCACTAGAAATAAATAAATAAAATATAATGAAACGGCCAGGGTGCCAAGTGCGAGTCTCGTTCGCCATCGATCACGTTAACGAAGACTATAACTTGTATGGCGAAATGTTAACTTTACTAGCATGCCGCCAGGAGGCGCTGCTTCAATGCCATACTAATTGTCGTTTTCGTAAACGTAATAGAAAACTCACACTAGGCACCCTGAACGGCATTTATTAAATAAATAAATAAATATTTTTATTTATTTCTGACCAATTTGATCCATAGAATTTTTTTTTTTTTTTTTTAGTTGATGGCTTCGTGCGATTTGCACATTTAGCCAGTGTCAAAGTAATTTTTCTTACAAGTAATACATAAATAAACAATATTTCCATAAATGATGATGATGAATGATATTAGAAATGGGAAGTGAGAAATGATATACCCCCCAACTCCTCGAGTATCTCAGTAAAGATGTGGGGCTTTACTAAGTCCTCACGCGAGCTTCTTGAGAGAATTTGAAAAGTGACGTTGCACTGTTTTTTTTCATTTGCCAACACTCATGCACACTCACGAACACTTAACGGTTAATAATCCACCATTATTTCACATTAATATTCGACATAACACAAATTTTGGAAAATAAGACAAAACCGCAGACATGACGCTTCACTTTCCCGCCAAGAAGATCCATAGACTTATTAGTAAATGTTAGTAACAATTTTGTCAGTAATGAGCACAGTCAACAAAAAGAACCGGCCAGTGCGTGTCAAGCCACGCGCAGTAGGGTTCCGTAGCCCATCTCAATAATGCGGATACTACCGGTTTCACACACCTGACAACGTTATTTAAGTAGTTCCCAATGAGGAATTTGTACTGCGCCAAGTACATTTTATAAGTTGGTCGACTGTTACTCGTAAATTTGTAAAGCCTACTTAGCTGTGATAGTTTTCTTTTAACTTCGTGATACAACTACCGTTAAATTTTTTCACGTATCCAAAAACAAAATTTTCCACTTTCAAGCTTAATAGTTCACAAACGGATGCCTCAATCAAAAAACTGTTTTCACAAACCCGCAATATTTTTGAAATTGCTATCCAACAACACCCAACACTATAAGGTAGACAGGAAAAAAAATACATCCCTACTTCACGTGTAGGGGAGGTAACCTAAAAAATAAATATTTTTCAAAATTTTATTTTACCATTTTGTCGGCGTGATTAATATGTATATCCATGCCAAATTACAGCTTTCTAGTACTAAGAGTCTATGAGCTAGGCTGGGAACGGACAGACAGACAGACGGACATGGCGAAACTATAAGGGTTTCTTGTTGACTACGAAACCCTAAAAACATAGTTTACGAAACTAAGTACCTATGTTAATGGACTTAAAGTGGATTTATTTGTTAAAACACAACCCCTAGAGTATCTCAGTAAAGATGTGGGGCTTTACTAAGTCCTCGGGCGTATACTTCTTGAGAGAATTTGAAAAGTGACGTTGCACTGTTTTGTTTCATTTGCCAACACTCATGCACACTCACGAACACTTAACGGTTATTAATCCACCATTATTTCACATTAATATTCGACTTAACACAAATTTTAGAAAATAAAACAAGACCGCAGACATGACTTCACTGTTCCGTCAAGAACTCCGCCCGAATAGTTATTCCGCGTTTTGTCTCTTTTACTCTAACTTGAAACGACGTTTACATGACAGAAACAAAACACGGAATAACTATTCGGACCTTATTATTTGTTTATTTGTAAGGCCCTTAGTAAATTATACTTAATTAGTAAAATTGTGTGGCGGTGATTTGTAACAGAACTACCGTCTTTATGTACGTATTTCTCTAAAAATGTAATAATTGTTGTTGCAAATAAACAGGCATTTATTTTTGTTGGAAATAAAACTTTGATTTGTATTATGGACGGATCGATTTGGTAATCGATTATCGAGATTCAATTTATTTAGTGGCATAATGGCCCCATCACTAATTGTTCCTTTTTTTTTGTTGGTAGACTTGTCTCGGGAAGGCAACAATGGCTGGTATATAGGTTATCGTGTGTTGATAATTAAATAGATTTTATGTAGTAATAAGGGCATTTGGAGCCGTATTACTCTAATTAAGTGTATTGTGCAACCTGTGTTTTGTGGGTGTGTACGTCGTAAGCGAATCGCATCGGGAGTACAATTCGCCATCCCAGGATTGGATGTCGGCGTCTTTGCTGCTGGAGAAAAACAGGTATTTCCTCGGGGGAAAAGTGCACTTGGGGTAGTTTGGGTGTGATTAGGGAACCCGAGAAGACCCGGACTCGGAGTCCGGCCCCATCAGACCATATGGATCCCGTTCTGGACGGCGGGAGCGGCATGGAACTGTGAGTGGATTTTGTAGATTTTAAGGTGTAACCTAATTTTAAACAGTAGCATAGTGTGTGTTGTGGGTTTCCGCAACATTTTGGTAGCAGAGCGTGGTTACTACCGGACCTCTAGGTTAATCGGTGTAATTTTGTGTATTTTGTTAGTTCGTAATAGGTTAAGCTCATTTCGTGTAAAATCGCACTTCCGGGACAGGTGCGGTTGAATTGTAAGGTTGGTAGTACCGTTGTATTTGGGCTGGGACATTTCTCGGAACGTTAATTGTTATTTAATTTCTTTCAATTGAAAGCATCGAGTCGATTCGGGATAATCGATTCCGTGTTTTCGTTGACTCGTTTTAATTTTGTGTTTAGGTTTATTTAGTTTAAATTATTTATAATGACAGCGTCACGGCAGGAGTTGGCTCAGCAGCTCCGGTGGTTCACCGGGCTGCTTGCATTAATAGATCGGCCTAACCGGGAGGACGCCTTGGAGACGCGTTCGAAAGAAATGCAGGCTCGTTTCTTGTTGGCCGAGCGGTCGGTAACCGCTCTATTGTCAACCGACCCGGTCGGGGAGAAGGAGCTGGCCCTCCACGCCCAATATGTCAAGGATCTGGAGCACATCCAAGACATCTACGATGAGGTCCTTCAGCGGGTGAAGGACATCGAGCGACTGCGGGAGGGGAAGCCTGTTGCGCGCCCCGCTTCGCTCCACACCCCTGGACCCAGCGCCATGGGAAGATTGGGTGCCCTGGAGGTCCCGCATTTCACCGGATGTATGCGGGACTGGGCTGGATTCCGGAACATGTTTTTGGCCTTGGTGGATACTCGGAAGGATTTCACCAAGGCCGAAAAGCTGGCATATCTCCGTTCCTTCCTAGACGGAGAACCCAGACAGCTCGTACAGCATCTGGAGCTGCAGGATGCGAGCTACGACACCGCCATGCAGCTGCTGGAGAAGCGGTACGAGAAGCCGCATCTTCAGGCGGACGCGCACGTGACCCATCTGCTGGGATTGCCGAGGGTCAACCATAGGGCTCAGCTGAGGGCGCAGCTGATCACCCCGCTCACCGTGTCCTTAAACGGGTTAAGGACGCTCGGACTGCCCGTCGACCAGTGGTCCTTCCTTCTTCTGCACATCGTTCTGGCCAAGTTGTCGCAGGAGATGAGGGACAAGTTCGAGCGGAATCGACTGGTCCACAAGGATCTCGGCAGCGTTCTGCCCTCGATAGGGGAACTTCTGGAGTTCCTGGAAGAGGAGGCTGGCCTGCTGGAAAACCAGCTAGCCTCCCAGGAGGCTCCGACAAGTGCGCTGGCCCGCACTTCCGGAGTCTACGGCGCCCAGCCGCCACGCAACCCAGGGAAGGGTCGCGGCGGGCTGGTGGCTGCGGCCGCCATCAACCCCGGTTCTGGATGCCGGGTTTGCGGACACCCGTACACTCGTACACCCCGGCTCAGGTGAGTTGGGGACCGCCGGAACGGAGCCAGGTTCTGGCTACAACCCGGCACCCGGCGCGACCAACACCTGGAGTTGGTGCCTCTAAGGGCCACTGGGTACAGGGAGCCCCACCTCCGGACCCAACACCCGGATACTCGTACGCGTATCCTCCGCCGCCGTTACCGGAACAACAACGACATGAGAACCGTCAACAGTTCTCACCAGTACTGCACGAGTACCCGAGGTTGAAATACCACCCACCCTATCACCGGTATGGTAGGGCAGCTGGATACGCATCACCCCGGATGGTGGCCTGCACGCGTCCGACTTACTGGCCGAGTCATCACGGTTCGACAGGGTCGGCTGCTGGCTCTGACGCGTGACTAGCCTGTGGTCGGGCTACGTCGGAACCGAGGACGGTTCTTTTGCCCATCGCGCAGGTACGCGTTTGGGGACCTAGGGGGGACTTCGTCCGGATACGAGCCCTCCTAGACACTGGGGCACAGGGCTGCTTAATTACTTCGAGGGTAGCGAGGCGCCTACGTCTGGAGTGCGCGCCTCCCTCAGTTCCGATTCGGGGAGTCGGAGATACAGAAGTGGGGGGTCTGTCCGGTCAGACCCACATTCTCTTCTCTCCTGTGCATTCCGCTTCGATACGGATTGCGGCAGTCGCGATAGTACTCGACAATCTGCTGGGTTGGCATCCACCGACAGACATTCCGCGGGACGCAATGTCTGACACATCAGGTCTCATGCTGGCAGACCCTCATTTCGAGGAGCCGGCTCCGGTGGACCTCATATTGGGAGCGGATGTACTGGGCTGGATCCTTTTAGGGCCTCAGCGGATTCTGGGCCGCTCTTCGTTGGTAGCTATACCTACCATCTTTGGACACGTTTTAATGGGACCGGTTTTCGACCAGGAGACGCGGGATGTCTCACCTGTCGTCGCTACTACCTCCATCGCTAGGACGATGCAAAAATTCTTGGAACTGGAAGAGCCTCCCATGGTCTCCCGTCTGGATCCGGAGCATGTGGAGTGCGAAACCTTTTATAAGGATCACACACGCCGGATGGCGTCGGGTAGGATCGAAACTCGACTGCCCTTTATCGACTGTCCCCCTCTCTTGGGAAAATCGAGGGCGTTGGCAGAGAAACGACTCTTGTCCATGGAGCGTCGTATGTCTCGCGATCCGGTGCTTCGGGAAAAGTATATCGAGTTCATGCGAGAATACGAGGCCTTGGGGCATATGTCGCGGGCGACTGTCGACTGGACAACGACAGATCATTTTTTCTTGCCTCACCACGCGGTGTTGAAGGCCTCATCTGGAAAACTACGGACTGTTTTTGACGGATCGGCACCGTCGTCGACTGGAGTTTCATTGAACCAATGTCTCCATTCTGGTCCGAAGTTACATCGGGACATTGTCGACATCATTTTAAATTTCCGAAGACACCAGGTGGTGATCGGTGCGGACATCCGGATGATGTTCCGCCAAACAGTTATACATCCTGCGGACAGGAGGTTTCAGTTAATACTCTGGAGGGAACATTCGGAGGATCCCATCACCGTCTACGAGCTCAACACCAACACGTACGGCCTGAAGTCGAGTCCCTTCATTGCCATCCGGTCACTGCTGGAACTGGCGGAGCAGGAACGGGCTCGCTTTCCCCGGGCAGCCGCTGTACTGACACGTGACGTGTTCGTAGATGATATCTGCACAGGGGCAGCCTCTCTGGAGGAGGCGCTCATCATCAGGAATGAACTTATCGGACTCCTCGCGGCTGGTGGTTATGAGTTGAGAAAATGGTTATCCAACGAGCCACAGCTTCTGGTTGGGATTCCGGAAGATCACCAACAGAATCCTCAGCTATTCGAGGACGCAGGAGACCCGAACTCTATCGCCGTTTTGGGAATTAAATATCAGCCGGTTCACGATATTTTCACATTCCGGGTAGAACTGGAAACTACAAGAGTTTGGTCGAAAAGGACGGTCCTTTCCACCATCGCTCGGATGTTTGATCCAAATGGATGGATCAGCCCGTGCATTTTTATGGCGAAGTGTTTATTGCAAACACTGTGGACACTCGGAGTCTCGTGGGATGAGCCACTGGTAGGGCTCTCACTCGACACTTGGCTCGCTCTGATCTCTACGATCGAGGCGATCAATCAGGTGGCGTTGCCGCGGCGGATCTTGCCGCGGGGCAAATACAGGGCAAGCCTACATGGCTTCTGCGATGCGTCAGAACGAGGGTATGCCGCAGTGGTGTATCTGCGAACGGTGGACTCGAAGGGTCGAGTCGCCGTCTCCTTGCTTCTGGCTAAAAGCAAGGTGGCTCCCCTCAAAACTAGGCTGACAATCCCGAAGCTAGAGCTTTGCGGGGCGCATCTATTGGCCAAACTGTTGTGCCACGTGCACAAGGAACTGACGTCTACGGTGGACATCCGGAATGTCTACGCCTGGTCTGACAGTCAGGTAGCTCTGGCATGGCTACGCGGGGCACCCCACGTATTGGAAACGTTTGTGGCCAATCGGGTATCTCAGGTACAGAACTCGGGCATCGAAATTTGTTGGAGGCACGTTCCCGGCCCCTGGAATCCTGCCGATTGTGCCTCTCGGGGCTGCACCGCGCCGGAATTGGTGCAGCATGCCCTCTGGTGGGGTCCAGAGTGGTTAAAGGAGGGTGAGTCATCATGGCCGGTCACCATGATCGATGGCTCTCTAGGGATGATCCCTGGAATAAAAGTTTTGGTGACAACAAACGAGTCAAGGCCAGATCCGAATTGGTTGACGGCTCGATACAGCAAACTGGACAAATTGCTAGGTGTAACCTGCTGGATCCGGAGATTTCTACATAACTGCCGCCATCCAGACAAGAGGCAGTTATCACCCGTGGCGGGTGCTGAGGAACGTAGGAGTTCACTGTTGGCCCTGATACGGCTGGTTCAAGCTGACCGGTTCGAGGACGAACTGAAGATTTTGCGCGTCGGTCGCGCAAAGCTCAAGGGAGCGATCTCTCGGCTCAACCCATTTCTGGATGCGGATGGACTGTTACGCGTTGGAGGTCGCCTCAAAAATGCCGACCTGCCCTTCGGTAGCCGACATCCTCTGCTACTCCCCAAAGGAGGACCTTTGGTAGAACTGGTGGTCTCGGATAGACACCTGAAAAACGCTCACGCGGGGTGTAATGCGTTACTGGCGATATTACAGAGGGAGTTCTGGATTTTGTCCTCTCGGAGAGTGGTTCGCAGCGTGTTATTTAAGTGTGTGGCTTTTTATCGGGTGAAGGCCTCCACTATGCAGCCACAGATGGGGGATCTCCCTTCTGACCGGGTTTGTCAGACTACTAGGCCGTTCGACGGGGTCGGTACGGATTTTGCTGGACCATTTCTGGTGAAAACCACAGCCTATCGTAACACTAGGGTCACGAAAGCATACCTGTGCGTTTTTGTCTGCCTGGCCACTAAGGCCGTCCACCTGGAAGTGGTTTCGGCTCTGTCTACGGAAGCCTTTGTCGCCACGCTGGATCGTTTTGTTTCGCGACGGGGTTTACCTTCTCTCATTCGGTCCGACAACGGTACCAACTACCGAGGCACTGCCAACTACTTAAAAGATGTGAACGATTTTCTGGATAAAAATTGTAATAGCATAAGTCAAGCTCTCGCACAGCGGGGAATCACATGGCGATTTAGTGTGCCAGCCTGTCCCCACTGGGGCGGGATATTTGAAGCCGCGGTAAAATCGGCAAAAACCCACTTGCGCCGGGTAGTCGGGGAAACTACCCTCACGTATGAGGAACTTACAACTGTGTTTTGTAAGGTTGAGGCGGTTCTCAACTCGCGTCCGCTTTGTCCACTCTCCTCTGACGCAAATGACATGGAAGTCCTGACCCCTGGTCATTTTTTGGTCGGTCAGCCACTCACTGCCCTGCCTGAGTATCCCTGGAAGGATGAACGCAGACACCGGATGTCTCGTTTTCAAATGATACAACAAATGAGTCAGGACTTGTGGCGTCGTTGGTCACTGGAGTATCTGCATTTATTGCAGCAGCGTGTAAAGTGGACAGACCGGACGTCGCCCCCTTCGGAGGGGGATCTGGTTTTATTAAAAGAGGCTAATTTGCCATCGTTATTTTGGAGACGAGGTCGCATTTTAAAGTTAATCTGGGGCGCGGACGGGACTCCGCGTGTGGCGCAAGTGTTGGTTGATGGATCGGTGCTAAATCGCGCAGTCGCGACCTTAGCTCGATTACCGGTTGACTAGTTTAAGATTTCAGGCTAGAAAGCGGTACGTCCGCTTTGGGTGGCGGGATGTTGCAAATAAACAGGCATTTATTTTTGTTGGAAATAAAACTTTGATTTGTATTATGGACGGATCGATTTGGTAATCGATTATCGAGATTCAATTTATTTAGTGGCATAATGGCCCCATCACTAATTGTTCCTTTTTTTTTGTTGGTAGACTTGTCTCGGGAAGGCAACAATGGCTGGTATATAGGTTATCGTGTGTTGATAATTAAATAGATTTTATGTAGTAATAAGGGCATTTGGAGCCGTATTACTCTAATTAAGTGTATTGTGCAACCTGTGTTTTGTGGGTGTGTACGTCGTAAGCGAATCGCATCGGGAGTACAATTCGCCATCCCAGGATTGGATGTCGGCGTCTTTGCTGCTGGAGAAAAACAGGTATTTCCTCGGGGGAAAAGTGCACTTGGGGTAGTTTGGGTGTGATTAGGGAACCCGAGAAGACCCGGACTCGGATTCCGGCCCCATCAGACCATATGGATCCCGTTCTGGACGGCGGGAGCGGCATGGAACTGTGAGTGGATTTTGTAGATTTTAAGGTGTAACCTAATTTTAAACAGTAGCATAGTGTGTGTTGTGGGTTTCCGCAACAATTGTGTTTTTTCTCATGTAAGTGAATTTATTTGTAATTCTTAGGGCTCTTTCAAATTAGGCGTTTTGTGACGGACCGCTGCCGCACGTTTGCACTGCGTTTCATATAAAACACAACAGCCGCACGACTGTTTTAATATGGAACGCAGTGCAAACGTGCGGCAGCGGTCCGTCACAAAACGCCTAAATTGAAAGAGCCCTTAATGAGAAAAAATGTCTTAAACCAAAATAAATCATGACTGTGGCTAATTGGCTATTCATCAATATTGTGAATTGTGAATAACGAAGTTGGATACTTACAGTTGTTGTTAAACCAGACACAATAGAAATTTAATTGTTCTGGCACTGTGGTTACCTTGGGCGTCCAAGTATTTAGCTAAGCTATATTTTAAGCTGTAGTATTTAAGACACATTTTGCAATTTTTGGTTATTCCAAATAAAATTAAATGTTTCGTTTCTTCCTTTTTTGCATAACAAAAATGTTTAAAATGTATAATATATCATTTGGACATTTATATTTTAATAAATTGTGCAGATACGTTTACCTGGGCCTAATTATTTTCTTCGTTTCTACTTTTTTTAAATGACACATTCCTGTGTCGGTAGTCGTATTTGTAGCTTTAGTTATTGTTCTGAGCTATTTTGTCAATTTTCCCCTTAATTTTCCCAACAGTCGTAATGAGGCTACTGACACACTTTTGAGATCTTAATGAATTAATAGACTTGAGGCCAAGGACCTGCAACGTGCAGTATTTTCGGGGTGAAAAGGGACGATATCGTCGCTTTTCTAACGAAAGGGCGTAACTGACAATGTTGGTAACTGTGCTAATGTTAAAGTTATTATGTGTGTTAAGGTCAATGTTTTAATAATAGTTAATTTTGACGACCTCTTTGGTCGAGTGGTTTGTACACCGGTTTTCATGGTGTCGCCATCTCTGAGATCCCGGATTCGACCCAAAGTTATTGTTTTTTAAATTGTCTCGGGTCTGGGTGTTTTCTATGTATGATAAGTATGTATTTAAATATTTTAAGTATGTTTATCCGTTGTCTAGTAACCATTTAACAAGTTTCATAACGAAGCTTCTCTTGGGCTAGATAATTGGTGTGAGTGTAAGCCCCTGCGCAAACGTAGACACTTTTGTGTCTTGTGTGGGATACAAGCTACCAGTGAATATGAAATCAGCCCTCCCTGCGCAGACGTAGACACTTTTTGTGTCCAGTTACTCCACCTGACACTAATCAAAAAGTTTTTGGTGTAGGTAACTGGACACACAAAGTCGTCAGTTGAAGACACAAGCAACATTAACAAACTTCCTTACAATTGTACTGAGCTGTGCAAACGGACGATGCAATCGCGGTGTTACCGCAACCGGCAACTGTGTTCAATCGCCGCTACCGGACACAGCAACTCGGTTTCCTGTGATGGTGTGCCGTGTCGGTAACAGAGTGACCGATCGCCGCCACCGGATACAGCAACTCGATGGTGTGCTGTGTCGAGAACAAAAAGTGTCTACATTTGCGCAGCGCCTAAGAAAGTTTAATAATAAATGTATAATCATAAACATTAAACTTTCGTCTGCAGATCCCATTACTTCAACAATTGCCCTTTTACAACAAAACAGTATTTAAAATTAAACAAAATGGCTGAATAAGTGTTTAAAATGTTGTCTCTGTCTAATAATATTAGCTAAAAAGTGACAGCATCTGTTTTGAGCAGTGTCTAACTTTAGCCATCGTTTTGTGTTAAGGAGTTGACATTCTATTGTGTTTGTATCCACAGCAGACGACAGGTAAGGCCAAGTTAAGTTATGTTTTGTTTTATGTTTATTTGGGAAACACACGATATAAAATACATGTTGGTTTTGATGATGTCCTCCACGACGTATCCGCCGATGGCGACACTCTGGCGTCATCTCCTGGTGTGCGCCCTGATGTGACTTGCAAAGCCGAACTTGGTCTTGAAGGTTCGGTTACAGGTCGCACAGTACAACTGACCACGGTCATTGTAAGTATAGTCATAACATAGTTTTGGCCGGGTCTTTCGTATTTGTCGTTTTGCGTCAAGATCTTCTAAACGCATCGTTTCAAACTCGTCTACGTTTTTGTGGATTCTGTTTCGCCATCCTGGCCTGTTTAAAGCAAAATGATCCCAATTTTCCACAGATATGCTGCTCGATATCAGGTGTCGCTTCAGGACGTCTTTAAAACGTAGGAATTGTCCACCAGCCTTACGTTTGCCATTACGGAGTTCCGAATAAAATACTGCTTTTGGAAGTCTGGCGTCATCCATGCGTACCAAGTGTCCACACCACCTTAGTTGACCTTTCATAAGCAAAGACTCCATACCGTTTACATTCGCTCTCCGTAGAACTTCAGAGTTTGAAATTTTATCCTGCCACTTAACACGTAGTACTGCCCGTAAACATTTTAGATGGAAAGAGTCAAGACGCTTGATATCTGTTTTATACAAGCACCAGGTCTCAGATGCGTATAATAATATTGGCAAAACAATGGCCTTGTATACAGCTATCTTGGTCTTAAACTGCAGATCGTGTGATTTCCAGACTCGTTGGTTTAGCTTGCCGAAAGCAGCAGCAGCCCTAGCAATACGTGAAGCGATTTCGGCATCTAGACGATTATCACTCCGAATCATACTTCCTAGGTAACGGAAAGATGTAACTTCCTTCAGGCAGTTTCCGGCGAAGTTTAGTGGGGTCTCGTTTGCAGATTGCTTGAGTACCTGAGTTTTTGACACGCTTATGACCAAGCCAAACTTTTGACAAGAAAGGTCTAATTGGTCTATATACTGCTGCAGATTTTCCATGGAGTCGGCCATGAGGCAAACATCGTCAGCGTACAGAATCCCAAGAACTGGTATTTGGCGTACTTTGGCTTTTGCTCTAAAGCGCGAGAGCTCGAAGACACTTTTGTCAGACCTTACGTTAAGCTCTATTTGCTCGTTGCAGCTCTTTAGGGCGTCGCACATCACAGTAGCGAAGTATATAGCGAACAATGTGGGAGCCATAACACAGCCCTGTTTGACGCCGCTTGTCACTGGAAACTCGTCTGTAAAGCTGTTGTCGTGCTGTACTCGCGCCATCATGCCATCGTGAAACTGACGCACCATTCGAACAAACTTCACAGGACATCCAGCCCTTTCCAGAACAATCCAAAGCGCTGCCCTCGGTACTCGGTCAAATGCCTTCTCCAAATCGACGAAGCACATGTAGAGGTCACGGTGTTGTTCGAGACTTTTCTCTTGTAGCTGTTTAACAACGAATATAGCATCTACCGTGCCCCTCCCTGGACGGAAGCCGCATTGACTTTCGGGCAAGATTTTTTCCGCCAATGAATTCAGGCGTTTGTTAAGAACATGCGACAAGACTTTTCCGGCTGCACTTAATAATGATATGCCTCTGTAAGAGCCGCAATCAGAGAGGCCTCCCTTACCTTTGTACAGCTTACATATGGTAGCATCCTTCCAAGCCTGCGGTACTTTCCCTGACTCCCATATCTGCAGAATGATTTCAAACAATCGCTTATTTATGTTCGGGCCGCCGTATTTGTAAATCTCTGCAGGCAGACCGTCCGAGCCTGGTGTTTTGTTATTTTTCATTCGCATTACTGCCCGTTGGAATTCTTCAAGGGTTGGAGGATCATCCATTTCGAGTGAAGTTGTAAAATTCGGGAGCGAGGCTATAAAGTTGAGATCAGCACCTTGGTCAATCGGGTTAAGTACTTCAGTAAAGTGTTCTGCCCCGCTGGGCACTCGCTCACTCGCTGTGAGAACATCTTTCGGCTCAGTTAGACGTTGGGTTCGATCTCCCGTATAAATTGGGGCTGTAAGCCTGCACCTTGGCCCAAAGACGGTTCTGAGACTCTCAAAAAAACTACCCATATCGTGATTATTAGCTAGACGTTGCAACTCTACAGCTTTGTTTATCCACCACATATTCTTCAACTCACGAGTCTTTCCTTTAAGTTCTTGCTGAATTTTTCTGCGAACGTCCACATTCGTCGTATTGCTTAGTGCAAATCTTGAGCCATCAAAGAGTTTCCGTAATTCCACATCAGATTCATCGAACCAATCTTGGTTTTTCTTCAGTGGTCTATCTACAACTCGTTGAACAACTTCATGCAGAGAGTGTGCATAGCACTGCCATGTCTCATCAATTGACGTGCTTTTTGGGTGGAGTTTCACAGCTCCAAATTCAGCATCAAGTTTACGCCTGGTTTCTTCAGAGAGAGTTAGTTTGTGAAAATCTAGCCTTGATGGTATTTTATGTTCTACTCTACGCGGAGGCTTGTATAAAACTCTCACTTTGGATCGGATGAGACGATGATCTGTCCATCCTTGGGCTCCTCGCATGACCCTTGTTATTAGCACATCCTGAAGATCTTTTCTACGTACTATTATGTAGTCTAGAAGGTGCCAATGCTTGGAACGGGGGTGCATCCAAGATGTTTTATATTTGTCAGGAAGCCTGAAAAAGGTATTTGTAATGCTAAGATTGAATTCGGCGCATAAGGTGAGAAGTGCATTTCCATTAGCGTTGCATTTTCCAATGCCATGCCGACCCAATACCCCTTTCCAGGCCTCATATTCCGTACCCACACGCGCATTAAAATCTCCGAGCAAAAACAGTTTGTCATTACAAGGTATGTTCAGTAGAACCTGTCGCAGGTCATTGTAAAAACGCTCTTTATCTTCGTCTGAAGCCGGCAGGGTGGGCGCATAAATGCTTATTAGATGTAGATATTTATTACGCGACATATGTAGTCGTAATGTCATAAGCCTGTCGTTGATGCCCTTCGGAGGCTCCACGAGCGATCGCGCAAGTCTGTTCTTAATTGCAAAGCCTACGCCACTGGATGATCTTTCGCTCGCAGGTTTACCGACCCAATAGTAGGTATACCCTCCCAGATTCTCGCATAATTCCCCGCTATCCGCCAGATGAGTCTCACTTATAGCAGCAATATCAATGTTATATCGGGAGAGTTCTCGCGCTATAATAGCAGTTTTTCTTTCAGGACATTGGTTTTTGTCACTATCCAGTAATGTTCTTACGTTCCAGGTCGCTATAAGGAGTTTACTTGTTATTTCTTTATGTTTCTTTCGACCGCGTTAAAGTTGGTGCTCAACGACCGCGGTTTGCCGTTGAGTTTAAATTGAGACGGACTATGTTTAGGCCACCTTTTCTAGGCCTCTCCCCAGATTGGGGAAAGCAGAGCGATCCTAAATAGGGCTACTTTGTCGTCAAACGTGCTGCCGAACCTGTCCTCCCGTCTCAATCGATTACAGAAGCGACCACTCTCGTCTGACCGCCTACGTGCAGAAAATCAGCTAGAAACTGGCCCACCAAGGCCAAGCTTCCACCACCAACGCTCCATCGCCGCAGGACTTGTGTCTCGCTGTCCAGTAGTGAATGCCAGAGGTCATCTACGCGTGATTATATTTCAGTGGACGAGCAGTTGCGCGGGTGCAAGTCCACTCTCTCGTCCTCTACCTCTGTGAGCCTGTGGACTGGAGACCAGTACGACTGGTTCTGAGATAAGGGATGCAGTGACATAGCCACAAGTCATACAAGATCCTGACATGCGCCCTTTATGGCTTGCCACTTTGCCATGCTATACCGCCACAAAAGCCGAGAACGTTTGCCATATTGACGATGTTCGCCCTTCGAACCGATGCAGACTTCGTGTACTTACGAGGGATCGCCCGTGATACTACGCCAACCATAGCGTTTGGTTGGTTTTACAAAGGACATAACACAGTTATCAGTAAAGTTTCCACAACTAATTAAAACACATAATTTGTTTCAGGACAAAGGACAAAATAAATTAACAGAGTTATGTTAATTATTATAAAACTATTTAAAAACTAAAGTGATAACAAAAGTTACAATATAACATTAATTTATTTATAACTTTTTAAACTATCATGGTGACGCAATTTCATGTCAGCTTAAATTAGTACATTTGAGTTTTGAAGTATAGTAACAACGTCATTGACAAATAAATTGAACAAGAGGGGATCGAGATGGGACCCCTGGGGCACTCCCAAGGATACAGGGACAAACGCCGAGCAGAACCTTTTATAGTTATGGCTTGGCTACGATCTCGAAGGTAAGACTTAAGCCAGCGCAACAGATTACCGTGTATACCGGCTTCTCCAATTTTTTGTATTAATGTAGAATGCGGAATTTTATCAAAAGCCTTGGAGTAGTCGGTATACACAGCATTTACCTGGCCACCTTCATCCATTAGCAACTCGGTGCACAAACTCGAACAAATTCGTCTCTGTAAATCTCATATTTACGAAAACGTGTTGTTGATTCACAATTACGGGTCTCAACACTGGAAAAACAGAGTTATACACAATTTTTTCAAATAACTTTGGAATTGTACTAATTTTCGATATTGGCCTATAGTTTTGAATATTGTGTTGGTCGCCGGCCTTAAAAATAGGGATGACGTGACATTGTTTCCAAAATAAAGGCATTTTTCCGGAAGCTAAAGACAATTTGAATAATAAATAAAGTGGGTAAGCCAATGCATTATTACACTTTTTTAGAAAATAGGGAGGTATTCCATCTGGCCTACAGCCCTTCGCAGCATCAAGCCCTTTTAGGTATTTCTTAACTATTGATATTGAGACATCAACGAACCCAATAGAAGCTTTACTTGGACTATTAGTTCGTTGTAAACTCTTAGCGGAGGATGATACAACGGGTTCAAAAGCCGAGCCAAAATAGCTATTGAGCATAGTGCATATATCTTTGCCATCGCTAGAAAAATTAACATTAAAAAACATGGTATCGGGAAGTTCAGAGACAGTTTTCTTAGATTATACAAAGAACCAAAATTGCCTACTATTAATTTTTATCATGTTTTCAGCGTTAATAATAAATTTATCATAACATTCTCGCTGAACTCGTTTCTGACGATCACGCAATAGGGAAAATGTATCGTAATCACTCCGCCTGCCACAGATCTTCCATTTTTTGTGGAATTTGAGTTTTTCTCTAACAATCTTAACAAGAGCCGGGGTGAACCAGGGAGGATAAAGCGTCACCTTTGACCACCTTGGTTGGAACATGCTTAGATATAACCCTGTTTATTTCTTCATAAAACCTATCAACGGCCACGTCAATATCATTACATATTTGAAGATCATGCCAGTTAATTGATGCGATTTCGCTGTTAAGCAATTCATAATCAGCTACTCGAAACAATCGCACTGCCGAGACGACACAGTTAGTGCCGGATGATGAACATCCTCGTCAATCAATGGATCTTTACTATGGATAACAGTACACTCACAACTACACATTACGAGTTCCAGTATTCTATTGTTATGGTTCGTGATATCATTATACTGTTTTAAATCAGTAAAAGCTAAAAAACCATGTATCGCTTTTACTAATAGGTCAGAGTCCTTCCTATCATAGTTAGTGAGAGTTACAGCAGACCCGTTCCGTTCCCATTGCGCCCTCGATATATTAAAATCACCGCATATTAAATAGTTATCATCGGGGCAGCCAATGAAAATATCAGATACAACTTCAAAAAAGTTACACAAGTTACGAAGTTACGTAAAATATGATAGTTTGTTACGTAACATACAAAAATATCGGTTAAAACACTCGGACGAGCCAGTCAGTAAATCAGAAAGTAAAATATACGCCTTAATAAATATTAAATTACAATAAAATTAAAACAAAATCCTTATTTTAACATTAAAGGTATTAATACAATACATCATGTAATTACCATTATAATAGAAAACATGATCATAACATAAAACAAAAAGAACCTCTAATAACCCCCCACGACAATAACATAAACAATACCATTGAGCTAATGTGATAAACACATGATTGACACACGTAAAATATGATAGTTTGACATTAAACATACAAAAATATCGACTGAAACACTCGGACAAGCCAGTCAGTAAATCAGAAAATAAAATATACGCCTTAATAAACATTATGTAACAATAAAAAGAAAACAAAATCCTTATTTTGTTTAAATCGATCTCATTTGATATACATATTTATCACGGGCGACGTATCAGAACGACGTGCCATGATCGAACAGTTCTTTACCCAGACATACATAAAAGATTTATCTTTACAAATACTTTTGACACGTTGCAACAAAGCTTTGTTTCTGCTGGTTAAATGGTCATTCAGATGGATAAACGAATTGCCTGGTATGCCAATGTCGTCACTCCTAAGCCTGAGTTTCTTCGTTGCTGAAAGTCATCCTTCTTCCAGCGCGATATAAAACGCACGATTGGCTTAATCTTCTTACTGTCATTGTTTTTGGGTGCAACTCGTGTAACAAAATCAATATCTGCAGAGGGATTTAAAGTGAACTGGCCGTATTTGGCTTTGTCATTCAAGATGTTTATTAAATTTTCGCCTTTCCTTTCCGGGACTCCGAAAATTTCCACATCGGACCGTCTCGCCCACTGGTCCCTTTTATTGTTATCAACCTCACTATTGCAAATAGATTTCTTTATCTCACCCACATCGGACTTCACACGTGACAACACCTTGACTTCCTTTTCAAGATCTGCGACCCTCACTGATATGCCTTCATACTGGCTGCCCACAAAAGTCAACGACTCTCTAATTACGGAGATTTCGTCTATAATAGGCTTTAATTCTCTAAATATCGATTCCGAGATCGCCTCGGAAATCATCTGCCTTAAGAGCGTTTACGCCGCACACTAGCGCCACTAATGAAAAAAAAAACATATCTAGTAATTAGAGATAGAAAATCAAATTATGCTCAACAAACTATTTGAATGAAATAATTTTGCATTTTTACGTCACATAATGAACACCTCACATGTTATGGTTTAGTTAAATAAGACGTTACGGCCACTTTTAACTATAACGCCATATTTAACTAAACCATAACATGTCAGGTGTTCATTAGGTGACGTAAAAATGCTAAATTACTTCATTCAGATAGTTTGTTGAGCATAATTTGATTTTCTATCTCTAATTACTAGATATGTTTTTTTTTCATTGGTGGCGCTAGTGTGCGGCGTAAACGCTCTTAAGAGCGTTTACGCCGCACACTAGCGCAGTAATTTAGCATTTTAGCATTTTTTTTACTAATGAAGTAATTTAGCATTTTTACGTCACCTAATGAACACCTGACATGTTATGGTTTAGTTAAATAAGGCGTTATAAGTGGCCGTAACGTCTTATTTAACTAAACCATAACATGTGATAGATAACATATGTTTTTTTTTTTCATTGGCGGCGCTAGTGTGCAGCGTAAACGCTCTTAAAGTTAATTTCATAGCTGCCATCTCACATGCTATATTTTTTTTAATAGTATCCATATTCGTGACTAGCGAAGATACAGGCGGGGATGCGAGCTGCGGCGCAGGCGATGAGTCGCAACGTGACCCGCCTCTACGGGTGTTGACATTTTCAGTAACAGTTTGTTGAGACCTCGAAGTTCCCGTAGTTCCCGGGTTCCGTCTAATTGGAGTATTATCACTTTTCACAGTTGCGCTTTAGGTTGGTTCTGTGTGCAGTCAGGGCAAACCCAAGACTGTTTAAAATCAGCGCTAAAGGTTTTTTTCTTATCTGAAGCGTATAAACAATCCACATGATATCTTTGTTTACATTTGACACACAGTAACGTACCATTAGTGCCATCTGTTGTTGACTTGCAGCAAGAGTATTTCATTTTTATAGCTGTGCTTGTGTTGCTTTAGGAGTATGCTTTTGCTGCAAGAGTGTGCTTTTGCTACTGATGGCTGATAAACAGAATTAAGGTGTGAGACTGTGACTCGAAGGTAGATCTGAATTTTAACAGAGCGAAATATCTTAATCTTCTTAAGTTTTCAATTACATCTGATTCCGTAAAATATTTCACTTTAACAAACCCAATTGTTTCCTTAAAGTTATATTTACTTTTAGTTTTTAGGTAAATCACAAAATATCCAACTATTTCGCACTAAATTTCACGTAGATTTTTGTTCACAGCTTTTCACAGTTATTACTAACTTTATTTATTTATTTTTTGAGAGATACCACATCCACTCGTTATTTACAGTATTACCTTAAAAAAAAATCACTTTCGTTTCAATATTTAGATTAATCAAATTATAAATCAATAAAAACACGGAGCTAGTTAGTTAACGTGCGAGGGGCGCCCTCTGTGTGTAAATGTATATTTAAAAGTGTATGTATGAAGTGTAACTGTGCAACTTAAACGTTGTTATAACCAGGGGTTTGACGTCTGGTTGCCACGACGTCTGGTTGCTATTATGACCAATTCCCAATATGTTAGCTTTTTCAAACTGGCTACTTCCCTAAATGTTAACATTCTCATACTGACTACTTCCTTAAATGACCACTTCCCAAAATGTTAACTTTTTCAAACGTCTCGTATAAACGCATACATACCAAAAACACTTTTTTTTTTACCTGTTTTTAACCAAACTGCGTAAAGAGGCAGTTCACAGTGACTTTAATTAAACTGAAGCAAAAACACAAATGTTGAAAAAATTTCCACGAGCAGGGTTTGAACCTGCACCCTTCTGACATACCGGGTCAGGTGCTCTTCCAATTGAGCTATCGTGGTTCTAACCAGCCCGCCGAAATTATTCAACACTATTTACTTTTTACTTTGAAAGCCAAAGGCGCCCATTCAATGTTAACAACTACCGTCATTAACTGAAGCATTTTCAGTAGATTGAAAAACAATCGGTTTAAACAGGACGTATTGTTTAATACAAAGCTTTCTATACTGAATGTAGAACTTGAAGACAATTCACAGACGAGTATGGGATTTTTGAAGGAAATTTTTGGCTTTATTTAGGAATAACTTTCCAAACAAAGAAGTTTCACCGACGACGACGTTATCTTGAGCAGACATTGACTGACGAAGTTAAAACAAAATTATTTATTTATTCTTTAGGAGAATGTTATAATATCGCAGCTTAAGTTTAATTGGTCGCTGTGAATAAAAATAATGTAATTTATTTGTTTCGTCGTTACCTCCTGGTTGAACGTTTTGTGTTTTGGAACGTGCGGCGAATTGTCATTGTCGACAGACTTTCACCTGTCATGTTTGTGAAATAGATAAATAAAAATAAATAATAAATAAACAAATAGACTTTTAAGAAATGAAGGCATAATGGGAAAAGGCTCCATTAAGAAGTGCACATAATGGGAAATAGAAATTTTGGTAAATAGAGGTTTTGAGAAGTGTGAATAATGGGAAAAGGCCATGGTGGCAGTTCACATATTGGGAATTAGTCATAACAGCAACCAGGAGCCCGACCGCCTAACCAATCGCTTTGACTTCGTGTGTGGTTTATGACGTCATCGTGTCGTTTCGTGCCGCCTATGAAAGCAATATCGAAAGCTATAGCATTTAGGTTTTGATATTGCTTTCATAGGCGGTGTGAGGTGGCGAGATGATGTCATAAACTATACGCGTAGTCAAAGCGATCGGTTAGGCGGTCGGGGGGCAGACGTCCGTCATGGCAACCAGACGTCAAACCCCTAAAGGGTTATAACTACTGGCAACACTAAAGTTTGACGGGGCATTCTGTTCCTGGCGGTCGTAGTGAGAGGTTGTGCGTTGGGTGGCTGTCAAGCTTGTGCTACAAAAAGTGTCTTTATAAATGGATTGTGAAGTTGCGAAGAAAATTATAAGTATATATATCAACAGTTGGGTGTTTTATTACATCAACATCATCATCATCATCAGCCTATACTAGCCCGATGCTGGACATAAGCCTCTCCAAGTGCAAGCCACCGATCACGAATACATAGTTATTACATAGTTATGTATAACTAGCTGTGCCTGCGACTTCGTCCACGTGGAATAGTGAAGCCCTATTTGTACCCTGTTTAGGGTAAAATTTTTACAAACTTTGAATGTCGTATTTATTTATCTCTAATCAAAAGAATAAAAAGTTCAACCTTCTAGCTTCAAAAATGACGTAATTCCCATACAAACTTTCATCCCCTATTTCAACCCCTTACAGCCCTTATTTCGCATTAAAAAGTTACCTATGTCCTTTCTCAGGCTCTAGACTATGTGTACCAAATTTCATTTAAATCGGTTTAGAGCTTAGGCGTGATTGCGTAACACACAGACAGAGAGTTACTTTCGCATTTATAATATTAGTAAGGATTAGAAGTATACTTATTTAAACAAAGAAGGTTAGGGTATAGCAAAGAGGGTCCGAGACATAGCTGATTTTTCGATCATGTTTTGTATGGAGCTAGAACTTGTAAATTTTTTCACTTTTTGCTGTAAGTCACGTGATAGGTTAGAAATTCAAGACAATCGCGAAGCGCAGCGTAGCGATTGTCTTGAAATTCGAGGTTATTTTTTTTTATTAGACAACAGAAATCTAGCTCCATACAAAATATTAAAAAATATATTAAAAATAAAAATAAAAAAATCTTTTTTCGTAAGCTGTTTTTTGGCATTTCGTGAAAAAAAAATTGTGTTATTTTTTGGGGCAATGGCGCTTAAGAATGTTTAATGAAACGCATGATCATCAACCAAGGTTTTTAATGAGCTCCGTTAAAAATTTGATGTCTTTCTTGCCGTGGATCTCCTCATCTTCAAAATCGCCGGCCTGGTGCGGCCGCACGGATGGCGGCTGACTGGGCAACTCGTAGATGAAGGAGCGAATCTGAAAGAAACACGATAAGAAGATTGCTTAACACTTTATCAAGGACGTCTCCAGACGTTACTTTGATAACGCCCCCCACCACCCTAACCCGCTTGTTTTGGCGGCCGCCAACTATAATGTTGAAGGCCTTCCACCAACAAAACGGTATACCTCTAGATGACCTAAACACGTCCTAGATGACCCCGACGATCCCATTACAGTTGCGAACGCCCCCCCGCCTGAACCTCTAAATGATACTACTACATACATACATACATACACTACACATTTACAGAATACACTAAACATGCACACTAATTTAGGCCCAAGACACCGTACTCGTAGAACAAGGGTACGAAGAACCGGTTCACACGCGCTCTATACCAGGTACAGACATGTACCTGGGCGCTTCTCTCCTCCTCCACGGCCCGGTCTACCCGAGCCGAGGCCCGTGCCTTTAGAGGCGCCCTCGGGTGGTTCCGCTCCCCGATCCGATCCGAACCCTTCGGAGACTCTGCCAGACGCGCACTTTTAAGTGTGCGATGCCGTTCCCTCTAGAAATCCTCCAAAGGTGATTCGTTTCAACACGGCTTGAGGTACCCTTTACGTACCTCGCCGCCCCCAAAAAACCCCGGTGACGCTAAAAATGCCGTTAAAGGCAATCAGCAATCTCTCTTTAAAAAAAAAATCAAGCTCAACTAGCAGTCGGGTTGCAATTGTACAATTAACATATGGTTGGTTTTTTCGGTACTTAAGCCTGCGGGACCGGGACCAACGGCTTGTCTTAACCACTAGACAGAGGGGGTGCAAATATTATAAGAAAACTTACCTTCTGAGTAACAGATCTCAAGTTTTGTAAAACTTTCAAGGCAGATCGTTTCTCCGTTGGATGCGAAATTTGGTACAACCGAATGGCTCTATGGAACTGCAAACAAAGGTACAAAATTCAAGAAAACTCAAAATGACCAGATGATGATAAGATAACCAGTGCCTCAGTAGTTGAGGATTCCGGGTGAAGTGCGCTTACTTTTAGACTTATCATCACTTAACATCAAGTGAGACAAGGGTCAAGTGGAAACCCGTAAGGAAATTTAAAAAAAAGAAGTATAAACATTACCCGTTCTAAAAGGCACCAGGTGTCCCTGTATTGCTGGAGGAAGACCACAGGAGTGAGGACAGCGGCGTAGAAAGCCGCTTCTCTGTCCAAGACATCCGTACCCTCGGACATGGCGTAGATAGTCCCGCGGAGCTTGTGGAGAAACGCGGTGTTGGCATGCTCTTTGTCGAAGCTGGCACCAAGGAAAATCGGAAATTAGACGTGAATTTATTAACTTGTTAGCTTGCTTGTGGCAAACATCAAATTCAACGAAGAGCTCAATGGCGCAGTGGTTAACGCGCCCGGTCTGCGAGTGCTGAGGTTAAGCAACTTTTGCCAAGGCCGATCGTCGGACGAGTGACCAAAAATGTATCATCTCGAGCTCCATGCTTCGGAAGGCACGTAAAGCCACCAATCCGCACTGGGCCAACGTGATGGTTTATGGCCCGTCCTCCATATCCATCCATAGGGAAGGCTCGTGCCCCAGCAGTGGGGACATAAAATTGAGCTGATGATGAAACATCAAAATCAAAACACCAAAATTCCACGCAAAACTTATTAAATACCTACCTACCTAATGCATGCAAAACAGAATGCATTTCCATCGCTCAACCACACTAACTAGAACGCCACAAAATAAGAAAACCTCACTGCCTCAGACGGCATTTTCAGCTTCACCGGGGCTTTTTTGGGGGCGACAAAGTACGTAAAGGGTACCTCAAGCCGTGTGAAACGAATCACCTTCCGAGGTTTTCTAGAGGAGACGGCATCACACACTTAAAAGTGCGTGTCCCCGTGCCCTACTAGATTCTGCGAAGGGTTCGGATCGGATCGGGGAGCGGAACAACCCGAGGGCGCCTCTAAAGGCTCGGACCTCGGCTCGGGTTGACCGGGCCGTGGTGGAGGAGAGAAGCGCCCAGGTACATGTCTGTACCTGGTATAGAGCGCATGTGAACCGGTTCTTCGTACTTGTTCTACGAGTACGGTGTCGGGCCTAAACTAGTGTGCATGTTTAGTGTATTCTGTAAGTGTGTAGTGGCATTTAGAGGATCGGGCGGGGGGGATACATACCACGCGCGAGCAACGCACACATAGAGCCTCCCACAGACACGGAATCTCGCAACAACAGCTGCACTCAGACTGTTCCGAGTTGATTCTGTATTGTCTATGTGCGCGTTACATAACAAAATAACAAGAATTGCGAACAGCGATTTCTTCCTATAATACATCTATCTAAGAGTATTAGTCACGGAAATTAAACGACGTATGGCGATTACTAGGTCTGCGATGGACAAGCTTAAAAAGGTATGAAGGAATCGCAATAGGTACCACCAAGTCCACGAAGACCCAGCTCGTCAGAGCACTTGTGCTCCCCATATTTCTCTACGCCGCCGCCGCGGAGACGTGGACATTGCGAGACAGCGAGAGAAAGAAATTCCCTAGAAACGTGGTGATGGAGAAGGATGCTTGGGGTATCATGGATTGAGTTTCGCACAAACATCTCCATACTCGAAGAAATCGGCATCAAGCGGCGTCTTTCCTCTATTGTTCAAGCTCATATACCCACATTCATTGAGCACATATCTCGGCGTGATGATGCGTCAATTGAACGTCTTGTAGTCCAGGGTAAAGTTGAGGGCACCCGAGCGCGCGGCAGATCGCCGATGAGATGAACGGACCAAATAAAGGTAAAGAACCCCTTATATGCGTGCACAAAGATGGCATCGGTCAGGGGGGAATAGCGTCAGCTGATCACTGCGACCGAAGTAACGACCACGACCACTCTGCCACAGTGTTGCCGTTCTAGCGACTTAGTCGCTAGATCTAGGGCATTTCACTGTTTAGCGGGAAAATTTTTCGTTTTAGCGACAAATAAATAATTTGCTACTTTTAGCGTCTTTTGAACCGTGTACGGTAAGCGATTTTTTTCCGGAAGTAAAAATCGTGACTTGTGAATAAATTAATTTAATTTAATTTTGTCTGATTTTCAAATCTACCGCTGGTATCACTTAAGTAGAATGAGAATAAACGGGAATTCCCCTGATATAAACAAATGGAGTCAGTCAAAGTTTATTCGTTCATTTTTATCTTTCTCGTTTACTAATATCACATATGATTAAAAACAAGAATTGCTTAACTTACGATCTTCCAGACGAAGTTGTTATCGAAGTTGGTGAAAGAAGACCAAAAGTTACTGAAGACCATAGGGAAGGCTTCAACTTCCGCTGACATTATATACTTGAACAGCCGGATGACACCTTGCTTGATTTTGAAATTTAGGTAGAAGTATGTTGGTACCTAGCTAATTATCCTATTTTTTTCTAATCAATAAACATGTTGGATTTGTTTTCCTTTTTTATTGTACAACAAATTTTGTTGGATTATTATTTATTTTTTCGTTTTAGGAGAATAAAAAGATGTTTGCTATCATCAGACAACTATAAAAGCAGGTCAAACTTAAGCGATAGCGATATTACATACCAGGTAAGATCTAGTGACATTTAGCGGATTTTCATAAGATATTTTTCCCTATATCTGGCGGTTTTTTTAGATTATCTAGGGACTTTTAATTTCGTAGAGCGGCAACACTGCTCTGCCAAGAGTGTAACGACTAAGAAGGATGTGGGACTTCTTGGCGGGAAAGTGAAGAGTCATGACTGCGGTTTTGTTTTATTTTCTAAAATTTGTGTTATGTCGAATATTAATGTGAAATAATGGTGGATTATTAACCGTTAAGTGTTCGTGAGTGTGCATAAATGTTGGCAAATGAAACAAAACAGTGCAACGTTACTTTTCAATTTCACTCAAAAAGCTCGCGTGAGGACTTAGTAAAGCCCCACATCTTTACTGAGATACTCGAGCGGTTAGGGGGTATATCATTTCTCACTTCCCATTTCTAATATCATTCATCATCATCATATATGGAAATATTGTTTATTTATGTATTACTTGTAAGAAAAATTACTTTGACACTGGCTAAATGTGCAAATCGCACGAAGCCATCAACTAAAAAAAAAAGAAAAGAAAAGAAGGATGTGGAACTTTTTGGCGGGAAAGTGAGGAGTGATGTCTGCCTTTTTGTTTTATTTTCTAAAATTTGTGTTATGTCGAATATTAATGTGAAATAATGGTGGATTATTAACCGTTAAGTGTTCGTGAGTGTGCATGAGTGTTGACAAATGAAACAAAACCGTGCAACGTCACTTTTAAAATTCTCTCAAGAATTCCGCGTGAGGACTTAGTAAAGCCCTACATCTTTACTGAGATACTCGAGGGGTTGGGGGGTATGTCATTTCTCACTTCTCATTTCTATTATCATTCATCATCATTACTGGAAGGAAATATTGTTTATTTATGTATTACTTTGTAAGAAAATTACTTTGACACTGGCTAAATGTGCTAATCGCACGAAGCCATCAACTAAAGGAAAAAAAAAGAAGGATGTGTGCGTTGCTCGAGCGCGTTTGTATGAAATTTACCGTCTGTGGGTTTCTTTGTGCAAGCGTAAGCGGCCACATATACTTACATGATGTTGTCTAAAATCATTCACGGTGGGCCTACAACATTAAATTCGCGTTAATCGCCGCCCACCGGGCGACAGCGTAATGAAAACATCCACCTGCATTTTCATCATGTAAAACAACCTGCCATTAAACACAAAACTTTACTTGTTGTTGACACTTGTCCCAATGCAATAAGGTTCAAAATGTTACTGCCGTTGTAAAATGTTGATGCCGCTGCTGATACGGTGCCCCAATCGTTTATGTTTAATTACGCAACTTAACTAGGTGAGCTAACAATGTAGGTTGTAGCTTGTTAGAGCAATGTTATTTTGTAATTAAACATTTCAGTTTGGATAATGAGCAAGTTTCACAACTTCCTCATATGTGGCAGATAGCATATCTACAAGTTTTGTCTTCGTTACGCTTATGGATAGACTATGTACACTAATATTATAAAGAGGTAACTAAAACTTTTTGTTAGAATGAAGGGGGTATATCTAGAAATACTGAGTCAATTCTAAAAGTTGTATCTCTAACAGAAAGCTTTTAGTTATATCTCTGAGTAAAATAGGCCTTTATCCTGGCACAATACAATACTTCCGAAGCCACACAAAAATACTTTATTAATCTGCGCTTAGCAGGTAGGGCGTTTTAGGCTGATGATAATGAAGACTTACTTTTTTTACAATTATTTATTCATGCTTTATATAGTACATAATATGGTTACATAGGTAATTACTGACAAAAACCGGGTCGGTTTATCTGCGGTAACGTGAGTCACTCGCTAGATCGCATTAACATTTACACAATAGAATATTTTTTTAATGTAGATTTACATAATTTGTTATTTGTGTTTTATAATTTTGATATAAGTTCAATAGGATAACTATTTAGAGTAGATGGCAGCACATACTCCCACATTCTTTGCCCATGTACATTATTGTATGATGGTACATTGGTACATGGGCAAGTACAGGTACGTAAGTTGGCGCATTCTCGCATCTCGAGTTCTTACTGATAATGATTGAATTTTGTCAAAGTATTCACTTACAATTTCCAGTTTATACCGATCAAACACATTTATATCTTGCAGGCCGATGTCGTCGTCTTTGAATTGGTTTTTTATTTTTTGTGGCACTAATAATTTAAGTAAGCTAATTTGACGTTTATATATAATATTGATATGTGTTTTGTATGCTCTGCCATAACTGCTAATACAATAATTTATTATGCTGTCTGCCAGCGACATGTACAACATGCGTAATATTTTATAAGATAATTTAAACTTTAATATAGAGAGTCTCGATGTAATTGCTCTTAATTAGTTACATAAATAATGAAGATGCGGTACCCAATTAAATTTTGAGTCATAATAAGACCAAGGTATCTGTGCTGTGAGACTAGTTCAAGCGTTCCGCAATTACACTTACTTTGACAGCCGTGTTGACATTGGTGCTCGTGCGCAACTATTACAGGGGTAGTGGGCGCTTTTAGATGGGAAGTATGAATGTGAAAAAGCTTGGTTTGTTTACGTTAATATTTAGCCCAACGTCATGTGACCATTGACATAGAAGGTCAAAGTTTTCTTGCATTTTTGCTTGCGCCACATTCATGCTTTCGTGTGCCACCAAGAGACAAGTATCATCTGCGAACTGATACACAGAGCCCTGCTGGAAGATGTTGCCCATGTTATTAACTTATAGTAAGTATTCAGTTGGGCCAATGATGGAACCTTGCGCGGTTCCTTCACTAGTCGGTATCATATCACTGAGTTCTTCGGATATCTTTACTGCCGTATACCTGTTCGAGCGATAATTTTTAAACCAGTCCAGCAGGGGTCCCTGTACACCAGCCTGCCTTTGTTTATAATATAATACATTATGTTTTAAAGCATCGAAAGCTTAGCTAAAATCGACGAAGACAGCAAGCACATGCTTCTTTTCGTTCATGCACTTGTTGACCTCATCTGTAAACTGTGACAAGAGTTGGGAGGTAAGTACTTCGACTTTTTTGAAAACCGAACTGCTTAGTATTAATAATATTATTAAAAGATAGATATTTGTGTATTTCAGTACCAAAGTATCTTTCAATAATCTTGTCAATAACAGACAAAATCGTGATTGGCCTGTAATTAGTGGGGCTACCTTGTTTTTGTTTGGGACGGATTATACCAAATTTTAATTAATCGATGAACACTGATTTTGTGATGCAGGAGTTAATTAGATGGGTAAAATAACTAAATAATAATACTAAGGAATGATAGCGTAAAATGGCTTAACGATATCCCTGTCCGAAGGGTGGAATCTGGCGCAAGCTGGTTCCATCTTCTCCTGCTTCTTGTGCCTGAACATGTAGCCTAA
Source organism: Eudonia lacustrata (assembly GCA_947562085.1). Taxonomy (NCBI): domain Eukaryota; kingdom Metazoa; phylum Arthropoda; class Insecta; order Lepidoptera; family Crambidae; genus Eudonia; species Eudonia lacustrata. The sequence continues at coordinate 9,334,965 of OX387322.1, read as the reverse complement.
CAGTTGAAGGTTATAGTCTGGTGATCATGAGGATTCATTAGGGTATGATATTATAGAATCGCCTAACGATGTCCCTGACTGCGTCAAAGTCCTAATTATTGTTCCTGAATATTCTCCGGTTCTCGCTAACCGTATAGTGAGTAGGCCTGAGCGTAGCAGTAAAATGATACAAGCTGATGATGATTTATACCAAGGCATGATGGTGTTCAGAAGACTTGACGATGTTCCTGGCTAAAGGGGTGGGCGATGGTGCAGGCTGCATCAAACTCCTGCTTTCACCAGTCCTTACTGGCTTTACAAAGTGTAGGCCTGTCTATAGCAGCGACACTTTTTAGGGTGATAATGAAAAAGGCTTAATAAGAAATGATGGCGTTGAATCGCATGACGATGTCCCTGGCTGCGGGGCGGATGCGAGCGCAGGCCGCGTCCAACTCCTCCTGTTTCTATTGGCTGATCAACCACCGGTCCTTGATGGTCGTCTTGTGGGTAGCCCTGCACCCTATAGTGGGTCGTTTTAGGCTAATGATGACAAGGACTCACTAGGGTATGATGGTGTAGAATTGCCTGACGATATCACTGGCTGCGTCATTTTCCTACTTCTTGTTCCTGAATATTTACTAGTCCTGGCTAGCCGTACAGTGAGCAGGCCTGAGCGTAGCAGTAAGATGATTCAAGCTGATGATGATTTAATTCAGACTAAGGAATGATGGTGTACAGAAGACTGACGATGTTCCTGGCTAAAGGAGTGGGCGCTGGTGCAGGCTGCATCAAATTCCTGCTTTCAACAGTCCTTACTGGCTTTACAAAGTGTAGGCCTGGCCAAGGCAGCGACACTTTTTAGGCTGATAATGATGAAGGCTTACTAAGGAATGATGGCGTAGAATCGCCTAACGATGTCCCTGCCTGCGGGGCGGAAGCGGGCGCAAGCCGTGTCCAACTCCTCCTGTTTATATATTACTTGAACATCAACCAGTCCTTTGTGGTCGTTTTGTAAGTAGCCCTGCACCCCACAGTGGGCCGTTTTAGTCTGATGACAAAGACTCACTAGGGTATGGTGGCGTAGAATCGCCTGACGATGTCTCTGGCTGCAGGGCGGATGCAAGCGTAGGACGCGTCGTACTCCTCTTGCTACTATTGCCTGAACATCAAACCGTCCATGCTCGCGTCATATGGGTAATCCTGCACCTCACAGTAAGTTGTTTTAGGCTGATTATGTTATGGACTCACTAGGGTAAAATGGCGTAGAATCGCCTGACGATGTCTCTGGCTGCGGGACGGTGGCGGGCGCAAGCCGTGTCCAACTCTTCTTGCTTCTTGTTCCTGAACTTCCACTCCTCCTCGCTAGCAGTGAGCTCCGAGTTGAAATCTACCTCTGAATCTGGACACACTGGCGGCTGCAATATATAATTGTATTACTATACACCTCTGTGCAGAGTGTGAAAACGCTCTGCTTAATCCTCGAAGTAGGGCAAAGTGGGTTTTTGATTTTCCGATGCTTAGCCCGGTTTGTGATCGATCACAAACCCGCATTGATTAAGCTTAACGGGCAAAGTGTGTTTTGGATTTTCCGATGCATAGCCCGGTTTGTGATCACCAACCCGCATTGATTAAGAGCGTTCATAAGAGCTATTTGTAGCCTAAACTGAATAAATGATTTTGAATTTTGAATTTTGAATTTTGAATTTTAAGATTAACTACGTGACTAAGCCAATACCCATCAATCGTAGCTGTGACTTGATATCAATGATGGAAGCTTACCCCAGTCTACAGTAGTATACTATTGTAGTTATTCATTATTTTTGAATTTGTAATCTCGTAGTGACCATAAATAAAGAATTCATTAAATTAGTAAATGCCTGTTTGCTAGTTTCTTTAGTTCAGATAGCGTCTCGTTGATCTAAGCATCCTAGAAGATCGAAAATATTTACACAAAATCGAAGTAAAAATATATCTGTTTAAATACATGAAATATCTTATATCACTTAAGCTTTGATTGATCATCACTCAATATAGACTAAGCATATTTTGGTCACTGGTATAAAATTGTTAGGAAAAGACTTACCACAAAAACTAACCAAAGCAACACAAGACATAATTTCTTTCCCATTTCCGATCTTCGGACACAACCATGATATTAAGATTCTCATTAAATGAGAGATGAACTGCAGTACAATAATTTACGTTATAAAAACACAATAATTACATTACATTACATTACATTCTTCAAACAATACAAAACCTTCAAAAATTTACGAATTTGAAGTAAATTTGACAACATCCATTCTGGTTCATCTGAGACTTAATCTTTAAGCTCAAAAAAGGTTTGCATCAGTTTATATTTATTTTTACACCATCAATATTACGGTTACAGGACTGAATGTCAAGAAAAAAATATTGTAATATGCAAGGGGTTACGCTCATATTATAGAGCAGTATTATTTCAGTTGTGAAAACGAGACGCGTGTAGCGGCGAATATATTCGCATCTCTTTTCCAGAACTGAAAGTTTGTGTGTATGTGTGTATATTTGTTGCGTCTTCACGCTGCAACGGATGGATGGATTTGGATGAAATTCGGCATACATATATTTTATAGCCTGGATTAAAACATAGAATACTTTTTATCCCAATATTCCCACGGGAACGGGAACCACGCGGGTGAAACCGCGAGCGGCCGCTATTAATATTACCTATGAAACTGGAGTTTTTACGAAGATTTTTTATAAAATTTTATTTTTCATACTAACGTTTTTTTGAATTTTCTAAGCATCTATATATTTTAACACTATAAAAATTGTAGAGTAGTGTGTTTGTTTCACTAACTAAATATAGCAGACATTAAAAAGAAAAAAATCAAGTCCATTCAAAGCAACAATGAAACAAAAGGACAATTCCGCGAACTAAAAAGTTAGTCTATTTAAAATAAAAATTGGGCGATAAAGACACAAAATTAATAATCATTGTTATTACTGAAGTCTAAGTAACATAGTCCTAAGTAAAGGTCTATAATAATATTAACAACCGGTATTGACTTTTAGAAGTAATACACCTATTAATAAATAAGAAAAAAACTCAAATTTCATAGGTAAAGACCTATTGTTATAAATGCAAAAGTTTGTGTGTATGTGTGTATATTTGTTGCTTCTTCACGCTGCAAAACAGATGGATGGATTTAGATGAAATTCGGCATACAGATACATATCTTGTGTGGTGCCGGGGATAAAGAATTGCACCACCCCATCTCTTCCCGTGGGTGTCGTAAAAGCCGACTAAGGGACCAGAGGATGAGCAGCAGCATCTCTCTGAGGTTACCCTCAACCTACTGCGATCGCCAACCCGCCTGCCAAGCGGGGCGATTACGGCAAATACCCCCCATGATTATTTGGGGGAGGCCTTTGTCAAGAAGTGGACGTCTTTTGGCTGAGATGATGATGATGATGATGACGGCATACAGATAGTTTATAACCTGTATTAAAATAAAGTTTTTATCCCGATATTCCCACGGGAACGGAAACCACGCGGGTGAAACCGCGAGCGGCCGCTAGTAGTTACTGCTATAAGAGCTCATAGTCAGGATGCAGGCCCCACTGAGAGCGAAGCGAAATGAAGATTACGGTAAGTACTTAAGGTTTTTAATTAAGAAAGATAACCCTGGAACTATGATTTTACTATAAATATATGAAATCGTTCACCTGTTGTTATTTTATGATTATTTTCTAGTAACATCAACGTTTGTAATCTAATTTATTCTGGCTCAATTCAGTCAGACGATACAACATCTTGTAGTGAAATCTGATCGACGCCAAAACAGCTATTATTTAAAATAATCTAGACTGATTGATGTAAATTTTCTTTTCTCGCCGACTCTACTCAAACTATGAGCCCTCGCCCACGTCCGATAATCTGCTGTGACCGATTTTTTTCCCGTTTAAAATTAAACATATGAAATTCCATGTTGCGACGCACAGGTCCTACAAAAAGACGGTCACAAAATCGGTACTAACCTCGGAGAAAAAATCGGTCTGACTATAAGTCCGACAAAAAGTCGGTCGGTGGGAGCAGTGGAATTTGTCGTTGTTTGCGCAGGTACTACTTAGGGTTCAGCTACACGGTAAAATGAAGTCACTACCCGTGGTCCCGGTGGGTCGACCTATTACCGGGTCCACGGGTAATTTTAATTACCCGTGGTTCCATGGCATTAGGGATTGTTCCCTGGACTACTGACTGTATCGATAGAAAATGAAAACCATCAGTTACACACAAAGTTTACTCAATCAAATAAAATAATTCCATCCTAAGTAACAAAACATACTCATACTAGAACCAATATTGAAAATGATGAATTCATAACCAATACACTCATGGATTTAAGTACTATTGAAATATCAGTAGGATACTCATTAGAAATGTTAAGATAGGCACTAGATTTTTATATTTCCAACATAAAGTACCAGGCTACCATAACTATGCAGGAGATTGCATATTAATATAAAAGAATAATATAGTCTTATAAATACATATAATGTATAGCAAAGGTGGCACATTGGCCAAGAGTTCGGCTCGATATCTCGAGGTCCTTGATTCAATTCCCAGGTCGGCCAAAGTGTGTATCGAATTTTTCGACGAATATCCCGGGTTTGTGATCACCAAACCGCATTTTGAAAGCGTGGTGGTTAAACCCATCACTAGCGATGACTGGATTATACAAAAAAATATCTATTTCTATATGACGAATGCCTTTGCACAGCAGTGGGACAATATAAAGACTATTTACTTATGTGTTAGAGAAACGCTAGTGTAAAGGGGCTCTTAGCTTAATGTATTCCCTACTCTTGGTTTTTATTTCATCATCAGCTCATTTTATGTCTGTATGCCGAGGCACGTGCCTATGGATGGATAGGGAGAACGGGCCCTAAAGCACCACGCACCATCAGTGCGGATTGGTGGTTGTTAGCGACTGCTAATGCAGCTGGGACCAACGGCATTATGTGCCTTCCGAAGCACGGAACGGAGGAGATCGAGATGATAAACTTTTGGTCACCCATCCGATAACCGGCATTTTTCGAAAGTTGCTTAACCTCAGCAATCGCAGACCGGGCGCGTTAACCACTGCGCCATCGAGCTCCAGGTTTTAATTATTTACTTATTATTATTATTAAAAAAACAAATTCGTAAAAAAAAGTTTTATTGCCAAAACCACAACGTCACAACAATGAAAACCCTGTGCAGTCGCCGCTCGTAGCAGCCGTTATTGAACTCGTCCTCGAAGTGGATGCTCCTCGCGCCAGGCGGCAGCTTCGGCGGCGGCGGCGGTCGCGGCTGTCGTGGTGGCGGCTGTCGTGGTGGCGGTGGTCTTGGTGGCAAATCCTCCATTTCCTCCTGGACAAATGAATGAAAGACATCATTGTAAACATATCTATATTTTTTTTATTATTGTTAGTTGAATAGTTATTATTCTTAATTACCTACCTACATAAGTATTTTGATTATTTCTGAATTTTTGGCATTCACAATGTACTAACTACTCGTATTACAAATTTCAAAAATAATTATATGGAACTAGTGGCCCGCACGCGACTTCGTCCGCTTAAGAACACCCCCATTGCAGCGCCACCTACCGGGTCCAATTGTAAATCTAAACCATTATCGAATCCACTTGAACATACACAGAAAATTTCATCCAAATCGGTCCAGCCGTTTAGAAGGAGTTCAATTACAAACACATGCACAGAAGATGTTATATAAAACTAGCTGACCCGGCAGACTTCGTACCGCTTTGACAGTTTCCATGACAACAAAACAAACAAATCGTTTTGTATTGGAAAGTTAAATTGTAATAGTATTTTCAGTTACTTATTATTTATCTTTTGCTGACGATTCGCCCAGCTGGCTACCGAGTGGAGGTTCGAGCTCCTTTGGGATCTTCGGATCCAGTAAAGTGCCTCTGGTCCCGCTACCGCCTTCAGCGGTATCGAAACGCCAGATTTGGCACTACTCGTCGGCAGATTGGGATGGTATGCGGGACTATTTCGCATCCGTTCCTTGGGGGCAGCGCTGCTTCAGTGGGAAGGACCCGACAGCTAGTGCGACTGCAGTTGCTGATGAGATAGTTTTAGGGATGGAATACTATATTCCGCACTCCTATCTCATCAGCAAATGCAGGCACAACCGATGGTTCAACCGCGAGTGCGCCAACGCTGTTGATAACAAGCAGGCGGCATACCGTGCTTGGATCAGGGGTAAAGCTCTTGGGGATCCCGAAACCCGCTCGCTGAAAGCAGCCTATAATTATGCCACCAAGTCCTGCAAAAGAGCTTACATTAGAGCGGATGCCCAGCGCGTTGCACGAGTCGGCCAAGAACTACTGACGCATCCTACGGGCAGCCGTAGGTAGCTACTGGCGTCTGGCCAAAGCCGTGCAATCAAACTTCTGCCAACCCTCGCTGCCACCATTGAGATGTCCTGACGGAACTTTAGTTCACAAGCCGCAGGAGAAGGTCGATCTCCTGGCCAAACTCTTTGCGGCTAACTCCCGAGTCGATGATTGCAATGCACAGCCACCTACAATATCTCACTGTGGCCACACAATGCCCGATTTTAAAATCAGGCAGTGTGACGTCTGTGCGGAGCTGCAGTCAATCGATGTCCGGAAAGCTAATGGCCCTGATGGCATCCCTTCAATAGTACTAAAAATGTGTGCAGCAGAGTTGTCCCCCGTATTAACGCGCCTTTACCGTCTCTCGCTCTCTTCAGGTTGTGTGCCGGAATCTTGGAGAGAGGCTAATGTGCAACCGGTCCCCAAAAAAGGAGATCGGTCAGATCCATCGAATTACCGCCCCATAGCCGTAACTTCAGTTTTGTGCAAAGTAATGGAGCGCATTTTAAATAAACAACTTGTCCACTACCTAGAAGAACACTCCATTATTCACGATCGCCAATACGGGTTTCGGCCGAAGCGGTCAACGGGTGATCTTCTAGCGTACGTCGCACATCTCTGGGGTGAGGCTATTGACAAACGTGGTGAGTCAGTGGCTGTTAGCCTCGACATAGCCAAAGCATTTGATCGGGTCTGGCACAAAGCTCTTCTCTCCAAGCTCCCGGCATACGGTCTGCCTGCACAGTTCTGCAACTGGGTCGCTGGCTTTCTGCACGAGCGTAGAGTTCGTGTCCTGTCTGATGGATGCGCTTCGCGGCTCATGTCAGTGAACGCTGGTGTCCCTCAGGGTTCCGTTCTGTCACCCACGTTGTTTCTTCTGCATATCAATGATATGCTTCCACTTGGAAATATTCATTGCTATGCAGATGATAGTACAGTGCACGGTGGGTATAACGGTCACCCTGCGGCTGGGCGAGTCGAAACTAAGGAGAAACGAGTGAATCTTGTCATTGAGCTCAATCGGGTATTGGACTTCATATCTAATTGGGGCTCCAATAATCTTGTTGAGTTCAATGCCAAGAAAACACAGGTATGTGCGTTTACGGCCAAGAAGTCACCATTCCTTCCTCTTCCAACTCTTCAGGGCACATCTCTAAGCCTGCAGAGCAATATCAACATGCTCGGTATGACGATTCGCTGTGATCTGAATCAAAAGGACTACATCGAAGCCGTGATCAAAACTGCCTCACGAAAACTCGGTGTCCTGAACAGAGTGCGGCGATTCTTTACGCCTGACCAGTTGTGTCTTTTGTACAAGACTCAGGTACGGTCTTGCGTGGAGTATTGCTCGCACATCTGGGACGGTTCCGCAAAGTACCTTCTCGATGCCTTAGACAGATTGCAGCGTCGCGCTGTACGCATTATCGGCAATGCAGAGGTCACTAATACTCTCGAACCCCTACAATAGCGTCACTCAGCGTTTTCTATCGCTTGTACCACGGCGAGTGCTCTGAAGAACTGTTTGACCTTATCCCACCTTCTCCCTTCCTCCACAGGAGTACACGTGCTGCTCTCCGGAGTCATCGCTTTACTGTCACACATATCCCATCGCGCACAAAGAAATTTGGTGACTCGTATCTTTGTCGCACCTCCAAAAGATGGAATAGTCTACCAGCATACGTTTTCCCTCCTTCCTATGATATTGGGTCCTTCAAACAAGGCGTGAAGAAGCACCTTGTGGGCCGGCAGAGTGAGGTTGACTGATGCTGCGTTGTTTTCACGCTGCACCAGTTGTCTTCGCGTCTGGACTCCATTTCCACTTAACATCAGATGGTATGGAGTCATTTGCCGAGCTAAGTATAAAAAAATGAAAAAAAAATTAAAAAAAATTTTATGTTTCTCACCGTTTAAACCTTTCCTGAACTTCCACAAATATTTCAAAATCAAAATTAGCCAAATTGGTCCAGCCATTCTCGAGTTTTAGCGACTCAAACGAACAGCAATTGATTTTTATATTTATAGAAGATAGAATATGTATACGTATTATTTTACCTTTATCTATCTATCTATTATATATATGTATATTTTTATACGTATGTGGAAAGCCCGAGACACATGCTCGAATAATGCGCAATTTGCTATGACCTACGTGCGCCATTACGGTCGCGACCAGATTTATTTATTACTTCATCTACACTAATGTTGTAACATTCTACTTATGTTTCCAATACTTGACTTATAATTACTACTGTTATAGCGCAGACAACAAAACACTCAATTTAAGCAATTTCACATGATGGTATAATATCCACATCGATATCGTAAAATCTCATTATAACATCAATATAACGCGGCCAATTAACCTGGCGAGCCTTATGTCAAAATCCTCATACAAGTTGTATAAAATTTTGATATTAGGCTGGCTTTTGAAAACAGTTGGGTTATACGTGAAAACTTCGTCGAAACTACTAAACTTACATACACAAAACTCTTTGGTAAGATCTTGTGCCAATTAAATAAAAAAAGAACAGCGCGCGCTCGCTCCTGATTGGCCCTGCGCGCGCAGCTGCGCTCTCATTGGTTAGATTTTAATGGCGGCAAGTTCACTGTGACAATACACGTACGCGTGAATTTAATGTTTCGCAATGTGTTTTGTTTTTAAAATACAAATTAAAAGTTAAAAATGGACAGCGACGATGATATTTGTACGCCTCCGGATATTCTAGAATTGGCAACAAAAGTAACTCACAATCTTTTGCCAGAAAAATCTAGAAAATTATATGAAAAAGAATATAATAACTTTTTGGCATGGAAGATCGAAAAGAAAACTACATCATTTTCTGAAAATGTCATTCTTGTGTATCTCAAAGACCTCTCCGACAAATTCAAGCCATCTTCTATGTGGGCTAAATATTCTATGCTCAAGTCCACACTGAGTATCTACAACAATATTGATATCACGAAGTATTCAAAAGTCATAGCGTTCCTGAAACGCAGTTCAGAAGGACACAAGGAAAAAAAGTCCTTGACGTTTACATCAGGTCAAATAAAGATGTTCCTGAAAGATTCATCATATATTTTGTATCTTTTTGAAAAGGTAAGTGTATTTTAGTTCTGTTATTTAATCTACCTAGTACTTACGTACTACACACGCAAGTTATCTAGACACTCCGTTTAAGCGCTTTGTGTATAAATTAGGTAGTAGGTACCTACACTTTACTACTTCATAAATCATAGTTTTTGCCTTGGCTATGTACCTCAAGCTTATTATATCGTTTATTGTTACAGGTTGCACTAATCTTCGGCATAATGGGGGCATGCCGAAGGCAAGAGCTATACAACATCCAGTTCGATGAAGTCTCTAACATAGACGACAGTACAATCATGGTGAAAGTTTCGAAAACAAAAACGAAAATAGATCGTTCTTTCGTTGTGACGGGCAACTGCTATGCCGTATGTAAAAAATACATGGAACTTCAACCCACCCCCTGTCGAAACCCTGCCTTTTTCTTGAGCTATAGATCGGGGAAGTGCGTCGATCAAAGAACTGGTATTAATAAATTTGGTGCTCTGAGAAAAACTATCGCAAGTTTTTTGAATCTGCCTAACCCAGCGTTGTACACGGGGCATTGCTTCCGGCGCACCTCGGCGACCCTTCTCATAGATAGCGGTGGTGATTTGACCGCACTGAAACGACACGGGGGGTGGAAGTCTTCTACTGTGGCTGAAAGCTACATTGATGAGTCTTTAATGAATAAAATTCAAGTCTCAAATACGATTTTGAACAGTATAGAAAACAAGACGAATGAAGTAATTATAAATATTCCAACTCCGTCTACGAGCTCTACTGCTTGCCCCGCGACCGCTACAGCTGCTGGATCAATAATTAACATTAACTTTCAAAATTGTACCATCCAAAATTTGAACAATTATTATAAATAAACTATTGTCAGCTTTTACTCTTGTTGTTTGACTAATTGCATTAGTGAAGATAAAGTAGTGTATGCAACTGCATATAACACGGGTATTAAAACACTCGTTACTATTATGAAACTCGCTGCGGTCGTTTCATAAACTCACACTCGTGTTTTAATACCCTTCATTATATGACAGTTGCATAAACTACTATTCACGTGCAACCCAAAATGGATAAAAATCACTAATCTGTTATTATCCGGTCAAACATTCAGCGATCGTCATGACATAATAGCACAAGTGTATTCAAGCAGAAACTCAAAGCGCTTATGAACTTCATTGTAAAACATCATGTACGATGTTGGATGTATGAGAGGACTGCCTCATACGCATATTCTTCTGTGGATGGTCGAAAAAATAAGACCAGATGAAATTGACTCAATAATTTGCGCAGGAATTCCCGAAGTAAATCTAGAATTGTATGAAATAGTGAAGAAGAACATGATTCATGAACCGTGTTGTGAACGGTTCACCCTTGTTTGGTATAACAACTTTTGATATAATTTTACTAATTCGAACAACGTTTAAGAAAATAATCACTTTGTATAATATCGATTGGCATAATTTTCATTTCATCGAATATTTATTTGCGATAACAACATTTGCGCTAATGATCGTAAAATAGAATGTTCATTTGATGAAATGTTCAGGTGGTATAATATGTATTTTATCGAATATTCATTGGTATAATGTAGTGTAGCAAAGAAAATTAAGTTTGAAATTCATAACTATCACAATATGTACCTATCAATTTCTAGCAATACTAGCTGCCCTACTCCTGTAGGTCACGTGATAGGTTAGAAATTTAAGATAATCGCGATGCGCAGCTTAGCGATTGTCTTGAATTTCGAGGTTATTTTTTTATAAGACAACAGAAAGCAAATATTACCAAAAAGAAACTCTCTCTGAAGCAAAAATTACCAAAAAGAAACTCTTTCTGTTGTCTAATAAAAAAAAATAACCTCGAAATTCAAGACAATCCCTACGCTGCGCTTCGCGATTGTCTTAAATTTCTAACCTATCACGTGACCTACAGGAGTAGGGCAGATAGTATCCTCAATCATTTTCTCAACTTACCATTAGGGACTATACGTATAGTTTAAATAATTAATTCAGTAGGTGAAGGAACAATGTTAGTTCAATAATAATGAAAGGAAACGAATGATTGCTGAACTAAATATTCGATACGATCTTTCGACTAAATCATTATTAGTTTAGTTAAACATTAGTTTAAATAAAATTAGCGCAAATGAAAATTCGGTTAAATGACATTATTCCAAAGAAATAATTATACGAAATAAAATTATAACAATCAAATATTCGATCAAATGAATAATTATGTGAAATGACTTTATTGTAACTGAAATTAGCCGAAGCGATTTTCTACGAAACGTTGTTATACCAAACAAGGGTGAACCGTTGTGAACTCGACTTGCATTACGCGTACGCCGACCGATATTTTGACGACTCATTCTTTAAACCAATAACATTATATCATCATCATCATCATCATCGGCCTATCTTAGTCCACTGCTGGACATAGGAGATAAAATAAAATAAAAAACAATAACATTATATAACACTACGATAAAGCTTCAAACACGCGAAACACCGATAATAGGTACTTTTGCAAAAAAAGCGGTGTTGACGTATTGTCCGTTTGAAGTTGTCAAATGCTGGCTGAAGAACTGTATGTACGTCATCGTCATTCTGTCACATTCTCTCACTCACTTTTCATAGCATGATATTTTAAAAAATCATATTTTAGTAAAAAATATCTTTTTTTCTTTTAATTTGTCACAAACCTTGTCCTGACAATAACAAACTCAATAAAAAAAAGGATTATCCAATTTTGTGCAGTCGATCGGAAGTTATGCGCGTACATACATTTCAGTGACTAGCTGTCTGTCCCGGCAGACCTTGTTCTGCCCTATTTATCTAAAACAAAGTCACATTGATTTTTTTTATGTTAATAGCTGTCCCGACAGATTTCGTTCTGTCATAAATGATTGGCCTGTCGCAGTCTAACAGAAATAAAATAACATTGAAAGACTTCAGTAATATCTTTTATACTACAATTATTATATTCGAATGCCATCTTGCAACCCTATTGCGGATCTGTGGATAGAATAAAATAGAAATCGCGATAGAAAAATAGGGGTTGATCGTATAAGGGTGACAATAGAGTATTATGAAGTTTTTTATTCTAAGTCATGACAAAATATAAAAAAACCTTGCCAAAAAAATTAAAGTTTTTAATTAATAAATAAAAAATAGGGGTTGATCGTAGAGGAGTGAAAATTAAGGGTTGTATGTATTTTTGTATGCTGTATCATAAAAAAATAAAAACAATAAATTTTGTCTAAAAAGAATAGGGGTGGACCACCCTTACATTTAGGGGGATGAAAAATAGATGTTGTCCGATTCGCAGACCTAACCGATATGCACACAAAATTTCACGAAAATCGTTCGAGCCATTTCGGAGGAGTTTAATTACAAACATCGTGACACGAGAATTTTATATATATTAAAAAAACAGATTCTCGTGTCACATGTGAGTTGCCATACTCCTCCGAAAGGGCTCGATCGTGTTTTATGATTTTTTTAGGTATATTCGGTAGGTCTGACAATCGGTCGTAATTTATTTTTTATACCCCTAAGTGATAAGGGTGGGCCACCCCAATTTTTTGTTTAATTTTCCAATACAAAATGTTCCTAGCTGTGAAACATACGATTTCTTTATTTTGTTGTTGCTGCTTCAATGCCATACTAATTTTCGTTTTCGTAAACGTAATCGAATGAATACGGTTAGTAAACAAAACTCACACTAGACTAGACTAGGCACCCTGGAGTCCCGGTAGCTCAGCGGTCAGATCATTGGACCAGTTATCCAAAGGCGAGTTGATTTTTACTGTATTTGTGTTGTCTTATAGCTCAAGTAACTAAGTTTACATTAACACGTTATAAGATAGATCTTTCTTTGTATAGTCGACAATGAAATTGCTTTACCAGCTTTTCTTAGAAGTGAATTTTGTTTGCTTAAAATAAAACAATAAGTTCTATTTTTGTTTTAAAGACAAAGTGACAGATACGTTGTAATCATTGACAATGAGCCTTAGCGAAATTTGATTGTTATGTTATGTTTTTGTCAAAAGTGATAAAGCAATTTTATGGTCGACTATACTTATCATCTATACTAATATATAAAGCTGAAGAGTTTGTTTGTTTGTTTGTTTGTTTGTTTGTTTGTTTGTTTGTTTGAACGCGCTAATCTCAGGAACTACTGGTTCGAATTGAATAATTATTTTTGTGTTGGATAGTCCATTTATCGAGGAAGGCTTTAGGCTATATAACATCACGCTGCGACCAATAGGAGCGAAGCATCAGTGAAAAATGTTGCAAAAACGGGAAAAGAGCCTAAAAAATTAAAAATGCTGCCGAAAGTCACTATTCCACGCGGACGAAGTCGCGAGCACAGCTAGTGTTACATAAATTACTATTTCACCCGCGTTAATTGATTACCATAAAAAAGTTCATAGTGAGTCAACCTTAAAAGCTAGACATATGCTGTCGCGGACTTTTTTTAGAACTTTTAAAGGGGAACAATTTCGCAATACATGATTTTTGCGTAACTTTCACCGTTTACGCAGCGAAAGCAAGGAAAGCTCTCAAAAAAAATATTATACCGTTTTTACAACATTTTTCAATGCTGCTCCACTTCAATTAGTCATATCGTGATATAATATATTCTATAGCCTTTCTCAATAAATGGACTATCCAACACAAAAATAATTTTTCAATTCGAACCAGTAGTTCCTGAGATTAGCACGTTCAAACAAACAAACTCTTCAGCTTTATAATATTAGTATAGTTAAAGATTAGAAATGACTGTTTGAAGCCTTAAATAAATTTAAAAAAAAAACTTCTGCCTACCAACACACCACTACAAGCGAACACCAAGGGTTACCAAAGTTACACCAAAGTTATTAAGGCGACGCACCGCTAAACAATAAATCTCATGCGTTTTGATACGAGCGTTTGCGCCCCCGTACTATAACAAAAACTGTTTTTTTTTCCTTCAAATTAAAACTACAAATATTTAAAAAAAATAACTACAATTTGAAGTGTGTGTTAAGACTAATCTACTAAGAAAATTTAGAAGCTTAAATTGGTCTGGTTAGCCTGTAAAATGCGAATCTATGTTTTAAAAGAGGTTAATTTGATATTTTTTTCTCTGTTATAAAAGTTGAAAAATCGTGTTTCTGCAACTAACAAAATGAAGTCAATTAAATGAAAAATCATGTCATCAAATATCACTTTCATATGTTTTGTAATTGTTGGGAAAAATCAAGATCCCCGGCACGTAAATCACCAATGCGTCGTCTTAATAGACACTCAATTATTGACGAAATAAAATAGTGACGTCTTAGTTTGCCATTCCCAATACAATTTCTATTTTAAAAAATGTTTCGACAGCTAATCTTACGAAAGCAGTGCACCTACCAACGGCTTACCATGCCCACAAAATTAAGATTAGCGCGTTCGGTTACGATTGTGCAAGCTAAGCTAGTTTTGCAATGGCAGGTCAACGAATGGGTGACCAGATTAAAAACATTGGTCTTTTTTATTTATACTGACCTTCACGTGGGATGGCGTTGATCCCTTCGTCATCATTGCAACTCGGAGGATATCGGCCTGCTTACGATCATATGAGGGCTGTTAAAAAAAATAGATTTATCAACTAGAAGAATCAACCAACAGCACACTTTTACTACTATTTTTTTTCTTTAGTTGATGGCTTCGTGCGATTAGCACATTTAGCCAGTATCAAAGTAATTTTTCTTACAAGTAATACATAAATAAACAATATTTCCTTCCTGTATGATGATGATGAATGGTAATAGAAATGAGAAATGAGCTCGAGTATCTCAGTAAAGATGCTTTACTAAGTCCTCAAGTGGACTTCTTGAGATAATTTGAAAAGTGACGTTGCACTGTTTTGTTTCATTTGCCAACACTCATGCAAACTCACTAATCCACCATTATTTCACATAAATTTTAGAAAATAGAACAAAACCGCAGACATGACTCTTCACATTCCCGCCAAGAAGTCCTTTTACTACATTTTTGTGGACTAGTGATTTACTTTATTTTTTTTGCTTAGTTATAGCTTCGTACGGTCAGCGCATATAAACATTTTTTTCTTTAAAGTAGAGAGTAATGAATGATGATAGTATCTAATGAGAAGTGATAATAAATATCCCCCACAACCTCTTGAGAATTTCTAAGGATTTGAGGCTTTATTTAGATCTTACGCGGACTTCATGTGAGAATTTGAAAAATGTCGTTGCACTGTTATGTTTTATTTGCCAACAATTATGCACGTTCAAGAACACTTAACGGTTTCCATCACCACCATCATTATTAAACATCAATGTTAAACTAAACAAAAAAAAAAAACTTCTGCCTACTAACAAGCGAACACCAAGGGTTACCAAAGTTACACCAAAGTTATTAAGGCGACGCACCGCTAAACAATAAATCTCATACGTTTTGATACGAGCGTTTGCGCCCCGTACGATAAGAAAAACTGGTTTTTTTTCCTTCAAATTATAATTACAAATTATTTTAAAAAAAAGAACTACAATTTTGAAGTGTGTGTTAAGACCAATCTACTAAGAAAATTTAGATGCTTAAATCGGTCTGGTTAGCCTGTAATATGCGAATCTATGTTTTAAAAGAAGTTAATTTGATATTTTTTTCTCTGTTATAAAAGTTGAAAAATCGTGTTTCTGCAACTAACAAAATGAAGTCAATTAAATGAAAAATCATGTCATCAAATATCACTTTCATATGTTTTGTAATTGTTGGGAAAAATCAAGATCCCCGGCACGTAAATCACCAATGCGTCGTCTTAATAGACACTCAATTATTGACGAAATAAAATAGTGACGTCTTAGTTTGCCATTCCCAATACAATTTCTATTTTAAAAAATGTTTCGACAGCTAATCTTACGAAAGCAGTGCACCCACCAACGGCTTACCATGCCCACAAAATTAAGATTAGCGCGTTCGGTTACGATTGTGCAAGCTAAGCTAGTTTTGTAATGGCAGGTCAACGAATGGGTGACCAGATTAAAAACATTGGTCTTTTTTATTTATACTGACCTTCATGTAGGATGGCGTTGATCCCTTCGGCGCCATGGCAACTCGGAGGATACCGACCGGCTTACGATCAAATAAGGGCTGTTCAAAAAAATAGATTTATCAACTAGAAAAATCAACCAACAGCACACTTTTACTACTATTTATTTTTCTTTAGTTGATGGCTTCGTGCGATTAGCACATTTAGCCAGTATCAAAGTAATTTTTCTTACAAGTAATACATAAATAAACAATATTTCCTTCCTGTATGATGATGATGAATGGTAATAGAAATGAGAAATAAGCTCGAGCATCTCAGTAAAGATGCTTTACTAAGTCCTCAAGTGGACTTCTTGAGATAATTTGAAAAGTGACGTTGCACTGTTTTGATTCATTTGCCAACACTCATGCAAACTCACTAATCCACCATTATTTCACATAAATTTTAGAAAATAGAACAAAACCGCAGACATGACTCTTCACATTCCCGCCTTTTACTACATTTTTGTGGACTAGTGATTTACTTTATTTTTTTTGCTTAGTTATAGCTTTGTACGGTCAGCGCATTCAGCCTGTGTCAAAGAAAATTTTCTTACAAGTGTTATAAATAAACATCTTTTTCTTTAAAGTAGAGAGTAATTAATGATAATAGTATCTAATGAGAAGTGATAATAAATATCCCCCACAACCTCTTGAGAATTTCTAAGGATTTGAGGCTTTATTTAGATCTTACGCGGACTTCATGTGAGAATTTGAAAAATGTCGTTGCACTGTTATGTTTTATTTGCCAACAATTATGCACGTTCAAGAACACATAACGGTTTCCACCACCACCATCATTATTAAACATCAATGTTAAACAAAACACAAATTTTAGAAATAAGAACAAAACCGCAGACATGACTCTTTACTTTCCCGCCACAAAGTACAATGGTTTTCTTTATCTAAGAATCTTAGTGGTCCTACAAGTGATACCCAACAGACAGAAATTATTATTATTTTAAACAAAAATCTTTTGACATCATCATCATCATCATTTCAGCAAGAAGACGTCCACTAATGGATAAAGGCCTGCCCCAAAGATCTCCACAACGACCGGTTTTGTGCTGCTCACATCCAGCGGCTTCCCGCGACCTTTGTTTCATTCATTACAATAAAAGCGACTCATAATTAAACAAATTTTTAAACGAAGATTAACGCAAACTAATTAGTAAAAAAGGTATCATACCTTCTTTTATCACAGATCGCCACTTTTATTCAAGAGAAGTGCGTGAAGCGATTGAAATAAAGAAGCACCCTAATAATTTCAATCGGGAAGACGACCATAAACTATCTTCAGCGTGGAATCCAGTATTTGCAAAAAGACATCCTCGTTTTTCTTCGCAGTCGGTAAACAACCAGAATAAGGCTTGTATACCTAATAGGGACACCGTTAGTGTTGTGTGTGGCGGTAGTTGGCAAAATTATGTGACGGTGGATGAAGACTTTGCCGCGCAAACGGAGGCGCAACATCGCGACAGCAGTCCACCCGTGACCACGGCCGTTGTAACTGGGTCGAAACGTCGGGTATAGAGACGGTATGATACCTTTTTTACTAATTAGTTTGCGTTAATCCCCGTTTAAAAATTTGTTTAAAAGCGACTCACCCAAAATGTATAAAATATCAGGTTTTTTTTAAAGGTTTCTACATAAACCTAAAGAGACTGCGCAGACAAAGCAACTCCAGTTAAGAGTTTCGTTGATCGACAACAGTTGTCAGTTGCTGCAATTAGCAACTGTTTTTGTACTAGCTATGTCCAGTTGCTAATTTAATTTCCCAAACTGGAAACCTCTGACAATTGATAGAAATTTTACGCGACCAAAGATACGATAAGCTCTTTCTGCGTAAAACGGAACGCATCCGATCAAAACAAAATAAGGGTATGCAAGTAACAAATTAATTATGAAACGACTAACACCTGTCTCCCCGTGACCACGGACCCTGCAAATGGTTCAAAACGTCAGGATAAACATTAAATTAAATTAATGTGTAAAATAAACGGGAGTCGATCCGTCAAAGTGATTTCATTTCACTGACGTTGTCTGACAAGTTTATATATTTTGAATTGCGAGACCCGTAAACTGTTTCTGCAACTTTACCTTTAGGTGCAGCGCAGACGACACACTTTTTGTGCGATCGTGTCTGCAGCGCATAGCGTTCATCAACATCATCGGCCTATATTAGTCCACTGCTGGACATAGGCCTCCCCTAATTAGCGCCATAGCGCCCTGTCCTCGGCTTGACGCATCCAGCATCTACCTGCAGTCTTTCGCAGATCATCATACCACCTGCCTGAAGGGCGTCCTACACTACGTTTACCGAGTCGTGGTCTCCACTCAAGAACACGTTTACCCAAGTGGTTGTCGGTTCTTCGCCAGATATGGCCGGCCCACTGCCACTTCAACTTGCTAATTCTTAGAGCTATGTCGATGACTTTGGTTCTCTGTCGAATGTATTCGTTACGAATCCTATCCTTCAGAGAAACTCCGAGCATAGCTCTTTCCATAGCTCGCTGAACGACTTTAAACTGGTGGACCAACCCTACCGTGAGTGTCCACGTCTCAGCTCCGTAGGTCATGACGGGTAGGACGCACTGATTAAAAACTTTCGTTTTCAAGCATTGCGGTATGGATGACGAGAAGACTCGACGTAGTTTTCCAAACGCTGCCCAGCCCACCTGGATCCTCCTCTTGGCCTCCTTCTCAAAATTGTATTTACCTAATTGCAGAATCTGCCCGAGGCAAGTGTATTCGGAAACGATTTCAAGAAGGTGACCATGTATGACGACCGGTATCGGATCAATGTGGCCATTGATCATGACTTTGGTTTTATCCAAATTCATGCCAAGACCGATGCGTCGCGAGGCTGAAGCTAGGCCGTCCAGCATCTGGTTCAGCTCCTCTAGCGACTCCGCCATTAGAACTATGTCATCAGCGAATCGCAGGTGTGAGATGTAGTCACCGTTTATGTTAATACTCTTTCCTTTCCAGTCCAGCGTCTTAAACATATCTTCCAACGCGCTTGTGAACAGTTTCTGGGATATGACATCCCCCTGTCTCACTCCTCTGCGCAATTGGATGGGTTTGGACTGCTGGCCCTGTACTTGGACACTCATGGTGGCGGATTCGTAAAGACATCTCAACACCTCGATATAACGACAGTCCACTTGGCATCGCTGTAAGGTTTCCAGAACAGCCCAGGTTTCGACAGAGTCAAAGGCCTTCTCATAGTCCACAAAAGCCAGACACAGGGGCTGATTAAAATCGCAGACATGACTCTTCACTTTCCCGCCAAGAAGCCCTTCCTTTTCTTTTTACGTCTCGAATTGACAGGTGTTTTTATTTGCTCAAACCCCTAAAGGCTAAGGAGTTTTGGTCTTTCTGCCAACGCATGTTTTTTATTTTTATTTTTTCTGTCTCTTTTGTTTGTTTGTTTGTAATATACGTTGTCCAAATTATATTGTTCTGCACCGCGCACCGGCGCGGCGACAGGCTCCGCCAGAATATTAGCGTTGTTGCGACATGCTTCGTTCGCAACAACACAAGCTGAGGCGGGGTCCTGATTGACCTTTTGTTTGTTTTTATTGTTATGTTTTATGTATGTGTGTGTGTGGTCAATAAATGTTTCTCTCTCTCTCTCTCTCTCTCTCTCTCTCTCTGATTATATTCTTCAGACTTCTGTATAATCTGCCTCACTGTGTGAATGTGGTCTATGGTACCATATCCTCTGCGAAACCCGGGCTCAGGAGCGAGATGGGTCTGTAATTTTTAAGGAGAGTTTTATCTCCCTTCTTAAAAAAGAGCACCACCAAGCTCCCGTTCCACGCCTTTGGAGTTCTCCCACTGTGAAGGACGGCGTTGAAGAGCTTCTGCAATTCCTGTACAACAGGGGCTCCTCCAGCGCTCAGAAGCTCAGATGTAATTCCGTCCTCACCGGGGGCTTTTCCATTTCTAAGCTGTCTCAGAGCTAACACGATCACGTCTTGACTGATGTCTGGCAGTTCGTCGGTGTAGTGGCGTGTGGGTGGCTCTGGAATCGTGGTCGTCTCTTCGGGAACGAGGGGCATGTGCAGCGTATAATCGGCCATAGAAATCCTCTATCTCGGCGGTGATCTCCGGCTTCGACAATACGGTCCTCCCGTCGTGCGTTTCAAGCTTCGTCAAGTGGCTCCTGCCAAGCTGCTGAGTGAATACTTTGGACCCTCGGTTTCGCTCTATCGCCTCTTCAATAAGGCATGTGTTGGAACTCCGAAGGTCGCGCCGTACCATCTTCGCAATTCGCTTGTTCAGGTCTGACCTCTCCGACGAAGGCGCTTGGGTGGTTTCCCGTCTTCTTGTCATCAGCCCGAGAGTCTCAGCCGAGAGTTTGGATTTCTTGCCAGTACGCTGTTCTATGCAGAACTTAATGCCTTCGTCCCTCAACGTTTCGACCATATTGTGTAGGGTGTCGTTAGCGTCATCAGTGGGTTCCAAGGCAACAAATCTGTCCCCGAGAAGCTGCTGGAATTTCTCGGTGCCCGCCATGATTTGGATTGGGTTAGGACGAAGCGTGGACTTCATCAGACGGTTTCTTTCAAGCTTCAAGTTGATATTCAGAGAGCCTCGGAGGAGTCGGTGATCAGATCCGGTATTGAACCTGTTGATCACTGAGATATCTCTGAAAATGTGCTGGCTATCCGTCATGATGAAGTCGATCTCATTTTTGGTCACAGTGTCGGGACTTTGCCATGTCCACTTCCTTTGAGGCTGTTTCTTAAAGAAGGAGTTCATTAAGAACAGCCCCTCTTTCTCGAGGAAGCTGACAAGCATTTGGCCCTAGCATTTGCGCATAGCGTTACTGCATATAAAAATGCAAATGCAGTGTGTCGTCTACGCTGCACCTTAACGAACACTTTAAAAAAGTTGACAGTTTCTTCAACTAAAGTTGCTTTGTCTGCAGTGCGTGTTTGTGTGTCCTTACCTTAGCATTTTTCTCCTTAAGCCTCTGCTTAGGCTTCTGCGATCTGGTTGGCTTCTTCGTGTACATGTTCAGCGGCGTTATGTTCTGTATGAACTCCTCCATGATGAAGCGCGCCCGCGCAACTATCGGCTCCAACGCGCGCAATTGCTTCGCTATTAAAGAGGGCTTGTTCAGCGATAAGTGTTTGGTTACCTGCGCATATAAGAAAATAAGAAAAGAAAGAAATACCATTTGTTTGGGACAAAACACATTAAAACATTGAAAACAAAGAAAATTAAATAAATATAAATTAAAGTACAAAGCCTATGACTGTCGCACTGAGCTGGGAGAAGAAATCTATCATTGAAATTAAGTCACCACTATAATTGATTGGTAATGGCTTAATCTCCACGCTTAAATCCGAAACACACTTTTAGCCCTCTGCCTCGAATTTTGCGGGCAGCGGCGCGGCGCGGCGGCGCGGCGCGGCGGCGCGGCGCGGGAGCGGCAGTATATTTTGCGTAAAATCAAATAGGCCGGCCCTCGAAAAAAGCGGGGCGGGAGCGGGCGACAAGCGGTGCACTCGATACAAAGTCACGCCGCCGCGCCGCGCCGCTGCCCGCAAAATTCGAGGCAGAGGCCTTACCGATCTGGGCATTGAACTCGGAACCTTCGAGTATAAGGCCGAGCCCTTTCCCACTCGGCCACCGAGGAAGAAAAAGAAGATATAACGGTTAAAGATTTTGCTCCAAGACGGTCCCCACTTAGTCAACAAATTCCAAACAAAAACAAACATATCACCAGCATTTTATATCCCCACTGATGGGCCCAGTGCGGGTTGGTGGTTGCTAACGACTGCTAATGCAGCCGGAATCAAAGGCTTCACGTGCCTTTCAAAGCACGGAGGAGCTCTAGGTGATAAATTTTTGGTCACCCATCGAATGACTGCATTTCCAAACGATGCTTAACCTTAGCGATCACATACCGGGCAGTGGTTACAGCTCCATCGAGCTCCTCAAAAAACAAAAACAAACATTGGCTATCAAATAACCTTGTTGATAGGACACCATCCATACTTCTTTGTGGTACCCGGATCGGTGACGGTCAGCCATATCATGGCCATGGTCCTTGGAAAGGTCACGTGCGGCTCTCCCACCATCATGCCCGGGGTCTTCACCAGCGTCTCCAGGCTCGGCTCCGAATCCAACATCGAGATTTCCACCAGCAGCCCGGTCTTGACCAGCACTTGTACCAGATCTGGCACTATCTTCCCGTTATCGCCCTCTAAATTTCTGGAAAGATTGTATATAATCTCGTAAATGTCTCGAGATCCTTAATGTATAATATTTCTATATTCCAATTTTTTCAAAGCATTATTCTGATTTTAATGTAAGTAAAAAAAAGTAAGCTTTAAAGGAAGAATCGGTAATTAATCGAATTTATGCGATAGTGGTGGTGCGATAATCTGTGGAACGTTTATAATCGTCAGTTGTAAATGTTCTCTGCGTAATATTAAGATTTCTGTATTTTCGTCAAGCTTGAAAGTGTCATCAAAATTGTCTTATTGTTGACTGACACAAATGTAAGTTTTAAGTTTGTATGGAATAATAACATTTTTGTATAAAGGTTCTTAAACGGTTTTAAACCTTATTTATATCGGCTTTAAAGCCTGGAGA
The DNA here is from genome assembly GCA_947562085.1 of Eudonia lacustrata. NCBI lineage: Eukaryota > Metazoa > Arthropoda > Insecta > Lepidoptera > Crambidae > Eudonia > Eudonia lacustrata. Next base: position 9,311,818 of record OX387322.1, on the reverse strand, counting down.
ATGCGAAGCGAAGCGGAGACGTCCAACCAGGAGCAGCGAACTGAACTCGTGGAAAATGCGAACCGAAGCTTCGGTTCGCATTCTCTCTATGACACAATTGACACTCGGAAGCATCGATAAACATGTGGAGTGAAAAATCTGAAAAATCTGTTACTTATTTTAATCAAAACTAAACTTAAATAAAACAAATGGGTAGGTACTTATTTGTTTCACTCATTTCTCCGGCAATAACTTCCCATACTTCTGCCTTTTTAAGTGCATTTTTATAGTCATTGTGACGTGTATTATACATTATTGGGTATTTTTTAATACATTCTATAAACTTTTCATCTATCTATCTATCTATAACTATCTGCAATGGCCACGTGTCGGAATACTTTGATTTTTTTTTGTAAATAAACACAACCATCACGCATCGCCTTCGCTTCGCGTCTCGCATTCGCTATAGGCCTCATCAAATAGACAGCGAACCGAAAGCGTGGCGAAGCAATTTCATTTTGTGATATATGGTATCGTTTTAACCTGGTCACATAGAAAAGCAAAAGCGAACCGATCCGAGCCGATACCGCGGCGAACCGAAAGGCGTGTGACGCCATGACAAACACAAGGCGAGCACGCGAAGCGAGGCGTGTGCGAGATAGTTGTGTTAACTGGCTTTGTATGCACGACGTCAAACAAAAAGCGAATGCGATACGCGAGGCGAAGGCGTGACAATTGTGTTTATTTACAAAAAAATCAAAGTATTCCAACACCTCTCGACGTATAATGACCATTAACTTTTATAAAAAAACGCGATACGTGGAATAACCAACATTTTATTCGCAAAATAACCAATCCGCATAATGCAAATGACTAATATCTTATACATATTATTATATTATTATAGTATTAATACTTTCACTCCACATGTTCAATGTTCAATGTTCAATCCAATGCTTCCGAGCGTCAATAGCGTCATGGAAAGAATGCGAACGGAAGCTTCGGTTCGCATTCTCCACGAGTTCGGTTTGCTGCGCCTGGTTTGACGTCTCCGCTTCGCTTCGCATTCGCCACGGTTTCGGTTCGGTTAGGTTCGCTTGTCTGTTTGACAAGGCCTTTATTGTTTCTCGCTCACGCCTCGCTTCGCGTGTTCGCCTTGTGGTTGTCATGGCGTCACACGCCTTTTGGTTTGCCACGGTATCGGCACGGATCGGTTCGCTTTCGCTTTTCTATGTGACCAGGTTTAAACGATACCATATATTACAAAATGAAATCGCTTCGCCACGCTTTCAATTCGCTGTCTGTTTGACAAGGACTTAAAAGATAAATCGATCGATCTCGACAACATAAACTGTTTATTACGTACCTAGTTTATTAGTAGCAAAAAGTATTTAAAATAGGACAACCTACTTAAGCAGTTCCAGCATTAGTCTGGCCACCTTTCCTGCAGAAGGTCGAGGGTAGGCGATGCATTCCGTGGCGAGGACCCTGGATGGTGGGGCTGCCTCCGTCTCGAAGGCTGCGGCCAGTTCGTGCTGTCGAGAGTCCTCGGCCGCTAGCCAGTCCAGTGTCAAAGCAGACCTGTACTTTTGAATCCCGGATAACGTGCTCCGGGTGACGTTATACTGATTGTAGTAGTATTCTTCAGCTGCGCACTAGATGGAAACAGTCAACAAAACAGAGAATTTATCTCCCTGTGTGTGTTTATTACATAGTAGTAAATAGCCTATAGCTGTTCCACTGCTGGGCAAAGGCCTCCGTCATTGGAGTCAAGTCATCACTATAATTGATGGGTATTGGCTTAATCACCGAGCTTGCCAAATGCGGGTTGGTGATCACAAACCCAGGCTATGCATCGAGCGCTTTGCGACTCCACCATCACCGAGAAATTTACACACCAGTTTACTCACCGAAGTGGGCGAGTGCGAGGATAACATTTTTTTTTATACCTAGCACGGCAAATGGCTCCATACCATCAGGATGTTAAGTGGAAATGGAGTCCAGTCGCGAAGACAACTGGTGCAGCGTGAAAACAACGCAGCATCAGTCAACTTCACTCTGCCGGCCCTAAGGTGCTTCTTCACGCTTCGTTTGAAGGGCCATATAAATAAATAAATAAATAAATCTTTCCCACACTCACACCTATTATCTAGCCCCAAGAAAAGCTTCCTTAAGAAACTCGAGAAAATGGTTAACTAGACAACGGATAAACATACTTAATATACTTAAATACATACTTATTATACATAGAAAACACCCAGACCCGAGACAATTTAGAAAAACAGGTGTTTCTAAATTGATCCGACCGGGGATCGAACCCGGGACCTCAGAAATGGCGACACCATGAAAACCGGTGTGCAAGCCACTCGACCAAGGAGGTCGTGGATACCATAGGTAAGTAAAAAGTAAACAGCCTATAATTGTCCCACTGCTGGGCAAAGGCCTCCATCATTGAAATCAAGTCATCGCTACGATTGATGGGTAATGGCTTAATCACCACGCTTGGCAAATGCGGGTTGGTGATCACAAACCCGGGTTATGCATTGAAAAATCCGAAATACATTTTGCCCGACCTGGGAATTGAACCCGGGACCTTCGGGTATCGGGCCGAGCGCTCTGCCACTCGGCCACCGAGGCGTTACTCGGCCACCGAGGCGTATCATATCATAGGAAGGAGGGAAAACGTGTGATGGTACCTAGACTATTCCATCTTTTGGAGGTGCGACAAAGAAACGAGTCACCAAATTTCTTTGTGCGCGATGGGATATACATCATCATATATTATATATAACACTTATGTAACTATTAGGAGATATGTTCTAAACACTTTAATTTGATTATTAACCTAAGAGCAACACCATCATCGCTATTGCCGGTTCCCTTACATTATGTGATGTGACCCAACATACTACAATATAAACTTTATTGCTCAAGCATATTACGGTTAATTGTAATCGCTTCATAGGTATTGCTAATTCACTGGATCACTGGACATTTAGCCCGGCTTGGTTGGTGGCAGGGCTTATTCCAAGTTCCAAGTTGGAACTTGAAATGAAAGTTGGAACTTCCAACTGGCTAGCCATAACAATAATGATAATAGATATTGTTATAATTTGAAAGGTAAAGATAAGAATGTTAGTTCCTCAATGGTTTAGGATTACAGCTAAAATGCGCTTCCACTGGCTTAGCTACTTACCAAAAGAATAGGCAATACTAGTAGACCTGAAGTTGATTACGTATTATAGGCTGATGACGAAATCGTCCATATAGCTTTGACTCTACTCTACACTACGATTGACGAGCAAGGATTGTATAAATGCATTATCATTTCACTAAACATCGAATGGATATCATCAAAAGGAAACGGTTATAATTATAAGGCCGCCTCCAAATATACTTTACCGAAAACCACAGTTTGAACGAACAGCAAAGTTTAATAAAAAAGCGAACCGATAATCAATGAGAGAAATGGATGCGGATATTGTGACACAGGCGCAAAGCATGGAGACTCCAGGAGGTAAGCTTATTACCCATCTAAATATAGGGTTGCCAAACATACTTTAAAATAACGTATCCTACTTTATTTTCCATCCCCATACTTTATTATTTTCAATAAAAGTAAAGTATGGAAAATACTTTAATTCCGACTAAACCGTGCGTTTGAACGGAATATTCCTGTTGACTTAATTTCTGAACTACTGAATGATATTCAGACTCAGGTGAAGCGAAACGAAACGGTACGCTTAAATAAATAAATTTGGAAAATACTTTATTTTTTCTTCAAATCTTTTTTTTTACACTAGAAATAGTTGGCATTCCTACCTACATACCTCGATCGAGCAACACACACATATACCAATAAACCCTAACGGATACGGAATCTCGAACGAGTAAGAGCGCAGCTGTACAGAGAATCCGTGTTGCGGTTGTCTAATGTACTAAGTGTTACATATTAAGAGCGTTTACGCCGCACACTAGCGCCACTAATGAAAAAAAAACATATCTAGTAATTAGAGATAGAAAATCAAATTATGCTCAACAATTTGAATGAAGTCATTTAGCATTTTTACGTCACCTAATGAACACCTCACATGTTATGTTACGGCCACTTTTAACTATAACGCCATATTTAACTAAACCATAACATGTCAGGTGTTCATTAGGTGACGTAAAAATGCAAAATTACTCCATTCAGATAGTTTGTTGAGCGTAATTTGATTTTCTATCTCTAATTACTAGATATGTTTTTTTTTCATTGGCGGCGCTAGTGAGCGGCGTAAACGCTCTTAATGAGAAGCTCGATGGCGCCCGGTCGGCGAGTTCTGAGTTCGGATAGATGTCCAAAAATTTATCATCTGGAGCTCTTCCGTGCTTCGGAAGGCACGTAAAGCCGTTAGTCCCGGCTGCATTAGCAGTTGTTATCAACCACCAATCCGCACCGGGCCCGCGTGGTGGTTTAGGGCCCGTTCTTTCATCCATCCATTGGGAAGGCTCGTGCCCCAGCAGTGGGGACATAAAAATGAGCACGTTTGTATGAAGCTTACATTTTGGAGTTGCCTTATTTTGTGACACAGGTCTAAACCAGCGGGAACGACAAGAACGAGGGACTCGAAGTAATAATATCCAACTAATTAGGGGAGCAAGACAATTGCGAGCGCAAAGTAAATAAAAGCGAAACACATCAGAAGCCAAAACGCTCGCGTTGTTTGAAACTCGAATTAAATTTTGGAAGAACTTTTTCAATTCGCCCCGCGTCTTTGCGAAACTGGAATGACTAGATAAATGAGTTTATAAAAATTCACTGGAAAGCTGAAATGAAACATCTGAGGAATTAGCAGGTGGAGTGGAGTGGAATGGGGGGGGATGTTCTGAATTCCAAAAGTTCGGCAATTCTTAAAAGACAAGGGCATCTAGAAATGCGTTACGAATCTTGACTTTTTCATGATGTTTTTTAATTAGTCTTTTCGGCAACCGAAGCAGTTTCGACTCAGCACACGCAAAAGTTGAATGTAATGTGAGTTTTGGTCAACTTATGGGTACGTACACTTAACTTAAATAAATTAAATGTAACGTAAATGTCGTTAGATAGTTCTTATAAGTTAAGTAGTTTGCTGAGTTGCAGTTTGCATTGTGCAGTTTCTAATAATGCCCATTCTTTTCCACAGCTAAAAGTCGTTCTGAATTGTGTAGTAGCTAAAATATTTTTATGACGGAAGTCCCTAATTATGTTTATTTGAATTAACATTTATTTAAATAATATAGAGTTGTGAGAAATGGTTATTAATTTTAATAAACTAACACAGATCTAAACAAAACAAAAGGAGGTTTATATGTGTATCAAATCATGCCTCAAATAAGATTTTTGATAAATTTGACACATACTTCTTTGAAGATTGATGTACCTTTAAGTAGGTACACCTGTTATAAAGAAATACCGACACTGCGAATTATGATGGAAAATCTATTTTGCTGAGTTAACAACATCTACTTTTGTTCCTTCCTAGAAGCTACATAAACAAGGTGGGGAACTAGTATTTCCCCCAAGTAAGGTACTGTTCAGAGTAAATAATGTTTGGCATAACACGGGAATAGACTTTGCCAAGTATATTGTCACAGACGCTGGGCGCACCTGTATTACCACTTTTCACCACAAATTACCTACTAAGAGTTAAGGTACAACGCTAAATTATATTTAGTAGGTCTGTGTAACATGCTTACTCCATTCTCGTCTACCTACACTGCAGTAAATCCTTATTAATAATATGATGTAGATACTTATGAATTTTTTTTTTATTGAATTTAGGTAACATCATACGTCTTAAAACAAAAAAAATACGCATATTAAATAATTATCAGTATATAAAATAATAATTAAAATATATGATTTGATATTAATAATTAAGGCGAAACAAAAAAATAATCACAAGGATTAGAAGCATCGTGCTTCTAAATTACCCTAATCTTAAATCTAGGTTTGCTCAACTTGTTATCTATCTAATATAATGACTTGTCCTGACTGACTGATTCATCATCGCTGAGCCTAAACCGCTGAAGCTAATTAGATAAAATTTTGACTGTAGGTTAATTGAGTGACGTAACTAGACACTAAGAAAGGATTTTACGAAATTCACACTCTAAGGGGGGTGAAAGTTTGTATGAAAGTCCGTCAGTTTTGAAGTAAAATACATGAAAATTGGTATTTGGCTTCTTGAAAAGAAATAAAAGTCACAGGAATTTTGTTTATTTTCTTTTAAAGGAGTAAAAAAGAGAAGACGGTTATTTTTGAGGAAATCGTTATTTTTAAAGTAATAACTATCAAAATGAATAATTTAATCGATCTATAGATTTTTCAATAAAAATAAAGAATGACATTTTTTAGCATTTTTTCGAAACACCTCCCCTAGAGAGGTGAAATAAGGGTGGAAAGTTGTATGGAAATCTGTCATTCCTTAAATTTCGGTATGTGGCCTGGTAAGAAATTGTAGTGTTTCAGGATTTTCGGAAAATGATCCCTTAAGTAGGGGACGACAATTTGTACAGGAGGTTTCAAAACGGACCAAAATTACATATACCGAGTGATCTTTATTACGTTGTTTTGTGTTAGAAACTTTTTACTTGGCTTTTATTAATTGCCAATTTGGATTGCAAGTAAATATTTGGAATTTGCTTGTTTGTCATAATATGTGTTCTGTTAGATGTGAAGTTAAGTATATGGCAGTCGCATAGTTTTTAAGAAAATAAGATTTAGTATATTAAAGGTTAATCAAGTAAACTGAACAAACTAAACTACGCAATAATTTTTAAATTTTTAGTGCAATTTTATTGAGTAAAATTTTTGGGAGTCGGTTTTTATTTTTGTTAAATTTTTTGTTTATTTGCTTGGTACTTGAGCCGCCGGGTTCAGTTCAAATTTTAATAGGCTCATGCTGTAAAAACGGTGTATGAACACTTGTATGTTTGTATTTATTAACAATGGTACGTGTTTACAGTTGTAAATTAATTTATTAAAATAAGAACTAAGAATTATTTACATTTAAAACATTTATTTTGTATAACACTCAAAATAAACAACTGCTTTGTTGCTCAAAAAAGAACAAGCCTTAGCGCTCCAATTGGAGTGATCGAGTTGCACTGGCCGAGAGAATAGCCGCCCAAGGTTAAGGGTTGAGGTCTAAACAAATTTACATCGTAAAAATGCTTAATGGCCCATCAGCCCCAAATAGGGTGTTAGAGGCCCAGCGACTTTATTACACGTATAAATTTTGGCCTTAACATCTTATTTTTTTTTACAAAGCCTCAGACACGATCCCCTTAAAATTTAATTAAGCTAGCGAAATTTTGCCGAATTTATACACATACAACGCACCAGCCTTTTTATTGTGGCGGCGTTTTTTTTCATAGGAAATTTACATAATTTTTAAACCGTCTAATTATAAATAATGCGTTCATTTTTAAAGGGAGAATTGGAACATTTTGCACGCTTACTGAAATGCTTTGTATAGGTACATGATTAATTATAATAATACTTTAAAGGTGCTCCTCACCATCCATGGGTGAGGGACCCAATACTATATTTTAAATAAAAACACTGTATAGTTTTTTAGTATACAGAAGCATTCGCCTGTAATGTAACGTTACAAATCCAACCATTACATCAGTTAGGAAAAAGAACTGAACATTACAGTTCACAACGACCATGATTGTTGTTTAATATTCAATATGAAATCAAGCGTTTCAATCAAGTAAGTATTGAAATCGTAAACTAGTGAGATAATTTCTATATAGTTTTTAACTTTTTACATATTATTGGCTTATTGCATTGGAACGATATGGAAGATATAAGATTAAAGAACGACGGAAAATATTTACAAGTCCCTTGCGATCTTACTTACCTACGTAATATTTTAAGTAAGTGATTGCGAGATCACTCATCGATAAATGTAACAAATTCACATTTTCGTTCTACATAACGTACTTACAGCTTTCCGCATCTGTGAATATTTTATGGCATCATTCAATGGTCATTGAGCATTTTTATGGGTACAAATAAAACAAGACTCCATAAATAATAAACAATGGGAGTTACGAAACGTGTTCTGATCATTTTTACTTGCAAAAGGTTCCGTTGTGTGGTGATTTATTTTGTTATATTTTTATTGTATGAATAATTTATTTACTTACTAGAGCTTACTGGCACTTCACGCGCGTCTTCTTCCGCATGGATAAGACTTTAAAAATATATTTTTTTTATTTAATTAAAATATAGCTTATGTTACGCAGCATTCTATCTATGAAAGAAACTTTGGAATTGAGCCAGTAGTTCCACAGATTATCCCCGATAAACAAACAAAGTCACAAACGTTACCTCCTGTGGTAACCTCTTTACAGTCGCAGTCGCAGAACACCTACGAGCCATTCGTATTTACTAGTGGTCGCCCAGTGGTCGAAATTCGACCGTAATTTTATTAAGGCTGCACGGATTGTATCCTAAGCAATGAAAAATTAAAAAGATAGAATGTGAGTTTGGATTGGCATTGACAGATTTCGGCCGCTCCTCTTCCATTTTTGAATTTTTTTAAAATAGTATATTAAATAAATGCGTGTGTGTCAAATACATGGTAGTGTGTGTAATGTTTGTTTTATTGATTTAATGTATTTTTATGCATAATTTAAAAAAATATTACCATTTGGATAACCTTCTCTATATAAACTATAAGTTTGCGAAATTTCATACTCCTCTGTCCGCGCAATTTTCGTAAAAAAGGGGTACAAACAAAGTTTTTGCTTCACGTATTAATATAAACCTATATACCTAGATATATTTCATAAAAACTTTAAAGCTCTCATTCTTTCAAACCAAAATTTTCCTTAAAGCAAGTTTCATTAAAATAGGGTTTTTATGCGATTTGAAACTTTCTGAACTTTAAATCGCTTAAGTAGGTACATTAAATTATACAAAAGGTTTTTTTTACAATGTTTTGACTGTCAACAGCATAGAACGTTTCATTAAAATCGGTTTATTGGTTTTAAAGAATGGCTCGTAAGAGAAATGACAATATTGAAATTTATATTTTTAAATTAGTTTTGTGCATTTACAATGCTTTTTTATCTATATTGAAAATATTAATATTATTTAGAATCTCAATCACTGTCAAAAACATTGCTTAACATAACAAACTAAAGAAACTTGGGTGAAAAATCTACGGTCCTCAATACAAAGGGTAAAACAGGCTTTATTTTTCCATGACGGAATCCTAATTCAGGCGCCATTAACAAACCCACAGGTGCGCATAAAGTCCATAAACGGGTTATGGGGTTGGGGGCTTAAAGTTTTACGCCACAGAAAGCCATTTCAATGGGCTATTTATCGCACGATGCGTTTATCGTTTCCATAAGGCCGCGCATGAGCACGAGCGGATTGCGATGCGGCGAGCGGATTTCTAGTACATTCCGCCCGATCCTCAAATGCCATTACACAAACACATGATAAACATGCACACTCGTATAAGCCCAAGACATCGTCGTAGGTGAGATGAAGGCACTGTTCATACTCGTATGTAGGGTTGACAACCATACTTTAAAATAACGTATCTTAAGTTATTTTCCATCCCCATACTTTATTATTTTTAATAAAAATAAAGTATGGAAAACCTTTATTTCAGACTAATGCGTGCGATTGAACGGTACCTATATTCCTGTTAACTTAATTTCTGAACTACCGAATGATACTCAGACTCGGATGAAGTGAAACGAAACGCAACGTTTAAATAAATAAATTTGGAAAATACTTTATTTTTTTCTTCAAATTCTTTTGTTTATATACTAGTTACAGTTAGTGATAGATTTACTTTAATTTCCTGAAAAATAGTTGGCAACCCTACTCGTATGATTATAAAAAAACTCCTGAATTTTATTTAAGACCTAAGTACTTGTAGATACTGTGTAACTTTTGTGACATGCGATAAAGATTCTGATTCTGATTCTTTCCAAAAAACGGCATTCATAGTAAACGGTGGTAGAAAGAACGCAATGAACTAGGGTTCCTTTTTTAGAGTTTGGTGATGGCCTCAGACATAATTTTCTTCGTCAGCGGACTTTTTGGAGGCGGCGAGATATATTAAAAGGTTCCTCAAGCTATGTGAAACATTCATTCATTTATTCAGTTATATTATTTAAGCATCATGGCTCATTTTGGGTTAAAAATAAAACGAAGCACCGTCAAAGGTTTCCTAGATTTCCTACTAGATTCTCCGAGGGGTTCGGATCGGATCGGATACTAGAATTCCGCTCGTCGCGTCGCAAGACTAGTGGTCGTAGCCAAACGAGGTGCGGGGGCGTTTTTGATGGTGTCTTTGAGTGAAGAGGCTAGCTCGGTTGGTTTTATTGATATTCTGCATGATATCCGTTGTTATGAATTGTTATTTTTACATTTGAAAAATGTAAAGATTTCATCGCTTGTCTGGTAAATAAGTCAGTTGATAACTGTACCTAATAATAAAAGTGCCTAATGCGAGTTTGTGTTCTGTCGGATTTTATACACGAGAAAATGCATTACGCTATCACATGTGGGATTAAGGCCTGACTGAACATTACAGGCTAGAAACTTTGTTGGAGGGCTGATATAGGTACCTAAGTATTTGGTCATAATTTGGCCTTCTTGGTAAAAGCTATTCAGTAACATGTCTGAAGAAAACTTGGAGAGGTTCTAGTTTTTAAAGGAGTGAATAGTAATTGTTTTATTTTATTACTAACAGGTAAGTAAAGTTAGATATACAGGGTCTAACAAAATCAATAAGCGAACGTTTATCTATACATCATTCTGAATACAATGACAAAAAATGGGCTCCAGTTTTATAGTGATTTTTCAAAGTTATATTTTCTAACAAACAGCAAACTAAATCAATTAAAATAATGCATATCATGAAACATGCTGTGTCTTTACTAACACGCACGCAAACATCAATAAAAAGATAGTGTACAGATACACGCACACAATTGGAATGTTCGGCTATCTTTGTGTGCGTGTAGTGCAGCTGTAAGTGTTTGGAAAGGATGTATTTTTTGGTGAATTATGATAATGTTTTGTTGATTATCTCGGTAACGAGCCTGTAATTTTGGACCAAATTTGGTGAGCATGCTCAGTGTGATGTATACATCACACTGAGCATGCTCACCAAATTTGACCATCTTAACTTAAGGGGAACATCTATAGATGTTCCCCTTAAATGTTCGCTTATTGATATTGTTAGACCCTATATAATAATAATAATAACAAAAACATTTATTCGGCTTTTCAATACATGAAAGACATGAAAAAAAAACTAACACATAAAAGTAAATAAATAGATAACAGTTTTGACCTAAAACCCCCTATGTAGGGGGGGGGATATCTCCTACTACCTACCTCCTACGTCGAGAGCATCTATGCTAAAATACAAAAACATAACAAAGCGTTGTTATATGTAGTTAATTATTATTTCATTATTTGCAAATAAGTAAAAGAAAATATAGTTTAAAATGTTATCAGCGTTATAAGCGTGTTAACCACCACGACGATAACATTATTATCATATCGTACTAATATTATAAAGAGGAAAACTCAAAAAATACTGGACCGATTTAAAAAATTCTTTCACCCTAGAATGCTACATTAGCGTTAAGTAACAAAAAAACTAACTAACTAGAATGGCGCAACGACCCAAAGTGAGTCTTGGCCTCCGATAATAAGAGTCGCTATCTGGGTCGGTCCTGCGCCACGCGGATGACTGGCACTAGCCAGTCATCCGCGTTGAGCTCGCGCAAGTCCTTACCGACCTCGTCCTCCCAGCGGTACCTGGGTCTTCCAACCGGTCGTCGGCCACTAGGACGTCCCATGTATGCTCGCTTTACCGCACAATCCGTTAAGTAACATAGACTAAGATATTAAAAAAGAAATGTCCACCCGTGCGAAGCCGGGACGGGCCGCTATAGTAGGTATCTCATAAAAAACATACGCAAATTATGATAATTCCTCCCTATTCTCTAGACTCTAGACTAGAGTGTCTACTATATGACTATGTGCGCATTAAGGTTGCACATAGTCATAAATATAGGGCACAGTCACAAAATAAATAGGTACAGAAGGGCAGATCATGGACGTTCTGCCGTAGCTGAGTATAGACGAGATACAAATACAAATTTTGCGCATACTGTTTGACAATTTGTACACTAAAATACAGTTCATCACTTCAATTAGTTACTAATGTAAAAAAAGGGTACAAAAACAAAAAAAGACACTGTCCTTGTTATTATAAAACCTTTTTTTTTTTTATACTTAGCTCGGCAAATGACTCCATCCCACCTGATGTTAAGTGGAAATGAAGTCCAGACGCGAAGACAACTGGTGCAGCGTGCAAACAAACGTAGCATCAGTCAACTTCACTCTGCCGGCCCACAAGGTGCTTCTTCACGCCTCTCTTGAAGGACCCCATATCATAGGAAGGAGGGAAAACGTGTGCTAATAGACTACTGGAGTACTTACGGCAAAGTTATGTTTCTAATAAGCCTCCTGAGTTTCTTGCCAGCTCTTCTCTCGGTCGAAGGCTCTCGCTCTCCCAAAATCCGAACTGGTGTAGATTCAGTAGTTTAGTGAATTTTTTTAAGTTTTTTATTATTATTATTTGGATTTTATAGTTTTGATGTCAATAAGTGCCTGTGAAGGCTTATGTTGAATAAATTATTTGACTTTGAATTCCTCCTATCTTTAAGGTACATTTTCAACACATTGATATTCGCTTTAAAGATTACCGATCACCGTACGTCTGCGTCTATGTTTGCGTGTGCCTGTATCACTCTTTTTTTATCAAGACAGCCTTCTGTACCTATTTATTCCGTGGCCTATAGTTGCCTTACGCCACAGCAGCGCCGCGGTAAAGCAGTTTCATTTTTCGCTTCATAAAGTAGGATCGTGACGTGATTGTGGAAGGTCCCGCTTTGCCACTGCGTCATATCTCCGCACCCTAAATCACTGAGGTCCGGCGCTTGACCGAGTTATCTAGAACTAGTTTAGCAGTGCACGAAATTAATATAAATAACTAGCTGTGCTCGCGACTTCGTCCGCGTGGAATAGTGACTTTCGGCAGCATTTTTAATTTTTTAGGCTCTTTTCCCGTTTTTGCAACATTTTTCACTGATGCTTCGCTCCTATTGGTCGCAGCGTGATGTTATATAGCCTAAAGCCTTCCTCGATAAATTGACTATCCAACACAAAAAGAATTATTCAATTCGAACCAGTAGTTCCTGAGATTAGCGCGTTCAAACAAACAAACAAACAAACAAACAAACAAACAAACAAACAAACAAACAAACAAACTCTTCAGCTTTATAATATTAGTATAGATATAAAGTGTTTTATTTCAAAGCCATTTTAGTATTATATGGTAGGTAAGTTTATAGTTATTGGCGCTTAAAATCTGGAAGGGATCAAATAGATACCCATAATATCGTCACTTGCAGTTGCAGGTTCTAACTAACTGACATTTAGATGATTTTGAGTTACAGTCATATTCTTTTTATATACGTCTCAAGTGACGATATACTCTTGACAAATCTCTAATTCAATTTTAAATTCAGAAAGTGTTGAGAATTTACACAAGCTAGACACAAACCCACACTCTAGCCGTAATTAAACGTTGTTTAGTTTCATGTAGGTACCTTAGAGGCACTCCATATGTGGATGACACCTAGAGAAGCATTCAACCCATCCACCATCCATCCACTATTTCAGTCACCGGTCGTACAAGATGTCTGAATAAAGACGCATCATGCGTATTTTCTGCCATAGTTATAACAACCAATTCTTTATTAGCATTCCGGATAAAGTGCTTTTCTACTTTCGGCCTTATCATCACTTATCAACAAATGGGATAAAGGCCAGTGCTTATCCGATATGAAATAATAAAATAAATAATAAGACCCGGCTTAGCACACGCTCCATCCAGTGCGTGGGCGTCTTTGGTCTAATGATATGTGAGTTTTGATAACCCTTAAGGGTGCGCCGTCCGTAAGTGACAAGTGTCATATGTTTTATTTGAAATGTCGTCGTCCATATTTATTTGATGCCGCGCGGCCATACTAATTTTGTATGGGGAATTTAAGGTGCTTAATAAAAAAATATTATTTAAATAACCACTTGATGAATCAAAAATGTAGTCTAGCAATTTGTAGTTTATCCATTGATGATTGTTTAGACAAAATCAGAGGTACAATAATTTAGATAAACTATAAGAATTCTACTAAACGCCGCCACTCGTTTTCATGATCTTTGCCCAACTTTAAATGATATTGTAAAAAAAACTATAGCGTGTTATGAATTTATGGTTCTGACAAATTGTAAACACGTTCCCTATGATACTAAATATATATTTTGTTCATTTAATACAATAGTATTTTCAATTATATTTACTTAACCGTAACTGCATTTTTGGCATTTTTTGGTCGGCCCACCCTTAAGGCCCGTTTTCACTTTGATTAGTGCGAGTGCAGGTGATTAGTAAATTCAGTTGTTAATCCAGCCACTTGACAAAGTTGGACACTTCTTGCACTACAAACCTGCACTAAACACTCGCAATTACTAATCACCTGCACTCGCACTAGTCAAAGTGAAAACGGGCTTTTAGAATGGCTTAGAAAACCCATTAAACGTATACACGTCAGAGGGAAGTAGCGACGCGTCGCTATTCTACCGCTTGACTAGCCGTCGCGACGGCTAGTCAAGCGGATCACTGCGACTGAAGTGACTACCACGACCACTCTGCTCTCAAGAGTGTATCGACGAAGAAGATTGTATATTTTTGTTGTATTTTCTCCTTTTCCACGACAGCAGTACCTACACCCGTCACCTCGACGTGTCGACCGAGTTATAGTCTAAGTTTTTGACTCAATCCCCGTGTTATCAAGCTCTTCCGCCTTATAATATTTGCGTAAAAGAAGGCTTACGTTCCAGCTCCCCGACCGCCTAACCGATCGCTTTGACTACGCGTATAGTTTATGACGTCAGCTTGCCACCTCGCACCGACTATGAAAGTAATATCATAAGCTAAAGGCTATAGCTTTCGATGTTGCTTTCATAGGCGGCACGAAGCGACAAGATGACGTCATAAACCACACACGAAGTCAAAGCGATCGGTTAGGCGGTCGCCCCAGGTTAGCGCGATGTTCCTCGTTTTCATTTTCCCCCGGCCAATTAAATATTATATCTCATGACATGCATTCTCCTTATTCCTCGATTGAGTATTTTAATGTTAAATTTTTAGACGTTTTGGTATACATACATATATATATATATATATACATATATACATACACCTGCCACAGGCGTACCTATACATGAGCGCTTTTGTCCTTTTAAATTGTGGTAATTATTGTATGTTTTTAACTGTTCTCGAGTGGTGACAGCAAAGGTGACCGCGTACCGGAAAACGCAGTGTAAACAGGCCTTCAACAAGGTGGACCGACGATCTGATTAAGATCGCAGTAAGCCGCTGGATGCGAGCAGCACAAAACCAGTTGTTGTGGCGATCGTTGTTAGGCAATTGTCCAGTATTGTATATTTATGTAGCCTCTTGCCCTGTTCCACGACAGCAGTTCACCCAAGATCCCTGCGTCTTCTCCCACGCATTATCAGACTTACGTCCCGTAACGGTCACGTAGAAACCAGATCAAAACAACGCAATAAAATTGATGTACAGCTTACCGTGATCCATAAAAAGGTAAAAGCTATTGTTATAGATGTCATTTTCTACATAAATTTCACATAATTTACATTAAAAACACAAAAGTTTCGCCAACTATTTTCGTTATGTCAAGTTATGTCAAGTGCTTTTTTATTCGGAACATTCTCTGCTGGCCCGCGCCTTTCATAAAAGTGCCAAAGTTATGAATTTAGTTCGCCTTTTGATCTATGGCCGTCCCACAATGACCGTTCGGTCAACTCATGAATGTAAACGATCAGCTTTAGTTATATTATACTTAAAGTAACTGTTGTATGTACCTACGTAATCTAAGTGTGGTAGTTTATTATTTGTGTGGTGTAGGTATTGTATAGGTAAAGGGCATGGGGAGTTCATTAGGAGATAATATTTGGTATTTTACAAAATAGATTTAGTTTGTTCATGGACGAAGGTCAATGTTGATTATGCTGAAAAGAAGCATAAAAGTAGAATTAATGCCTGCCTTTGTTTTAAATTGAATGCATGGATATTAAAGTTAAAGCTACTTAAATTATTATTTTTTTTAAACTAGGTTATTATCATCGGTGACTTTGAATAAAAGGGAAACGTAAAATCGTAATGGATATCCTAGCGTAGAATTAATCACCGGTTCAAAAATCGCACGCCAGGATAAGTGTGCCGTTTACAAATCTACACCTTCATGGTATACAGAAGGAGATCGATGCGATGGTGCAGTGGTTAACGCACCCGGTCTGTGGGTGCTGAGGTTAAGCAACTTTCGCAAAGGCCAGTCATCGGATGGGTGACCAAAAATGTATCTTCTCGAGCTCCTCCGTTCTTCGGAAAGCACGTAAAGCCGTTGGTCCCGGCTGCATTAGCAGTCGTTAACAAC
Organism: Eudonia lacustrata; assembly: GCA_947562085.1. Taxonomy (NCBI): domain Eukaryota; kingdom Metazoa; phylum Arthropoda; class Insecta; order Lepidoptera; family Crambidae; genus Eudonia; species Eudonia lacustrata. The sequence goes on along the minus strand of OX387322.1, from coordinate 9,295,237 downwards.
CACCAATCAGCACTGGGCCCGCGTGGTGGTTTATGGCCCGTTCTCTCTATCCATCCATAGGGAAGGTTCGTGCCCAGCAGTGGGGACGTAAAAATGAGCAGGTGATTAGGCTGATGATGGTTTAAAAAAAAAAAAAAAGCATTCGTTGTTCTGCGACGAGTTTTTAATTAAATCGGATTCAGTGTGCTACCATCTTTTTATGCTTATTTTTATTATAGGGGATCCTGATGAACTAATGAGTTCACGAGGATCCCCTGGGGGATCAGGCTAGGGGATCCTGGTGGACGAACCCAGCTAAATACTTACCGGATCACTGTTCCAAACGCAATCCAAATGCTGAAGATCTTGATTAACATGTCGGGAACAAACACAGAAACACAGTTTGCGGATTGCCTCAGTCAGACGGCATATTTAGGGGGACTTTATTGGGGGCGGCGAGAAACTTAAAGGGTTCCTCAAGCCGTGTGATCGAAACACCGTCAGAGGTATAGAGGGAATGGCGTCACGCACAGTACGCACTGTTCCCTGCTAGATTCTCCAAGGGGTTATGATCGGTTTTGGGAAACATGGAATATCTATATACTGTAGTAATCGAGACTTCTTGGTTAGGCGAGCCTGCTGGCAGCCGTCGCGTTCTGCGTTTAGAATGTTCTAATATAACTATTCTATATAACTATGTAGTTATGATAAAGAAGAGGCGCGGAGAAGATAAAAACAAGCGAGGTGGACTCGCTTGTCATCCGCGGCTACGACGACATTTCTTTTTATTAACCTTTTTACCGCCAACAACTTCTATAGAAGTTCGAGATTTTCTTGCCGCCCACGCTAGCACTTCTATAGAAGTTCTTCTTTGTACCTACTTTATTAAAATACGTTTATACGTTGGCGTACAGCGGGACATCGCGTGCAGGATAGTTGGGTGGTGAAAAGGTTAAATTCGATGTTATCTTGAAAAAGCTAATATATTTATAAAACGCTCCAAGTGTTTATCTTTGTATACGCCTTCATTTTTAAGTACAGTCTCTACAATACTATTTTTAATGGTAAGGCCATTAATGTTTTGCACTGTTGTAGTCAACATCCTTATTCAACATATTAACAAACTATACTAGGGATAAAATAAAAGATGCCTTTTTTGGAAAATACAATGTATTAAAGGTAAACTTTTGTATAAAATTAACACTTATGTACTAAAATGATACAACACTCAAATAACGATTCAAGCGACTCGTGTCTCGTGGGGCACGAACACGACGATCTTAATAATAATCAAATAATTTGACACAGAGACATAGACAAAATAAGCGGCCTTATTTAGCAAGCAATCTCTTTCAGGCAACTTTGTGTTATAAAAAATAACTAGTGGTCACCCAGTGGTCGAAATTCGGCCGTAATTTTATTAAGGCTGCACGGGTTGTATCATGAGCAATGAAAAATTAAAAAAGATAGAATGTGAGTCTGGATTGGCAATGACAGGTTTCGGCCACTCCTCTTCCATTTTTGAAATTTTTGAAGAGTATTATGCGTGTGTGTCAAATACATGGTAGTGTGTGTAATGTTTGTTTTATTGATTTAATGTATTTTTATGCATAATTTTAAAAAAATATTAACATTCGGATAAACTTCTCTATATAAACTATAAGTGTGCGAAATTTCTTACTCCTCCGTCCGCGCAATTTTCGTAAAAAAGGGGTACAAAGTTTTTGCTTCACGTATTAATAAAAAATAATAATCGAATGGTGGAAAATTTGATTGAAAAATTCAAAATCATTTATTTAGAAAAACTAATAAGTACCCTTGATTTAAGGTAAGGGTTCACGTCAGTAGTCTCACGAAGCTATGGGAAATGAACCACCATTGCTCGCATCTACTCGTTCGGATATTTCACTTTAATTGGGACGTTTATATGTATATTCATATAAACAAGGTAACTTTTTAATTACCGTCCGAACCTTCTGAGATGACTCCTGGGACACAAACGAACAACTCTTACTATTGAACCAACTCCCTAACTCGAAAATAAAAGTCAGCTGTTCCATACAAAACATCAATATTCTTTCGACCAAAACGTATGAAACAGCTGAATTTTATTTTCGAGTTAGAGAGTTGGTCCAATAGTAAGAGTTGTTCGTTTGTATCACGGGAGTCATCTCAGAAGTTTTGGACGGTGATAAAAAAGTCAACCTGTATAATGTTTACTCATCAATGATTTAACGTTAATCTTGTTGATGTTAATGAATAAATAAATAGACAGGAACTAGTGATCCGACACTTTTTTTCTTCATCATCATCAGCCTATACACGTCCACTGCTGGACATAGGCCTCTCCAAGTGCACGCCACTGAGCACGATCCGCGGCTACTCTCATCCAGCTCTTGCCAGCCACCTTGCGAAGATCGTCGTTCCACCTAGTCTGAGGGCGTCCTACACTACGTTTGCCGAAACGCGGTCTCCACTCAAGAACACGTTTACCCCATCGGTTATCGGTTCTGCGGCTAATATGGCCGGCCCACTGCCTCTTCACTTTTTTTTGCAATCATTGAGAATTAAAACAATAAAAATTTCAAATCACCTGCTTCCTAGCTGCAGCTTACAATAAAAGTGCAATTGAATTCTGTTATTATTTGGTGACAAAAACTGGTGTCGACTGAGCTTCCGGTGTCGAATAATAGTGCCACTACGGTATTTACTAATGGGGCCTTTCGCACTGCCTCTCATACAATCTTGGTATATTAATACAGTTCAACTGACAATTTAATTAAAAATTTATGTTTTTTCTCGTTTATACAAAAATAGACACAAATTATGCGTAATATGATTTATTTTTCTTAATTTTCTAGGTGTACTTTTGGTTTAGGTATTGACTTCAGTCAACATCACTTGCTGTTTACACAATGAAAATACTTTGATGATAATGATAACTGACGCCAGTAACCGATATAATGTGGAACAATGAGTATGTTTACATTCATCACAATTTTAAATAGTTTTAATTAATATCTTCTTCTCACAAGCATTTAAATACCAATAAACATTTGTACAAAATATATATTTTGATTTTACACAGAGTTAAAAGCTTCCTCAAAATATTTACATACAAATAGCTAATATGCTGTATAAAAATTTTGATTTGTTTTTTTAATAACATTTTACGTAAATGATATTAAAAAACAACTTCTTTTACTTAATTATAAACGTATAAAAACTTCGTGTATATAAAGTAAGATACTAATAACTTTTGAAGTGATTTTCTGGTAAAATAATGGTTGGTTTTGTGCTTCTATACAAAATAACAATATTTGATATTTTGTATGAAAGCACATTATCTAAGATTTGTTAAATATAGAATAGGGTACTTAATAATAAATTGATTTTACTCCAATAAATAAAGCTAAACTTAATTCTAAGGGGCATCGTTCGTGCTATCCACACAAAACAAAATGTACAAAATTCTTACCAAATCATCTCAAATTCTATCTACTAAATTGTTCCAAAATAACTGTACAAAGAAGCTCAACTCGAAGGTTTCGTAGCTATTCAACAATGAGCCCTAAGCGTCAGGTAATAACAGTGATTACATGCCGTTGTAGGCGGGGCCGCCGCCGCCCTCCGGAACTACCCAGTTGATGTTCTGCGATGGGTCTTTGATGTCGCAAGTCTTACCTGTTAACGCAGAATACAATAATTAAAAATAATGTTTTTATTTATTAACTGTTTTCACACAACATGAGCAAACAATTTAACAAAGCAACCTTTAACTATACATTATTTTATAAATATAAAAATAATGGTTGCCTGGAAGCGATCTTGTAGCAGGTGGATCTTCGCAAGGCGGTTGGTAAGAGCTATAAATGAGTAGCCGCGGATCTTGCTCAGTGACGTGCATGCGGAAAGGCCTACTATATTATGTCCAGCTGTGGACTATTATAGGCTTATGATGTTGATAAGACCGCCTTCGCCCATAGGAACTTTAATATTATGTCACTGTTAAGTGATTATCCATCAATCTCTAATTAGGATAATGTATCTATTTATAATTTCCAAATCAATACAAATTATGTAGTGTTCTATTAATTAGACAGACAAACACATAGAAGTAGGATAGCTAGTTTGTCAGTAATCAAGGAAATTGAATGCCCTTTAACCTATGAATGGAGCTCGATGGCGCAGTGGTTAACGCGCCCGGTCTGCGAGTGCTGAGGTTAAGCAACTTTCGCAAAGGCCGGTCAACGGATGGGTGACCAAAAATTTATTATCTCGAGCTCCTCCGTGCTTCGGAAGGCACGTAAAGCCGTTGGTCGCCGCTGCATTAGCAGTCGTTAACAACCATCGCACCGCACTGGGCCCGCGTGGTGGTATATGGCCCGTTCTCCCTATTCATCCATAGGGAAGGCTCGTGCCCCAGCAGGGGACACGAAATGAGCTGATGATGATGATGAACCTATGAATTTCCATTTTCGGCATTATCCTCACTTACCATCAAGTGCGATTTAGCGGCCAAGCGCTAATCGTTCTTACATAAAAAAATAAAGTAATCCATGTGATAAGCTCTAAACATAAAATGTAGTATGAAGTCTGTGACTGTTATTTAACTTACAATGTATGCAGTTCTGTGCGTTGATCTGAAGCCTTTGCCCATCTCCTGTCTCCATTGGCACGTATTCATATACACCTGTAACAATAATAAATTGCTGTAACATTGTTCAACGTTCAATAGGGATTTAGTCAAATAGAAGTTATTCTACTGGTTGGGAGAACAAAGCCAGGTCAATACATACCTTGCACAAATGCGAGCTACCCAAATCAAGGGTGATCCTATACTATTCATGTTCTCCAATTTTTTATATTGTAGGAAGATATTATACCCCATTTTTTTTAAACAAGAGAAATTATTTAAAGGCCTTGTAGATGCATTTTATTATTGGCTTCTTAAGAGCTAAATTGTAACATCTATATATTAATACGTGAAGCAAAAACTTTGTACCCCATTTTTAGGAAAATTGTGCGGACGGAGGAGTATGAAATTTCGCACACTTATAGTTTATATAGAGAAGTTTATCCGAATGTTAATACTTTTTTAAATTATGCATAAAAATACATTAAATCAATAAAACAAACATTACACACACTACCATGTATTTGACACACACGCATATGTATTTGACACACACGTATATAAACTCCTTTCAAAAATTTCAAAAATGGAAGATGAGCGGCTGAAATCTGTCAAAGCCAATCCAAACTCACATTCAATCTTTTTTAATTTTTCTTTGCTTAGGATACAATCCGTGCAGCCTTAATAAAATTACGGTCGAATTTCGACCACTGGGCGACCACTAGCTTTTATAATTGTGAACTGTCGTTATCCCTAATAATAAGTAATTAAATAGCCAATATACCGTCTCAACTCCCACTACTGGACAAAGTCTTCCATAATTTAAATGAAGCCATCGCTACAATCGATAAGTTTTGGCTAATTCACCACGCTTGCCAATTGCGGGTTGGTGACTACGAACACATTTTTTTGTGGAGATAGTTGACTGATTGTTTCAGACGGCATTTCATTCAGCGTCACCGGACTTTTTTGGGGGCGGCGGGAAACTTAAAGGGTTCCTCAAGCCGTGAGAAACGAAGCACCGTCAGAGGTTTTCTAGAGGGAACGGCATCACGCACTAGTGCATGCCCCCATTCCCCACTAGATTTTCCGAGGGGTTCACATCGGATCGGGGGCCACAAACTCGGGCTATGCATCGCAAACTTAGGTACATTAACAGGTCACATCCAAAATTACATAACAACAATTAATATTGAAAATAAAATAAATATTAATATTAATATTTTATTATTTTATTTATTTTAATGTTTTTTTTTAATCTTTTATTTATTTTGGGACTTTTATCACACAGTCACAATGCCAGTCCCATCATATCTTATTTCTATTTAACGTCTGAAGTTGTAGACGTTATCTGCTTTACCACAAATCGATGGCTAAAGTTAGACACTGCTTAAAACATGTGCTGCCACTTATTAACTAATACTTTTAGACAAAGACACATTATTTTGAACACGTATTTAGCCATTATTTAACTTTAACACTGTTGTGTAGTATAAGGGTATACCTTTTATTAGCATTTAAATTGTAAATAAATGATAAAAAAAGCTCACCGGCAGGACAGAACCGCGCCTCAGGTCCGTCGAACACGCCGAGGTTCCTCTTGACGGGTACCGAGTCGTCTTGGAGTGTTAGATGTGGCGGCTGATCAGCTTCGTGGTTGGTGCCTGTCAATTGAGATCAATTTGTTTATTTATTTAAAATAGGTACACAGACAGATTACAGTCAATACACAGTCATGAGAATTTAAAAATACAGTAAGACTAGACAGTAATCCATAAATAGCATACACAGAGTGGGTACCTTATGCTACGTAAAAAACTGAACACATATTAAAGTTAATTAAAAACAAAACATAATCAATAATAATCCACTAAGCGGAGTCAACATGTAAGCGTTGATTATTTGCCAACGCAGCAACATTGTTAGCAAGAGTCGAAGATACCTCTAAACTAAAGATGTCTAATGTCTTTTTCTTCTTTTTTTATTTATGGCATCAGCTACATACCATTACTATTGAATCTACGTTGTTCTTATTATTATAGGGAGGCCCTTGTCCAGCAGTGGACGTCTTTTGGCAGAGATGATGATGATGACTTTTGTGAGTGTTCATTCAAATGGTTCAAAAGATATTCATCAACATCCTAGGAGTTACTCTAGTCTTCGAACGCGGTAGATGGCGGTAGTAAATAAAATGTGTCTACAATGAATATTTGAAAAGTCATTACCGCATTGTTCGGAATGAAGGGTGCGTATTTACCTAAAGTTGCCAACTAGACAAGAGCAAGAGTGGTTAAAATCACCAAAATGATGTAAATTTTATTTTGAATGAATCTTGGATCCCGAAAATATATTACCTCTAAATCGTCTTACATGTTGAAAAAAGTGTTGAAAAAATTTCGGGATTCGAACCAGCACCCCATGATATACCACCACGATAGCACAACGGTGCACTACATACTGATGTCATGGGGTGTGGGTTTGAATCCCCCTTGTGGACACTTTTTCAACAATTTTTCAAATTACAATATTTTTTTTAGTATAAAATTCAAAATTCAAAATTCAAATTGATTCTGATTCATACCTGTGAGCGCGACTGAAGAGAGCAAATCGAAGGTGACGACGCCATCGGGCTTGGGGTACTCGATGGGGCTGCACTCCTTGGCCGGCTTCAGCTTGGCGTGGTCCGCACCTGGCAAACATATACATTATATAGAGTACATATACTTAATAAACATTATAACACAAAATAGGTACATAACATATATGAAAAAAAAGACAAAGTATTGAAAAAATCCACGAGCGGGATTCGAACCAGCACCCTATGACATGCCAGGTCAGGTGCACTATCAACTATGCTATCGTTGCTCATAACCATAATCATACATAACAAATTTTGAGGAGCTCTATGGCGCAGTGGTTAACACGCCCGGTCCTTAATTGCTAAGATTAAGCAACTTTCGCAAAGGAACGTCGTCGGATGAGTGACCAAAAGTTTATCATCTCTAGCTCCTCCGTGCTTTGGAGAACACGTAAAGCCCGTGGGTCCTGACCAGAGGGGTGAATCTTCCATACATTGAATAATTACAAAAATTTCATATACGGCATCGCCATCTTCCGTAAGAAGAACCTCAAGTTACTAACTAGTTATCCATGTAATGTCACTAGATGGCGGTAGTATAGATAGCATTTTAAATTAATAAGTTACGTTTAGTTATTTTCTAGTAACTTTCTTATAGCCATAACTTTCGTCATCTCCACAAAGAGCTCATTGGCGACGACGCATCGTGCTAGAGTAGTGATAGAGAAATCCTAGGTTCGATCTTTCGGAAATAAGTTAACAACTTTTTGATTTTTATGTTCATTTAAAGTTTTTAATAAGTTTATGTCAATCTTACAATTAATATTATACACAAAAAAAATGTTAACTAGTTTATTGTAATATATATTTTCAGCGCCATTTATAGGGGAGAAGCGTAAACGCGCACGCATACTTCTACTACCGCCATCTATTGTACAGGGAACCTAGTTTTCCCATTTTTTTTTCTATGAGAGGCACATCTATACCCAATATTATACATAGTCTGTGGTCCTGACTGCATTAGTCGTTAAAAGCTATCAATTCGCACTGGGCCCGCGTGGTGGTTTAAGAGCGTTTACGCCGCACACTAGCGCCACTAATGAAAAAATAAACATATCTAGTAATTAGAGATAGAAAATCAAATTATGCTCAACAAACTATCTGAATGAAGTAATTTAGCATTTATACGTCACCTAATGAACACCTGACATGTTATGGTTTAGTTAAATATGGCGTTATAGTTAAAAGTGGCCGTAACGTCTTATTTAACTTAACCATAACATGTGAGGTGTTCATTAGGTGACGTGCTAAATTACTTCATTCAAATAGTTTGTTGAGCATAATTTGATTTTCTATCTCTAATTACTAGATATGTGTTTTTTTTTTCATTAGTGGCGCTAGTGTGCGGCGTAAACGCTCTTAAGGCCCGTTCTTCCTATCCATTCACAGGGAAGGCTCGTGCCCCAGCAGTGGGGACATAAAATGAGTTTGTGACATGATGTGACGAACATTATGTTACGGGAATCTTGACCTAATCATTATTTTTGATATTAAAAGCGTAGTGAATGTACAGCTAACAATTCACAATAAATAAAGTACTTTTTCATTACTTGTGTTCTGTGTTATAGCATGAGCAATATTATAATATATTTTATCCACAGGCTTTATCAATGTATCTACTTTGATTGAACTGGTTGTTTTCATAATATACCGGTCGTTAAAACCCAGTGCGTTAGATTATGATTTGACCACTCCTTGAACGATTTTCTAATGTTGATACGTACTGTTGTTCCTGTGGGAAAGCTTGCAAACAGGTTAAAACTTACCCCCATGGCTGAGCGTCCAGGGTTCCTTGCCGCGTGCCAGCGTAGAGAAGGCGGAATACGCTACGCCGCCGTACAGACCCATCTTGGTGTGGAACGACGGCCGGCAGTTGCGGACTGCCTGCGAACGTAAAAACAATAATATAAATACAAGATAACATTTTACTAGAAAAAAAAAAGTCCCAGAATGCTCGAGAAGGAATGGCACCCGACCCTTGGCTTTATTTTTTTTAGTAAAATGTTATCTTGTAATTACATTTAGCACTATAAATGCAAACATAATAAAAATAAAAGAAAACCAAAACATCAATGTTTGTAAAAAAAAAATATCATCATCATCATCATCAGGTCATTTTATGTCCCCACTGCTGGGGCACGAGCCTTCCCTATGGATGGAAAGGGAGAACGGGCCAAAATCCATCACACGGGCCCAGTGCGGATTGGTGTTTGTTAACGACTGCTATTACAGCCGCTTTAAGTGCTTTCCGAAGCACGGAGAAGCTAATAAAGTTTTGGTCACCCATCCGATGACCGGCCTTTGCGAAGGCCGGTCATCGGATGGGTGACCAAAACTTTACCATCTCGAGCTTCTAAAAAAAATATAATGATCTCCAAACGTATGAAGTATGAAGATGGCACTAAATGACGATGAACGTTTGTAGCATTGTTGTTCCGGCAGCTAGAGATAAGATAGTCAGTGCCTCACTAGATGAGGGTTCTGGGTGAAGTGCGCTTCCACCTTCCGCCTTGTCATCAGTTAACATTAGGTGAGATGAAGAGCAAGTGCTGCACTTGGTCTTCAGGTCTTCAGGTCTTCTTGGTAAGATATAAAAAAATTACATACGTTATGAGAAAAATGTTGAGATCGGATGTTGATGATGTAGTTGTCGACATTGAATGTGACTCCTTTGGCTTACAAAGTAAAGCCCGGGCTCGACCGCGAAATGAGCGAGGTCATTAATGAGCCCTCTTAACTCGCAACGATAATTTTCATAGTTGGCTCTCCGCTATCCTTTTTCGCGGTCGAGCCTCAACTATGAAAATTATCGTTGCGAGTTAAGAGGGCTCATTAATGACTTCGCTCATTTCGCGGTCGAGCCCCGGCTTAGAATAGATAGTGTTGATAAATTTTGGCTTGTAGGACAGTGCCACGACAGCGTAAAGGTAGTGCACCTGACTCGGTATGTCATGGGGTGAGGGTTTGAATCTCGCTAGTGGATTTTTTAAAACACTTTTTTTCAAATTGTTGTGGAAATACTATAAAACTTTCGCGTTCCTTTCAAAACAAGTTTTAATAGTAAGTTTTAGTTGGTGTGTTAAAGGGGAGGCTTATTCTCAGCAGTGGGTGCTTACGGGCTGAAAAGATGATGATTATGATGATAAATATAGTCTTCTATTCGAATTGAGATACAAATAAAAAAAGAGATATAGAATTAAACTACAATTGTCTACTTCATTTCACAATCCACACAATAAATCAAATCAAACTTTTATTGCTAATTAAGTGTGTAAAAGGTGTTCCTTACCTTTTTTAAAGGAACTTGAAAACTTAGTCCTTCTTTCCGGACACCGAAATTTTATAGAGAGCTCCCATATTATATTTATACATCAATAATATCATAAGTCTAAAAGTTACAAATTGAATAAAACAATAATACATTAGATCTAAATATATATATATAAAAATCAACTGCTGTTCGTTGTCTCGCTAAAACTCGAGAATGGCTGGACCGATTTGGCTAATTTTAACACAAATAATAAGTAACGGAAAATAGTACAAAACGACAATTTAATTTTCCAATACAAAATGATGTGTTCGTTATGTTGTCATGGAAACTGTCAAAGCGGTACGAAGTCCGCCGGCCGGGTCAGCTAGTACTTTATATAACTTATCATAAACATTACCTTAAGATCTTTGTAGACGTATGAGTTCCGCAAGCTCTCTTCGTAAGCAGTCGGCACAACTCCTTTATCGTGGGTCGCTTCTCCAGACAGTATGAGATCCATCGCCGTTTCAGCGGCTAGCATGCCTGTAGTAAACACGCTATTGTTAATAAATACGATCTAGAAAGTAATGATCGAGAGTTGCTATAATGCGGAGCACAATGCGGCAACAGTTTTCACACTATGATATAAATGTTTTCTTTTTAAACCAATAAGTCAATTTAAAAAATAAACTATTTATGCCTTAAGAAAATACAGATCTTTAAATAGTGAGTAGAAAACACTAATTAATTTAATTAAATTTTTAATTAATTTAAAATCCGCTATGTAAAAAAAACTCCTAAATTCCGATAAACAAACTTTTTTTTTTAATAAAGGTTCCTTTCATGAACAATAACATTTTTTTAAAAAGTGCGAGAGATATAATTTATGTATTTATGTTACAAAACTAATCTTCGAAGTAAAGTAGGTACACATTGCGGGTAATCTAAAGTAAATGTCAAACACATTATCTGTTTTTATTTATGGCCATGGGTACAAGCCTTTCAGCCGGGATATTCTAAAGAGTTTTTTAATTATTACGGTCGAATTTCGATCACTGGGCGACTATTACTATGTTTTAAATACCTACAGACCAGTGAGCAGGGTTTGATACCGTTACCAAACTCCCACTATAAGTACCGGTAAGTAACGTTATTTCTATAAAGGTCATTTGGCACCGGTAACGCAGGTAACGTTATCTAGAAAAGTATCGCTACTGTTTTCGTTACCTAATGCGCTTTAGCCAATCCGCGTAAAGCAGTTAGTTAATTTACCGGTAAAAATGCCACCCAGGTAACGATACCAAGCATACCGGTATTTTTTTACCGATATTTTCGTTTGACAGATGTGCCGATACCAATTTTTTTACGGTATTCAAAGCCCTGCCAGTGAGTACTGACCGCTCTTCATGGCGTTGTGGGTGCCTTTAATCTTAGGCACGTTGAGGAAGCCAGCCGTATCCCCGATCAGCATACCCCCCGGGAATGCGGGCACGGGAAGGCACTGCCAACCACCTTCCACCAAAGCTCGGGCTCCATAGGCTACTCGGGTGCCACCTGGAAACGAAATATATTAAGGTTTATTTGTAAAGTCATACAAGAAAACAGTGTTTTTTGAGGAAAGGTAGAAAGGGCTTAAGGTAAGCGTATGCTGAGACGCAAGTGAGGCAGCACAGCACAGTGCAGATTTTGCGGGGCAGGCCAGTTGGGGCAGACATAGGCCGCGAACGCATGCTGCGACGCAGTTAAGTGACACAGCACGGACACATGAGTTGTCAATGTCAGAGTCTGATAATGTGAGTTGTCGCTACTTTACAGTTTTCCAAGCATAGAAAAACTAAAGTGATTATCTGAAAAAACGTTCTACTAATGGATTATTTGTACTATCGAGAGAGTTCTGTTAATTGTTATGTGATTAAAGGTTCTTTACAAGTAAGTCCATAAAAAGACAACACCTCCCCTTATCGAGCATTAAAGGAGGAGAAAAGAAACAAAGTCAACAAAGACCTGAGACTAAGCACTGCTCCTCAAAAGTAACAAAAGCAACAACCAAAAGGTGTTTTAGCGGGTAAACTTTTTTAACCTTTGAAATCTTACTATTTAAAACCACTGGTCAAACAAGAGTTTGATTTAAGATAGCTGTTGAAACTTCCTGACAAGGCGATGGAAGGGTAGGAGTAGTTGAGGCTCAAGATTATATTGAGACAATCTTCCCCTAATCACTGCCATAGACTCCCTCTTCTTACATATTAAGCTCACTATTTACAGCCACTGACCTTCAAACAACGGCTTGATGTACGGATGCAGCTTGAACCGCTGGAACTCCCTGAAAGGGCTGAGGTAAGGGTTGGAGTAGTCCAGGCCCACGACGAAGCCAGCCGCTACTAGAGGTGGTTCTCCCTCAGGCACAGTCAGGTGGTAGATGAATGAACCACCGTACGTGTTCTTGTCTAAAGGCCAGCCTATGGTATGTTCTACTAGGCCGGGCTTGTGGTTCTGGAAAAGAGTTAATAATTTATTTTTAACGTAGCTGGTGAAAGCAGAGATGGTAGAACGACCTAACCACTTTTTTGTCAGTGTGGCATGAGGTGGTAGTGGCAGGGTTGGAAAAAAAACAGTTTTTTTTATCTATTATAAACAAACAGTTCAAAATGTTTAAAACTAGTGTTTTTTGTTTTTTTTTTGTACAATGCACCAATTATTGATTGTTAATTATAGGTAAGTAAGTATAAGTATAGTATGTACCTTACTTAGTTATTAATTAATTTATTTATTTATTTATTACAACACAACAGATTACAGTCAGTAAGTACAATAATATTGGGAAAACTTAAAATAATTGATCAGACTATAACCCAATAAAATGCGACAAGTAATAAACGTCACAACACAAACAATATCAAAATCAATAAATAAATTTAACATAATTCATCATAGTAATAATTTCAAAACTAAACAATTAAAACTTAAATAAAATTTTCCAAAATGAATTCATTTTTAATTATTAATATCTTCTTTATTTATTTTTTTACATATCTATCAATTTACATTTTTAAATATTTTCTAAAAACAAAACAAACATTTAAAAATATAAAAAAAAAGAAATAGGGGTCCGCCGGCATCGGGACCAGGGTCCAAACTACTGGTGATTAGGGCTTCAGAGACAGGAACCTCCTCACAATGCGTGCCGTATCGAGGAGAACTGCCATAATTATTGATCATTATTATCATTATTATTATAGGCATGAAAAGTAAACCAAATAATTTACAAATAGAATTACAGATTATAATTATTAAAGATACGATACAACAAACAAGAAACTTATTGGATTGCCAAACTGGATAATGGAAATAGTTTACGGATGCGAAATAAAAAATGTCTTAAGTTGCCACAAAAGATAACAATGTCAGCATTTTGTTTAATGGGCTCATTATACCGGCGACACATACGAACCAAAGGATTGTAAAAAGAAGTGTTATTACGATGTACGTTAAGCGCAAATGTACTTGGATTACGTGAACGATAGTTAGTATTAAGGTGCATAAGTGAAAGCAAGTAAGGAGAATCTACAAAACTATGCAAAATTTTGTGCAGAAAGATAAGGTCGGTACGCTCACGACGGTTTACCAATGTCTTTTTGATAAATATGATGTAAACCATCCCAAAAGCGATCCATGCACACCCATGCTTGTGAGTTTAGATAGCAAAATGTGATGGTTAACTCTATCAAATGCACTAGAAAAATCTGTATAGATCGTATCCACTTGCATCCCTTTATCCACATCCTGCGATACAGAAGAAACGAAGGATGCCAAATTTGATTCCACTGACCGACCACGCATATAACCGTGTTGTTGGAGATCAGAGATGCCATTTTTTATATGATCGTAAACTAACGGATACACAAGGCATTCGAATAGCTTAGAAAAACACGACAGTATGGAGATCGGCCGATAGTTAGTGACGTTAGTTCTGTCGCCCTTCTTATAAATTGGAATTATTCTGGCTTTTTTACACTCATCCGGAAAGATACCATCACTTAAGGAACGATTAAATATAATTTTTAAAGGGTGGGCAAGAACGGATCCACATTGTTTCACAAATAAAGGTATAATATCAGGGCCAGGCCCCTTTTTAACATTAAGCGATTTTATTTTTGTAAGCACCTGTGACTCAGTTAGTTTCAAATTGTTTATATAAGTATTTGTTTCAGTGGCCACTGAAAAAGGGATATTTGGGATATTTTTGGGATATTTTTTTACATACATACCTCCGGTTTGATTTCCCATAGTTCTTTCAATCCAATACCATATGACTGAGGTTCACTTTTCTCTCTAAGGTTGTATTTATTTGAAAGCATCTTAGTCAAATGTCCATGACAACCTGAAACAAGTCAAGATTTTTTATTAATTTTATGTTAGTTAGTTTGATAAGTTATTTTTGTGAAGTATACACGTTCATATTAAATTGTTCGAGTGTTCCAAAAATAAGTGCCACATTTACTGATTCAATTTGTTTTTGGTTATGGTAGAATAAAAGAGGCTACGTGTCCCCCTGTAATCACTGAATCATAAACCTTTTTTATCTACACTAATGTTGTAACATTCTACTTATGTTTCCAATACTTGACTTATAATTACTACTGTTATAGCGCAGACAACAAAACACTCAATTTAAGCAATTTCACATGATGGTATAATATCCACATCGATATCGTAAAATCTCATTATAACATCAATAAAACGCGACCAATTAACCTGGCGAGCCTTATGTCAAAATCCTCATACAAGTTGTATAAAATTTTGATATTAGGCTGGCTTTTGAAAACAGTTGGGTTATACGTGAAAACTTCGTCGAAACTACTAAACTTACATACACAAAACTCTTTGGTAAGATCTTGTGCCAATTAAATAAAAAAAGAACAGCGCGCGCTCGCTCCTGATTGGCTCTGCGCGCGCAGCTGCGCTCTCATTGGTTAGATTTTAATGGCGGAAATTTGAACAATTATTATAAATAAACTATTGTCAGCTTTTACTCTTGTTGTTTGACTAATTGCATTAGTGAAGATAAAGTAGTGTATGCAACTGCATATAACACGGGTATTAAAACACTCGTTACTATTATGAAACTCGCTGCGCTCGTTTCATAAACTCACACTCGTGTTTTAATACCCTTCATTATATGACAGTTGCATAAACTACTATTACTTACCTTCAGCAAATATCGTGATCTTAGAGTGGAACTCCATGCCCCGCTCGAACATGTCCTTAGGGCTCCCATCTTTGGCGATGCCCACGTCTCCGGTAGCCACGCCCTTTAGGGAGCCGTCATCGCGGTATATCAGATCGGCGCCCGCGCAGCCCGGCCATACCTATCACGGAATATGAGCTATGTCGATTTAGTTATCACTTATATTGTTTTATGACTGTTATAAAAACTATTATAGGTTTTCGTTTATATATTTATGTTATAGTTTAGACAATAGTACGAATTCGCTATTTTATAAAACATATATAATGTGTGTGTGATGTGATGTTAGTTCTCTCTATACACATACTGTTGAAGTTAAAGAAGTTTTTGCTGTAGATAAAATATAGTTATAGCAGTTTAAAAAATCCATTGTCCAACTGATGATTTAAGTAGTTTTAAATCAGGTCTTGTAACTCAAATTAATTACTATATATCATTTAGGATAGCATAGGGGTTACCTAAACTGTGTCTAAGCTAACCTTAGAGTCGGTGAATTCGAGCATTTGTGAAGAATTAAAAAACATTTAACAACAAAATTATATGTTTAATACAATTATTACCTCAGCACCAGCTTCCTCTGCTTGCTCACCCATCCATCGAACTAGATGTCCCAATCGCACCACATAGTTGCCATGATTGTACATAGGAAGACCTGCAATTTAAAAATATCTTTAGGTTCTTGTAAATATACATTTTAAAAACCACAATATATTGTAAAAATGTTTTGTAAACTTTGGACTTTTACTATACAAACTGTTAGTCTACAGTTATTGTAAACAAAATGACTGCTAAAATACATAAACAAAAAGTTACTAAAGCAACTATGTATAACATAAACTAAAAGCAATACTGAATATACAGATACCATTACAATTAGCATGTATTATCCCATTGTTGGGCAATGGCCTCACCCTATTCCAATCCTTTTCCATTCAATATTCAAACATTTGTATCTAGGTACTTATTTGTTACAATAGTGATTACAATACTGAATACTTTTAAAGTAAAAGATATAAATTTTGTTTCGTTTAACTGTAGTATTATCGCCAAATTAAATGTGTTTTTACCTGGGAATACAGGTATTGGTATTCTCCCACTCTTTGTTAGTAGACCGAACTTGTCTGCGTTGACTGCCGTGTTCATTGGAGCACCCTTCTCCTTCCAGTCGGGGATGAGCTCGTTCAGAGCAATGGGATCCACACAAGCACCTGATAGAATATGTCCACCAGTCTCTGCGGCTTTCTCTAAAAGAGTCACTCGAACTTCCTGTAACATTGTTTAGAAAAAATTGTATTAATTATATTATGCATTAATTGAAGACAAAGTTATTTTTTAGCTAGATAATTAAATTATGTTATGTATGTTACTCAACTATTTTTCATTTGTTATTTATTTTGCTTATAATAACTTAAAGACTATTCGACAGCTGTATGTTTTCTGCGACGACACTGAAGAGGTAAAGAAAAATATATTTTAAACTCATTCAATTTATAAGGTTCATGCTTGAATAGGCTAGGAGTTTGCATTTAATTGCTTTAAAAGAAGAATTGCTTTTTTTTCATCAATATTGCGGTCAGCTCAGACATACTAGGTACTTACTGCAATTAAAAGTTTAATAAATATAAAACTTACAGCCCCCTTCTCCGCTGCAATCTGACGGGCCCTGATAGCAGCTGCCATTCCAGCCGGACCTCCCCCAATGATGAGGATGTCTGTTTCCTCTGCCACACGCTCCATACTTATATCTGGAGCAACATATTTTACGGTGGAAACAACGGAACATACTAAGTCTGCCACAAAAGGCGAAGTTAGAAAGTAGTTTGATAAGATGATGGCTTTATGTTAATTGACTATTATAAGCATTTGGCTCTTTACTTTATAAAAATTATACTTAGGCTTTTTTGGTCTTTAATAGAAATATTCAAACAAAACTTTCTACTTATTTCTTACAATATAGTAATACTAAAAAGTATAGGTGTACAATTTTATAGCAAAATTATCACAAGTTTACTCTAGATAATATTTAAAATATGTTTCCAGGCGGCTATTATTTGAACAAATAAGAATCTATGTAAACATTGAATGTATGATTAAAGAAAATGTTTTGGTAATACTGAAGGTTATCAATAATAATTACCTTTCCATCTTGGGTCCTTATCTCTTGGATGTATTGTGTAATGGGTTGTTATTTTAGGATAAACATCTGAATACAACCTCCGTGCGGCATTTGTTAGCCTCCCCACTGCAAAAAGTTTAAATTAATTAAGTTTTACAAAACCAAAACAAATGAAGTTTGAACTTTGAACTCTACTACTTGTTGATCAATTGCATAACCCTCTACAAACAGCACTTTGTTACAAATCTATTTTACTTTTAAAAAAAAATTAATAATCATATATTTTATACGATAATAATAAGTTAGAATCCAAAATATATATTTAGGTATTTAGATGTTATCATTTTAGCAAACAGCTGATATGCAACGTCCCACAAAATCTACAATTTCGTAAAAACAGTTCCGTTTTTGAAGCGTCACTTTGATCTTTACTTATTTAGAGTTTATTTTGGTATCACGTTACTAGATCTTTACACATAATTAGTAATTAAATCAATTTATTTACCCTGACGAGCCGAACTAACAAGTGCTACCGCCATTTTTTTGACAACTGACTGACGTGACAAGACAACAACAACACAACACACAAAACATTTTTTTGTGTATTGTTTTACGGCTCCGGATGAAATCCATCAAGCCTATTTGTTCGTTCTAGACATTTCTTTCTTGTACGTCTAGTTTCTTAGTTTCATTAGTATTTTTCCCTTCATGTATGATGATGGTGATGATGAATGAGAAGTGAGAAATGATACACCCCCAACCCCTCGAGTATCTCAGTAAAGATGTGGGGCTTTACTAAGTCCTCGGGCCAACTTCTTGAGAGAATTTGAAAACTGACGTTGTACTCATGCACACTCACGAAAACTTAACGGTTAATAATCCACCATTATTTCACATTAGTATTCGACATAACACAAATTTTATAAAATAAAACAAAACCGCAGACATGACTCTTCACTTTCCCGCCAAGAAGTCCACACAAAACACACACACTGACACTGACACAGCCGAGAATGACGTTCCAATTTACAGATTTGCGTTAACTTTATCTCAATAACTTTATTTCAATTTGTAGTGTTCGTCGCGTAAACTTTAGAAAACAATACAATACCATCCGTTATGGAGTTACGCTATATTAATCTAACTAATGAACTCTTCAAACTGATGTTTTTACATCTTTATTTAAAGCTAAGCAGCATTTCTGCACTCTGATCAAATTGATTTACTCGAAGCAAACCTAAAAGCTCTGGCTAATGTTAATAAATAATTCACACAAACTAAATTCACATAAATTGATAAACAGGGGCCCGACCGCCTAACCGATCGCTTTGACTTCGTGTGTGGTTTATGACGTCACCTTGTCGTTTCGTGCCGCCTATGAAAGTAATATCGAAAGCTTATAGCCTTTAGCTTTTGATATTGCTTTCATAGGCGGTGCGAGGTGGCAAGATGACGTCATAAACTATACGCGTAGTCAAAGCGATCGGTTAGACGGTCGGGGGGCAGGTATGTAGGATAGAATCGGTCAAATAAAAACATTTACCCAGTCACTTAAGAACATTCATTTAATAAAAAGCTTACAATAAGTTACAGTTAACAATAATGTCTAATACAATTCATTTCACTGGTTTCATTTGCCACAGGCCGTCGTTGAGATAGTGGCAGTTCTCTATTCCAACGCCTTTGTTCACTTTAGCGCTGTAACAAAAAGAAATTATTATTTTCATGTTTTAATAAAATAAAACATACCTACAAAATTAAGAGGGTAAAAAGATTTAGGGTAATGGCACCAATGGTACGGCAGGAACCAATGATAGACACATTTTTCCTTCAATCATTAACAATAGGGGCAGAGTGAACGAGAGTGCGGCAACTTCATACAAACGCTCCGAAACGCACGCACACAAGCTCGTAGTTCACCTACATTAGCACACAGAAAAAAGCACGGGAAAGGAGAACGCGATGACGCGGGCTGTCCCCGCAGACGCGGATCGGGCAGCGTATGTTGCTGTAGTAACGGAGAATAACAGCAGCACTGCCGATCAGTATACACGTATTTTTCTTGGTTTGGATGTCGCGATTGCGAGTTTTGTTGCATATATGCAACAAAACTCGCAATCGCGACCTTTTCAATATCAATATCAAAAGCTAAAGGCTTATAGCTTCCGATATTGTTTTCATAGGCGGCACGAAACGACAAGATGACGTCATAAACCACACACGAAGTCAAAGCGATCGGTTAGGCGGTCAGGCCCCTGATTCCGTCGCCAAAAAATACATTGAAATGTTACTGGATGTTAGCTAAGAAGCAGGTGATCTTTATTCAATTGTTGCCAATGCAAAAAAAACAGTAGCTGACCCCTTTTCAGCAAAAATTCCGATCACTGGTTCCCGTCGAAGACTGGTGCCTCTACACTTTTAGTCTCAACTCACAGGTCGCCGGTGAACAGCGCCGTGTAGCCCACAGCCACGGCATGTTCCTTGCCCTCCGCCATCACGACCATTACCTGCCCTTGATCTACACCTGACGTCAACTCTGGTCACATCATATTAGCACCTTTAGTCCTGTACTTTGATAGACACCCTTAGGCCGCATACAGATACGCACGGGTAGTTGCACCTAGTGTGCGAGGTGAGGTACCAGGGCGTGTTCCTTGCCCTCCGCCATGACTGCTACCACATTCCCCTATGTTCACGACTCCGCGCGAGCTCCTTTTTCGCCAGAGAACAGCGAGCGCGTGCTCCTGTATCAACTCACATGTCGCCGGTGGACAGCGCAGCGCCGGTGTAGCTCACAGCTAGCGCGAGACTATCAGTTGCCTCTTGTGCAGAGCTGACATCAGCTCCCCTACTGCCTTGTTAGACAAACGTAACCCTTCATTTGCCAACTTACTTAGATATCATCAGCTCAATCGTCAAGCAGGCCCAGAGCGGATTGGTGGTTGTTTACGAGTTTTACGACTGCTAATGCAGTCAGGATCACAGACCTATGTCAGGACCGATGGATTTATTTGCCTACCGTAAAGTTCCTTATTTTTTGTCACCCATCCGATGACTAGCCATTGTCACTTGTCATTTGTCAACTCACATGTCCCCGGTGGACAGCGCCGTGTAGCCCACCGCCAGGGCATGTTCCTTGCCCTCCGCCATGACGGCTACCACTTGCCCCTTGTCGACGGCCGACATGCGGGCGCCTGGTGAAGTCAGCCCCGGGCACATGATGTTAGCGCCGCTGAGCACGAAGCGGATCGCGCCTTTGTCTACCTGCTGCAGCGGTAGGAAGAACGGATCTGGTAATAAAAATAATAAAAAAATCAGGTGACAGTTGTTTCTTTTTTATTTACAAAAGAGTTTATAGTTGTTGTAGAAGTTTGTCTTTGATCTTTGGTCTTTGAATAAATGGTTTTTCTTTCTTTTATTATTTCTTTCTTTTTGACCGTTTGGTATGCCTTAAGAGCGTTTACGCCGAGCGCGAGACCTTAAGTTTAGGTTTTTAAGTCCAAATATCACGCACACAGAAGCGGGCTGTGAGCGCGCGCGAGTGTGTGCGTAGAGTAGGCTAGTTCTGCTCACTATAGTCAAACTCACTACTTTGATCCGTTCGAATTTAGTTTTTCGGTATACTTAGAAATTATTGAAGTGAAAACTTCTTAAGCGGCGTTGTACATTTTTTTTGTAATGGGTAAAAAATGTTAAATTCGCGTCAGGACACGTGACCTGATCGAAAATGTAAGACGTAAAATCGTAAGACGGATGGAGAGTAGACAGCCGGCGCGGCGTAGGAGAGGAAGTATCCCCCTCTCTTTCTACGGCGCGGCGAAAATGTATGCCTGTTGTTTCGTTTAGGCGGCGCAGGGCGCTTGCGCGAATAAATTGTCATGTTTGTGTACGATAGCACAATAAATAAATATTGTATTCTACCACATAAATGATAGTACTTTTATACTGATAATTGAAGCAATTCGTGCAAAATTATTCCCTAACCATTCCAAAATATCAAAAATGCACAACGTTAATATTCAAGTTTTCACTTCTGCCGGCACTCCCGGGGTGCAACCCGTCGTTTTTTTATTTTTAACTATGGGCGTAAGCAGATGGCTAAACTACAGATACATGAAATAAGTACCTATAATATTATATTGTATGTATTTTTATTAATGTTGTAATTAATCTTATATCACAAAATTATAATCAATACCTATCTGTTCCTCAACGATTTATTTTGACCGATTTGATTTGACGACGACACATTTTATTTTATTTTATTCATAGCTCGGCAAATGTCTCCACTCCACTTGATGTTAAGTGGAAATAGAGTCCCTGTTGTTCCCTGCATGACGTTGACAGTTGACAGTTTGTTGTTGGTTTGAGATACGAAACATTTAAAAATTCTTCTTATTTAAGTTTTTCTTCCAATATTTTACAAAGAAATGATTAATTGTATGGGCAGTCAAATAAATTAACCGATTTTTTAGAATATATCAATAATAATATGTTGTCTATTACCAAGCCCAATTTTGCTAATCTCCTTTTAAAATAAATTTTGTATAAAAACTACTTGGAAAATATGAGCCACATAAGCACAAAGCGCATCATGCAGCAATAAAATAGGTGCTGTCAAAACTCAGTCAAGTTATTTGACTGCCCATACAATTAATCATTTCTTTGTAATACATTGAAAGAAAAACTTAAATAAGTAGGATTCTAAAGACATAATAATAGGCAAGAATACTTAAAAAAATTAAAAAAGGAATACACTTACTAACAAAATAAATAATTAGTCTACAAAAGTCGCACTGCTAGGATATGGCGAGGAGATTGGGCCATAGCCCATAGCGCACACTGGCACGGGTGCGGAGCAGTCGTGACAAAAACTGGGACCACCGGTTTTACGTGTCTTGCAAAAGATCCCCTCCTTTTCACTCCTTCCCTCCTCCGAGAGAAACACACATAGATGGTATTTCCCACCCATCCCGTGGGCCAGCATTGCGAAAGTTACTTAAAGCTCACTACTCACCACGCCCGATTCGGAGGGGGGGGGGGGGGGGGTTTCGTTGAATTTATTACCCATTATCTCTGCAACATAATATACGTTGTCAGTTTAAAAATTTAATTTGTTTATGCTCTCACCAATTATCTAGCTCAAGATAAGTATTCTTAAGAAACTCGTTAGTATAGTAAGATAATATGGATAAATGCATAGACATGGACATGCATGCAACATAGAAAAAACACCTAGACCCGAAATAAATTTAGAAAAACAGTCCTTCTCTAAATTAACCCGACCGGGAATTGAACCCGGGGCTTCGGAGACGGCGCGACGCCCGACCCGGCGCGCTAACCACTCGACCACGGAGGTCGTCCAATTTAAAAATGTTGCAATTCATCAAAAGTAACATAAAATAATTTATTCACTCAAGTACTAAGATTTGCTTATCGCGCTATAAATTTGAACTATCTTCGAAATTACGGCAATTGTTCGAAAATCGTCGGGTAGAGCGTCGAGCGACGTGACCACTCTCTCAGAGGCCTCGCGGCGGACTGATTTGATACTAATAGAACGCAGAGTTTTGTAGTAGTTTTAGAGCAGTTTTAAAATATTTATAGAAAAATTATAGAGCTAATTTAGTAAAAAGAATTTTGCGCATAATTTAAAGAACACTTTTTTCCATAGTAAAAAGCTTTTATCTTATATTTATATAGTAAGTTTAATAGAGAAAACAATTATTTTATCACCTATAATTTCTTTAAAAATTCAAAATGTTCGGATTTTTATAGTTTTTGTTAGTAACCAAAATCTAAAAATGTTTTCAACAAACTATTTTGCTGAAGATCTTTCAAATTGAAATAAAATTTTTGTTCTTAGGTTTGTCAGTAATTTAAACACATTTTTAAGCTTCGAAGTTGACGCGGAAAGTCAAATTATGAAAACCTCTGTTCAATTATCTGGTTATAAATTCCAAAATATCCACAAATCTAAAAATGTTTTCAACAAACTATTTTGATGACAAGATCGCCTAATGATATAAGTAATTAACATATTTGTAAAGTAAATATTCATAGATATTAAGAGGTTTGAAAAGTACAGTTTTTGAGCAAAACGGCGTAAACGCTCTTAAATCAATTTGACTGTAGGTGCAGGGTAAGTACAGTGAACTTCAGATGGCAACTAAACGATTTTATATATATTTTTAAACAACTAAAAGAGGGAGAATTTGTCTGTATTTATGTTTTTTTTTATAACTTTGGTTTAATGTTTGTGGTAGAGAATCACACAATGTTTTTTGAAGTACCCTTATACATTGTGTGTGAGGCGCAGGCGGCACTCTATTTTAACCATCTTTTTAACCGCATACATAATATTAATGTTATTAGGAACTATTATATTAACTCCGTAACTATTCTTAGAATTAATGGTCACTCTTGTATGCGTTGTACTTACCTACTTCAAAAAAAGTTAAACAAATGAAATTTACCATTGTTAATTAAAAATGGAAAAATAATGACCTAATTAAGTGACAAAATGATAATAATTTGTTATTTAACTTTGTTAACTAGGGATAACGATAACAAAATGTGGTTTTAGGGTTCCGTGCCCGAAGGGTAAAACAGGACCCTAGTACTAAGACTCTGCTGTCCGTCCGCCTGTCACCAGGCTGTATCTCATGAACCGATAATAGACAGTTGAAATTTTCACAGATGATGTATTTCTGTTGGCTGCTGTAACAACAAATACTAAAAAACAGAATAAAATAAACATTTAAGGGGGCTCCCATACAACAAACGTGATTTTTTTTGCTCGTTTTTGCTCGATTTGATAACGGCAACAGGTAGACGCTTGAAATATTCACAGAATATTGAGTTATATTTTTCACTTTAAAAATAAATAATTAAATTAAAATAAAATTAATATTAAAATGAAACAACTTTTACGGATCTACTCGCGTTTATTTTACACATTACTTATTTAATGTTTATCCTGACGTTTTTTGCAGGGTCCCTGTGACCACGGACCCTGCAAAGGGTTCGAAACGTCAGGATAAACATTAAATAAGTAATGTGTAAAATAAACGCGAGTAGATCCGTAAAAGTTGTTTCATTTCAATGTGTAGTGTTCGCGTAAACTTTAGAAAACAATATAAAATTAATACCTATTTAAATGGTGTTTCCCATACAACAGACATGATTTTTGCCGTTTTTATAGATAATGGTACGGAACCCTTCGTACGCGAGTCCGACTCGCACTTGGCCGGTTTTTTGTACGTTGTCGCAGTTCGAGATCAAACCAAACCAATCAAAACATCACATACAGTCATAGGTACACAGTCAATTATTTTAAACTGTTAATCGATAATTAAACCCTCAATTTAACAATCAATAATATAAAATGCTTATATAATTTTTAACGCTCATTCATTACAAAAACACATATGTTGAAAAAAGTTCCACGAGCAGGATATGAACTTTTTTTCTTTTTCTTTTTTTTAATAAAAAATATTTTATTTTTCAAATCGAACTTTGACTTTAATAAAGACTTTTCTAATTGTTACACCTACATTGTTCCGGCTAACACTCTCATCTCAAGTCTATTCAAGAACCAACACACACATAGCCCTAGCTGTATCGATAGCGGAGACCCACGACCTACCGACTACCCACGACCTCTCGCAATCCGGGCCAGACTTATATCTGAGCTACCAATACTAAGACATTAGTTTCTGTTAGCCAGGCGTTCACGCGTTGTATCATCAATGTTAACGCACACACCTCGAAGTGCCTTGAACATACAAAACAAATACTTAGTTTACATTTTTTCTTAAGCTTAAAAGATATTTAATTTAGCTCTATAAATATTTAATTTAGCTTCAGTACAGCAATTAGCACTTGAAAATAAAAATAAAAAAATTTACTATAGCGTTGTGTTATCAAATTTGTGGTATTGCATCTGCAAAGATGAATCTGCATAGCCATCGGTTGCAATTAACGTTAGATAGATGGCGCACTGTGCCGCTATTAGCACTCAAAAATTAAAAAAGCAGTGACAAAATTCAGCGCTTGCTTAGCGTCAGTGCAGCCGCCCGGATTGCGGAAGACCCAGGTTTGATTCCTTGCTGGGTCGGGTAGGCGTTTAATTTTTTCACTGATTTTTTTAAAATTTTATGAATATTTAAAAGATAATTTTACAAATATTTATCTTATTTTATTTTGTTATTTTGCCATTTATTGAAAAAACATTTCCAAGAGCATTTATTCTAACACGCTCGTGGAAATGTTTTCAACACTGTCCAGGGTGCCTAGTGGGATTTTCATTCGCCATTCGATCACGTTAACGAAAACGAGAATTTGTATGACAAAACATTTGACGACCTTCTTGGTCGAGTGGCTTGCACACCGGTTTTCATGGTGTCACCATCTCTGAGGTCCCGGGTTCGAACCCCGGTCGGATCAATTTAGAAATACCTGTTTTTCTAAATTGTTTCGGGTCTGGGTGTTTCCTATGATTATGTATGTATTTAGGAGCGTTTACGCCGCACACTTGCGCCACTAAAATAGTTTGTTGTTAGACTATTCAGATAGTTTGTTGAGCATAATTTGATTTTCTATCTCTAATTACTAGATATGTTTCTTTTTTCGTTGGCGGCGCTAGTGTGCGGCGTAAACGCTCTTAAAGTATATTAAGTATGTTTATCTGTTGTCTAGTTAACCATTTCTCGAGTTTCTTAAGGAAGCTTTTCTTGGGGCTAGATAATTAGTGTGAGTGTGGGAAAGATTTATTTATTCATTTATTTATTATTTAACTCTTCTCGTATGTCGCCAGGAGACGCTGCTTCAATGCCATACTAATTTTCGTTTTCGTAAACGTAATCAAATGAATAGGGATAGTGAACAAAACTCACACTAGCCACCCTGAATGGAACTGGATGCTCACATTTGTGCAACAGCCTCAGGGTCGGCATCCACGGACCCTCGCGCTGGCGGAAGAAGAGCAGCTCTCCGGCGCTGTTCACCATGATCTCGATGTGGTCGTGGCTGGAAGAACAATAAGGACATCAGTTATTTTTTGTAGAACAGAAACTTTGGAAAAGTTGAAAAATCTGAGATGCACACTAGGTAGGTAGTAGGTACTACCCATAAGGCAGTCCTTATAGGCACCAGTGTGCCTACTATAGCGAATTTTATTTTCAAAACGAGTAGGTACGGTCGCCCAAAAAATTGGTTTACCACCCTAAGGTTGAATGTCGCATGGCAGATTCATAGACGATAAAGATTAGTTTCGCTTGCAGATCGTTCTGACAACTTCTATTGCCATCTTTATTTAATTAGATTAGGTACTGCTTTATTATTCTGAGGATTACTGTTTGTTTTGACAAAATGTCAATTGTCAGTTTTCTTTTTATCAAATAGAATTTGGTTGTCTAATAAAAATATTTTTTATTACTTTTGTTTAAAAAAATTATATTTTCTTTACAGTAATTACTTAGGGTCTTACAGATAAACAAAGAATAAGGTCCGAATAGTTATTCCGTGTTTTGTCTCTTTTACTCTAACTTGAAATGACGTTTTCATGACAGAAACAAAACACGGAATAACTATTCGGACCTTATTCTTTGTTTTTTTTTTTTTTTTTTTTTTTTTTTTTTTTTTTTTTTTAAATTGCTAGCTATCTTCTCCCACGGGATGGGAGGCATTATATTCTAGTTTTTCTCTTTCATTCCAGTTCTATCATTTATTCCTCTCGCACTTTCATTCCTAATTCTCTTTGTCATTCATCATCTTATATACTTTACGGCTGGGTGTTGCCGTCTATGTACTAAACCATCTAACCTAGCTACTTTTTTATTTTCTTTGTTTATTTCTAATACAGGGTTGCAGGGGGCAATAACTTTACATCACACCTGAAAACATTTATGAAAAAATTTTTGACAACCAGATTGGCTATTATTTTAACATTGTTTCTTATTTCTAACTTAGTTCGACACTTATTACTACTTCTTATTTCTATTACATCTTACTCTCATTTTTGTGTATACATTTAGTTTGTAATCTTATAATCTACTGTTTTATACCTTTTTATGTTATTTTAATGCATGAGCGGATTTACTGCGCATTCTTCATGAATGTGCATAAATCACTCTATCTTTTAATACTTCTATAATTTATCTATTATTTACTTGTTTCGCTTACAAACGGTTTTTACGAGTTTTGTGCCAAATTCAAGGAATTTGTCCCTAGTTTCCTTCGCGGCTAAGAGATCCGCGAAGTTCTTGGGGACAATACGGGTGCCCAATTCCGCCTCAATGTTGTACCTCTCACGAGTGTGTATAGGGCACTCGGAGAGGATGTGTGTTATAGTTTCGTGTGTGTGTGGGTCACAGGCGCACGACGGGTTATCCTTACACTTAAAACGGTGTAAGTATGCGGAGAACCCGCCGTGACCCGTGAGCATCTGTGTGGTGAATTTGGTGTGTGTGAGTTTGCGTGTGATTCTATAAGCAGCGGTGGTGTCAGTAAAGAAGAGTTTTGTGACTTCGGCTGTAGTTCCGGACTGGTACCTCTGGTTCCACTCGCCCAGCGTCCCATCTCTGATGAGGCGCTTTGCGAACGAAACAGGGCACCTGTCGTAGTCGGGCTTTTTCTTGGATTTTACAGCGGCTTCCTTGGCTAACACGTCGGCCCTTTCATTCCCTTCCAACCCCGCATGTGCTTTTATCCAAAACAAAGCAACAACTTTGCTCTGTTTAAGTGCTGTATTTAGATTGCTTCGAATACCTACTGCGAGGGGGTGGAGGGAATTTCCGCCGGTGACGGCTTGCAGGGCTGCCATTGAATCGCTGTAAATTCCAAAAGAAACTTCTTTCCTACTTAGTACTACTTCCGAAGATTTGTGGAGTGCTAGTAGTTCGGCCTGGAAAACTGTGCTGTACGACGGCAGTGCAAGTTTGAACGTTCTAATCTCGGCGGCGCCCCTCCAGAGAGATATCGCCGCTCCGACCTTCCCGTCTATCTTGCTGCCGTCGGTGTATATTTGAATGTCATGCATGTTTGTGTGTATTTGCGTTTGGTCTGTGATGTGTGTAATGTCAATGTGCATATACTCGGCCGGATGTGGTAGGTGTAATGCAGAATGTGGAGTCTCTATGTCTCTGCCCCGAAGGTCAGGCCAGGGCACCCCCCTCCTCACTTCATAAAGGGCTGCAGCCTCTTTAATCCGGAGGTCGAGGGGAAGCGTCCCGGACAGAACCAGGGCAGAGGTGAGTGATACTGTCCTATATGCTTTGCACATTTTCTGTGCGAATCCCCGTTGTAATTATTATTATTATTATTATTTTTTGTTTATTATTTATTATATTATTATATTATTTATTATATTATATTAATTATTATTCTTTGTTTATTTGTAAGGCACATAATGTTTTATCAAAGACATTTAACTATTAAATCTCTTTGTGTTTTATCCATTTGTAATAAATAAAGGTTAAAATGTCATGCACTTATAAATGACCTACGACGTATGAATACTTATCAATTAGGTTTACGTCATTATTATGCATCTCTTTCAGTGATATCTAGTAGGTATAAACACTGTTGTAATTTTCGATGACTAGAAAACTAAATCAAAACTGGTACTTACACCACTTTCTTGGGCCACTGTACCTACATTATTTGTATAGCAAATATTTAAGTCTCCTCCAGAAGGCGCCTTAGAAATTGTCGTTTTTATTATAAACAAACCTTGTAATTAAACTTGCACTATAAGCAAAATACCCCATGGGTAGCAAATAAATAAATATGAATAGGTTATTTATAACTAATAAAACTCGAAATATACCTGACACCCAGTACCTTTCTCATTCGTTATAAGACCGGTAAAAAATATTACAACACGCAAAATTTTTCACACCTTGCTGGCCTTACTAACCTTTCTTTAGGCTGGCCGCATATGTTCGGAATCCGTATTCGACTTCCGAATTCGTTTTCCGCGTTCGTAGACCTGAATGCACCAATTTGATAGAAAATACATTGACTGCCGCACACATTCGTTTATTTTCCGTACGGAATATATTCCGTACGCACGTTTCGAGTGCCAGCCCGTGCGTTCGGAAACACCATTAGGAAAAAACCTAACGACGTCATGCGGAACGCAGCACTTCCATACATTTGCTATGAACCGCCGCACACGTGCGGAAATTTCCATTCAGAACCGCGCCACGCGCTGTGCGTATTGGATGTGTTGTTTTTTTTCATGTCTCATCACACGAGTGCATCAGACAATGCATAAAGCAGAAGCATTATTGGCTGTTGAAAAACATCCTTGCTTGTGGAATATTCACGATTATTTCCTCAAGGTTATGGCCAATTTTTCTTCCGTATCCAAAGATAATCTCATACAGATATTGTTTTTTTAATTTATCACGTAGGTATGCCATTATGAAGTAGATCAAAAGATTTTATGGACACATGTAGTAATCAAAGAATTTATCTGGATGTGCTCGCAACTTTGCTCTCTTTAAATAAAATGGACTCTCGTTGATTCTCCGAGTGTTTAACGTTAATTAAAAAAAACCTAAATTTTAAATGTTACTAACAGTAGATTTAAGAATATTGTTACTAACACTTGGATCCTAGTTATTTTAAATAAATTTTATTAATAATATAGGCCTTTGTCCAGCAGTGGACGTCTTTTGGCTGAGATGATGATGATGATGATGATACTCTTTATTTTTTATCCTTCTTAAAACTAGATTTTTACAATATTTTAATATAAATACAATAAAACATTATAAAAACCTAATCCTAGAGTACCGCCAGCAGCGGGGCAGGGTCCAAGCTACCGGTGGTCAGGGCTGCAGAGTGAGGAACCTCCTGACAATTCGTGCCGTGTCAAAGAGTACTGCCTTTTGCATCAATATTATTATTATTATATTAACGGATAAACCAAAATACCGACGTTTCTTTTTCTTCTTTGATAATGATAACAGAAATGCAATCGCAATTAAATCGTCGTTCCCCATCGTCGTGTGTTCACAAAGCCACCACTGAACGTACTGGCAATATAATATTCCTAATGAAAAAACTTGAACGTCTGCGCTAGGCCCACGGAATTCCGAACGCGGAAAACGAATTCGGAAGTCGAATACGGATTCCGAACATATGCGGCCAGCCTTAGAGAGAGCTTGCTGATTGCCTCAATCAAACGGCATTTGCATCGTCACCGGGCGTTTTTGGGGGCGGCGAGGTACGTAAAAGGTAAGCCGTGTGAAACGAATCAGCTTCAGAGGTTTTCTAGAGGGAACGGCATCCCACATTAAAGTGCGTGTTCCCGTGCCCTACTAGATTATCCGAAGGGTTCATAGTTAGGTACAGACACGCCTGCACATCGACCTATCCAAAACTGACAAATTTCTTCAATAGATTTTCAACCTTATGGTACCTATACCTATATACCTACACAAAGTTCAAAGTCTATTGTGGGAATTTGACAGTTTGTGATGCCTAGTCTGATGTACAGGCTTGTGTACCTATAATCATCATCAGCTCATTTATTCCCTATGCCTATGATATATTATATTAGTGTTTTAAAAGTAAGCTGTTATTGTGTGTATGATTTTTTTTTTGTTTCGTGCTATGATGTCACTACTATGTACAGCAGAATACCAGTGCAGCAGGCCCCGCTTGCTGCGTATACTGAGCTGTGCACATAACAGGGCACAATGTCAATTGTAATTATTTTTTATTATTTTTGTTACATGTTGTATGTTTAATTGTGTGTTTTGTTATGTGATTCCAATAAATGTCTTTTATTCTTATTCTTATTCTATGGTTGTTAACGACTGCTAAAGCAGCCGGGAGTCCGGGACCAACGGCTTTACGTGCCTTCCGAAGCACGGAGGACCTATAATAATGGTCATGATTTTATTAGTTCTACCCACAGAAATAGAGATCTATTTCTGTGGTTCTACCTTACAAATCAAAACTCAGCAATTAAGAATCCCGTTGCTAGGCAACAGAAGTAGGTACAATAGTAAAAGATACCTCAACGTTGTTATATTCACTATAACTTAACCTGTCTCATTATTTCAAGAGAAAGGAAGCTATCATTAAATCCTTAGTAGGTACAGAGAAGTCAAATAATCATAAGTCCGTAACTAATCAAACTCAAAAGCGACTTTATTTCAATCGACGTAAGCACTCATATTAGCTAGTTTCATAAACAAAGCATTCCAAGATCAATTTTCTTGTAACAACTAACCACACAGAGGAATTATTGCAAAGGTCGTATGTGTTAGTATCAATTACAATAACATCTACTGTGACGTAATATCGATGCGGGAAACACTATATCAAAACAACACTTTGAAGTTAATTTAAACAACAGTCATATTAAGTCAAAAGCAACAATTTACTTTAGTTAATATTATTTTCTCATTATATTTAGCATTCTATGATGGAAAGTAAATGTTAATAGGTAGGTATTTGGATTGAGGAGCTCGATGGCGCAGCGGTTACGCGCCCGGTCTGCGAGTGCCGAGGTTGAGCAACTTTCGCAAAGGCCGGTCATCGGATGGGTGACCAAAAATTTATCATCTTGAGCTCCTCCGTGCTTCGGAAGACACGTAAAGCCGTGGGTCCCGGCTGCATTAACAGTCGTTAACCACCAATCCGAACTGGGCCCGCGTGGTGGTTTACGGCCCGTTCTCCCTATCCATCCATAGGGAAGGCTCGTGCCCCAGCAGTGGGGACATAAGAATGAGCTGATGATGATGATGATTTGGATATAAGATAAAAACCCTAATTTAATTTGCGTTTAAGTATATCAAATTAAATTAGGGTTGACTTCTCGCTGAATTTTTTAATAATTTTCGACCTCAAAACCTAGTTTTTTCATTATCATTATAGCATATAAGCAGAGCAGGCCGCGAAAACTCGTAGGTAACAAAACTTGCTCAAAGAGTTGCATATTTATCCCGAGCTAAGAACGAACGTCTTTAGAATGGCGTTTAGACCTCTTGACCCATTGGCATTTGACCCAGTGCTCTATACACTCTATAGTATTAAAAGTCGCTTAAGCTTAGAGACCTACATAAATGATGAATGTTATTATGTATGTATGTATAATGCTCTCGATATCAAAGAAGGACACTTTCCTTGATGAACCAACATTATCTACTTTTGATTATGATTTAAGATTAATTAAATAAATTTAAGAGTCGATAGTTGCCTAAATTTGCCAATGTACATCACGCTTTGAACCCAGAACTCGATTACAACTACAAGTTACATCTGGGTAGCTTCCACCCCTTGTTATTTTATTTTATTTATTCATTTATTTTAATAACTAGTTGTCGCCCGCGACTTCGTTCTCGAAGACTACACTTTCCACAGGAACCTGTTACCGGGACAAAAAGTATCCTATGTCCTAGTCCGGGTCATGGTCTGTCTATATGTGTAAATTTTTTACTTTTTATTTTCAAGTGCTAATTGCTGCACTGAAGCTAAATTAAATATTTATTAAATTTACAAAATACAGTGAAAAAGTGATTCCTGGCTGGGTCGGGTAGGCGTTTAATTTTTTCACTGTATTTTGTAAATTTTATATGTGTAAAGTTCCATCCAAATCCTTTTAGCCGTTCTCGAGTTTTGCACTTAGCAACATTCATTTTATTTTTATTTTTTTTATTTTTTTATTTTTTTTATTGGTTATAGGCAGGCATTTGACTACACCTCACCTGATGTTAAGTGACGGTGCGGTCGAGGATGGAACATGCCTGCCTAGAAATAGCCTATTCACTCTAGCCTTGAAGAGGTCCAGATTATACCTATCAGGGAACACATTCGCAGGCAGCGCGTTCCATTCCCTAGCTGTATCTGTAGCTGTATTTTAATTTATATAGATTAGGTTTAAAGAGTGCAAAATCCTGCAAAAACGATACTGGTGAAGATGGTGGTGGTGAAAGGCGCTTAGAATCGAATCGTTAACCAATAATAAACTTATACCTCCAGCCACCAGATTACAATTGATACTGTGACTTATTATTACTTACTTACTCCATTGGCGCAGGGACCCAAAGTGATTCTTGGTCTCCGAAACGAGAACTCGCCACTTTCCCCTGTCCATTTCAGTCTCTTGCCAGTTGACGGCTCCGACTACGGGTTCTACTGTACTGTGACTGATCGATCGCACTAAAAGAGCATGGCCTAAAGAGCAGATCTATAACGCTTCTATTTCCATTCCCATAAGTCCATGACTTGAAAAACCCGAGCCCATGCATAGCCTTGAAAGGCACCCTTATGTTGTTTAGCTGTTGATTGCTTTTCGAACGCCTCGCGAGAATAGGGGACGGGGTCAGGCTTGCGTAGGGTTGCCAACTATTTTTCAGGAAATTAAAGTAAATCTATCACGTACTATTATTTATTCTGTGCCATCACTAACTAGTATAAAAAAAAGGATTTGAAGAAAAAATAAAGTATTTGTACTGTTGTTTTCCTTTTGTTTCCATTTGTGTGTGAGCAATAAAGAATTTATCTATCTATCTATCTACCTATTTTCCAAATTTATTTATTTAAATGTTTAAGAACATATTTCTTTGTACTCTTGGCACTATTTTATTAATTGTTTTATAGCGCATTCAGAAATTAGCGTTGCGTTGCCTTTCACTTCACCCGAGTCTAAGTAGCATTCAGTACTTCAGAAATGAAGTCAACAGGAATATTCCGTTCAAACGCACGTATTAGTCGGAAATAAAGTATTTACCATACTTTATTATTATTAAAAATAATAAAGTATGGAAATGGAAAATAACGTAGGATACGTTATTTTAAAGTATGGTTGGCAACCCTAGGCTTGCGTAATGCCTTCCCCTCTAAAAACCCTCTGAGGATGTTCAATCACTACGGCTTGAGGGACCTTTAGTTTCTTTTTCGCTCATAAGAGTCCAGTTAAAATATAAATAAAATATTAGACAACATCACATAATATTGTTCAGATCCCAACGAAGTAGCTAAAGGACTCGTATTATGGAAACCAGAAACAACGACGGTACCACAACCATAACGATAGCGAACTTCGAAAAGAATAAAATGTATGGGATTGGGATGGAAACTTCGCTATCGTTTTCTTAATGTTACTTTGGCTGCCGTCCCTGACCCGACACAATATCGAAAAGTTCGTTTTCAACATTGACCCGACCGGGAATCAAACCCGGGACCTTACGAGTTAACGCCGCCCAAAGCACAAAATAAATAATGTCTGGCGTGCCCGCCACTCGGCTAAGCCAGTTACGCTGTAAAGTACGTAAGCAGGCAGCAGCACTCTTTCCAAAACAGAATAGAAACAATAATTTACAAAATCTTACCATTTAACAATTCTGAAGGTATCCTTCTTGGGCAAGACCTGGTCGATGTAGTTATCCAGATGAGGGTACAGCTCCAGCAGGCGCGCTCTTATGCCCTTCTGCACTGAAGACTTCAGCTGCTGCACACCGGATATGCTCTCCTTCTCATCGAACCTGGAATAGAGTGAGATGAACATATTATTTTTTGCGTGGTTTTTTTTTTGCTGGTTTGTAGATATTGGAGGATTAGGTTGGAGGCACATGGTAAGATGGGAAGTATACAATAGAAGCATGTAACATCGCCGACTGACTTCGAGTGCTTGGTATATACCAAGCACTCGAAGTTAGATAAATAATACATAATATATAACTGTCTCTGTGGTCTAGTGGTTAAGACAACCGGTTTAGACCCAGTGGTCCCGAGTTCGATTCCCAGCGGGGGATGACTTGATTGGTAGGGCTTGTTTGTCCGCCTGGCTAGCTACCACCATCTTATTTAGACATGTCGCCATAACATCAATGTTAGTAGCATTGTTGTGTTCCGGCAGCTAGAGATAAGATAGCCAGTGCCTCAGTAGTTGAGGATTCCGGGTGAAGTGCGCTTCCACCTTCGGCCTTATCATCATCACATAACATCAAGTGAGATAAGATATAAAAAAAACAAAATAAAAGATACTGCTACAGATTTATGCACAACGGTCAGCCAGACTCTTCAAGAGTGAATGCCTCAGTTGACATAATGCTGTTTAAAAATGCACCCAGCATGTATTTATTTTTTATTTTACAACGTAAATATCCTTTACTTTCATCTCACTAGAATTACCATACAACCGACGACGACCGTCGCGTCTTAATTGTATGTCGTAGACTGATTTGACATTAGGATTGGGACTATGGGACCATTGTCAAAATCAGGCCAACGACACAGACGTTTATAACATAATTTTTGAAACAGCATAATCGGAACCCTATTAATAATAATAACATTGTTGTAACAGCGACAGGCCGCCGCCGGCCGGAAGTTTAATTAAAACACCATTGCCTTTGCTGTACGTCGTTAATATAAAGTGTTTTTCAGTAAAGTAATTCACTAAATCGATTACTAAGCCCATTCCAGGCGTAAGCAATACTTGGCAATCGCTTTTAGTTCTGACCCTAATTTGCGACCCCATTACAGCCATTGGTGAATCAGACCAACTCGGTTAATATGTCCTGCTGTCTCCTGTGCCACAAAATAAGGAATTATTTTGTGCCTGTTCCTTCGCTGAATGGAAGCGCAGTTGTGTATCGTTGTGCCTTATTTATTGATAAACATAACAAAAAAACCGGCCAAGTGCGAGTCGGACTCGCATACGAAATTAACGTGGCGGGATCTTGATTTTTCCCAACAATTACAAAACATATGAAAGTGATATTTGATGACATGATTTTTCATTTAATTGACTTCATTTTGCTAGTTGCAGAAACACGATTTGCCAACTTTTATAACAGAGAAAAAAATATCAAAGTAACCTCTTTTAAAACAGATTTGCATTTTACAAGCTAACCAGACCGATTTAAACATCTTAATTTTCTTAGTAGATTAGTCTTAACACACACTTCAAAATTGTAGTTCATTTTTTTTAAATAATTTGTAGGTAGTTTTAATTTGAAGGGAAAAAAACAGATTTTTCTTATGGTACGGGGCGCAAACGCTCGTATCAAAACGTATGAGATTTATTGTTTAGCGGTGCGTCGCCTTAACAACATACAAAAAAAGTGAGCTCAAGATATTTTGTTAGTGAAACTATCCTTATAAACAATTGAATATGCGTGATGCGTGACGCATGCCGTCCGTGACGCCCGTGTTTTGTTGATCTTTTCCATTTTGAGCGAGAGGGAGGGAGCTATCCACTAAAGGTCAACGGTACTATCTAAACACTGTTGCAGGGGTGGCTCGGTGTTGCATATAGCAATTACCATGGAATATGGCAATCACTAAGTACAGTCAACAGCAAAGGTAACTAATGATTGGTTTTCATACCGATTTCAAAATATGAAATCAGTATGAAAACCTTCGAGTGTCTACTAGTACCTGCAGACTTTGACTGTAGTTATATAGAAAATACCGACTTACACTATCCAAACTTAATTTTGAAATCTAGTAACATCATCTACTTTTGCTGTTGACTGTACCACGACAAAATAATAAAGAGAGCCCAGAAGATAAGCTTAATACGTCCGTGAGTGGGGGTCTATGTTAGGGTTGCCACCCGTACTCTAAAATAGAGTATTGTCCTCTTTTTCATGTAGGCGTACTTTATAATCTACGACACCAATAAAGTACTTACGCTAAAATACTCTATTTACGTAAACTGACTCGTTACTGGTTATGAGTACTTATGAGACTAAATTAACTGGTATCCACACACAGCCACAAAATATTTGTTAAATGTCGCAAAGAGCAACAAAAAATAAGTTTTTAAGGACAAATAAATAAATACTCTTTTTTTAAGAGTACTTTTTTTGTTCTAAAAAAATGAAAAAATACTTTCTTCTTTCTAAAAAAATGGGGGGCAACCCTGTTTGCGTTGTTTGAGCGCATTTGTAGACTAAAGCTTGCCTTTTGCAGTCTCCTTATTTTCTGGTACCACCGTCCAGTACCTACTATTATCTATTCTATGGTACCATTTAATCAGTTAAACTATCTTAAAAAACATTAAGAGAGTAATCAAACCTTATTTATTTATAGTGTTATTTCCTACGTAGAAACGTACTACGTACCTCCCTATGATTCTTAAATTCATCCATAAGTTTTTAATCTCTATACGATTATAAACAACAAAAAAACTGTAGCGACACCAAAAGTCCGTTTACCTACTAATATGTGATCCTACTACACAATAGAAACTGATAGGTCATTGAACCTAAAGGTTTTTAAAAAAGAATTAGTTTATATTTTTAATTTAACCATTATAATGCTCCATGGTTAGTCACAAAAGCATTGTTTAATTGAGCTTAGTTACCTGCTTCCTTTGTGCTTATAAAACATATACTTAACTAACTATAACATCACGGAAATTTAATCTGGCCCCGCTTCAAAATGTTCTACATTTATTATACTTCCCTCAATAGATATTCAATTTCCCCTGATAACCGTAACACAATAAACAGGTTATCCTTATTATACATGTGAGGAAAAAACATTACAAATTGTTAATAAACGGCCTGCATGGGTACAGTCAGTCACGTAAGTCGCTACACTCTTTAATTTGTCGTTCCCCGGAGTCCCGCGACCGCCCGGGATGACACGGCGAGACGGCGGCGGCGGCGGTTATGTGGGATTCCCTTCCTCATGTTTACAGAGTCTAGTTGTCTACCACAGATATTTGGGTTCTCTAACAAAACACAGGGATACTCTCGCCACATTTTGGAGCTGGGTCACGGGGCAATTTCACACTAACGTCCTCAGCATATCCTACTAATATTATAAACGCGAAAGTTTGTAAGTATGGATGGATGTTTGTTACTTTTTCACGTAAAAACTACTAAATGGATTTGGATGAAATTCGGCATACAGAAAGTTTATAACCTGGATTAACACATAGGATACTTTTTATCCCGATATTCCCACGGGAACGGGAACCACGCGGGTGAAACCGCGAGCGGCCGCTAGTATACCTATATAACTAGCTGACCCGGCAAACTTTGTTCTGCCATGTAACGTACAGACGCTTGCACCAACCTATTCAAAACTGTCAAATTTCTTTAATACATTTTCATCCATATGCCTTAAACATTAACCCATGACTCCACTCCACCTGATGTTAAGTGGAAACGGAGTCCAGACGCAAGGACACTGGTACAGCGTGAAAACAACGCAGCATCAGTCACCCTCACCCTGCCGGCCCACAAGGTGCCTCTTCTCGTCTCGTTTGAAGGACCCCATGTCATAGGAAGGAGAAAATACGTGTGCTGGTAGACTATTCCATCTTTTGGAAGTGCGACAAAGAAACGTGTCACCAAATTTCTTTGTGCGCGATGGAATGTTCGAGACGTACAGCGGTGACTCCACAAATAAACAAAGAATAAGGTCCGAATAGTTATTCCGCGTTTTGTCTCTTTTACTCAAATTTGAAATGACGTTTACATGACAGAAACAAAACACGGAATAACTATTCGGACCTTATTCTTTGTTTATTTGTAAGGAGGTAAAAGTACAAAGTTTAGTTTGTGTTTGTTTGTGTGTACTATTCGTGGAGGCAAGACTCTTACCTCCAAGTCAAGTAAATCTGACGTCAAACAAAAATGGACCAAACAAACTTAGCCACTCTTTTTCACCCCCTTAAAGGTTGAATTTTAATGACTGACTAAATAGCTAAATAGCTACCTACCTATTTTTATTGACTTAGCTTCAAAACTGACAGTTTCATACAAACTTACACTCCCTCCCCCCTTTTATACCCCATTAAAGGGCGAATTTCCAAAAATCCTTTTTTAGTGCTCATCTACACTGTAAAAGGAAGCATGGTGCAAAATTTCAAGTTTCTAATCCTAGTAGTTTGGGATGTGCGATGATATGTCATTCAGTCGGTCATAAAGCCAGTTTTCCTTTTTACAAGTATATACTTAGAAGATATACTAGACCGAGCAGCCTTAACTCAATCCGCTCTGTCCTAATACTATTACTTACTTCGCTATTCGCGCCGTGTTGGGTGGCCTAACCGCAATTTCGTTAGTAGGTCGCTGCACTAGCTTCCACGTATGCAGTGCAATAACGCTTTCTAAAGCTAGGTCTACATTGTGTGTAGATTTTCTCATTCAGTATTCCGTAACATCAACACCACACGTATTATAATAAAATCGTAAACGAGTTTTTGCTCCTCTGATACGGTAATTATTATCATTATTCATTCTCAGAATTTTAATCAACATTTTCAGCTTCCTTTTTACGCCTGGTGTACCTCAAACCATTTTCAAGAGAATCGAGATGCCATCTTGTGAATTCTGAAGAAACGACACGGAATAAGGTATAAGGAATCGGACACAACTGGACTATGTGCCTCTATTCGACACGCCATCCATCCATAGCAGTGATACCACGAAGTAAAACCGGGTGTCTGTTTAAACTAGATACGGGTTTCATTGCGACACGCCACAGTCACCGCTAGGGTTGCCAACCATACTTTAAAATAACGTATCCTACGTTATTTTCCATCCCCATACTTTATTCTTTTTAATAAAAATGAAGTATGGAAAATACTTTATTTCCGACTAATGCGTGCGTTTGAACGGAATATTCCTGTTGACTTAATTTCTGAATTATTGAATGGTACTCAGACTCAGATGAAGTGAAACGAAACGCAACGCTAATTTCTGAACGCAAACAATAAAAAAATATTAGATAGTGCCAAGAGTACAAAGAAATGTTTTTACACACTTAAATAAATAAATTTGGAAAATACTTTATTTTTTTTCAATCTTTTTTTTTATACTAGATTAGCGATAGATTTATTTTTAATTTCCTAAAAAATAGTTGGCAACCCTAGTCACAGTACAGTGGTACAACGGAACATAACGGGAATGTTCACAACTATTTTGATGCTCGGATTAATTACTAGAATCCATTCCATTTATCCAATCATTCCCATTGCGTCGTTAGATTAAGTGTGAGTTATTTTTGACATTCGATCACACGTTAACGAAAACAAGAATTTATATGGCAAATTTTTAACTCTTCTCGTATATCACCAGAAGGCGCTCGCTGTTTCAATGCCATACTAATTTTCGTTTTTATAAACGTAATCGAATGAATAAAAAACAAAACTCACACTAGGCACCCCGATGAACCCATTTCTCCCACAAGCGTATTAACTTTCCGGACGGTTTCATCAAAATCAGCTCACTTTTATTGCCCCACTGCTGGGGCACGAGCCTTCC
Organism: Eudonia lacustrata; assembly: GCA_947562085.1. Taxonomy (NCBI): domain Eukaryota; kingdom Metazoa; phylum Arthropoda; class Insecta; order Lepidoptera; family Crambidae; genus Eudonia; species Eudonia lacustrata. Next base: position 9,254,118 of record OX387322.1, on the reverse strand, counting down.
CTATGGATGGACAGGGAGAACGGGCCATAAACCACCACGCGGGCCTAGTGCGGATTGGTGGTTGTTAACGACTGCTAATGCAGCCGGGACCAACGGCTTTACGTGCCTTCCGAAGCACGGAGAAGCTCGAGATGATAAATGATTGGTCACCCATCCGATGACCGGCCTTTGCGAAAGTTGCTTAACCTCAGCACTCGCAGACCGGGAGCGTTAACTGCTGTGCCATCGAGCTCCAAACCGGACGGTTTAACAGCACCATTATTATTCAGTTAGGAGAGAGACATTTAAAAAAACTAATCAAATCGAATCGAACAAAGACCTCAGAGCGAGCCCCTATTGCCTGTAGTCACATACCGTATGGGCTGTGCCTGTAGTCCGCTACTTCACTCCACATACACTCCACTATTACTACACACACAGGGTGCTACAATGCCATGCCGATGCCATACACGACTCCTTATATATACCTATATTGACGACCTCCTTGGTCGAGTGGTTTGTACACCGGTTTTCATGGTGTCGCCATCTCTGAGGTCCCGGGTTCGATCCCCGGTCGGGTCATTTAGAAATTATTGTTTTTCTAAATTGTCTCGGGTCTGGGTGTTTTCTATGTATAATAAGTATGTATTTAAGTATGTTTATCCGTTGTCTAGTAACCATTTAACGAGTTTCATAACGAAGCTTTTCTTGGGCTAGATAATTGATGTGAGTGTAGGAAAGTTTATTTTTATTTTTATTTACACAAATTTTCATTTTTGGTTTAAAAAAAAACTCGCTCAATAGACCCACATCAGGGTGCCTAGTTTAGAGTTTTGTTTAATTAATATACGTATTCATTCGATTACGTTTACGAAAATGAAAATTAGTATGGCATTGAAGCAGCGCCTCCTGGCGACATACGAGATGAGTTAAAACTTTGCCATACAAATTCTTGTTTGTTTCGCTAACATAATCGAATGGCGATTGAAACTAAATTAAGCTAAATTAGCTTCGAAAAAGCTGGGTGTGCTCAATAGAGCGGGACAGTATTTCACGCCGACGACCCAACGCTTACAACTATACAAAGCACAGGTCAGGCCTCACATGGAATACTTTTCCCATCTTTGGGCTGAAGCGCCCCAGTATCAACTCCTACCATTTGACCGCATTCAACGCAGAGCTGCTCGAGTTGTCGACGACGTGGTAACCTCTGGTCGGCTCGATCCACTGGCCCTGCGGAGAGACGTTGCGTCTCTGTATATTTTATCGCCTTTATCATGGGGAGTGCTTTGAGGAATTGTTCGGTTTGATCCCTGCCGCTGATTTCCTTCACCGCACTACACGCAATCGACTGGCTTTCCATCCACACCATCTTGATGGATGGCGGTCTACTATTGTGCGTTTTTCACGTAATTTTTTACCACGAACTTGTGTTGTGGAACCAGCTCTCAGCGGCGGTATTTCCGGACCATTACGACTTAGGGATCTTCAAGAAACGAGCCTGTCCCTTCCTTAAAGGCCGGCAACGCATTTACGATTCCTCTGGTTTTGCGGATGTCCATGGGCGGCGGTGATTGCTTCCCATCAGGTGATCCGCCTGCTCGTTTGCCTCCTTATAATATTTAAAAAAAAGAACCTCGCACTTGGCACCCAGATTGAGGTACGTTACGCAAGGCCACAGCGCGCACAGTGTGATACATATATGTAGCACTAGCTTAAGGTTACCTTACAGTTCCACGACGTCAATACACGGAGAACCGTGTATTGACCTCGTGGCCTCCGCAATTCAGCGTAGAAACGCTGAATTGCGAATTGCGTATATTTCCTGCGACCTTACAGTACATAACATGTAAGCGCAACACCAACACATTCAATGTTGGTAAACATCATTTAATTATAATCGACAGCAAAATATCAGTTTTAATTTAATTATACTCGTACTAATCCACCGTATTCACATAAACGTTTTTATATCATGTTTACTTTGCTTGTGGTGTTGTGTCGACAGAACCACAGAACCTACAGTCTACCTACAGTCTACCTACAGTCAGTGCCTTCACTCGTAGCACAAACAGAGCAGACTGCGACAAACCACAAGGTGTCACGCCACACCACACTACAAAGAGCCACGCGGCGCCACGCCACACCACACCACCACCGTATATTATTTATTATTTTCAATTACAACGTGAAGTGAAACAACAAAGCGAAAGGTGGCTCATTATTTATTATTCGTCCAATTTAAAATCGAATAACAGAATTCATATTTGAGCTGTATCTAAATGTAGGACCTTTTGAAATCATCTTCAACTGTGCCAAGTTGCCCAGTCAGGCTTATGTTATCGTGATTATGTGTGTATGTCTGTATGTGGTAACATAGTTTAATTGGCTCACATCACATCACAAAATAGAAGTGGAAGTGCCAAAATAAATTGGCGTCACATATGTCCCAAGAGATTGCGTCACATTTACATATATAATAGTAGGCTCGTCACATAACACAGTTAACGGACGTAACATAGGTAGTCAGCAGTAAGCCAGTATTAAAGCATTAACGCTTTTTTGACACATAATTTCAAACATTTCTGTTCATTTGTTTATTTATGACAGACACAATTACAGACCACTTTAAGAGCGTTTACGCCGCACACTAGCGCCGCCAATGAAAAAAAAAACATATCTAGTAATTAGAGATAGAAAATCAAATTATGCTCAACAAACTATTTGAATGTAGTAATTAAGCATATTTACGTCACCTAATGAACATCTGACATGTTATGGTTTAGTTAAATAAGACGTTACAGCTAAAAACGGCCACTTTTAACTATACCGCGGTTTTTTAATCTTTAATTTATTTAGTAACAAACAAACTTAGTATCTCTGCCATATGGTGCTTCCGGGCAGTTCCGGGGTTCTACGCTCTGTAACCTTATATGCCATATTAGGGATTATACATGTATTACCAAACAACCTGTATACATCCTGGGAATACATCATTCCCAGGATATTTCCGTATAAATAGCTACATATTGTTTTCCTTGTCACAATATCTAACACTAATGTTAAAGTATAGTAAGTAGCTCCTAGACTAGGTGTCTGACGTAGGTATACTAGAGTCGGAAACACTGCATTAACCCAAATAATATTGGCCTTACTCTGCAAACTACATAATTAGAACCAAGTTAATTACGCCAAATAGACTACACTTACAGAAAGTGTACTTATTAAAATTAAATAACTGTTTCTGTGGTCTAGTGGTTATATTAGGCCACCGGTTTAGACCCAGAGGTCCCGGGTTCGATTCCCAGCGGGAGGTACATGTTTGTGAACTCGGTTTGGTTGGTGGCTTATTTGTCCGCCTGGCTAGCTACCACTTCCTACAAGAATCTAAATACGGGTGACTTTTTATCCCCGTCCAAACCTTCTGAGATGACTCCCTTGTTACAAACGAGCAACTCTTACTATTGGACTGATACCTTATTAGGTCTCTTTATTAAGAGACACATACTGTAATACATGCATTGTGCACTGGCTGTATTTAAATTACCTGTTGTTTTCTAAAGTCTAATTACCTGTCTCGTAAAGTCGTAACGTGTTATATGAGTCTACCTAGAATAGACGTAGGTACACACGCCTGGCCTGCACATTCTGATGTGACCACATACTGTCAAATTTCCTCAAAAGACTTTGAACGTTATACATTTGGCTTAAGGTTGAATATTTATTGAAGAAATTTTACAGTTTTGAATAGGTTGATGTGCAGGTGCGTCTGTTCTGTATAGGGTTGCCAACCACTAACAATAACGTATCCTACGTTATTTTCCATCCCCATACTTTATTATTTTTTTAATAAAAATAAAGTATGGAAAATACTTTATTTCCAACTAATGTGTGCGTTTGAACGGAATATTCCTGTTGACTTAATTTCTGAACTACTGAATGATACTCAGACTCAGGTGAAGTGAAACGGAACGCAACGCTTAAATAAATTTTGGAAAATACTTTATTTTTTCTTCAAGTCCTTTTTTATACTGGTTAGTGATAGATTTACTTTAATTTCCTGAAAAATAGTTGGCAACCCTAACCATCCGTCACTTCACTTCATCGCATTCATTCGATCATGTTTTATGTCCGTAGTTATAACGATGATGCCAGTATTATCATGTTTTACGATTCAATAAAGTTTAAGTACTTACATACCTATAAAGGTGGTTTTCCAACTATCTACTACTATTATCCAACGTACATACGCCCAGCACATCAGACTACCACAAACTGACAATTATTTCCTCAATAGACTTTGAACTTTAAATACCTACATAGTTAGACATATAATTGAACATTTATTGAAGAAATTTGACAGTTTTGGCAATACTGCATTATGAGCTCGTTGGCAGTTAAGGCCCCCCTATGCATTTTGACATTTTGGATTACGGGGAAAATTGTCGCTTTAGTTCGAATACCGTGTAAGTTAAAAAATGGCGGTATTGAGATTTGGGTAAAAATATCGGAAGACACAATACAACGTCCTACATTTTGGTAACAAAACTAGTTTAATCGATTAGGTATACTCGAAAAAAAAAAGACAATTATTGCAAAGCCACCTAAAAATGTAAAACGAGATGGTGTTTTTCATGCAAAAAGTACCGTATTTTGACTTTCGCGGTGTTAGTTTGAACACAAAATAAGTAGACCTAAATGGTACCTACATAAGCTTAAAGGCCTATTCAAACCTGAGCGGTATTCGCTGCCGCTGTGGGTAAAGGTATATACCGCGCGGGTTTCGCTAAGGTATTTAGTATTAAGTTCCGCGACTAGAGCGACCTGGGTAGAAGTGCATACCGCGCGTTTTTCGCTTAGGTATTATAGTTAGTTATAGAAATGACTAACTGGCGAAAACTTCTTACATTCATGAGCGATACTCGAACACCGCGCGGTATTCTACCCACAAGGATAGCGAAATTCACTTAGGTGTGAACAGTAATATTACCGCATACCCACTCGGTTGTCTCTACCCACAGCGGCAGCGAATACCGCTCAGGTTTAAATAGACCTTTAGACCGAAGGGTTGCCAACTATACTGTTAAAACAGTATTTTACTGTTTTTCACTACATTATACTTTTTACTGTTGAACAAAAATAAAGTATAAGTACAAAATACAGTTTTCAGCATCAAAATGCTTAGCACTATAAGTGTTACACTTAGACGGTCACACATTTTTTTTTATTTAGTCAAAGGGCGCTCAGTGCAGCGCAGTCACAAAGAATTATAATAATGGAGTTTCATAACGAATCTGTCTGTAAAATACTGTTATTTTTTCTAAAATACTGTTTAATATTTTTCTTAGAGGTCTAAGAAGACTAAATATACTTTATTTCTTGTAAAAAAAGTTGGCAACCCTAAGCTCGGACCAGTGCGAGCGCAGCTGCTTTTACAAGATTCCGTGTCCGTGCGTGATAGGTTCTTTATGCGTGCGTAGCTCGAGCGCGTTTGTTTGAATTTATTATGGAATATACCTAGTTTGTGGTTTGAAGTTAAGCGACATACTCATGAAATTCGTGGTACACACGGCGGCAGATCAACCTACCCAAAACTGTCAAATTTCTACAATAAATTTTGAACTTTATCGTTTGGTTATAAGGATCAATATTTATTGGAAAAATTTGACAGATTTGGGTAGGCTGATCTGCCGCCGACTGTACATATACTAGACTAGTACCTATATATAAAACTATATATGAAACTATGCAACCTGCTATACATTGCTGTCCGTTAGTCTCGCTAAAACTCGAGATTCTCTCGAGTCTAATTTTGATTTTGAAATATTTGTAGAAGTTCAGGGAAGGTTTAAGAGGTGAGAAACATAAATAATAAATAAGTAACGGAAAATACTAAAAACGACAATTTAATTTTCCAATACAAAATGTTCCTAGCTATTTAACGATTTGCTTGTTTTGTTGTCATAGAAACTGTCAAAGCGGTATGAAGTCCGCCGGGTCAGCTAGTATAAAAATAAATACATACTTACCTATATTACAAATGGTAAGATCGACGTCCAATTTATTAATATGTTAATTAACACCTCCCAATTCAAATACAAAATAGGATCCAGTACAATGTAACAAAAGTACTTATGTGTTTGAAGATTGCATACTAAAAATACTTGCAACGGGAACCGTCAACCCTGCGCGTAAGCAAACAAGATGGCGGCCAATGTCACTAGTACACGTGTGAGAACGGTCACGTTTGTCAATACTATTTATATTATCCGACTTATCGGCTTTGCGTGACGTACATCGCCTGCACGCTTCATTATCGATGTACAACAAACATTGTATGGCGGGCAATGAAATAATATGAAAAAAAAGAGTTGTACTTAGTCCGAAACGCAAGATGCAAAACACTTTTAGCTACTTACCCATGTGATTAATTATTTGGTTATTATAAAATAAGTCACTTGCATCTACATACGTATAATCTAAAGAAGTTTAAATTTAAAGTGTGCATGGGTACCTATCTAAAATGTATTTATAGAATAAGCACTAATAGGTACACCTACATATCAATCAACAGAGTAGGTAGTAAAAAAATAATCATTAAGGAAAAATAAACCTTTTTGTTGTTTATAAAATTCACATTCTTTTTTTTGTGTTTGCTAGGAGTAAGTGAGAATGAGATGTAGGTATATCACGAATTGTTAAAACGTTATTTATCGCGATAAATACCGTTACATTTCACATACTTGTTGCGTATGGCACGTTCTTAGGGTTCCGTAGTCAACATTATAGTTTCACCATGTCTATCTGTCTGTCTGTCTGTCCGTCCCCAGCCTAGCGCATAGACTCTTAGTACTAAAAAAGCTTTAATTTAGCATGGATATATTAATCACGCTGACAAAGTGGTGAAGTAAAATTTTGAAAAATATTTTTTTTTAGGTTATCTCCTACACGTAAAGTGGGGATGCAATTTTTTTTCTTGTCTACCCCTAGTGTGGGGTGTCGTTGGATAGCAATTTCAAATATATTGCGGGTTTGTGGAAACAGTTTTTTTGATTGAGGCATCTGTTTGTGCAAGATTTGGTTAGAGTCAAGCCCCCTGCCAGCCAAATGGTTATTTTTAGATACGTGAAAAAATTCACGATAGTTGTATTTAAGACGAAGTTAAAAGGAAAACTATCACAGCTAAGTGAAGAAGACTTTACACGTTCACGAGTAACAGTCGACCAACTTATAAAATGTAGGTACTTGGCGCAATACATATTCCTCATTGGGAACTCCTTAAATAACGTTGTCAGGTGTGTGAAACCGGTAGTATCTACATTTAGGCCATCGTTAAATAAATGTTCATAAAAGCTCTTCTCAGAGTCCATTACTGAGATGGGCTACGGAACCCTACACTGCGCGTGGCACGACACGCACTTGGCCGGTTTTTTTATCAAATGATTTAACATACCACATTAATAAATCGCGATTACGGCCTTCGTTCGATTTCATAAATAGAGATTAATGGATAGATAATACTTTTATTTCAGCTCTATATTGACATTAAACACCTAATTAACATTGAACACAAAACTTAAATCAAAAACAAAGTTACAATATAGCGGACTTATCGCTTTAAAGCAACAACTATTAAAGTCAAAGTAAACACCAAGTATTTATTGCAATTCATGTGGTAATTAAAAATAGGTGTTAATTTCCTATTTCTCACGTACCAAAACATAATTATAAATCATATCATCTTATTATCACAAACAACAGATACCTATCAATTTCCTATTTCTCACGTACCTACCAAAACATAATTATAAATCATATCATCTTATTATCATCACAAACAACTTATACCTTTCAATAAATTGTGGAAATTATTAGACAAAGGTTTGTTTTTATATCCAGTCTTCTAACATAAGTTAGACAGTGATCTGTACCTCTACATAAGTTGTATTTTTTATCGAACTAAAGCTGACATTCACAAACGACTCAAAACATAGCCATTACATATTTATTTACTATTAATGTTAAACCAATCTTGTAGGCATCCACCCACAAAAGACGTCATTGCAAAACGCGTTATGTATTAAAACGTGATTAAATATTTCTTACTTTCATCTAAAAGGCTTAACTAACGTCGCTTGAGAAAAACAATATGTCTAAACACGTTTCTCGCATTGCTGGAAGTTTATGGCAGACGGCAAAAGGTCAAACATGACATTTTTACATCTTCGCACTTACTTGCTTTTTTCAATTTTACATCACGCAACACAAGGACATTTTTTTAAGGTACCTACTTAAATCATTTCTTTGTCGCACTACCAAACGCTGGAATGCTCTCCCATTCCAGCAGACGTATTCCCTCCTTTCTACATCATCATCATCATCATCCATCATCATCATCATCATCATCATCATCATCATCATCATCATCATCATCATCATCATCATCATCCATCATCATCAACATCACCATCATCATCAGCTCATTTTATTTTAGGTTCCCACTGCTCGGGCACGAGCCTTACCTATGGATGGATAGGGAGAACGGGCCATAAACCAAGCGGGCCCAGTGCGGACTGGTGGCTGTTAACGACTGCTAATGCAGCCGGGACCACCGGCTTTACGTGCCTTCCGAAGCACGCGGAGGAGCTCGAGATGATAAATTTTTGGTGCGATGACAGGCCTTTGCGAAAGTTGCTTAAGGCGACGCATTGGAAATTTACGTGGCGGGGATTTTGATTTTTCCCAACAATTACAAAACATATGAAAGTGATATTTGATGACATGATTTTTCATTTAATTGACTTCATTTTGCTAGTTGCAGAAACACGATTTGTTAACTTTTATAACAGAGAAAAAAATATCAAAGTAACCTCTTTTAAAACATAGATTTGCATTTTACAGGCAAACCAGACCGATTTAAGCATCTAAATTTTCTTAGTAGATTAGTCTTAACACACACTTCAATATTGTAGTTCATTTTTTTTAAATAATTTGTAGTTTTAATTTGAAGGAAAAAAAACAGTTTTTCTTATGGTACGGGGCGCAAACGTTCCGTATTAGATTTATTGTATAGCGGTGCGTCGCCTTAACCTCAGCACTACTGCGCCGTCGAGCTCCTCCTTCTACAACCCCATGTTGTAGAAGGAGGAGCTCCTTTAAGCGAGGTGTGAAGAAGAAGCAGCTTGCTGGTCAGCCAGCTGAGGGTAGACGGCTGGTAAGGCACAGTCCTGCTCCACTAGCTGTCCTGGCATCTGGACTCTGCTGCTGTTTACCATCAGGTGGAGCTAGGGTTGCCAACTTTTTTTTGACCAAATATAGTATTTTTGGAATCAGTACCCATAAAAAAAAATTTGTAGGTACCTATATTTAAAAAAATATTTATTTTATTTCATAACTGAATATTTGTTGCTGCTTTGAGCATAGGTTTTATTCTTAAGGAACGTTTCGTAGTTATCACAATCTAATTTTAAGTTGCAAAACACCATTAAGGCGGCGGCGGCGCACCGATAAACAATAAATCTCATACGGAGCGTTTGCGCCCCGTACCATAAGAATAACTGTTATTTTTCCTTCAAATTAAAACTACAAATTATTTAAAAAAAAATTAACTACAATATTGAAGTGTGTGTTAAGACTAATCTACTAAGAAAATTTAGATGCTGAAATCGGTCTAGTTAGCCTGTAAAATGCAAATCTATGTTTTAAAAGAGGTTACTTTGATGTTTTTCTCCGTTATAAAAGTTGACAAATCGTGTTTCTGCAACTAGCAAAATGAAGTCAATTAAATGAAAAATCATGTCATCAAATATCACTTCCATATGTTTTGTAATTGTTGGGAAAAATCAAGATCCCGCCACGTAAATTTCGTGCGTAAAGGGTGCGTAGTGCGAGTTTCATTCGCCATTCGATCACGTTAACGAAAACGAGAATTTGTATGGCAAAATGTTAACTCCTTTCGTATGCCGCCAGGAGGCGCTGATTTATGTTTTCGTAAACGTAATCGAACGAATACGGATAGTCAACAAAACTCACACTAAGCACCCATACCGATAATGGCTCTGTTGCGCTCGCTCTTTTTCCACGTTGTGTTCATCACAGAAAACTACAGTAAACATATAGTAGTTTCGCCTACTACTCGTATAATATAATTTTAAAATAATAGTAGTTAGACACCTAAATGGTAGGATACTTTAATATAGTTCGAAATTTTTAAAACGTTCAAAGCTTGTGAGTCGGCAAATATACTCCGCTCCACCTAGAGTTAGAGTTGCCAACCCTACATATAATAATATCACAGTCTATATAGTTCTTAATATTATATGTAGGGTTGGCAACTCTAACTCTAGGTGGAGCGGAGTATATTTGCCGACTCACAAGCTTTGAATGTTTTTAAAATTTCGAACATCATTACTCGGGCTCAGTTTGTTTGATAAAGTACCTATGCAAATAGTATAGACCAAAATTTGGACGGGAGCGGGATTGATACGGACGGATCGAGGATACACGATTCACGATAGCCTAATTGGTAGGGTGCCTGACCCGGATGTGCAAGAAAATGCGGATTTAATATACCAACAGTGGAACTTTTTTCAACGCTCATCAACCACCTCCAACTTCTTTTCGAACAGTCAACAGCTTCTGATGCCTTGAGGTGAAATACCTACCTACGTGTAGGGTTATCGGTTTTGTGGTGTGTAAACTAAACACGCAAGCAAACGCTTGATGATAAAGCATCGATGCCACCCACAGACAAAATACAATAAAGGCTTAGTGTTTTTTTTCTAGAAACAAGAAAATATTGTTTAGCAGATAGAATAGACTCTAGCCACTAGTGTCTAGTCTATGATCATTTTCACTTTAATAATCAGTTCAGTATTTATTAATAATAATTTTGAAACCCCGCACATTCTTTAAAGGTACTGAATTTTTAAATCTATATAAATAAAAATCAATTGCTGTTCGTTTGTATTGCTAAAACTCGAGAAAGGCTGGACCGATTTGGCTAATTTTGATTTTGAAATATTTGTGAAAGTTCAGGGAAGGTTAAAACGGTGAGAAACATAAATAATAAGTAACGGAAAATACTAAAAACGACAATTTAATATTCTAATACAAAATTATTTGTTTGTTTTGTTGTCATGGCAACTGTCAAAAAAATTCAAAATTCAAAATCATTTATTCAGTTTAGGCTACAAATAGCTCTTATGAACGTCATTATGCCATCGGTTCGTAAGTCTACTCTGGGCGGGAGATCTTGTACTGAGAAGAACCGGCAAGAAACTCAGCAAGTGTCCAGCTCTTTTCTCCCTTACAGCGTCAAAAATATTGGAAAATGCCCTATCATAAAAAGACACTTTCCATCACAAATAAAAACACAAAATATAAAGGACAATCAAACATATAAAAAAAAAACAAAAGAGAAGATATAATAATATCTACATTTGCAAAACATCAGTTACCAGTTAAAATTTTCACAATGTCATACAGCACTAATAAAGGTCAAAAATTGTCTAAGAAAAAAACAAAAAAGAAAACAAAATTAAACTATAGTTAATAATAATAAAAATAATAGTATGCAAGAACAGACCAGCCTCCACAGGCGGCACCCGTTCACGAGTATGACATATGAATCAGCCATCGCTTCACTCAACCATGTCTTAGGGAATGTAACGACCCGACGCACACGCCACCACCGCAGAGACACTAAAGAGAGCATGACACACTCAAGATACTCTAAATAAAAACCTAATGAAAAGTTTAACGTAACATAAATATTATTTGTAAACTGTAGGACATTGCTGATAAAGGCTATCATATCAGCGCTAAGATATTTTTAAAGTAATTATTGATCCCAATAAAATAAAATAAAGAGAGTTTTATTTTTTATTATAACCAAGCTGTTTTGTCATCTAAATATTCTTTGACTGTATAATAACCTTTCTTAAGTAAAGAAGATTTTACATGTTTTTTAAACTTATCTAAAGGTAAATCTTGTACAGTACTAGGTATTTTATTATAGTAGTGTATACCTTGCCCCAAGAAAGAGCCAAGAACCTTTTGCAACCTGAACAGTGGCATTACAAGTTTTTTCTTATTTCTAGTATTGAAATTGTGTACATCACCGTGTTTAGTAAAAGAGTTGATGTTGCAACGCACAAAAACTATGCAATTATAAATAAACTGAGATGCAACTGTAAGAACACCAATTTCTTTAAAAATATTTCTTAAAGTAGTTCGGGAACCTAGTCTATAAATGGTTCTTATTGCTCGTTTCTGCAAAATAAATATAGATTCAACATCAGCTGCTGTAGCCCACAGTAAGACACCATACGACATGACACTATGAAAATAGCTAAAGTAAACTGTTCTAGCAGTTTCAACGTCTGTCAATTGTCTAATTTTTCTGATAGCATAAGCAGCAGAACTGAGTTTACCGGACAATTTCGATATATGAGGATTCCATTGAAGTTTTGAGTCAAGTGTTATACCTAAGAAGACTGTTGAGTCTACCAAATCTAATTTATCACCGTTTATTCTAATATCAGTTGGTTCAGTTTTAACATTAGGTAGTGTAAATTTAATACATTTTGTTTTTTTTGCATTAAGCTGTAGATTATTAACAGTAAACCAACTGAGTACTTTTGCTAGAGCATTATTTACATCATCATAATTATTCTTACACCTATTAACATTAAAAATGAGTGAAGTATCATCTGCAAATAAAACAATTTCACAGAAGTTCTCCACAAAGAATGGCAAGTCGTTAATATAAATTAAAAACAGGAAGGGCCCGAGGATTGACCCTTGCGGAACTCCCATTTTTACAAGAGATCCAGATGATTTAGTTCCATTGATATCGACAGTTTGTGTCCTAGAACTGAGATACGACTCTATCAATTTAAGTGCAAAATCATTAAGACCATAGTAGTGCAACTTCATCACCAGAGTCCTGTGCTCAACGCAATCGAAAGCCTTGGATAAGTCGCAAAAAACTCCAAGAGCGTTCTGAGACTTCTCCCAGGCATCAATATATGTTTTATTAAAGCAACACCTGCGTCAATAGTGGAACGACCCTTTGTAAAACCATATTGTTTCTTATGTAGAAGCTTGTTTGAGTTAAAGTATGCCATTAATTGTTCGAGTATAAGTTTTTCATAAATTTTACTTAGTACTGGTAATATTGAAATTGGCCTATAGTTACTAGGGTCTTCTTTGTTTCCTGATTTAAATAAAGGTATAACCTTACTGAATTTCATAAGTTCTGGAAAGATACCCTTATTGATACAGTAATTAAAAATGTCTGCAAGATAGGGCGCAATAGAAAATATAATATTCTTAATTACCTTAATACTTATGCCCCACAAATCACTAGTGTTTTTCATTTTGAGTGATTTGAATGTTTTTATAATATTCATAGAATCAATGTATTCAAATTGAAAAGACAGATTAGATTTTGGTACATGTTTTTTGAGTAAAGATTGTGCAGCTTCTGGTGATGAATCTAAATTTGAAGTTGTTACTACTGGTATATTTACAAAATAGTCATCAAAAATATTAGCAATATTTAAATCCGAATTGACAAGGGTGTTATCAACTTTCAGAGTGAAAGTATTGTCCCGTGGTTTAAATTTACCTGTTTCACGGTTTATTATGTCCCAAGTAGCTTTAATTTTATTGTTAGAGTTTTTAATTTTGTCTTTAATGAAATTAGATTTTGCTAATATGCACACTTTCTTAAACATTTTAGAATAATTTTTTACATATTCTGTAAAACTTAGGCTATGGTTACATTGCCTCAAATTATATAACTCATACAGTCTATTTCTACTGATATCTACTGCTGTAGCCCAATCACAGAACTTAAGTTTTTGGGAATTTTTAATTGTTCTAGTAGTAAAAACTTGGTTGTATTCTGTTTTTATAAAATCAAAAAGATTACTATATAGTACATCTGGGTCATCATGTACAAAGGGTAACGCATCAATTTTACAAACTACATTATTTTTGAAACACTCCATTCGTTTCTTTGTTACTGGTTTACATTTTACTATTTTTGGCTCATCCTTAATATCAAAATCATAGGTCACTTTTAAACCACAATGGTCAGACGTAAGATTATCAAATACTGACTTAGAAACAGGGTCATAGTCTGAAAAAACATTATCAAGACAAGTGGCAGAATGTGAAATTATTCTAGTAGGTTCGAGAAATAGATTCATAAGATTAAAGCATTTAAATAACGCAACAAGACGAACACTCATTGAGGTAATTTCTAGAATATTTATATTAAAATCTCCACACACTAAAACAAATTTCTTTTTTAATTTTAATTTTCTAAGTACATCCTCCATTACTGATTCGAAAATACTGAAGTTGCCCGATGGGGGTCGGTACACACACTATTACGAAACTATTGAACTCCACACACGATAGTTCAATGTTACGCTCCACTGAAAGGTTTACAATATCGTTGCGATTTTTGTATTTAATATTACTTCTTACTAGTATTAGGGAACCGCCGTGTATGGCTGTGCTTCGCACGTACGCGCTTGCTCTTTGAAAATTGTTAACATGGAATGACGAGTCATGACTTCTTAGCCAATGCTCAGTTATACAATATATATGAATAGTCTGACTTTTTGCAAACAGTTCTAATTCTAAGTCCTTGCCAGCCAAGCCCTGAATGTTCTGATGGACAATATTAATGAATGTGGACTTGGCTTTTGTCTTAGACCTTAGTTTAAACCAGAGGTTGTTACCTTACTACTAGTTTTAAAAGTTTCATTAGTAGAACTACTAATGGTTATGTTATTATGTATAGACTTAGTTATAGCCGCTATAACTGTATCCTGTAAATTATAAGCTAACAAATTAGCTATTTGAGTCCTAGACTTCTTAGAAAGATACATAGTATCTGAAGTCAAACTAAAATTATTAATAAATTTATTAATATCAAAAAATAAAATAGTGTCACTATGACGACAAATCAAATTATATAATAATAAATTTAAGTCAAAAATACGTTTATTTTGTTTATTTTTTTTTTATTTTTTTTTTATTTTATTTTTTGTTAAAAAAGCTGTACGAAGTCCGCCGGGTCAGCTAGTATTAAATATGTTTTGGATGCTTAAATGCTTTAGACGCAAGCTAAGAACAAAATAGCTTGGTTTTGGTCATTCTCCTTTGACAGTTTATGGTATGTTGATGTACAGGCGTGTGTACATCCAAGCTTGATGAACAAATAATTTACTTACGGGAATTATTTAATGCATTTTTGGGAACACTTTTCTGAATATCATCCATTGTTGACCTCTTTCGTCACACTGACTATTAAACTATTAGTTATTCTGTGCTAATATGCTAATATCCGAATCCGAACAAATATGCCCTATTGGTAGTACCTATAGCAATAACGCAACAACACCTCGGTGGCCGAGTGGCAGAGCGCTCGGCCCGATGCCCGAAGGTCCCGGGTTCAATTCCTAGGTCGGGCAAAATGTATTTCGGATTTTTCGATGCATAGCCCGGGTTTGTGATCACCAACCCTCATTTGGCAAGCGTGGTGATTAAGCTATTACCCATTAATTGTAGCGATGACTTGAATTCAATGATGGAGGCCTTTGCCCAGCAGTGGGACAGTTATAGGCTGGTTACTTTACAATAGCGACGTTAACGATATAAGTACCTACTTCCTACTTAGCCCATACTTTAATTCTAGTTCATTCCGAATACCTAGAATACAGAGCGTAACTAATCAATATTCTTAAACTTTTCACTATGAAAAAAATCATATAATAGCTTATACTAGGTAGTAATAAAACATGTCTCAACTATACATTTTTTTAATAAAACCACTCAGATTATAAAAACCGTTTAAGTAATATAAAATATTGGTCTGTGCGGTGATTTAAAGAAACTGTTTTCATATAAATGGGTATTATTAATCCGTAAAGCAATAGAAACCATAGTGAATTGTTTAAAACGTAAACAACCTTTTGTATCCATTGTTTACTTTAGTCACAATACACATAATATTGTGTTATATTTATTGTGTGTAGTCATGACAGCATTGAGCTCTTTGTTTGAAAAATATTACGTATACCACCTACGTGTCACTAAAAACACGTAATGAGGTAGGTCGTTTAAATATCACTTACTTAGACGCAGTATATTCAAATACTATGTAGATATCGCAATATATACCTTAGGGGATTATTTATAGAAGCCTCTTTCGAAACAGTTTTTTTCAAAGTTGAAAGACTCATCTTTTATATTTCTATAACCCACACATTAGAAAAACTGTTTGTAGTAAGTAACATGATGTCAATCTGAACATTCCATTTACTTGCGAAATATGTGGCCGTCTAAAGGTCGCTGCATACGTAACGAGAAATAACTTGGACGGAACGTGAACGGGACGGTGACGTGACCGCCTCGTTCAAAACGGGAAAGTGGTGTCAAATGCATACGCACCGTGACAGTGACTCGGATCTAGCATGCTAGTGTTGTGAACAAAGAAAGATGAACAAAGAAAGATACTCCTCTTTTTAAAAAATCAATGGACTTGATACTTTTATTTTAAGTAAGTAGATTAATTTTCGAAGGGCTAGCGTAGGCCTGGCGGATTTCAAAAAATACAGAACTAAGCAACTTTTTATATCTACGAAATCCACCTGTCTCATGTTTACAACTTTGAAGGGGCTTGGACTTACACGTGCCTCTGTAATAATAAGCTCATCCCCCAGTCTGATTTTTCTACATTTATATCATGAAGTAAATGTAATATAATAATTGTAAAGTTATGAATGCAACAAATGTAAGTATTTTACTGTTTTCAGTGAATGATAATTCGACTGCAATTTTACGCCACAGATAATTCTTGTACTTTGAGTTAGCAAAATTATATAATGGGTCACATCCAGCCATTATAATTATATAATTATATATAATTACGTATAATTACATAATGGCTGAATGTGACCGTACACACTCGATTAGTTTTTCGTCGTCCATTTTCGACACTTAACAAAACCACCATCTTAACAAAATCTTATCTATAAGGCGTTACTTTAATGATGGTCTTGTTATTACCTATTACACCATAACCCTACGTCGACGACCTAGATAGGACAAAACATTATCGCTATCGATGCCGATAGAGCTAAATACCAACCTAGAACTGATGTTATGTAATTGAACCAATTTAGAACTAGCTTTAATAAGAGGCGAGCGAACGAGGAATTACCGAGACTATAGTATGGTGCTATTCAATTTCATATTCTGTAACTGTAATACAAAGCATAAGTTTAGTAAATACTTTTCTACTTAGTAAGTAAAATGTTAACTCTAGCACTAATTACCTATAGCTAGACTCAAATATAACCGATCAAGTAAAGATAAACTTGAAAGATAATGTGACAGAAGACAGAAAAGGTAAGGTTGGTCATAAAAGCAAATTTTTCGAATCCTTTGTAACAAAAATAGAATTTACACCATAAATTGAAGGTACCGAAGTCATTGAACACCATAACGATGACACGTCAGAAAGTTTCACCTTGAGCGGCGTGGATCGATCAGTTTGCGACGTTTAAAGTTAACTAGGCTCTTAAAGCCATTATGACTTGACCTAAAGGACAAAATGATGGAAAGAGTAATAGTATCTAATCAAATACAACAAAGTCTAGTTTCGGACGCTTTCATATATCATCATAAAGGTATTCTTTCGATCATGATATGATATTTCTTCGTTTTCTTCAACGGCAAAAGATTGATGGCGCAAATATTGTTGCTTGACACCATTTCATTTTGCACCAAAGATCTTTGTTTGTTAACGATGCCAGGCCAGGCGCACTCCGCGCTTTAAGCACCTATGTATTTATAAATTTATTTAAACTTTTGCAACATAAATATAACATGTCTGAGGCATTCTCTGCATAGTATGTTATGTTATGTATAAAGCTACAAGACTTGTACTATTATGTATTCTGTGACGATGCCTTCAGAATTGTTTTTGATCCTAATTTAAATATGATAATAATTTAAAATTGTGCGTTCGACTTTAGTTTTTGGGAAGGAATGACATTGCCAGAAAATTCTTAAATAGTAAAACTACGTAAATGGACGATTGTAAATAATGCAGTAAGGTTAAAATTTCATAGTGTAGGCATTTTAAAGTTTAGGAAATCATTTAAAATTTTAAGTTCACCCGACATAACTCATGCATAACTCATCATGAGATACAAAAATCGCACTACTGTATATATTCCACTTTATTATGCATAGAGGGAAACTATCAAAGCCGTACCTATTTCGTTTTAAAGATTTGTTTGTCTAGACTCTAGAGTCTAGACGATCTATAAGTACCTATTTTCTGTGGCTTAATTGGTAAAGGCGTTGATATATTTCCGTATCTATCTATCGTCCGGCTGCATAGCAAGCGTAACTATATGCAAAATTGCTAGGTTACAGCAATTTTCAGCATTTCGAGCCTTAGTGTGTTATAATCCGTTTTTCTTCAAGGATTACAAAATATGAATAATATTTACACGTAAACACTTGACTGGGTAAACTTTTAAGTCTATGCTCGTTTACAAAGCTTTATATATTTCGGAATCCTATAGAAACTTCGTAGTTAAATATTTTGCTAACCAATTAGTCAATTCTTTTGAAACTTTACGTTTATATGCTTAAGGAAAATACATATTAGACAGACATTTTTTTTGTTAGCCATTAAAATTCAATAGATTTCTGAATAAATATTCTTCAAAACTTCTATGTATTATAATAGTTTTTTTTTATTTAACAAAAGTTAACCGTGTCATTATTGTACTGTACCTGTAATATGAATGACAAATTTTGTCTCTATGTTTTGTGGAGGCTTTTTAATTTTCATGTAAAAAATTAATTAACTTACTTTTATTATTAATAATTTATTTATTTACCTATTACTATTATTTTATTCTTTTCTCCATCAGAACCTAAGCCGCAAAGCTAATTACTATCCACTATTGCTTAACATTCATAGCATAAGAAGAACCGCACGCCTCGTGAGCTCGTGACACCGTTTTTGATACGAACTGCTGGCACTGCCAAAATGAGTGAAATGCCCCTTTATCAGCACCAGCGTCTGTACGTATATTAGCCTACAATATCCTTCGTCATTTTAAAGTAAGAGTGAACAGGCAGCTTCTGGGCTAGCTAGGCTAGGTCTATTCATGTCGTAGACCTTATCTGGTCCTGCCAGCCTTGATTGACATCAAGAGCAAACCCATTTTTTATTAAAAAACAATAATTAACAATAAACAATATTGTCTAAACAATAAAACAGTCATTATCAACGATATACCTTTGCTCCCGACGACGTCGAGTGTGTCGCTACGTCGAGTTTCGTTCGTTACAGTGCGTGGCTTTGAATACGTCGAGTCGTGATATTTAAAGTACAGTCACAAACAATTTCTAATAAAACTTAACTCAAAATGTAATTTTTATTTTTTTATAACGTTGACTGATAAAAATAACTTTTTTATACATAATTGAATTGAATACCTAATACCAATTGATTCAGTGAACAAAGTATCTAAATTAAGCAAAGAAAAAGGTATATAGATAATACTGTTAGCTAGATAAAATTAGCGGTCTCTTCAAACGTGAAAAGGAGGAAAAGAGGGTAAAACCAAATATACATATATCGCTGGTGAAAGAAAGTTTTAGTCGTCTAGGATTTGTCCTATGGAACTGTCATGTTTTTAAAAATCCCTTGGTAATTAAACTTTTTTACTTTACGCTCGTACGCAGCAAACTTGAAGCCGATAGTTGTGTGTGGCACCCCCATGAAAGCACCTACACCCTGATGCTTGAGAAAGTGCAGAAGGCGTTTTTTGAGGTACTTTTACAAGCGCGTCTGCAGTTACTATCCTTATTTATATCCCACCTTATTTCTTCTGGGATATCTTGGATTTAATTCCCTCAGAGCACGTAGAGCGAAGGACCAAATACTTATCGGGATTAAAATACTCCGTGGTCACCTTGATGCTCCCGATCTTCACAAGAACTTAAGCCAGCTGTATGTCCCAGGGCGGTACGTAAGCCGGCCGCGCGCCCGCACCGCAGCGCGTGCTTACTCCCCTCTATGCCGCATAGATACTAATTCAAATCAATGCACTCCTGGCTGATCCGCCTGAATGTGATGTGTATGCGAATGGATGGAAGGAGGTCTTAAATATGTGTATATTGTTTTGCGAGAAAGATGAGTGTGAGACTACCTGTTTGTAATTTGTTACGTTACTTATTCTTTTCTATTTTTGTTATTTCTTTTATTATCCTTTCTACTATTTAATGTAATTGGTGTTAACCGTTGTAATCTATCTATATGTATAAATAAAAATGAATCACTGAAATGTATGTATGATTTTTTAAAATATCAATTCATGATATGAAAAGTGAGCGAGTAAATTTGACAGAATGACGTGATGACGTACAGTTCTTCTGTCAGCAAGAGTGTCTTTCAAACGGACAATACGTCATAATTAACGTGACCATACGTCCCGTTTTGAACGGGACCGTCCCTTTTTACGGTTCTCCGTCCTGGTGTCCCCGAAAAAAGCTTCGGGACGCAAAATTGTCCCGTTTTCCAAAACCGGTCCTTAAGGCAATGTTGATAACAAAGATAAACAATAAAAAAACGTGCCAAGAATTTTATTCGTATTTAAAATCATCACCAGCTGCATAAAAAATTTGTTTATCTGAAAAATATAAAAATAACTGAGCATTTATTTGAATACTTTTTAAATTTGTAATAAATACCTACTATTTTGATAAATAAAATAAAACTTAACAAGAAATTAGTTTTTTTTCACTGAAAACCTACCAATTGTGTACATAAACCGAAGTCCCGTTTTGAGTAAAAAAATAAATGGTCACGTTAGTCATAATACATATGACATGGTACGTCATATCATATTATCAATCAAATAGAATAACCGCTTCTTTTGCAAAAGTAATATCGGTGTTTCGTGTGTTTGAAGGTTTATTGTAGTGTTAAACGAGTATATTGGTTATTGATTTACAGAAAATGACACCTGTGAGGCGTCAAACTATACATATAAAAATCAATAGCTGTTCGTTTGTCTTGCTAAAACTCGAGAATGGCTGGACCGATTTGGCTTATTTTGATTTTGAAATATTTGTGGAAGTTCAGGGAATGTTTAAACGGTGAGAAACATAAATAATAAGTAACGGAAAATACTAAAAACGACAATTTAATTTTCCAATACAAAATGTTCCTAGCTATTTAACGATTTGTTTGTTTTGTTGTCATAGAAACTGTCAAAACGGTACGAAGTCCGCCGGGTCAGCTAGTAAGTAATAAATAAATAAAAAAATAAAAAATGCAGTGCTGAGCTCAGTGCTGTATTGACATACCTACCTATGACGTCATTCGACCAGACGCCCGCCTGACGGCAAACGTACTCGATTAAACATAAACAATTTTGTTTTTTACTTCAAATACCTATAGCAATCAGATAATAAATAACATCATCTAGCATTTAGTTAATCTGCAGACTTTACCGCCTCTGATTAACATCAAAGAAGAGATTTACAAGATTGTTGACTTCTATGTAATCTTACATGACTCACACTTTAATTAAGAAGCGCGAATTGATTTATAATTTAGTATTGATATAGGAAACCTACATTACCTATCAAGTATCAAGCAGTATTGGGCCAGTGTAGGCGATTGTTGAATTTGTTTTAGTTTTTGTTTCTACTCTAGCTATACAAGAAAGATCGATCATCAGATGAGGACCAAAAATGTATCACCTCGAGCTTATCCGTGCTTCCGAAGGCACGTAAAGCCGTCGGTCCCGGTTGCATTAGCAGTCGTTAACAACCAACCAATGAGCACTGCACTAAGCCCGCGTGGTGTGGTGGTTTATGGCCCGTTCTCCTTATCCATCCATAGGGAAGGCTCGTGCCCAACATGATGATGTGGGGAATTTTGTCCCGGTCCCGACCTTGCCAAATGCTATTGTTTATGTGGATATGTGGTAAATGCTGGGCTCACCAGCAGTGGTACGTTTAAAGGGTGATTGATTACGTTCTTTTGAAATGTGTGTATCATGTTCGGCTACTACTTATGGTTTGTTATTTTAATAAATACCCATGTATAATTACAGGGAGAATTTTCCATGTGTGCGTAGGCTAAACCTGAAACTTTCGAGAATCCGTAACTTTTGCAGTTTTAGTTTCTGTTTCATCAAAATCGGGTCCGATACTCCATTGAGTACTTTTCGCTATCTACAAATGTATATAGTTTCGGATTTCACCATACACGTAGAAAACGGTAAATATATTGTATTTTATGTCTACCATTTTTTTTATCATTAACATTTTCAACTAATTATTTTAAATTAAACATTTTGAACTTATTGCTCTCATGATATAGTGAAAAGACCTGTTTATTATTTTAATTATAAACTTTGAAACGTATTTAACGTTTACGTAGTACCTTCTTTACTTCCGGGAGAATTATAACGTAGTTATTTTCGTTACAGAAAGCTAATCGCATGAAACCTTACAGTACAGACGCGACGGAGTAAGTAGAGATTATTATTTCGTACTTAACTGTACTATTCATTGAATCAGCTGTTAGCTTTATTTATCTATCTATGTAATAGTACGTGAAGCAAAAACTTTGTACCCCTTTTTACGAAAATTGCGCGGACGGAGGAGTATGAAATTTCGCACATTTAATAGTTTATATAGAAAAAAAGTGCAGATGCTAATATCTTTTTTTAATTATGCATAAAAATACATTAAATGAAATAAACATTAATTCATACATTTTTAAAAAATTTCAAAAATGGAAGTGGAACGGCCGAAATTTATCAATGCCAATCCAAACTCACATTCTATCTTTTTTAATTTTTTATTGCTTAGGATACAAATACAATCCGTGCAGCCTTAATAAAATATTGTTTCAAAAATGGGATCGGAGGAAACTAAGTAATAGGGGTTAATGAGAAAAACTACATTAATGCATTGAAATGAAACAACTTTTACGGATCTACTCGCGTTTATTTTACACATTACTTATTTTATTCACGATTTTTATTCGTATTAAAATCGGAGGAATAATTATGACATCTACATTTGGAGGTCCAAGAAGGCGGAGCTTTTTTTATTAGCTCTATCCCCTCGAAACAATATTTTAGCTTTAGTTATTATTCTATTATAAGTGGGCGCCAATTATGAATTGACATCTATTTTGAGATCCAAGATAGCGGACGTGATTTTTAAAAAAAAGGTAATATGAGTATCCTTTTTTTAAGGCTTTCTTGGGTGCCGATTATGATTGACTTCCGTTTCGAGACCCAAAATGGAGGACGTGCTTTTTTAATAAAGTCAATATAGGTATTGGCATTTCGCAAGATTTCGAAGGCGATGTCACATAACCACAGCGGAAAAACTAACAGTTTTTCCGCTGTGGTCAATTGGTCATGTATAGTCAAAATATTAAACAGTACCTTCACGTCTTCTTTAAAATTGAAATGCTACTAAAACAAATAATCTTATATATCTTAAGCTTCATCATGCAGCTTCATCATTCAGCCGAAATAGTAAACAGCGTTTTATAAAAATTACCGTTTTATAAGAATTTCGACCACTGGGCGACCACTAGTATATTTAATTATGAAAAACTTACAGCACAGTAAAAAAACGCATTCAGCTGTATTCTGTAGAAACGTTTTAGTATTGTGTCGGAAGCCTGATTTTGAACAGAGAGATCGAAGAGCTAGTGACCGAGGCTAACATGATTGCATGGAGAAATCCAATCAGCCGGACAGATATCGGCTTAGAATATCGGGATAAGAGAGAAGGACAAAATGAAATGAAAAAATGAAAGAGGAGAGTTGGGCGTCCTAGGTACCGCTGAAAGGACGAGTACACAAAGATTTAAATCTTTCTAGGTGGGGTCCAGAACGACAAGTGGTCTGTGATTTGATTGCACAAAGTAAGGAAGAAGGGCGTCGCTGTAGGCCAAGATGCACTACGGGTCGCTAAGCCAGCGGAGGGCGTAAGTAAGACTGATTTTGACATTTAGACTATGGAAAAATGTCTGAATCGAGGCTAAGTTAAGAGGAAACACTAAGGTCGACTGAATTAAAAAATATAAGTATATGAAAAGTAGACAAAACCAACGTTTCGTAGTCCCCTGATTCCTTCTCCAAAACTGGACTTATTTAATTACTTTTTTTTATTAAAAATTAAAGAAAGGCATTGCCTGTTTTCCTTTTTTTTATAAATTAATTATTAAAAAAGATATAATAAACCTTTAAAAACCTTAAAAATTGGCCATGTTTTCTGTGTTTTCCAAATTTGACGAGATTATAGTATAAAAAAAGCAAAACATAGGGACACAGCCAAAGCCTTTCTTTAATTTTTAATGAAAGAATCAATTAAAGCGGTCCAGTTTTGTTTGGAGGAGAAATCAGGGGACTCGGAACGTTGATTTTGTCAACTTTTCAAACATATTTTTCAATTCAGTCGACCTTAGTGTTTACTCTTAAACAACACACACAATATTTCCATTTGATTATCTTTTGTTTGAATTTCATTCTGCACTCCTTCATTAGAACCAAGTGCTTGCACACCAGACGATCACAACCTGTCAAATTTCCTCAATAGATTTTGAACTGTGTGTGTATGTGCATATGGTTGATCATTCGTTGAAGGAATTTGACATTTTTGGATAGGTTAATGTTCAGGCGACTTGTACCAAAAGGGTACCAAGCTTTTTCTTCACGTAATCTTTCCCAATTCATTATTGCAGCACCCGACAATCACATAAACAGACTTATATTTCATCCACACACAACACGATAATTATGTTTTTTAATTTAAGATTATTACGCTCCGCTGATTCTTCGCATATATTTCACAGTCTATTTACAGTAACTGCATTGCTGACGCGCTTCTGATGCAAAACTTCATGCAACGAGAATTTCTTAAGTTTCACTGAATGGTAATACAGGATTTTTTTTGTAGTTTCTAAGGGGTAAAACGCTTGGCCTCATATCACTTAATGTTAAGTGGTAACAAGGCCAAAAGCGGAGGGGTTTTTCACCCGAACTCCTCAACTACTGAGGAACTGTGGCGGTAGCTAAAGTAACATTAAGAGAACGAAAGCGAAGTTCGAAAAGAATAAAATGTATGGGATTGACATAAGATTGACCACGTGATTTAGCGCGGCTTATGTCAATCCCATACATTTTATTCTTTTCGAACTTCGCTATCGTTTTCTTAATGTTACTTTGGGTGCCTAGCGCGAATTGTATACCTTTCGAACATGTTAACGAAAACGAGATTAGAGTGGCAACATTTTCATTGTTCTCGTTTGTCACCACGATAGGCATGCTTCAAGGAGAATACTTTCTAGCACTAGGTACTCAGATGTTTAAAAAGTAAAAGTAGGTAAGTACTTCGTCTACGTGAATTCCCCTATATCCCGTGACAGTGATTTCGCCACTACAGACAGAGCCAGACCCAGAACAGACAACACACAAATATACCCTCATACATAGCATAGTTTTATATAAATTGTATGTATGTTAGTCTGTAAGGTATTTATAATATAAGCCTCTATGTAACTTACCATCTGTACATAATTTGTTGCCTGAATTAAATGACTTCTATTCTATTCTATTCTTACGGCACGGATCTCGGAACAGCTGATGGGAACAGTTTTTTTTTAAAATACCTAGCACGGCAAATGACTCCATAGAAATGAAGTTTAGACGCGAAGACAACTGGTGCAGCGTGAAAACAACGCAGCATCAGTCAACCTCACTCTGCCGGTCAACAAGGCGCTTCTTCACGCCTCGTTTGAAGGACCCCATATCATAGGAAGGAGGGAAAACGTGTGCTGGTAGACTATTCCAACTTTTGGAGGTGCGACAAAGAAACAAGTCACCAAGTTTCTCTGTGCGCGATGGATATGTGTGACAGTGAAGCGATGACTCCGGAGAGCAGCACGTGTACTCCTATGGAGGAAGAGAGGAGGTGGGATAAGGTCAAACAGTTCTTCAGAACACTCGTCGTGGTATAAGCGATAGAAAACGCTGAGTGACGCTATATCTCTACGCAATTGCAGGGGTTCGAAAGTATTGGTGACCTTTGCATTCTGTCTGACTGAGCGCAGCTGTTCCATTTCATTACCGAGAAAGGGTATACGTTGCTCGGTATGTAGGAAGCTTACCTCCTGCAGTCAGTCATTATGTGCCTACGGGACCAACAACAGAACATTAATTTTAACACATACAAAAGCATGACCTTTAGCAGAGACAAACAAGACACAACAACGCAAAAACCTTGTAAGTTCTAAGACAATGACTGGTGTAAGTTGGTCGGCACACCCGCCGTTCATATCATAACAGATTGTGTAATACTGTTACATAAATGTATGATTTACCAAAAAAAACACGTTCATATAACAACAACATTAAACAGCTAACTTTTCTGTGTCAAACACGAGACATTGCGATTGCGAATATACGAGTACCTAACTGGGTGCCAAGTGCGAGTTTCATTCGCCATTCGTTAACGTTTCCGTAAACGAGAATTTGTATGGCAAAATGATAACTCTTCTCATATGCCGCCAGGAGGCGCTGCTTCAAGGCTATACTATTTTTCGTTTTCGTAAACGTATTCGGATGAATACGGATAGTAAACAAAACCCACACTAGGCGCCTGTAGTCGTCTGCCAAGTAGGAGTCGCGGCTAACTTCATTTTTGACTTACTGTTGAGTAAGTAAAATATGGAACAAAACCAGCTAAGTGCCTACTTGTGTGCTTAAAAGCGAATTAATAATAAACACTCGCACTAGTACTATTAATGTATACAGTATGCTTGGTAATGCCTGTATAGTCCCAAATATGGCAGATACGGTACCGTGCATAAACCCCGGAATTTTATGAACATTTCTAAAATGCACCATATAGCCGAGGTATTGAGGTAGTTTATTACTAAGCCAAACTTGCAAAGTTTCAAACCTAGGTCTATCTAATACATTGTATTAGTCGTCAGCCTCATGGTCCAACAAAAACCGAAATTAAAATATGTCAGCTACATTTGAAAGAGTAAATTTACATAAATATGATTTTGCATGTTGTCACGAGTGTGTGTGTTTATGTTTGGTTACATGGCTAAGTTTCGGGATTATACACCCTTTACCATCCTGTATCCAGTATAGGCATAAACACAATGGCGATTAAATTAAAATCAGGTAAGCAATGTTAGAAAGTAACAAATGATCTGATAAAATTCAGAGAACAAAAGACAGTTACAGTGCTGTGAATAGAGAAAGTCCATTATCTGTCCTTGCATCATTGCGGATGAGTATAAAATGCACTTTCACTGAAATATTCTTGTGCTTTATACGTTTTTAGCCTGTCTTGCGTGGTGTAATGGTGAACATTAAGGAAGAGAAAGTCACCTCATTGTCACACGAGATGTTAGGACAACTAGACACCTGTACATTAAAATAGTTCCTTTTGTCCAAGAGTTAGATAATAGTAGAAAGAACGATATTATATCAACGCCAATATCGCAGATATCATAGCAAGCAGATACGAGCATGCTAGTGGAGTGTCAATATACCAGGCCATTCTCAGGTCACCTACTTAGGTATAGTCGACAATGAAATTGCTTTACCATCTTAGAAGTGAATTTTGTTTGCATTTAATAAAAAGTTCTATTTTTGTATAAAAGACCAAGTGACAGATACGTTGTCATCATTGACAATGAGTCTTAGCGAAATTTTATTGTAATGGAAGTTTTTGTCAAAAGTGATAAAGCAATTTCATGGTCGACTATACAAGGAGCAATGTAGCATTTTATGAGTAAAATAATTTTTGGAATCGGACTAATAGTTTCAAAGTACTTCCCACAAAGAAACACACAATATTAGTGTAGATTCATCATCATCATCTCAGCCAAAAAAGACGTCCACTGCTGGACAAAGGCCTCCCCCAATGATATGAGGGGTATTTGCCGTAATCGCCACGCTTGGCAGGCGGTTTGGCGATCGCAGTAGGTTAAGGGTAACCTCAGAGAGATGCTGCTGCCCATCCTCTGGAATGGTCCCTTAGTCGGCTTTTACGACACCCACGGGAAGAGATGGGGTGGTGCAATTCTTTATCCCCGGCACCACACAGGGGGTGTAGTGTAGATTACTCTCTTTAAAATCGAGTAGGTAATTATTAGTATGCAATATATGTATTTATTATAATTCCTCGCTACGATATTTTCATACATCCTTAGATTATTATTCTAAGCATACATCTTATTCTTTGATTCACAACTGTGACTGAGTGGCCTGATTCTGCAATGTTTTCCAAATGTCAAATAAACTAAAGCAAGTTTCAGCCTTAGAGCATTAAACCATTTAATGCTCTTAAACCATTTAAACATTAGAAGGTTTCAGTCGCCATTCGAACTAAAACAAAAATTTGTAAAAACATTTTAAACTCTCCTTGTTGTTCAACAGGACGCCCTGGTTCTATGCCATACAAATATTCGTTTTCGTTAATTTGATCGAATGCTGAATGAAATTCGCATAGGCATCCCGGCCACTTAGATACGAATGTGGACTTTGAATGGTAGAATCGGAGCCCTGATGGAATAACGAAGTAATCAACAACAGGATAATACTGAAAGAACTGAAACCGATATCCAACCGACGACGAATGACGCAAAATGAAGGATACCTTCCAACTACAGATTAATATACCTACCAACAATAAGTATGTGTATGGGTAATTCTGTGATGTGGGTAAGAGAAACGACTTGAAAGGATCAAAAGCCAGAGTTCTAGGTATATAAGTCGCTTTAAATATGACTTAGATATTCAACAATTTGTGGTACCATAAAATTTGTAGGTATAATTTTTTGGATAGAAACTAACATTACCTAGGTACCACAACCTTTATAGTAATGTTACCAACCTACATAATTTGATGTATAGTATTCTGGTGTCTACTAGTACATTTCGGCACAGTTGCTTGCGTCATAATTATCACGAATGGCTATAATTACTCTAATGATAATTGGTAGTCCAAAAAGTTATACCTTATACGAAGCAATTGTGCATTCGAGTGGCATATAGAGTGTCGTATACTATATTATAGTAAGCAGTGTCTTGAAACTGTATCAAAATGCTTGGTGAAAGTTAACAATGTTATGAGGAGTTATTATTTTTAGCACCCTGGCGAGTTGGTGACAACTTGTCAACTTGTCACCAACTCGCCAGGGTGCCAAAGTACTGCCTGTGTAAGTTTTTGTGTATTTGTTCACAATAACAGAACGAGAATTTGTATGGATTATTTTTATCTCTTATTCTTTGTCACCGGATGGCGCTTCAATTAAATACCTACTTCGTTTTTGGTAACGTTATCAAATAGACGAGAGATTCCTAAAATAGGTTCCATCGTTGCACCCAAAGATACCGTGCGTGGGAATGTCAGAAAGGTTCTGCATATCAGTTATTTTATACTCTCGTTTTAAATTGCAATGTCTTTCATTTGTTGTCATTTGATTTGGGGTTTCACAAAATAAAAGAGATTTCTTGAGTGTTCCGAAGCCTAGGTAGTTTTAGGAACCGCTGAAATAGACAATAACACTCACATTAAGAACTCTGAGAAAATACGGACAAGGCCAGCAGTGGTGGCAAATGTGAATATTCACTCGACACTTGGCAGTCTGCCTGCTATGCAAAAATACTCGTAGATATACACTAATTTTAAATTATCGAGGAACAAGATTCCGCATCAGTCATAGGCCATGGCCGTCACTTTAATAATTTGACAAATTCGAAAGATCCATGTACTTTATTACAAGATTTGCTACCGTGAGACGTTGCCTCAACATCATCATCAGCATCAGCGTATAGTATAGTCGACCATGAAATTGCTTTATCACTTTTGACAAAAACTTCCATTACAATAAAATTTCGTTAAGGCTCATTGTCAATAATGACAACGTATCTGTCACTTGGTCTTTTAAACAAAAATAGAACTTGTTGTTTTATTATATGCAAACAAAATTCACTTCTAAGGTGGTAAAGCAATTTCATTGTCGACTATACCTATATTAGTTCTCTGCAGGACATGGTCTCTCCAAGTGCACACCACATAATTAATCACGTTGTTTAACATTAATAAAAACTTAGCCAGATTAAGCACATTCTCCCCAAAGTGCAAATGGCACAATCGAAACACTACAGTAGACGCTTTAAAAAGAGCTGACTCCAGGCCCGAAAACTGCTAATTCAAAAACACAATAAAAAAAAGGTTATTGATTTTAATATAAGAATGTTTTTAGCGCTGAAACTAACAAATAGCGCTATTACGAATATTTACGCTAGTTTAGTGAAAACTAGTTTGGTCAGACTAAAATGTGTCTTGACCGTTACGTACCTCTACGTTCTAGGTTAAGGCACAATGCCTTAACAACAACAGTGCTCATACAGAAACAGTTACAAAAGCTTCCAACACACAAATATATATAATAACAAAAAGCTATGCCTTATAGGTCTTTGCCACATTCTTTTGAATCCTGTCACAATGAGCATTGGAAGTAGGGTTGTCACCCCTACTACAACACAATATATATAGTATCCTATATTGAGGGTATCTGTATAGTATTTATGTATAGTATACTCTTTATTTTGAAAAAGATTTAGGACAAGAGGCAAAAATACAATGTTTTTGGAAAAACACGGTTTCACTCGGACAGATTTGAGTGAAATGGGCTTTAACTTTGAACCCTTTTTGTATTTTTGTACCAACTACTTTACACATAGGTATACATCTCGGAGTATGACCTCAAACTACTTATATGCCCTGCGCCCTGACCATGAGCTCTTATAGCAGTATTATTGCAGTTGTGGAAAAGAGACGCAAATATATTCGCCGCTACACGCGTCTCGTTTTCACAACTGCAATAATACTGCTATATAAGCTCGTGGTTACCCCCCTGATATAAGTTGGCAAGTTGGCAACCCTAACTGGAAGTAACTCTCTCGCAATATTTAGTAGAGCCACATCGGTCATCCAAAATTTAGGGCTCAATTCTCTTTGAAAGGAAAGAAACTCGTGTCGCTTTGTTTCTTAGTTCCCGATTTGGCATGAATATATTCATTCATAAGGAAATCGATATAGATAACCCCGTAACATATATGTTTACGGGGTTATCTATATCGATTTCCTTAACGACTCACATTCATTCCGTGTATAGAGATAAATAAGATAAGTAGGTAGTACTTTTATCCTTAACTAGCTTTACTCGCGACTTCGTCCGTGTGGGTTTGAAATTTTATAAAGAAACTAGCTGTCCCGGCAGACCTTGTTCTGCCCTATTTCTCTAAAACAAAGTTACATTGATTTTTTATGTTAATAGCTGTCCCGACAGATTTCGTTCTGTCAAAAATGATTGGCCTGTCGCAGTCTAACAGAAATAAAATAACATTGAAAGACTTTAGTAATATCTTTTATACTACAATTATTATATTCGATTGCCATCTTGCAACCCTATTGCGGATCTGTGGATAATATAAAAAAAAATATATCGCGATGGAAAAATAAGGGTTGATCGTTTATGGGTGAAAATTAGGAGTAACATGAAGTTTTTTATTCTAAGTCATGACTCATGTCATGACAAAATAAAAAAAAAATATTGCCAAAAAAATTAAAGTTTTTAATTAACAAATAAAAAATAGGGATTGATCGTAGAGGAGTGAAAATTAAGGGTTGTATGAATTTTTGTATGCTGTATCATAAAAAAATAAAAACATAAAATTTTGTTTAAAAATTATTAAAAAAAATTGGGGGGATGAAAAATAGATGTTGTCCGATTCGCAGACCTAACCGATATGCACACAAAATTTCACAAAGATCGTTCGAGCCATTTCGGAGGAGTTTAATTACAAACATCGTGACACGAGAATTTTATATGTATATTAGAAAGATATTTTTAAAAATAAAATATTGCCTATGTTACCCGCAAAAAACGTAGCATTCTATCAGTGAAAGAACTTTTGGAATTGGACCTGTGGTTCCATCCAGAGATTAACCTCTTCAAACAAACAAACAAACAAACAAACAAACTTTACTTTTACCTTTTTATTAATAGTAATTAACGTACTCCTAGGTGTGACCAAAATTTATAATGAGCATAGTGCAACAACCTTTCTCAACTAGTAATAGTATTATTATTTTAGAATTTTAATTAATTATGTACTTATTTGTTTTCTCGTTTTTATTTAAAATTTATTAACCGTGACATTTTGTAGTACTATTGACATTGCTTAAATCTAATAACTTGGACTAACATCATTTTAAATTGGTATTGTTATTATTAGTTTTTTTAACATATTGTATTTATAATTTAAACATACTGGCGTTTTGGGCAACTGTAAGTCGGTATGTACTTTAATGTATGAATAAATGAAATGAATATGAATAAATAAAATAATATAAGAATAGAGAAACTCTGCCTACCTACAGAGTTGAGAAAATCGTCACGTGCAGGGATATTATCTATGAAGCAATTGCTATGCGATAACCGATGTTCAGTAAGCTAATGCTGATTCGGACTTTATCACGTATAGTTAGAGATCCAACTGCAAAGCAGCTTGCGCAGCATAATTGTAAGAGTTATCTAACTGGTACTTTAAAGCGACTATATTGCTCAATAAACCTATTTTTTTATTGAAAGATAAAAACCAAGGAGGTAAACAATTCTGGGGTTGGACCAACCGATTATTATCTAAAATATCGGAAATAAAAGTAGTGGCAAATAATAATACGGATATTCCAAAACATTTAGTAATTTTCCTAGAATTGATAAACAACGAAACAACCCACATTGCTAACAACAACCTATATACAAAAATGATAAGAAGAATGATAACAATAACAGTATTTTATTTATTTAGTTAACCTTGTTCGAATCCGGGAAAAATACAGGCGAGGCCTTTGAAGCGGACATCTAGAGTATATCGAGTCTGTGTTGACTAGAGATAGTCGATAAAGTAATAATTTATCTATTGACTATTTATACGGAGTGCTGTGTGCGTTATTCGATCGAATTAATATTTGCACGAACCCATACAAATTAGCTATGTAAGACTGAAGTCCGACAGATATCGACGCCGACGGTCGGAACTGCGACAAACCTTTACCTCGACATTTATTTTGATAGTTTGCTTCTGTCAAACTGTCTTTATAGCTCCATCGGACTTTGTTGGGGGCGGCTAGAAACTTAAAGCATTCCTCAAGGTCGTGTCCCCGTTTCTTACTAGATTCTCTGAGGGGTTCGGATCAGATCGGGATTCGCTTCGACAGGTTGGAACTGCGTCAGCTAGAGACATTTCGACTTTAGCGGGTCATTCATGTATCACGATCTCAAAACTCTTCGAACCTGAACACATCAATGCAGGACACTGCTGCTTATCAGCAAAAACAGCAGGTATGAAGGAATAAACCTTCACAAATTATATGGATGGCTCAAGCCAACCAGGGGCTCGACCGCCTAACCGATAGCTTTGACTTCGTGTGTGGTTTATGACGTCATCTTGTCGTTTTGTGCCGCCTATGAAAGCAATAGCCTTTATCTTTTAATATTGCTTTCATAGGCGGTGCGAGGTGGTAAGACGTCGTCATAAACTATACAAAGCGATCGGTTAGGCGGTCGGGGGGCAGGGGGCTTATTCTCTAACTTTAATACCTATCGTAATACTAATTTCAATTTGACTTTTGAAAGTTGTTCAAGAACTTCAAACTAATTGACAAGTGTCAGTGGTTGCGATCGCGACGCTTCTTTGAATGATGTTGAATGCACGACATCGCCAATTTGACATTTATTTGGAATCGTCTATGCAAAATTACAAGCGTAAATAGGTACATTCGAAAGGTGTCGTGGTCGAGGTTGAAATTAGACAATAAGCCCCCCGGTTCTGTGTTCAGAATGTGATTTTTTTTACTTGGAATTTGAAGTGGTTTTAAATCAGTAGCTAATTTCTTAGTTCGACAAGGTCGATAAAAAAAAGTCGCGTGTCGAAATCAATCTACACCATTCAGTATACGTTGGTGTAAACTGTAGATCTGATAGTGACTATTGACGACCGTCTAGGCCGCATGGCTGGTAACAATCGATATAAATGACTTTATTTTTCCATTGTCGATCCAGCCCTCTTGGACAATAAAGAAACTCGCCTAACACACTGTCGACAACAAAAGAGTGTAACCGAACTACTATAGTTGTTGAGTTAACATAGACACACACAATATCTACTGGGTTTGTGGATAGAGTACACATCCACTTTCTCCTATAAAGCCTTTGCCAAGGTTAAGGCAATATAAGCGATAGAAGCGATAACGGGCTATTTAATAATAGGTCCTTACCTATGAAATTGACGTTTTTTTCTTCTAAAAGTTAATACCGATTGTTAATATTATTATAAACCTTTAATTAGGACTATGTTACTTAGGCTTCAGTAATAACAATAATTAATTATTCATTTTGTGTCTTTATCGCCCAATTTTTTTTTTAAATTGCCTTTTTTTTTGTTTGCGGCATCGACCTTTTGTTTTATTGTAGCTTTGAAGTCTTGATTTTTTTTTCTTTTTAATGTCTGCTATATTTAGCTAGTGAAACAAATACACTACTCTACAATTTTTATAGTGTCAACATAAATAGATGCTAAGAAAATTAAAAAAACGTAAGTATGAAAAATATAATTTTATAAAAAATCTTTATACAAAACGCGAATAAATGCGAGTTTTCTTTCACCATTTGATTTCGTAAACATATAAAAGAATTTATAAGGCATTAAAACAGCGACTCCCACTAGCATTTCCCAAAAATTTTTCGTTTTCCATAACGTGTTTGAGTAAACACGCACTATGGACTCGGCATGTCCGTGCTTCGGTAGGCACGTGACCGTAAAAAACCGTTATCGTTAAATGCTAGTCAAGCAGTCATAAACGCCTACCAATAATATTCATTGGGTCAACGTGCTGACTGCTGATTTGATCTCTGTCAAAATGAAGTTGTAGGACGATAGCTATGTAGGTTACGTCACGAATGTTTTTATTTTATGTAAATAAGTATGGGAGGCAAATGACCCACTTGACTTCGAGTCCAAAGGCTATGACAGCTTATCTAACATAGCGTATTGTCTAGTGTGTGTGCAAGGTTCGTGTTTACGTCTAATGAAAAAACGTTTCGAAATAGGTACTGTTAGGTGATATCGATTGTGTCCATGATTTGGTATCAATTAGATTTATTCTCAACATACCTATTGTGACGGTTTCTCCCTATGTGCTACTGTCTGTGTAAGAAGGCCTCCAGTGGGACGTTTATAGACTGATAACGATTAACAGCATCGTAACGAAACCACATAATAAGGAGAATGCAGAAGTGAGCTTCATACAAATGTGCTCGAGCAACGCACACATACCTATACAGCCTCTCACGGACACGAAATCTCGCAACAGATACGCTCGGAGTGGCTCGGACTGTTCCGAGCAATAAGGTTCCGAGATCCGTATCCGTGCAAGGGGTTTACGTGCGAGTGGCTCGACTCGAGCACGTTTACTCCTATGAAGCTTACCGTCTAGGTATCCTTAATTTGTGACGAAACGCCATCGCCAACGCAAAGAGGCCATACCGATGCGACGCATCGCTGTATGATTCGCCCCGGTAGGCTTACTAAACTCGATACTTTTAGCACATCGATCGATCGCTCGACGATTTTGCGACTGCATCGATTTCCGAAAAGCCATTTTGCCATTAC
This sequence comes from Eudonia lacustrata, assembly GCA_947562085.1. NCBI lineage: Eukaryota > Metazoa > Arthropoda > Insecta > Lepidoptera > Crambidae > Eudonia > Eudonia lacustrata. The sequence continues at coordinate 9,218,284 of OX387322.1, read as the reverse complement.
TATAGTTGCAAAAAAAACATTTTAAACCAAAATCTGTGACTTAAAACTCGTTTTAAATTTAATAAAACGGTTCGAAGTCACGACCACGTCAGAGTGTAAGTTAGTAATTATTACACTACGACGTGGGTCATGAATTTAATCATTTTAAACTTTAAAACGAGTTTTAAGTCACAGATTTTGGTTTAAAACGGTTTTTGCAACTACAGCCACTAGCTAGCTGCATTCGATCGCGCGGTTTAGCGTTTATACCGATTTTGTAAAGGTGTACATAGAAGTAAATAGGAGGGAGGAGAAGCCTTTGAATGTATCAAAATGTGGGATGTGGCATCGAGCTTCTTTAGCGACTAAATCACTGATCTCCATTGCTAAGAGAAGCAATACTGCTCTGGCCATTAGCACAGTATTACCATTTCATACAGTAGGGCATCGCCTTTGACGTGGGGTGATGCCGCCGCCCGCGTAGGTATCTACGCAATCGTTCGCCGATATGCAATGGTTGTCACAAAATTCGAAATCAAATAATCGTTAATATTTTTATAAATAATAATTTATTATCAAAAATAAAATATATACATATTTTCAAATGTTGCACTGCTAAATTAACGTGAAGGTTTATTTTTATATTTCAATTTTATATTATCAATATATTGAATTCGCATTCGGATTGCTTAAAAAATGAAAAAAGAAACAAGCCAAAATAAGCTAAATCTTAAATATAAACCCTAAAAAATAGGTGAATATAAAACCTCCTCTTTTTCTGTTGGTTTAAATAAATCATAACAGTTGGATATTAGACAAATACCTACCTACTCCTTCTGTGTCCGACATCCCAACTACTCCAATAAGTTGTAAACATAATGATTACACTTTGCGCAAGAGCTTGCGCCGTAAAGAATACATGTACTTACCTACACTAGACAAACCCGCTAGGTTGGAGTTAGAGTTACGAAGTAACTATTTAGTAAGGAGAGCCCGTTGTGCAACTGTGATACAGATGCTATCGATACCATCTTACATCTAATAACATAATGCCCAATAAACACCAAGGCGAAACAAAAACTAGAGCAAAAGATAGATAGTCTCGTTAACGAAAATTCGATTTAATTTTTAATTGAGAATAAAAAACACAGAAACAGCCTAATAAAATATATGGAGGCTGTTGTAGATATACGAAATAAAAACAAGTGAAAATTATAGTGTTTGTGATGAATTGGAATTTGATATTTGTAATTGTATTAGTTAATAGTTATGGTTGTAAAAAACGTTCATTATTAATCAATGAGAAGTTGGCGAAATAAATAAAAGAAAAAGAAAAAAGAAACTATTTAGTCATCTAAATCTATGAAATTTTAAATTCTTGTTGTGTTTCGACGTCGACTTACAACCGTATACAGAACAACGTGTATGCACCATTATATTCAATAGGAATCACTGAACGTAAATTCAAAAAACGTTTAAAATACGCAGTACGCGTACGTGGCTGCACTTCACGGTAGCTACCACAAACTGCGCTTGTTTGTGGTACACTCGCTGCAGCGCCCGCTTCCCCTCGGGTTCCCCTCCCTTGCTCTGCGAAAGTACCTTCGATGCGCAACTGTATGCTTGCTAAACTGTGCCATTAGTGTGTCGTCTTGATACAGTTGGGCCTAGAGAAGCACCCGGGGATCGCTTAGAAACAGCCACTGAAATGGGACGTGAAGGTGGCTCAGTGGCATGAATTAGGAGAGGCTTATGTTCCGCAGTGGACATATACAGGCTTGGTGATGATGATGATGAGGTAGGGTGAGTTAGAAGCAGCGCACCACTAAGCGCAAAGTGCTTCTTTTAAATCAATCATCCTTATGGAGGGTACGTTTATTTTTTAGTTCTTACTTACACAAAATGATTTAATATTTCCAGCAGACCATGGTGACAGGCTATAATTATTGCATATAACTGGTTAGATAGAACACAGATTCTCACAAAACTATTATAAAAATGACATTCTTCCATTTGCGTAACCCGGATGTGTCCTAGTTTGGAGGGTGTCCGGTGTCCGGGGAGCGACCGGGTGGTGTTTTGTCAACAGAACCGGATTTTGTTTTGTTAATTGAATCGTTAGTATTAAAGTGGAGGAATAAGTTGGCAGTGACTTTTAGATAATGTTTTCGATGACGAATTAGAATACAAATAGTATTTTAGGTTAGAAAACATAAGCAAAGTGCCGGTCTAAAACACGTTATTATATCGTCGGTAGCGATGCACAACGTCATTGGATCAATAAATGTGCATTACTACATTACTAGGCAACCGCTTGGCATTGAAACTTTGCGTGGGTAGACAACTAGACAATCGGTAATCTGTGTTTTAGACACTCTTTGTGTGTCATCTAGTTAAGCTTACTTAATTTGTCACTTATTATTACGTGGCGCAGTGTTTATAATGTCAACAGTAGTATTAGAAATGAGATAGAAATGAACTGTAGGAAAAAACATTGTTTCAGGAAAGAGTTTATTGTTGTATACCTAGGACTGTTGGCCGTCTATTGCCTTTGGAGCATACACAGCACATCCGGGTTTATTTGCGGAGGAAAAATGTATGTCCTCAATTCTTTTTGAATCCAGTATTGGATAAATACTAGATTCTCTGGAGCTTTCGAGATGGCAACGAAAACGAACCCGTGGACGCCTTCCTTTCTTAGTCCACTTATTTTTTGTGTCACTCCATCCTTTGACCCTTACTCATCTGAAGACAGCTGCCATTAATTTGACGATGTCTTTGAGAATTAGGAGCTCTTTGGAGCTGCATGAGCATAGTTTCTTCTCCACTGTAATGCCATGCCCTACACAAACTGATTGGTAACAATAGTCAATTGTTTTTTTAGCCAACTACAAACAACTTTGACTACCCATATCATTGCCATCAAGATAACATAACATAAATTTGATGTACCTAGATCCGATTCCTGTCAAAGGTATCTACGCCTTCCCTTCCTTATAAAAACTCCCATTATCTATCTATCTTAGTTGCTTTTTTTTAGCGTTTCAAATATAATTTTTAATAAAAGTTCAACACTGTGATTGCAAATAAAAAATAACAATTTATTTATGTTACCGTATTCACAGTTCGGAAGGATGACGGTATCATCACATCACTGACAGACTACGCTATCCATTAACGAATGCCGCACATGGTCCCACGAGGGTTCTATAATATCAAATCAGGGACGCCACAGCATGTCAATAGTATATTTGTATCTGTAATATAGTACTAAATTCTCTTTAGTAAAAGTCATAACATCTTTAATCAAATGAACTTATTTTTAAAGAGCCGTTTGAATAGGTAGTCAAAAGATTGTTTTGATTCAATCAGGAAGTCTTTCACTTTATTGTACTTTTGTAGCTTCAGTGAATAAATTAATAATAAAATATCGCCACTTACTTACATACCTACTATCAGTATCAGGTGGGATGAAGCCCAAACGTGTATGTATACTAATATTAGCGGCCACTCGCGGTTTCGCCCGCGTGGTTCCCGTTCCCGTAAGAATATCGGGATAAAAAGTTTAATCGAATTTCATCCAAATCCATCCATCCGTTGCAGCGTAAAGTAGCAACAAATATACACACATACACAAAAACTTTCGCATTTATAATATTATATATAGTGTGATTAGGTTAGGTATAATAAAAAATATGTAGGTAGTATAAAGGGAAAGGGGCGGCGGCCGGCTGGCGGGGACGACGCAGACGACGACAAAACCGGGCTCCGACAGCGGTCGTCCGTGCGGGGGACGATGACGAACCTATGTCATTTTTACTTTTTTAATTTAATTTAATAATATTAATTAAAAATTAAAAATTTAATAATAATAATTTAATTTTACTTTTTTTTTTGCGTCCTTCTTGATGTAAAAAAGAAGGTACAATGTACTTTTGTTGGTTACGCAATAAACTAAGCAGGATAAGCTTTAAACTGGATGTGTAGATTATTCCTCTTAGTTACACATGTCATTTTAAAACCAACTGCTTACACAAAGATAACGTCAACATACAAAATTTAACTTTTTATTTTTAAGTGCAATTGCCACACTGAAGCTGAATTAAATATTTATAAAATACAAAATTTTTCTTTTTTCTTTCTTTGCGTCCTTCTTGATATAAAAAAAGAAGGCACAATGTACTTTTGTTAAAATAATTTAAACTGATAAACTAATATAATAACTAATAAATTAATATACTTTAAACTGGATTAGTTAGTACTTAATCCGGACGTTGCCAACCCTACCGGATAACCTAAATAACGGTCTCGTGCGCAATCGGTCCGACCGAACGCGCCCATCACTATATAACGTTATCTTTAAAGATAAAACTTTACTTTCGATAGCTTGGTATGCAACTGGGTATTTCATCAATTATTTTCTGATATGACACGCACGTGAATTTTGAACGATTAGTACCTAGGTATGTAAATTATAGGTCGATGAAGATCAACCCAGATTCTGACGATTTTGGTGAATACTACAAGGGGTACGTACGACGATGAATCTCGGGCGGAGTGGGTTTCCTAATAAATACATCAATGGCGAAAAATTTGATTACCGTAAATGCCATCTCACCACGTGTCATATACGCTATATTCCATATAGGTAAAACACACAGTATAAGCTCAAAGTCACCCAAGTTTATGCTCCAACATCTGCACAGGCTGACGAAAAAGTGGAAAAGTTTTATGACGATCTGAATAAAGCATATAGGAGACTTAAATGCTAAAATAGGCAAAAGCTTAGAATACGAAGAGTTTGTTGGCAAGTTTGGATTGAGTCAAAGAAATGATAAGGGGCAGACCTTAGTAAACTTTCTTCAACAACACCGTTTGTACGCCCTCAACACCTATTTTTAAAGAAAGACCAGAGACTTCGGACGTGGAGAAGTCTTGACGGTAAAACAACCAATCAAATTGATTACATTCTGAGCAATAAAAAGTGTGCATTTAAAGATGTAGACGTCATAAACCAAGTTAATGCGGGAAGTGACCACAGAATGGTTAGAGCAAAGATACGCCTCAACCTAATGATGGAACGACGCAAACTGGTTCACACTTGTCGAAATGAGCCTGACATGTGTCACAAATGTGCCTGTCCGCACAACACGAATTTTACCAGAACAGACTGTCGGAAAAACTAGGCACATGTGAAAACCTCAGCGTAGATCAAATTAACTCTGAACTGGTTGAGGCTATAACATAAGAGAAATTAAGCCTCTACAAAAGAAACAAGTCAGTTCTTTCAAAGGAAACAACGTGCTTATGGAGCAAAAGAACCGAAGAGTTTAAACGACCATACTCAAATAAGAGAACTCAATAAGCAAATTAGAAAGTCGCTTAAAAAAGACATCAGGCATCGAAATTATAATACTGTGCTGGAAACTATTGAACAACATAAGGGCCCCAAAGTGTTCAAGAGAAAACTGTGTTCAAGGAGGAAATAAATTTTCAAACTGCGGACCGCTGCCAACACCATAACATCCAACAGGACAGAGATTTTATAGGAGCTCAAAACGCCTGAACCTAAAGTTGACAGAAAAGATCCTAGAGCTCCACTTACTAGACACATAACAGAGGAGCTTCCTGATATCAGTCAGTATGAAATAAAAAATGCAAATGAACCTGAAGCAAATGAACAACGGGAAGTCACCGGGTCAAGACAAGGTTCTTGTGGAACACCTAAAATATGGGGGAAGACTACTGAAGAAGCACCTGCAGCGGCTATTCAACAAAGCGCTCTTCGAAGGGACAACACCTGAAGCATGGAAAGAGGCGATCGTAGTGCTACTACACAAGAAAGGAGATAAGGAGCAACTCGCCAACTACCGACCAACATCCCTCCTAAGTCACATTTATAAACATTTTACCAAGGTGATTACCCTACGCCTTAAAGCTCGTCTTGACCAGGTTCAACCAGTGGAACAGGCTGGATTCAGAGGCGGATTCTCTACCTTAGACCACATACTGACTTTGAAACAGTTGATAAAGAAGTGCATAGAATACAACTGACCTGTTGCTGTTGCATTTATCGATTTCAAGAAAGCATTCGACACTATGGAGCACTGGGCTGTTATTCACTCCCTGCGCAGGAGTATGGTGGACTCTAGATATGTGGACATCATCGGAGAAATTTACAGAAACGCCTCTCTACGTGTTAGACTCCACGATTTCACGGAGCCTGTGCCAGTGAAGAGAGGGGTCCGCCAGGGCGACACTATCTCGCCTAAGCTATTCATATCATGTTTGAAAGACGTTTTTAAGATCCTTGATTGGTCTGATAGGGGTATAAACATCGATGGAGTACGCCTTACACACCTACGCTTTGCGGATGACAGTGATCGTCGCGGAAAGTGTAGATGAGCTGATGACTGACACGGCCTCCTAATATCTTAAAATGAACACCTCTAAAACTAAAATTATGACTTATCGAGTATCATTCAGTAGTTCAGAAATTAAGTCAACAGGAATATTTCGTTCAAAAGCACGCATTAATCGGAAACAAAGTATTTTCCATACTTTATTTTTATTAAAAAGATTAAAGTATGGGGATGGAAAATAACGTAGGATACGTTATTTTAAAGTATGGTTGGCAAATGGCAACCCTTCTCGCAACAGCTGCGCTCGGAGGTTTGAGATGTCCGAGATTCCGTGTCCGTAAGAGGGTCTATGTGTGAGTTGCTCAAGGTCCTTTGCATGATGCTGACCTTCTGCATTCTCCTTATTTTGTGTCTTTGCCCTCGGTAAACAACATGACCAAACTATTAAACAAAACAAAACAAACTTCATGATAATTTGAAGCTCGCTCCATAGTCGAATGAGTAGACGCTCGGGTTGAATGCGAGAAACCCGATATTATTCTATGGAGAAATCATGGTTAATTCCCTAGCTCCGTTGTTGGACTACTACACAAAATCTACTGACTTGAAGCAAAGCAATACCTTATGAATGGGTTGAACAGAAGGCTTAGACAAGTGGTCTTAAAAAGGTTTGGGTTGTTCAGGAAATAGATATTGTCGTAATTATGTCAGCCGTTAAACCCACCAACGCGCATTGGGCCAGGTAAGGGGTTTTGGCCCAATCTCCCCATGAGCTATGTTCGTGTGGGAATGCTTCTGAGCCCAGCATTGGGACTTTTTTAATAAGACAAGTTAAACTATACGCTGTTACTACTTATACCTACTTATTAAATTAGGTAACTGTCATGATAATGGTGTGATGGATGATGTGTCGAGTCGACACGCGTTTAACATTCAATATAACATTAATACCATGAATGCTCTAAGTTAATACCTATTAAATAAATAAGTAATCTAACAAAACTAAGTTAAACAAAAAACTAAAAACAAATGAAATTAAGTCATAATACCTACTCTTATTATGAAAGACGACCGCGGCATTTACTTTCCGGACAAGGTCACCAAGGATCGATATAGAAATGGATGGCCTTTGCTAAGTTATTTCATAGGACAAATGACAAACGCCGGATAATGGATGACTGTCAAATAGTGCAAGTAGGTCTAGATATAATTTCTGTGGTCGCGTCCGTAGGCTTTGATAGATTTGATTTATGCATGCCGCGGAACAGCGCCGCCAAACAGAACCTTGAGAAAAGAAACAGAAGACGACTTCCTCACCGGATCGGTGCGTTTTCGTTTCGGTGCCGCCTCTGCACCGGATCTGTACAGATTATCTGCAGAAAAACATTTCCTGACAGGCTCTGGATGTTTTCGGTACGGTGTTGTACAGTACAGGCGCTGAGTGTGGCGCTGACTGGTGTGTGTGAGTGAGGCGCGCGGCAGAGCTGGCGGGGGTGAGACAGCCGGCCGCTCTGTACAGATTCTATGCAGAGGCGCCGACGTATACACAGCACACCCATTGCCAATCCGTTCCAATCCGAACATCTCAGATAATTTAGTACCTAGGGAACGGGGACACGCTTATGTGATGCCGTTCCGTTCCCTCTATAAAACCCTGACGGTGATTCGATCACACGACTTGAGGAACCCATTAAATTTCTCAAGTCTGGTGATGCTGTAAAGGCGGCCTGAGGCCAACAGCAAACTCTCTCAAAAATCCATTGCCAAAAACTAAAATGTGGATCCGGATTGTGCGGTACAAAATAATCTTAACATGTCTCCAATCCACAAAGACGCATGCTTGGCTTAGCTGCTGTGGATACTAAACTACATGTAGGTACCTAGGTATGGTATAGGTAGGTGGTAGGTATCTATATAAAAGCTTAATCTACAAAGATTACGTGGACTTATCAAATCAGTTCGTTCCGGCTGAGAACTTGATCAAAGGAATGTTGTGGTAAGGTCAGGTAGGTATACACGCCTGCACATCAACTTATTCAAAACTGTTAAATTTCTTAAATACCTACATTTTCAACCATGTAATTTAGTAATAAAGTTCAAAGTCTATTGAGGAAATAGGTATGATATAAACGTAAATTCTTATACCAAATAGGTAAATGTTTTTTGATTGTACATATTTTGTGCATATTTCGTCATTTTTAGTGCATATTTGAGCATGTTGATAGTGCATATAATCCGATGTCTAGCTACGAGTATTAAATAACGACCGTATATTTTTGCAGACTATCAAAAAAAATGCGAGCAAAATAAACACTACCTACTTAAATTATGTTTCCTATCTACATTTTCGATCTGACTGAATGTGACCAATGGTACCTATATGGTAGGTACAAACTGCTTCAAATCCACAAAAATATTAAGTATACCTCCTATGTTCTATTTTTATTTCATTATCTAATCCGTATTGAGCTATTATTACTAAATAGCTCAATGATCTAATCTAGATACTTTGAAGATTTTATTTTCAAAAAATAAGAACACATAGACACGTAGCCTACCTAGGTACCTACTTAAGTTTTTAGATTTAGACTGTGCTACTAGTGTTCCAATGCTGACTGTACGCCTTATCTACCACATGCCATAATATAGGTACCTACCTATAGATAATGATTTAAGATTATGTCCCAGTTTTAGTTTCATTTCCTATCGAAATATATTATTATACCTACTACATGATCTTTTTTATGAACAGTAAAATGTATGCATGTATTAACAAAATAGTAATTATTAGACACTACCTACCTATAAGTTTTTTGGTCGTACAAAAATAAGGGTTTTCTTTTATAATTTCGACGTGGATTGAGTAAGGAATACCTACTTAGGCTAGGGGATGAATAAAGAATAAAAAATAAAAATATTGTTGTGGGTTGAGTAAGGAAAATTTTATTCGTGGGATGAATAAGGAACCCCAATATCTACCTACCTACTGTTAAATTATATTGATCGATCATGGATCGATCTGTGTCACTGCGGATCTACCATACCACCGGTCATACCTGGTGGTATAGTTCTTCTTCAATCTGTGGTATGGTGGATCTAAAACTATACCACTGAGAAAATAGTGTTGTGAAAGTGTTACCTACTCATTTATCATATAGGTACCTAGTTACCCACTTTAACTACATTTTGTAAGTGTGTAGGTGGGTGAGAAACCTAGTAACTGTCAAGGCCACACAGAATAGACTTATCAGATTCTTTTATAAATATTCTCAAATTCTGATTGATACCTAGATCGTAAACTTGAATATGTACTTAGGGAGATAACTGGTTATAGCGAAAGATAAGTATTGAGTTGAGGCCTTAGAATAATAACGTTGAGGCTAACAATCTTTTAAGTTTCACCTTCATTTTCATTTTTAATCTGATATTATAATATGTACTACCTACCTGTATCTATCGTGAATAAAGTACCTAATAATTTGGTAAGTAGGTATCAGCTCGTTTTCCATTAGGTACCTAGGTAGGTACCAGATACCAGACTAGGTACCTAGGAAGTTTATTTCACATAAACCGAGGCTATTTAATAACCAATAATAAAATACCTATAGGTAATAATCTCTCAAAATGCGTTGCCAACAAGACCGTTTTTAACCCTATAACAGGCAAAGGGATGTATATTCCCACCAAATTTTGAACTTTATCTCATTGAGATACGATTGAAAACCAATGAAATATTCAAACATGTTATGCCCGTTAAATAACACACCTATTTAATTAAACCACAAATAAGAAAACTGCAGAAGGTAAGCTTTATACATACATAAGGTAGGTATACTATAAGTTTAATATAATGTAATCATTAATATTTGCATGCAACTTGTTCTCATTATTTTGTTTACCACCATATAAGTAGGTACCTACCATGTTTTTATGCGGGTAAAGATTATTTTTATTTATTATTAGTATTACAATACATACCACACTCGAGCAATGCACTCATTGACCCTCTCACAGACACAAAATCTCGGAACAGTCTGAGTACAGCTGTTGTTTTATATAAACTTACAGACTGATATGTTAACATAAATAAATGACCCACTTTTATACTCACACTAGGCTAGGTAGGTACCTACCTACTAAGTGTGAGTATGTCTATCTATTATTAGGATTCAATCACCCCACCTACAGAATACTATTTCAGATGCTAGAAAATAACAGCTACAGTTGTGGGGTTAAAGAAAAAAATCAAATTCATTTTATTATAATTTATTGCGTAATCATAAAATCCCACCAAAAAAACAATGAACAGTAAAAGCAGGTCATGTCGATGAATATGAGACTTGCTTATTCATTTAGAGATAGTACTTAATAATAATGAATTAGTAATTTAGTTATCTAATGTATGCAATCAAACAACTCAAGGTGTTATAATCATATTTGATGCTAATTTTGTGCCTTCAGTATATAAAAATATTGCTCATTCATATAATTTAAAGTGGGTGTTAGTTACATAGCATCAAATATAGATTCAACCAATGACAGTCAAGCAAAAATTTTATAACACATACTCAAAATAAACACTAATTTAAAAAAAAAACAATAAATATTGTCTTTCATGATCAGTCCAAATACAGACACTACTCATATTATGATATGCTAATTTTTTTTGATGCATTTCTCAATCATCAACTATTTGAATTTAAAGAAAAGCAATTATTTTATCATTAAGACTTATTTCTATACCTACTTATTAAATAGTATGTTAAGACATTGTCTTTACAATATTTTTATGAGATATTTAATTATTTATTCCTTATATTTTTTTACAGTCTCTATGGATATCTTAAGCATTTTTATGACTTTTCCAACATTTTATTACAAACATGAGACTTCAATTTGCAATAATAACTTCATTTCCTCATATTTTTGTTTACATTCTATCTCATAAAATCTTTATGCATTTAAGTATGAACACTTACATCAATTTAGAATATACTTTGAATTATTTATTTTTTACAATGAATACTGACCAAATATAAAGTGTAATTTTCTTGCTATGCCCAATGAATGTTGATGATTGATCAATAGAATGATAGATTTTATTATAACTACAATGAATACTCGAAAAAGTAGATGGAATGTAATTTTACTGCATCAAATAATATGGACTTCAATGATTAAGCTAACACAACAAAACCCGTTACAATAGAATATTTACTAAAATAATAAAGTGTCTTGAAAAATAACTTTGTAAAGAAAATAAAGCAAATACAAAATATAATTGAATAATCTGAGATTCAATGTTTGTCACATTGACTTAATTAATCTCAATTGAATGATAAAGATAAGCAGAACAATAAAAATGTTAAGAAAATAACAAAATGTGATATCACAAGAATCAAGAGTTAGGTGGTCATGTGCAAAAGCACATGCCCCTGAAAGAACCTATTTATTATGTATAAAAAATTTGGAAGAACATTATGGGCATTGTGGTCAGGACTAATAATAGGTATGTAAATCTATTTAACACTGGTCTTAAATTTAGTGCAATGAACTGAGACAAAAAAGTTTAAGTACAATATATCTTGATGATTTTAACATTGAGTATGAATAGTAAATAATTACAATATTATAGGCAAAGGAACTCTTTAGTGATTGAAAAGAATCATAATGTGCATTAGGTCTAAAAAAAACAATCAAATTAGCCTAATATTAAAATAAATGAACAGTAATTTTAATGGGAAAATGAACATAGTATGTCTCCAAACAGACCAATCAGTTCTCAACTTAAACTTTGCGTTTTCAGCCTCATGAGGTTTGAACATTACTGTACTTAATCAGCAATACTTGTATTTGATTAAAAACTTACAAAATGCATTAAAATTACATGTTTAAAGATATAATTTTAAAAATATACAGTGAAGCTATTGAGAATGTTTGTATACTACTTACAATTTATCTATGGTCTATTATCACATTTGGTACAGTGAGGGGCTAGAATGCAATTGATGATGGTGGCATGGAGCATTCCCCGACAGTCACACGGTACGATGCAAGCTCACTGATACCGTGGTAGTGCACAAAAGCTGCCACAATCACAAGGACGTGGAAGATCTGGTGGGACTGGAACCAGATGTCACATTTTCCAGGGAACCACCTTTCAGGTACACGCAGGGCGTAGAACATAGCACCCAAGATATACAACAAACCCATTAACACCAACCATCCGAGAGATGCCTTACTAACCTGACTAAACCAACCCTCAGTTATCCCGTAATGAATTGCAGGCACAATGCCTGACAAACCGAAACCCATGAAGACTCCTGCTCGAAGGGGTCTCAACCGAGGCTCAGAGAACTTGTCCCACAAAGACACTATAATAGATAAAACCCCTAGCACAACCACTACAGATAGGTATATTATTTTAGGTCTATAGTGGCAGTAGAAACTATAGTACAACCATGGAACAAATGAGCCCATGATCAACAGGGCTATGCCACAGTAGTCTAATTTTGAAAATAGTTTTCCAACCATCTCCGAATGGCAGTACAGAGTGTGATAAGCAAATGAAAAGCCCAAGCATATGATGGCACCGATAAAGAACACGCCAAATATCATTTTCTCCTGCATTTGAATTTCAATGGATGGGCGAGTCAAAAAGTAGATGGCAACGCCGATGAACGCGATGCAGCCGAGCAGGTGGGTCCAAATGTTGCCCGTTTCAGTGTGGATGCGAAAAATAGAGGCAAAACACGCGCTGAATGAGGGTAGCGGCGGTCGGTGACCTTTGTGCAAGTAGTCATTGTCTTGCAGCCACCGCGGCAGATGTCTGAAGTGGCACACATTCCACGACGCCTCCCACACCTTGCGGACGAACTCCTCCGCCTGCTCCGCGGCATTGTGCGCCAGAGCCCCAAGATCGATCTCATCAGACAAAACGCCAGCTTTTAACACTTCGGCCATTTCCGCGTCGAGCAAATGCTGATCTTCAGGCGTGGATGGTAAAGCGCATCCTTCCTCTTCTTCAGCGAGAACCTCGTCGAGTTCATCCATTTGCGACGCCAAACTCTCGGCCTCGGGGTCCCATCCTTGGCGTCGACGGAGCCCGTCCGAGGACGCGCTCCGCGAACCCGCATCTGAATCCACTTCCCACATCGTGAAGCCGTCACAGCTCACGAGATACACGCCCAGACATCGGATGGACAATGGACTCGATCTTCAAACACTGTTATTCCGAGATATCCAGTTACGTCACGGATAACTCCGCCACACGCGTTACAGATATTTTCAGCAACCACACTTGTATCGTATGTTCGGAAGTTCAATTTGTTCGTTTTTGATGAACTAAACACAAGAATTTAAACAAATGAATCGCAATATCGAAAATTCACGATGCAACGCACAATCAATTACGAACAGCTGCACAGAACTGTCACGCGTCCACCATTCAACATTTCTCAAACGTGTCTGTCTTCTGTCTCGTTTTTAATCTCGTGTCACCGTCACACTCAGCGTAGTGATGTGCTAAATATCGATTATGACTATAAATGCTAAAAATACTTTTAACATGACATTATGGATTTTTTTTCTTTTTCCTACTTTAAAAAGTAAACAATATTTGTGTTAATGAATAACAATAAATGTTTCACAATTTTTAGTGCTCATAGTTTTTGTGACAAGTTTTTCTTTTAAAAATTAGTTCATTTTTAGGGTTCCGTATCTAAAGGGTAAAACGGGACCCTATTACTAAGAATCTGCTGTCAATATTTCCGTCTGTCACCAGGCAGTATCTCATGAACCGTGATAGTTAGACAGTTGAAACAGCGGCAACAGAAATACATCATTTGTTGTTATGAGGACCTCCTTGGTCGAGTGGTTTGTAACCGGTTTTTATGGTGTCGCCATCTCTGAGGTCCCGGGTTCGATCCCCGGTCGGGTCAATTTAGAATTTTTTTTTTTCTAAATTGTTTCGGCTCTGGGGTGTTTTCTATGTATAATAAGTATTCAAGTATTTTAAGTATGTCTATCCGTTGTCTAATAACCATTTAACGAGTTTCATAACGAAGCTTCTCTTGGGCTAGATAATTGGTGTGAGTGTAGGAAAGTTAAAGTTTAAGTTTAGTTTATCAACAAATTCTAAAAAACAGAATAAAATAAATATTTAAGGGGGCTCCCATACCACAAGACGTTTTTTTTTTTGCTGGATTTTATAGATAATGTTACGGAACACTTCGTGCGCGAGTCCGACTCACAATCGGCCGGTTTTTATAAGTTTTGTTTTATTTTATAAGTCTATAAACATTAAGTCCATGAAATATATTGTTGTAACAACCATGCAGAATTATATAGGTTATATGGAATAATGGAGCATCATGTTAATTCTCGTGGTAGCCGCAAGTTTTAAAGGATTATTATTATTATTATTATAAGCCTTTAGTGTCCCACTGTAGGGCAAAGGCCATTTTATAAATCTGTAACGGCAATAACAAGTCTCAATCTCTAGTCTATTAAATCAAGCTCCATTTAAAAGATAAAAATAGCGTTAGGGTCTATTGATTTAATTATGAGAAAAAATGTGAAAATTGATCATCAATTTCCCAAAACCTAAAGGAAATTCTTTGAAACAGACTGATTGAATATAACTCTAAACGATATGGGTGTTTGTCTGCAACTATGAACAAATAATTTGTTATCAATTAAATAAAAGCTATTGCTTTTTACTTTTTAGCTTTTCAAATATTGATAGTATTAGTAAACATAATATAAATTTCCAATATACTCTGAATAAATGATAGTGAACCATTTTTTTTTACTGTCTCGTCATGAAGCTCCTAGCAGACAGCATAAATGTGATTGAAGAACGTTGTGTATAAGGCATTCAAAAGGCGATTTCGTTAATGTCATAGCAACTGGAAAAAAATGTTTTAAGTGTTGAGAACTTTGGACAGAAAAATCGTTTAGTAATGCGTGCATCAAATAATTTTAATGTTGAAAAGTATTATAAACATACCTTTTTGAATCTGCTAAAGAACATTTTGAGTTAGTTTCTTAAACGAATATATACGAATAATCTTAATTATATAATAGACGATATCGATTAACATTCTAATCAAGGACTATTATTTTTTGTGTCTCATCACTACGTACAGTTTTCCATTACGACAGCGAATACTGCTTTCCCATTGGCCCATATATGTAACGTCAATAACCAATAATTGACGTCTGTCTGCATAACCTCTACGATTATAAATACAGTATTAATATGAATATAAATTAAATATTAAATAGTAGGCGACTTACTTTTTGAACATGATGTTAAACTTCTACTTCGACTTTTTTCACAAAACCTGACTCAACAACTTTATTTATTTTAGCGAACACCTCACAAGCAAGCTAGAAAGTTTGACTTGACATGATGACAGTGACACAATTGATAGTTTTCTCTTAATAAAAAGGCATGTGTATTTAGCCCATACAACCTAATTTAATAATAATTAAAATATTTAATGTATCTGGTAAATACTAACTGATATAGCCATTTCGAACCCATTAAGTTTCTCAGTTAAATGATGCAGATTTTATAAATTTCAAAAATGTAGTTTTTTATTTTAACACTAAACAGAAACGGGTCCGTTAAGGTAGCGTACACATGATCGATTACACGTTTGTTGTTATGCCTTCTTTTAGTGCGTAATTAGTGCGTAATTACTGCAAACACAAAATAATCAGTGCCTCTTTAGTTTAAGAAATACAGACCTTTTTTAACAGAATTAAAAAAAGAAGGAGGTTACTCAATTTGACTCGTATATACAGGGTATGAAAAGAAGCATAACGAAAACGAAAAATACAGATTGTTCCCATCATTACTATTACATACTTTCTTGTATGGAGCCATACCTGGGAACCTGATAGTTAAGGAGTTATTGAGGAACAAAGTCAAAACTTTTTTTTACGGTTTTTGCGGAATCTGTTTAAAAAGGTTATTAGTAAATTTTCTTCTGAAGGAACATTAGTATTTTTCTTCCAATTTCAATTAAAAAGAGACGTTTTAAGTTACAAACCGCAATAAATGTCGAAGGCACACAATGATGCGGCGGCTCGCGGCCGGCCGCCTCACATCGTACGCTACATGCACACTAAGTTGCACGCGTTCCATTGCGTGTCATAAATAACACCTGTTTTTGATACCCAAAAATAAAAGTCGTTTCCCAACATTTATTTTTACTTAATGTTTCTTAGTTTGATGTACACTAATTGCGTATATTACGGCTTCGGAAAGGGTTTTTTCATACCCTGTATATTTTTTTTATGTGTGTTCGCGAATAAATTCGTCGTGTATGAACCGATTTTGATGATTATTTTTTTGTTGTAAAGAAGATATCCCAAGGGTGGTACCATAATAAGGAAACCAGGATCTGATGATGGCATCCTAGAGAAATTGAGGGGAACTTTCGAAAATTTAGATGGCGACTAGTGCGATGATGGAGCCGAAAGGCAGTCGAGAGAACTCCTCAACGATTTCCAGCAATTACATGGTGTTTGGGCTCAATTATTTTGTATTGTTGAGAACTTTACACTTAGATGGGTTGTGATTGTGACTGTCAGTAGGGGTCTGATGATGAAGACGCAGGACAGTCAAGGGAATTCCTCAACGTTTTACAGTAGCTACCTTGTGTTTGGTCTTAATTTATTTCTTTTACTAATTTAGGGCTTTAATTTAGGGCTTTTACAATAAAAAAGTGGAGATAATGGAACAACTATAAAAGTTTAAATAAAATAAAATTGTCCCCCAGCCAACCACCAACCACCCGACTTCAATAGACATTTTTTTAAACTGACATGCGTATCTAGGTAATTAATAATATGATTTCAATATTATTTCTTGCTTTTTAGAGCTGTTTTTACTTTTTAAGTTTCCTGTTTTTTGAAGTCAGGTTTTTTTAGTGTATACGCAGCGCTGGCATCATGATCAAGCTAACGTACACGTGATCGTTCCCGAAAACTACTTATGTTATGGCAACGAAATTTACACACACATTTAGTGCCTTATTATGCAAAAATAAAGCACCCGCTATGCAAAATTTCATAAGGATTGCTCCACTGAAAGTTCCACTGCGAATTCACATAAACTATTTCTATTGACAGAGTCAGAATTTCACACACTATTAATACATATTATAACAATTATAAAAAGAAAAGTTCGCTTTCTGTAAGCACTAATATGGGTACGCTGTATATGTATGCTATAGACGCCAGCTCGAAATGTCATTCACAAGTCTTATTCAATATCTCTGTTCCTCTAAGAGCAATCCTTATGAAATTTTGCATAGCGCGGGCACTAGTAAGGCACTAAATGTGTGTGTTTTCGTTGCTATAATATAAATAGTTTTCGAGAACGATCACGTGTACGCCAGCTTGATCGTGATGCCAGTGTTCACACTAAAATAGGTCATTATTTCTTAAACTAAGGAGGCACGAATTATTTTATGTCTGCAGTAATAACGATTTAATTACGCACAAAAGAGGGCATAACAACAAATGTGAATCAGATCATGTGTACGCCAGCTTAACGGACACGAAATAAAAACCTTTTAGTGTGTACGCTGGCATCAAGATCAAGTTGGCGTACACGTGATCGTTCTCGAAAACTACCTAGGTGGGGCAAAAGTAAAGTCATAATGTGTTTTGGCTGCCGTTTTGTTTGAATTGAAAAAAATGCGCTCTGTTTTTACAAAAAGTTTATTTAAAGTTGTAAAATTGATGTCATTAAGTTTTAAAAAATAAATTGGTCAAATGACCTATGACATTGTGGAAATTGAAACTTATACCGGATGTAAATTTGATATATTAGATTTGTTTATTTTTTTGTTTTTTTACATGTGGTTGTCTTCTATATTTTTTGTGTTTATTTGTAATGGATAGTGTCCTGCTATGTTAGGGCATATTCCAATTTTTTTTTTGACGCTGTAAGTGAGCAAAGAGCTGGACACTTGCTGAGTTTCTTGCCGGTTCTTCTCAGTGCAAGATCTCCCGCCCAGAGTAGACTTACGAACCGATGGCATAGCGACATTCATAAGAGCTACTTGTAGCCTAAACTGAATAAATGATTTTTGAATTTGAATTTGAATTTGAATTTGAATTTGACCACCTCCAGAGTTAAATGCACATTCGTGATCGTTTTACTGCGGCATTTTGCATAGTTGCATGTATAACATCTGGCCCTAAATTGGTAATTTCTTCTTCAATGTTGGTTTCAAAACTTGCAATGTTTGTGGCTTGTTGCAGTAAACGCGAGATTTTAAAAATTGAAATGTGACATTGTGTCATTTGTCTTTCAAAGGTCAGTTTGATATGTCAAATGACTTCTAATGAGTATTTACTGCATTTATTTTATGGCTATAAAAAAAAAATTATTTCAGACTTTACATCCATATTTTATTAGTGTGTTAGTAACAATTTTTCTTATAAAGTATATTAGTTGGTTAGTGTAAATAAATATTATTTTAACAATATTATTTTATTTGGCCAGTTACTATTTCTATCCAGTGTTGTTGGATAGAACAGTCAGGACGAGCAGTAATTGTTTTCAGAACGCTGTTGCTGCTGGCCCTCATGCGTCGCAGTAGGGATTTATGCAGATGCAGATTAGTGCAGCTTTTTTGCGCATAATCGCGTGGAATCTGTCAATTCGTGCGTCTGCGAACATTCCCGAGGCGCTGCAGAACCGCGGCAGCCGCAGCAGCGCTCTGAAAGCGTTGTTATACTGCACGCGTAGTGTGCTGTAGGCTCGACGCGTATAACTCACCCACAGACCACTCGAGTAAAATGATTGACAAAATGCCCTAAAAAGGGCTAAAAGGGTAACTTTGACCTCCGCTGCACATCGATTGAACCTGCGTGCAAGCATGTTGCCCCTTACCGCCAGCGCCCTACGCTCTCTCTCAATATCCTCGTCATCATTTAGATTTGTTGTGACAATATGGCCCAGATACTTACGGAGACTGTTCAACATTGACCCATTTAGAGTATCTATAAAACTTTGACAAAACTTAGAATGCTCTAAGCTATAAAATGACCTGACCCATTTTTTTCAGAATATAATGTTAAGTTCAACTGAAGACTGGGCTGTAGTGGCTAGATGCCTTGGTTTCGTAATGGTAGAAGAAAACGAACTGAAATCAATAAAGTCAATTTAAAATCTGTCGCACCGCACCACCACATCAAAGAGTCGCCACATGGTTTTCACCTTCAGTACAATCAATATAATAAATTTTTGTTCAGAACAATAATTATGGTAATGACTAATTAGTGAACGATTGCATTTATACAAGACCTACCACAATGTCTACATTATTAGAAGTGCTCGTAACATGTGACTCTAACAATACACTTTGGACTTCATGTATTTGGGATCCCCACACTGGTACAAGTCTTAGGACTTATAAAGGTGGAGGTACAGCTGAATCAAGAACCTTGTCATTTATTGGCAACGACTACATAGCAGCTGTAGAAAAAACAAAACCCGTGCTACATGTTTGGCCACTAAACTCTCAACAGACAGTGCAAGGAATCCGTTTCATCCTGCCAGGCAAAGCAAGTGCTTTGGCGATTACTTGTGACGGGTCATTCATAGCAGCAGGCATTGATGAAAAGATATTCCTTTGGCAAACGTCCTCTGGCAACTTGTTGACAATTATCAACAGGCATTATCAAAAGGTGGTCTTATTGAAATTTACCCCTGATGGCAAGTTTTTCGTATCGGCAGCTGAAGATGGAATGGTCATGGTGTGGTCCCTTGCCACTGTTTCTACACATCCTGAAGCGGAGCTTATAATGCAGACTACAGCTGGACAACATGATCCTGTTTATATATTCTCTGATCATTCCTTACCAGTGACTGACTTATGTATCAGCAAAACTGGCATGCACGGTCGGTTAGCCACCACGTCAAGTGACCGCACATGTAAAATATATGATTTATCTTCAGGAGAAATGTTGCTTAATATAGTTTTCGATGTGCCACTTTCATCTATTACAATGGATGTATTGGAATTAAATATATTTATTGGAACTACAGAAGGCAAAATACATCAATTCAGTCTCACGAACCCCCCAAGAAACAGAGACTTTCTGGTAAATATGAAAGCAAATTGTCCTACATTTAGTGCTCACACGAAAGCAGTAACATGTTTGTCTGTATCCCTTGATGGGGAAACTTTGATGTCGGGTTCAAGTGATGAACAAGTAATTATATGGCATATACCAAGTAAACAGCCAGTGAGAACTATTAGACATAAAGGTCCTGTAACCAATGCATTCTTTACAACAAATTTTCCAGCAATATATAAACAAGATTTCTCTCCAAACATTATCTTGCATAGCTTAGAAAGGTCATTAGATAAGGATGCTAATGAAGTGACTGAAATTGAGGTATTGATGAATAAGAAAATTAATTTCTGGCCAGAGCCTAAAGAACTTGAATATGAATCTAGTCTTCCTTCGAAGGAACTTGAGAATGAATTCAAATTTAGAGAAATTACTTTGAAAGAGGAGTTAGAAAAACTGAAAAAGATAAATGCCAATTTGTATGCATTTGCTGTGAATAAGGCACTGGAGCCTGTTAAAATGTCTAATAATACTACTAGTAGTAAGAATAAGAAGAAGAAGAAAAAGTTGAATGTTTAATAAAATGAATATTACGTGATTTTCGGATTTTATTTTAAATATAATTTGTGTCCATATGCAATGTAGAATTGCCATGATAAATTATAGACATCGTTTAGACCTGTGTCAATCCATCATTTGTCGTAACCCGGGTCAATCATGACCCACTCATGTGGTGATCAGGATAAAATGATTCGATCTTCTCGATCATTTGGGTCACAGTTTGTTTTGTTTGTGTAGTACTAGACCTGTGTCGATCGCGATTGATCGAATAATTTGATTTGATCTCAAAATCG
This sequence comes from Eudonia lacustrata, assembly GCA_947562085.1. Taxonomy (NCBI): domain Eukaryota; kingdom Metazoa; phylum Arthropoda; class Insecta; order Lepidoptera; family Crambidae; genus Eudonia; species Eudonia lacustrata. The sequence continues at coordinate 9,196,983 of OX387322.1, read as the reverse complement.
CGACCGACAGGTGATCGCGCGAGCCACGAGGCACAAACCTGTTTATCGAGAAGATGAGATTTTATGAGAGAGATGCAAACGAATGTGGTTTAAAATGTAAGTAAACGAAAGAGATAGAAAAGTTTGAATGCACAACTCGATCAATTTGTTTATGCAAGTAATTCGTTACAGCAACGATATGAAAATAAAGTTCAAAGTAGATTTTTGCAAGACTCATTTGTACAAGCAAGTGAAGCAAGCAATTACGGTTATAATATGGGAATAAAATGCAATTTTTCTGTGTGGTGCCAGGAATAAAGAACTGCACCACCCCATCTCTTCCCGTGGGTGTCGTAAAAGCTAAGGCACCATTCCAGAGGATGGGCAGCAGCATCTCTGAGGTTACCCTCAACCTACTGCGATCGCCAACCCGCCTGCAAAGCGTGGCGATTACAGCAAGCACCCCTCATATCCTTGGGGGAGGCCTTTGTCCAGCAGTGGACGTCTTTTGGCTGAGATGATGAAAATGCAATTTGGTTTGTTTTGTTACCGAGTCAATTATAATCGAATCTTTAAAAGATCCGCGATTCGACGAATCGTTTACAGGTTGCGATCTAATCTGATCTAGTCTGTATTCATGCTACAACCATTATTATTGAAAAGCGCGCCAAATAAGAAGAACAATCTGAAACCATGCGTCAGGTTTTTACTTCCGTCCGTTTGTAAATCTTATTTTATTTATTGACAGATCTACTCTTTACATAGGTAGGTACCTATTCTAAGTGTACAACTGTAGGTCAATTCCATTAATAAAAAACTGCAACTGCACGTTTACGCCTGTCACTTGTCGCGTGTAGGAGCAGTGCCGTGGACATGGAGGTCTTTGACATGGACGTATTCTATTAAAATTCTCTGTTTTATGGAGTATTTGGTTTTATTGAAATATTGAGATATTTAGTTTTATTGAAAATTGTACTAAAAGCTTAAAAATAATATGGTAGGTCCTAGGTACCTACAGGTACATGTAAAAAACAAAATCGTTGGGCGCACGTAACCTACGTAAATATGTAAATAGCATTATTAAAGCTTTTAGTACAATTTCCAATAAAACCGTTTAACTTAAAAAATAAAATAATTTTAACTTTTCAAAATACTTATACCTAATGGTGGCACTTCACATGGCTATTTGTATTCGCGTATTTGCCATATTTGGCAAATAATTGCCATGTGTTGTAGGGCAATTATTTGCCAAATATGGCAAATACGCGAATACAAATAGCCATGTGAAGTGCCACCATAATACGTTGTGCAAAAGTTGCTCTCGATCTACTTCAATAAACCTGCACAAAAACTGCACCAATACTGCTGTCGTTACTACACAAATGTCAAAATATTTTGGAATAAAATAATAAATAATAATAATACGATTATTTTGCAGTAAACTTTTTTTATTTTTTATTTTCAACGCCTCCATTTTATTTATTATCAATCCTCTCCATCCTTAGGTTGCCTGGAAGATATCGCTGTTAGTGATAAGGCTGCCCTTTGTACGACTCCAATTTTTATTTTTTTTAAATTCTTTGTCATGTATATGTTTTTATGTGTACAATAAAGTATTTTATTCTATTCTATTCTATTCTAAACGTGCAAATACCTATTTGCGTTACTTCTCCGTCCCTGCAACACCACGGCAGCGCAGCGCTACTTATCAGAATACCCAAACGTCAAAATTTGCTCATTTTGATACACGCGACGCGGACGCCGCAGTGTAGTTGCAGTTATTTAGTAAAATCGGCCTATTGTAAGTAAGGCTCGCTCGTTTTTTTACAGTTACACTTCAAAGCAATGATGGTTTCTTTGAGTACCTATTTTCTCCAATCAAAATTAAAACATTATGAAATTAATGTTTTTGAACGTGTGTTGTACCATAGAGTAATTGACGTAAAATAGAATTTTACAATTAACCAAAGATAATACAACACTGCCGATTATTAATGTCAAAATTGTCAAAACGTCATCCATCCGTTCGCCCAACGCATTTTAATTTTGTTTCAAATACGCCCGTATTTATATCGTGCTCTCAGTTTCAGTGTAGTTTGACATGTGCTAATTAAAAATCTATTTCTCAATTAAAAGTTTCAAATATGTTTTTATGACATCCTTTTACAATAAGGTGAGCACCGTGTAGGTGTAAAAATAAACTTGGTAATGCGTCACAAATCCCAAACAAAACAAATACATTGTTTACCATTTTTAGGAGACGAGATGTCGAAGGCTGTTTTAATACCGGAGTGTGCTAAGGATATAGGGGGCACGAAAGACGAGATTCTGCTCTCCCCGACTGACAAGAAAGATGGTGCAATTAGTTTGTTCAGTAGATTACTACGTCTAGATTCTCTCAAACGGAATAGTGTCCCTGAGAGTCCCACAATGACAGAGCCTCCAACGACATACTACGGCGTGTATATCCCCTGCGAAACCAAGAAAGGACCGGACGAGGGTATGTCATAGTTTTCTTTGTATGCTTTCTCTGTGTTGTGTTTACAAGAGCACATTGTCTTGTGAGATTAGATATGGAAATCTATATGGGTCATTTCACGGCTTGGGTTTAGTGTACTTATGAGGGAATTTGTATAAAGTGAGGTTGCTACGTTATTGTTAAAAAATCAGAGATTCTATTGCACATATTAATTTTGTGAAGAAACATACAGTTTTCTAGCAAAAAAATCTTTTGAATAATCACTTAGATACGATTTTGTCGTATTGACATTTTACAGATTACATAAATGAGACAACTCTTCATTTAAAACCGTCAAAAATTTAAGACAGTTGAAGTCATATAGAAATAATTTTGATTTTTTGTGCATTTAAGCGGAAAAGTGCTTTTTGACTATTTTATGATGAATTTATTATTTAAATTAACAAATAATATGTTGTGGACATTATGATTTATATTTTTGTTAACTACTTAGAGATTTCTAACCATTATTATTTAATACGAGTTTCTTATCATACGGTTGTTAACCTTGTCCGCCATCTTTGTCTGTCATTCAGTTTCTGTCATCAGTCTAAACTGTCACACTTTCGAATTTTATTAACCCCGACTTCACATGGTACTTGTCTGCCCTACGCTAGAGTGTTGTTTGTAAGCCGAGGCGCGGAGAGAGTGAGCATAGGTGCCTGCGATTTGTTACGCAAGGGCGACGGGGCTGCACTTCCCGCAGCACCGGAGACGTGCATTTCCAATTTGCTTGCAGAAACTATAGTGATAACAGACACTTGGGATACCAAAACAGTAAATTTAAGGTCAGTTTTGACAAAATTTCAATTGCAAATATCTCCATAACTATGTATTTCCTCACTGTAAGAGGTGTAACCTAATGGTAGCCCCCCCCTCCCCCCCTCCAGCCCTACCATTAAATTCACTCATAAGTAATCTAAATTTTTACCCAATATTTCTTGATGCATTTGAAATGTTTATAATTACAAGTCATGAAAAAATTATCATTGATAAATCTTTTATGATATGCTGATGATAAGATATATGTTAGGATAGGCTGTTACAGATATTATATTTAAATCTGGGTCATTATGGCAATCTGGTTATGATTTATAGATTGTTAACAATGCAATTATCCTCTCCAGCGCCCAAATGTCAAACTTGACAAAGTCGTTAAGCGCCATGTGCAATTTTTTTGTGCAAATCTAAATTGAGGTGCTGCATTTAAACATCGATTTATATATGAATTTGTGTGAATGCCGTAGCATATATTTATATATTTGGAATGGCCATAAAATTTTCTGTAATAAAAAATAATTTGAAACTAATTAAAATATTATAAATTTTTAATCTGAGACTTCTGTATAAGTTTATGTGAGTTTGAAAAAATTTATGAAAATTAATAGTAATCATTAAAAGCAAAATAAAAGGTCTTATAATTTTTTTTTTTAATGTTTATAATTATAATACATCCTTTATTATGTAGATAATCAGTCATAAAAAATACAACGGTGGCCGGGCGCTGCAGAGGTTATGTATAACAGGCAGTAGGTAAATATAACCAAACTGTCCATCTTGCAGAAGCTCTGCATGTTTACAAGAACAAGGCAGACGCATTGGAGTTGGTGAAGCGATACAAGTTGGCCCGTTTCAAGGCGTTCCATAACCGTCACGATGCCGTCTCCTTCGCCCTGCGAGGTGCTGAGCCGGTTGATGCGCACGGCGGAAACGATAATTGTAAGTTTTTCACGATAAAAGTTATTTTTTAATCTTTCGACTGCGTAAATCCCATATCGGTGTCACTGTATGCTCGGTTCGAATCGAATAACCAACAACCAACCAACAATCGAGCAACGCAACGCACACATAGAACAAACAGCATGGAACATTCTGAGTGCAGCTTTTGCGAGATTTCTTGTCCCTGAGAGGTTGTCTATGTGTGCATTGCTCATGCTTGCTTGGTCGTGCAGGCTTGGCACATGCCGCAAACTCCAAACCTCTACAAAAAAAACTCTCTTCAAACGTTTCACCATCCACACGCTTGCGAGTGCGTTAGTTTGTTCTGAAGAGGCAAGCATGACGGACATGGAGGTTGTTGTGTCGGCCATATATATATTTTTTATTGCATTGCAGATTGCAGAGAATTTATAGAAGAAAAAATTCATGAACAATTTGCTAACTTTTGCCGGATTAGCTTTACTGATTTTGAATTTTTGCAAAGTGCAGTTTGCAGCACAACGTACATCTCTTTGCCGCCAGTGCACAAACGAGACTGGAGTGCGTACAAACGTGTGGACGCATCGCAACCGCTTGCGGCTAATTCCCTTTCGATTTGTGACAAAAAACCGACACTCGACGGGTCGGCTACAAGGCCTACAAGCGCTTGCAAACCTACGCAAACCAAGCCAAACGCTCTATCCACACGTTTGAATTTGTGACGGCTTGTTGATGTTTGCCAAGCGTGCGGACGCGGCATAAGAAACTTACTGAAGCTTACCTCCTGCAGTTTCATTATTTTGTGGTTTTGGATTTGAGTTATAGGGACTTGGACTTACATTTATAGTTAATACAATGAAAAGCTCATAATATTAAACTATTGAAAAACATTGTCATATTTATAAATTTTGATTACACATGGGGAAACGGCACTGATTGATAACTGTATATCATTTAATGTTCTAAATGATAAGTAATAGCTCATAAGATACTTGATTTTATTATTGTACATATTTGACGACTTTAAGTGACTTAGATAGTTGATAAGAAAATCAACTAACCTAAGATCAATAACCCAGTTATGTTATTGCTTCAGTCTATAATTGTTATCAAACATTGACTATTGTTTTGTTTATTTTTTTATACATTTGTTTTAAAACACTTACTCCTGATAGTATTTACTTGCTCGAAAATAACTATTCATCAGTATATATATTTTTATACTTTTACTTATTTGACGTGTTGGCCTCAAGGTGGTCACGGGCTGAATCAGTCGATCGACACGCCTAGGATACCGGTCTATAAAAGTGTTAAACTCTGTTAAGAGCGTTTACACCGCACACTAGCGCCACTAATGAAAAAAAAAACATATCTAGTAATTAGAGATAGAAAATCAAATTATGCTCAACAAACTATTTGAATGAAGTAATTTAGCATTTTTACGTCACCTAATGAACACCTGACATGTTATGGTTTAGTTAAATATGGCGTTATAGTTAAAAGTGGCCGTAACGTCTTATTTAACTAAACCATAACATGTGAGGTGTTCATTAGGTGACGTAAAAATGCTAAATTACTTCATTCAAATAGTTTGTTGAGCATAATTTGATTTTCTATCTCTAATTACTAGATATGTTTATTTTTTCACTGGCGGCGCTAGTGTGCGGCGTAAACGCTCTTAATAATTAGTTGTATTTGTCAGTGTTCCCTTACACATGTAACCAAATTGTTTTCAAATGTTTCTATCATCAATATTTCGAAATGGCATCCTGGTGGTGGTAGAAAACAAATATAGGTAATATACTAGTAGCCCGCTCGCGACTTCGCCCGCTTAAGAACACCCGTATCCCATGATGCACCCCCATTGCAGCGCCACCTACCGGGTCCAATTGTAAATCTAAACCATTCTCGAATCCACTTGAACACACAAAAAATTTCATCAAAATCGGTTTAGCCGTTTAGAAGGAGTTCAATTACAAACACGCACGAAGATTTATATATATAAAAATATATGTTAAGTATTTTACTTCAGTAACAAAAAACCATGAAATTAACTTTAGCCGCTTCATAGTAGCACCACTCAAGAAAATTACTTGACAGAGATAGAGATATGATTCCATTGTTGTGCAAGCAGGACGACAGCTCGATGACATGAGATTGCAAAAAGAATAGTATTTTTTTCAGGAAAAAAATTTGAAGGTTGAATAATTATTGCGCATAGCATGGAGGTCGTTGCTTACGCATTTACAGCAATTGTCATTGGTTAAAAGTATTATTACACATTATGACTTAAATTACTTAACAATATACATTTTTTTTATGTATCCTTGTCAATTTGTAAAAAAGATGCATGTATTGGGTCTGCTTGATGTGTCCATTTAGAACCACATCCATAAAAAAAAGGAATGGCTAAAAATAAAGAAATAATTAGTAAGTTAAATTACTATAAGTAAATTATATTTTACACAAAATCTCATATACCAGCATCTAAAATCATAACTATTAGTGGAATGGCTGCTTTATTACGATTAAACCGTGTATGTAGTCTAGTGCTAAGATCACCGACCGACATCTTATATCGAGAGGTCCCGGGGTTCGATTCTACCAGGGAAACATATAGTACAATATATACCCCTGGTAGAATCGAAGCCTGAAGAATAGCCTGATTGCTTATATGAAAAGAGCTTTATTATAAAACAATTGCACAAGTGAAAACACTCACTAGAAAGACTTGAAGAATGTTAATATTAATGTAAAAGGTAATTATCTAACTGCCAGTAATTAATTATTATGGATACACCTAGCGTTAATTATGATTAGAATTTATACAAAGAATTTAGTAATTACTGTAAAGAATTTTGTATAGATATAAATCATTATTAATCTCTGGGCCAAGCCTGTATGGGCTGATGGATTGTATACATTCTTGTAAATGTGCTATCTACAGTTCAAAAAATAAATAAAGCTGATGCGATAGACAAACAGATGGAATAACACTATGCAATGTAAACACACTTGCACATACATGTTGATGTTTCGTATATGCTTGACACATGGCTAAATATAAGTAAAACTTAGACGTTGATAAGGTCACGTCTCAGTCTCAGCAAGTTTCTTATATTCGTATATCGCTTACGGCAACGTAGGATACCTACGTTATTTTAAAGTATGGTCTGCAACCTTAACTTACCCGTAAATATTAAAAAAAGGATTCTCTTATCTATACTACAGTTAAGTGGTGTATCAAGGCGTGGTCATCGCCTATAAGCAGCTAATGCCGTAATGGGATACCATTTGGAGTTCGCGTGTGTAGAATGGGAACGCGACTGGCATTAAAAGTGGCTCGACCTCAGGGCTCGGCCATTATTAGAACATTGCCACCCGCTAAACCTAAACGAATACCTATTACTTAGGGCGTTATTAACTTTTAACCTGCTGTGTGGTCTCCAATGATTATGTCATGGTATGCTTATTTAATTACAACTTTGGACAGTCCAGGACAAAGTTTCTATTACAATAGCATTGCTTATGAGTTTACGTTAGTTTTTAAGTCTATAAAATAGCCCATATTAATATACTTACTTACTCCAATGGCTCAGCGACCCAAAGTGAGTCTTGATCTCCGACACATAGTGACGCCACTGCCACTGCTCCCTGTTTTGCGTGATCTTTTGCTAGTCAGTCGCTGGTTTCCGGGAGCTCATGTAGGTCCCAATAATATATATTAACGATTAATAATAATAATAATAATACGGTACTCTTGGACACGGCGCGGATAGTCCGAAGGTTCCTGTCTCTGCAGCCCTAACCACCGGCAGCTTGAGCCCTGCCCCGTTGCCGGCGGTACCCTAGGCTAGGTTTTTTTATAATATTTTTATGTTTTGTATGTGCTTTTGTATTTTACTTTTATAATAATATTATAACAAACCTAAGCTAAGAAAAAAAAAAAGAAATAAAGAGGTAATAATAATATAGCCTTTTATTTCCGGGCTTTCTTAGCTAAAGCTGTTTCAACTTTGATTTAGCTCGGTGTGCCTTACGGCAAAGGCCTCCTCCAACATATTAATGATTAGTTTTGGTTAATATATTTTATCATGTTAGTTTATTCTTGTGATAATAAATGATCCATAGACTATAAATAAAGCTCTTAGAATGTTATCACGTCAAAGAGGTACTCAGCAAGCGATACGTATTGTACAATAAATCTTTCCTTGAAGTGATATTAAGTTGTTCATGTATGTATGTATGGCAACAGGATCTACAACTTCTATAACATTACAGTAATTCTGCTTGAAGAGCTCATGATAAGATCCCTGTAAGGGTAATGCAACAACAATTCGACATAATGCGTTTCCTAAATTATATATAAATATTTTATTATAAAATGTTTTTGTTTTGTTTATATAATTTTAACACAAATTTTGTTGCAAACAAATTACAAAAACACAAAATGTTGAAAATTTTTCCACGAGCAGGATTTGAACCTGCACCCTTCTGACTTACCGGGTCAGGTGCATTTTGTGTTTTTGTATTTTATTATAATTATTATTACTATTTGGGGGATAACACACTAGCAGCTCAATGCGGTGATGCGTGTGCGTCATGTGATTCAGATAATTTATCCAGCATTCCAACCTGTTCTTAAATGCATTTATCGACAGAGCGCTTATGCCTTATTCGGGAAGTTTAATCCATTTAGCGACCATTCAGTTAAGTAAGAAAGATAAATCTATGGTTGAAACCAGTTTTTCAGAATATAATTTAAAAACTCCTTAAGTGAGAAAGTAAACTGAAGCATTATTAATTAACCTGTATTTTCCAGCTGTAATGGGTGAGAAGCCGTACCCGTTTAAAGCCCCGTCGCCGCAGGACATGGTGGCGCTGCGCAAGGCGATAGAGGCGGGGCTGGTGGCGACGGTGCGCGACCGCGTGTGGGACAATCCGCGCTTCCTGGTCAGCAGCGGAAACACGCCCGCCATCATGCAGGTGAGACACTCCCACTGACAGAGTAGAACCGCACCTCATTCCAATTCTAACAAGTATAGACAAAGAATGAGCAGGCAAGTTATCTGATGGGAAGTAGTCATCGCTGCCCATGGACATGCAGGTAACTACTCGCTGGCAGAGCAGAAACTCAGCTTCTTCTAATTACATCACGTATAGACGGCACGCGTGGTGGTTTATAGCCAGTTCTCCCTTAAGGGTCTCCGTCTAAAGGAAAGGCCCGTGCCCCAGCAGTGGGGATATGAAATGAGCTGGTACTCATGGTAATAATAGATGACAAGCGAGCATTCGAGCCACTTGATGGGTAGCTGTGATCGCCGCCCTTGGTCATATATATTGGGTGAGAGGGCATTATGGCACTGCGCCAGGCGATAGAAGTGGGGCTGGTGGCAACGGTGCGCGACTGCGTGTGGGACAACCCGCGCTTCCTGGTCAGCAGCAGAAACACGCCCGCCATCATGCAGGTGAGACACTTCCACTGACAGAGCAGAACCCGACATTCCAATCTAAACACGTTTAGAGCGCAAACGAACAGACGAGACACTTGATGGGAAGTTGACTTCCTATCATTCTGCTGCGCCGTGTATGGATATCTGCAGGTAACTACTAGCTGGCAGAGCAGAAATTTGCCTTCATCTAATTACAACACGTATAAAGAGAGGAGCTCGATGGCCCAGTGGTTAACGCGCCCGCCGGTCTGTGAGTGCTGAGGTTAAGCAAGTTTCACGAAAGCCGATGAGTAAAGCCGTTGGTTTCGGCTGCATTAGCAGTCGTTAACAACCACCAATCGACACTGGGCCCGCGTGGTGGCTTATGACCCTTCTCCCTTCTGGTGATGGTAAAACGCCAGATTAAAAACGGATATTTATAAGCAGACAAATCTACCTTCCCTCTTAGTTATTTTTTGTATTAAATACTTTATTATTAACGTTACACAGGAGGGTTCCCGGTACAACGCTTTGCACGTGTCTGCCAAGTCGATGAACGCGGAGATGTGCAACTTGATCCTGATGACTGTCGGTAACCCCGCCTTCGTCCAGGCTCTGTACGGCTCGGATGCTGACCCCGAGTCTTGTAAGGTAAGAAACAGAAAGTTGCTCCAATTTCTGGACAAATTTTAACCTTCAATATCTTATCTTAGTGGGCCTGCCGAGGATTCCCTCTTCCAGTAGCATTTCTAGCCATCGGCATCTTTTGTGCAATGTAGTAAAAACCAAGAAAATTGGCATTTCAGTTCACTATTGTTTAGTTTTTAGATAAAAAATTAAAATAAAATAAATAAACTTTCTTACACTCACACCAGTTATCTAGCCCAAGAGAAGCTTCGTTATGAAACTCGTTAAATGGTTACTAGACAACGGATAAACATACTTAAAATACTTAAATACATACTTACAGCCGGTTGCACCAAAATTGATATACATTTACAAATTCATTTTTACGTTTTACTTATACTATTCCGTTACTTTCACGAATTCGTAAATATACGTTGCACCAACAAAATACGAGTAAAAGTATCAGTAAAATTACTTGCTACACAAATAGAGCGTTAATTTTACCAGTTTACCTCAGTAGTTTTTTACTACCATGGTAGTTTTTAACCGACTTCAAAAAAGGAGGAGGTTTCTCAATACGACTCGCATAATACAATATTTTTTTTATGTGTTCGCGGATAACTTCATCGTTTATGAACCGATTTTGATGATTTTTTTTTGGAAAGGAGATATCCCAAGGGTGTTACCATAATAAGGAAACCAGGATCTGATGATGGCATCCCAGAGAAATCGAGGGAAACCTTCGAAAATCGTAGTAGCGACTAGTGCGCTTGTTAATGTTTTCGTTAAGTATTTTGAAGCACTACTATTTAATGAAGGTCTGGAGTCGATCTAATGATGGTGCCGAAAGACAGTCGAGGGAACTCCTCAACGATTTACAGCAATTACATGGTGTTTGGGCTTGATTAATTTGTATTGATGAGAACTTTACACCTAGATGGGTTGTGACTGTCATTAGGGGTCTGATGATGAAGACGAAGGTCAGTCAAGGGAACTCCTCAACGTTTTACAGTAGCTACCTTGTGTTTGGTCTTAATTCATTTCTATTGATAAGAACTTTGCACCCCCATATGGGTTATAAGTGCCATTACAGGTCTGATGATGGAGACCATAGACGGTCGAGGAAATTCCTCAACGATTTACAGCAGTTACTTTTTGTTGGGCTTACTTCATTTGGTTCAATACGCCAAAATGTTTAGTTCGTACAAAAATAATACCTAATTAAGATTGAAGTTTTTCATAGGTATACAACTACCTACTAGGCGGTCGTTTCCTCATCATAGAAGCATCCTTGTTAGGTCTACGTCTACCCATCACCAAAAATCGTAAAATAAAATAATTTTTAACAAAAAAAAAAACCGACTTCAAAAACAGGAAACTTAAAAAAGTAAAAACAGATCTAAAAAGCAAGAAATAATATTGAAATCATATTATTAATTACCTAGATACGAATATCAGGTTAAAAAAATGTCTACTGAAGTCGGGTGGTTGGTGGTCAGAAATTGTAGAAGATATTATAGTGATTTATTCTCTCAGAGCACGTATCTTTAAATAAATAGAGCGTTTTCTAACCTCCAACACGAATTGCAAACACGAACGAACTGTCATAATATTATACTTTTACGTTATGATCAAGGTTTGAGCTCCGTAAAAAGTAACCGTATAATGTAACCGTAAAACGTTTCCCAAAGCTTGGTACAACAACGTTTTACATTATACGTTTACTTTTTACGTTACTTTTTACAAATTCGTAAAATGATAGTTTTGGTGCAACCGGCTGTTATAGTTATACATAGAATTAAAACAGATGTGTTTCAGGAATTTTGGATTGTTCTCCCTTAAAGGGGTAAATAAAAGATAGAAATTTGTGTGGGGATATTGTTTTCTATTGAAACTATAAACTACATGCATGCGTGCATATTTTTGATAAATCTAAAAAATCCGTTGTTTTTGACTGAAATCATGCATATTTATCGCATGTTAGTACACCATCAATCAAGAATTCGCGCGAGCTTAGCCACCGCTAGTAAGCTATAGTCTTTATATAAAAGAGGAGTATCTATATTTAACCATTAACATTAACACCGATAAAAAAAAATGTAACGCGAACTTTTAAAGAAAACTGTACGTTTCCCAGGAGTTCTCCTCAATCCTGGTAGACCGTTACCTCAACACACCGGACAAGGCTATGAACGAGACCCCGCTCCACTTCGCGGCCAAGTTTGGCGCCGAAGAGGCAGTGGACGTGCTCACATCCTTCCCGCAGTGCAACCGGCAGGCAGTCAACAAGTTCGGGGAGCAACCGAAGCATGTAAGTCCTAATAAATCTCTAATTAATAATTCTCTAACAAATAAGTGCATAGATAAGTAGATATTTGATAATACTGTTTTTAATTAAGTTTAAATCAATTTATATTTTGTAATGTTCTCTCTCTTTCTCATAATTTAGTAAATGGTTCCACAGAAAACCAGCACCTTGGCATAACTATGTCATGGCATTATGCTGAGTGGCAACCATTTGGTCGGTGATTATGTTTATTTTAATCGTATTTAATTAGTTTTAGTGTAAGTTTAAATGCTCGACCAATAAATCATTTTTCTTTCTTTCTTTCTTTTAATTATATATAAGTCTTCTGTGCGTTTGTATGTTATTCAACTCCGAAACGGCTGGACCGATTTAGATGAAATTTTCTGTGTGTGTTCAAGTGGATTCGAGAATGGTTTAGATTTACAATTGGACCCGGTAGGTGGCGCTGCTATAGGGTCCATCACCCATGATGGACCCTATAGCAGTGCCACCTTATCCCAATACGGGTGTTATAAGCGGACGAAGTCGCGAGCAGGCCACTAGTCTATATATATAAAAATCAATGCTGTTCGTTTGTATGCTAAAACTCGAGAATGGCTGGCTCGATTTGGCTAATTTTGATTTTGAAATATTTGTGGAAGTTCAGGGAAGCTTTAAACGGTGAGAAACATAAATAATAAGTCACGGAAAATAGTAAAAACGACAATTTAATTATCCAATACAAAATAACTTGTTTGTTTTGTTGTCATAGAAACTGTCAAAACGGTACGAAGTTCGCCGGGTCAGCTAGTATATGAATAAAAATGAAGATAGAAAAATAAATTCATTCATTCATTTAGTTATTTATTCTTTTATTCATTTATTCATTCATTCAAAAGAACAACTGCTCCATTCCATACAACATGTTTTGTTTTTTAATATCACAGCCTGCAAAAATAAATGTAGTTCGCCTAATAAAAGCTACTAGCTAGTCTATGGTTGCTTACGGGACTATGGGTATTATGCGTCGCCTACCTTGAAGCTTCAGTTGTTATCCCTCTATGCCCTGTTATGTCACTTAATCTAGTATCCTTTAAACAGCAAATTCAAATTCAAACATTTATTTGCACAATATTGTGTACAGTACATTGAGATGAGCGACAATGTTGAGCAGAGTCAACAATATTCTGCCTTAATTTTGTAGGCATGCAAATGTCAATATAGTATAAAATTTTATAAATTACCTAACTACATAAATGCAAACTTTTAGCTTAAATAATTATATAATAAAATGTCAATAGAAATCAAAATTATTAATCTAAGTAGGTACTACAATTTGTCAATTAGTATTGCAATAAAGTAATTAGAAATAAATTGACTACAATAGGCTTGTGTCCACTATGAATGAATTTAATGGATAGGGGTTTATAATGATTAATTATATCATGGAGAAGACAACAAACAATTTTAATTTTTAAAAGCGTTAAAGATTAATAATATTTTAGAGAAATAAATTTCGTAAAAATAAACTTTTAGTCACGTGACAGTGAACACCAATCAGAAAGCCGTGACGTCACGCCGTGCCAGACAATGTCATTGACGTTTCGAGTTGTTCGAGTATCGTTAATTATCTTACTAAATTTTGGTTTTTAGCAAATAATATCAAGTTGATACAATTTTTGCTAGTTCTAATTGAGAGAACTCACCATGGAATCTGGATTCAGCAAAGCCGACAGTAATAATTTGTCCAGAATCGATGCCGTTATGCTTGGAAATTTTTTCGCGTCGAACAGTGACTTCTGCTCATCTGAATTTCGCAATGTTAAAACTTCCTTGTAAGTAAACATAAGTTATGTTATAAAGTATTAATTATTAAGCTTAAATGCTATGTAATATTTCAGTACGGTACACAATAACTTAATGTTTTGACGTACATTTTGCAAGATAATTGATACCTATTAATTTTGAGGTTAGATTTACAAAGTATGCAAAATAGTAACAAACTTGTATAATTTCAGGTCTTCGCGAGCTTCATATGGAGATGACGCCATAAGTTATGTCCATGTGACGGTAAATTTTGTACTGTAAAGTGCAAAACATGTCCTGAACACAAGGTTCATGCAATACTATATGGATGCACACTGGTTGGTGATGAAGAAGATGATATTATTATCTCCGTTCAATGTCAAGACTGCGTAGCTTCACAGTGGGGATGTAAACACGCAATAGCATTTCTTATGTGGGTTCATCGCAGAAGTGAGGAACCATCATGCACTTCGGTATAATGTCATTGGAGAAAATCTAAGCTGTCTAGAGTCGGTAGTAGCCTTAAATATATGACAGCAAAAGACTTGTCCGAGGGCAGGCCCATGTTGCCAGCAAATTCATCTGTTTCAATGAAGTTTTTGGAAGAGGTATTTAAGAAAAAAATTAATAACTGGGAACTTTTAAAATATCAAACCACTTATTGTCAAAGCGAAAAAAAGGCTCTCTCCATGCATCAACTGATATGTAATTTCAAAGAGAAATGTGTTGATGCATTTTTATAAAAAGTTCACATATCACCTTCATTAATACAGAGAGTTGAAGAACAAGAGAACAATCTAAGAGCAGCCTATGGTTTGAACTAAGGTATGGTTGAATTACGGCTTCAAAAGCCTTTGAAGTTAGCAGATGTAAACTACTGATGGCACACTTTTATCGCTCATATTAGGTGGTAAAATTCCAGACACTACTTCTATGAAACGTGGCCGTCTTCTAGAAAATGAGGTAAGAAAAACAGTGGTAAAAAAAATGAAGAAAAAGATAAATAAGTGTGGCCTGATATTAAATTCCAAATATCCAATGATTGCTGGTTCCCCAGACGAATTTGAAGATGGCATAATCGAGATTAAATGTCCTGTTAATGCTAACACATTTAAAATTTATATAAAAAATGGAAAAGCTACTGAAAAATATTATGCACAGATGCAGCTTGATGTATTAACAGAAAAGAGAAATTACCCAGATTATAGTGAAAATCAAAATGTGGAGATTTTAAGTGTGCCATTCAATATTGAGTATGTTGAGAATTTGATTAATAATAAATTATTAAACTTTTGGGAAATTAATGTATACCCATTGTTATATTATCAAAGTCTGGAACTAGAACTGTAACTAATATATAACTAAAAAATTGGAGGCTGGTCTGCTCTTGCATACTATTATTTTTATTATTATTAACTATAGATTAACTTTGTTTTTTTTTCTTAGACAATTTTTGCCCTTTTATAGTACTATGACATTGTAAAAATTTTAACTGGTCACTGATGTAAATTTGCAGACTTAGATAATATTATTATTTTTCTCTTTTGTTTTTCTTTAACATGTGTGATTGTCCTTTATATTTTGTGTTTTTATTTGTGATGGAAAGTGTCCTTATAGGATAGGGCATTTTCCAATATTTTTGACGCTGTAAGGGAGAAAAGAGCTTGACACTTGCTGAGTTTCTTGCCAGTTCTTCTCAGTATAAAGTCTACCGCCCAGAGTAGACTTGCGAACTGATGGCATAATGAAGTTCATAAGAGCTATTTGTAGCCTAAACTGAATAAATGATTTTGAATTTTTAACATATTTGAAATAAAAAAACAATCTTATAGTTTTCCTTAGTTTTATTTTATTATCAACAGTTGGAGGTCTTACTAGTGTAAAACCTGATTTTTTTAAATATTGTTCTTTATGTTTAAAGCCCCTATCTGCCATCATGCATAACACACATACCACTTTTTAAAGTCTTCATAAAATCACACAATTCAACTAAACATGTGTCAGTGATTCTGCCTCCGAATCCTGGAGAAGTATAGTTCACTAGTTAGTTTGGTGTACAGGATATTAAATACTTTATAGTATTTGCTTTTTGTATGTCAGAGCTTGATTTACTGCCTTAGATAGCTTTTGCATATTATACTTATGCCTGAATGAAATAGGTAAGGACCTTTTAATCATTGCACTATCTAATTCCACAGTAAAAAGACGCATGACACTGGCTATCATAGGTATATTTTTTTTAAATATCTTGCTTAGGGCGTTTTTCACCATCTACAAGTTCCCATTAGCCTTTACTTTGACAGATAGTCCATACAAATACTTCACTTTAATTGCCAAGTATCTCCTAATCAGACATTGTGAAACAGACCCTTAGACTCAAGAAAATGGTATACTTTGACTCAAACTTAAACTCAAACTTTCAAACTCAAACTTTTATTTGCAAACTAAGTGGTACATAGATGGTGTTTACAATGTTATAGTGTCCTTATTACTTAGTCACCTTGTATAGGTATAACAAGTAATACTTATATTAACTATTATAATCCAATATGTTATAAAAATATATACCTATATTTATATAAAATTGATATTAAAGCTTTAATTACATTATGAATTAAATTGTATAACAAAGCAATAAATTGTATTAGATTATATTATATTATATTACCCAGATCGCCAAACGTAATCACAAATCAACATATTGCATGGTTAAGTATTCCTCTACAGTGTAAAAACATTTATTTATCAAAAACTTTTTTAAATTTGTTTTAAAAACTTTGTAGTTTGGTTCACTATTTAATTCGATCGGTAATTTATTATATATTTTTACAGCCATAATGATGTGGGCTATGATTTAGCATTTTTATTCATGAGGGTGGCAAATGTAGTCTTCCTTTGTGGCGAGTGTTAATGGACTCGATGGAGTCATTCCACAATCATCTGACAACTGATTCAATTTACTATCTAATCTTATTTTATTTAAACAGAGTAATAAATATGGTGTTTGGGAATATCTATACAATCTTTTATTAAATTAATTAAGTGGTAACAACTAATTGTAAGACTACAGACTGTATAGTCTTGGCTTTTTCTCAATTTTTTTAATTGTATTCAACATGGCCTTTGTTGATTCTATTTTTTTGTCTTCTTTGATTAATTCACTACAATCAGAAGATGATTTGACTTGTAGTGAAGCCATTGATAGTGAGGGACTATTGGCAGCTACAGATGGTAATATAAAGAAATATCACTGTCTGAATGTTCTTCAATAAATATATTTTTTTACAATTTTGCTTAGACCAGATACAGAAGGACTTGATTTTGAAGCGGTTACAGTTTTAAATGGGTATGTGGACCTCGATGTTACAGAAGGTTTCAATGATAATGCCTGATCTATCAATTTCACATTGGTTTGCACAGCCTTACATCTGAATTTGTAGGTTATAAATGCTTGAACAGATTTATCTATTGACTGTTGACATAACATTTCTGGCACATTTCCTCCAACTGTTTCAACTGAAAAAGAAATAAAACAAAATAGCTTTTTAATGCTAATAACTGGCTATTTGCCATTTCAAACTTTAAGTATGTTGTTTGTTATTTATTATACATACTTGAACTTGTATCAGAAGTATCTAGAGGAGAACTTGGAGTACAACTTTCTTTTGATTCATTCAGACACTGCTATTATCATCTTTCTTTGTTTTTTTTAGAATATATGGTCGTCTGTACTGCTGCATGTTCGTTTTCTTGTCTTGACATCCAAATTTACAACCTGGTTTCATGTCACTTGTGATACTCCATCCATATAATTAATCATATCACTTGGCAACTAGAATAATAAAAAGAGTTTATTTGTAACATTACAATATTAAAAAACTAAAATAAAACGTTAATCCTAAAAGTGAAACAACTTAACCTGAACTCATGTATTTATTTGGAAAATAGAGATTCTACAAAACACATCTAGTTTGTTCAAATTTAAGTAATAGACTGTGTTGTGTGAAATACTTACATCAAAATGATCTTCATAAAAATACATTCTTGAACCTGATATTGATAAACTATGAGCATCATCTCTTCTTGCAAGTTTTAGCCACTTTTTCCAATGACCTTTATAAAATATCATTGACTTTTTCCGTATTTCTCCATTGTTTGGAACATATAACCTAAATGAGTTATTATTTAGAATAATAACTTGTTTGGCGTTTTTATAGTCGTGCTATTACACTGGGGCACTATACAGTACTTATAATATGGGAAATTCATTTTTATACGCTAAAAACTAACTATTATCGAAGACACGATCACTCAGTTTCCATATGTAAACAACAAGTTACTTGGTGCTCTTTGGTTTGTCTGGCACGGCGTGACGTCATTCAAGACGCCATGATAGTCTTGCGCGTTTTGGAGCCAAATTTAAATTGGTTTTTTAAAACGCGAAATTTATAATGTAAATGCTCAATTAAAAATAAATAAACCATTATTTTCGATAAAAGGCATAATAAGCTAAAGTATTAAGCAGTTATTGAAATTTAGTCAACTAGCCTATTATAATTTTTTATTCATGTACTCACTAATGGAGTAAAAGTTGTGCTGTAAGTGCCGTCATGCAGCAATGCAAAACATTGCTGCATGACGGCAGAAATGGGTATGAGGTGTGATCGCTTTTTAGTCTGATTTGGGCAGCATCTAGCAAAAATATGTAATACAATGAACGAGAATGCCCTCTACTTCGCGGCCAAGTTTGGCGCTGAAGAGGCGGTGGATATGCTCACATCACATCAAGCACAAGCGCCTTACTGACCCTGTTATCTGGATACACAGCTAGTCAAAACTTTTTTTTTTGACCTGTTAAAATAGGTATTAGAAGTAAGTGGTCGCCATTCAGTTCGACTAAGATCTCGGCAGAATCAAACTAATTGAAAAATAAATATTTTGTATTGTTTGGTTCGAAGGGTTCTGCTTTGGTACTAGATTCATTGAAATTACAGGGCTTACAGGCATAAAAACTAAATCTCAGGGTTGGTAACGTGCGCATTATTACTTGGTATTAGAAGCGTCCATGGGTTTGTCCATTTACCACCAGGCGGCCCGTAAGCTCGTTTGTAACTTAATAAGCATAGTAACTTTAACAACCTACAAATACTACTATGTACAGTCGAGCCCAATAATAATTATATACGCGCTTTTGAATCTTGTCAAAGAAACTTTTGCCAACTAGCAACTACTTTTCCATAGCAACCACGAAAAAAATAGAGCGACAAGGTCGTACACTGTTGAAATATTATTAGACTACGTATGCTTACGTTCTTGTACGTAACTACTTATGGGATTAAAGCCAAACCAAGTGTTTTTACAAGTTCGTCGCTAGGTCCCGTTGTTCTTCATCAAGGGAATGGATAAGAAGAGGACTAGCAAACTAATGGGACTATCCAGAGAGAAAATGAGGCTAGTCATAGAAATCATAACAGGACACTGTCGGCTGAACAGGCATCTGACAGTGGTAGGAGTTAAAACTGATCCCATATGCCTGGAGTGCATGGAAAGCGAGGAGACCAGCCTCCACCTACTACCTGAGTGCCCTATGTACTCACTATCAAGATGGGAGCTCTGGGGATCGGACACATTATACATAGAGGACCTACAGAATCTGAAGGTGGAGCAGATAGCAATATTTACCAAAGAGACCAAAAGATTCGACGGGGCGCCGTGAAAGCTGGATGAACCTAAATTCCCTTAAAAGGGAGAACGGGGAAAAGAATGAAGTGGTCCGCAATAATGCGGGTGGATCGTCCGTTCGGCTGGCGACGTCCCCATAAGAAAATAATAATAATAACAGGTCCCTTTGTTGCGTATGCCCCTAACGCCATTTCCCTATATTCTATCTGTCTGTTGTTTTGCTTACTGGAGTTAGAAATTTGACATATCTTGTCCATACAAGATATGTCAAATTTCTAAGCTCCATAGCTTATGTCAAATTTGTATCTATAGTAGGCAAAACAACAGATAGATAGGTTATTGGGAACGGGCGTAAATAAATAAACTATCTCACCCAGTTACTGTCATAGGTGATCTGCAAGCGAGCAGCCAAGGCGGCTCCGGAGACCGCTCAGCGCATCGCCGAGATGCTGAATGACCGATACTACGTGCCGGTGCTACACACTGAGGATGGGAGTGGGGCGCCCACTATTGGGATTCCGTTCACCCCTGCTGCGCCGCCCGTAAGTCATAATCATACTCTCTCTATCAATCCGTCAATACTGTACACTACACGTACTAAATATACTTTCTTTAGCTTCCATATAAAAAATTGCTAAGTTTCTTTACATTTGTAACAATTTATGTTTCTACAATGCCTGTTGTATATTTAGCGCCATCTGGCACCGACAAAGGGAAACTAATTATGTTGCAATCAATCTAGCTAGACAATGTATTACTTATGAGTAGTTCCTATATTTCCCGCAAACAGCGACAGTCTGCCAATATATAAGGGCTTGCGCGCCTGCCACTCGTTCTCTTTTTACGGCTGCTACAAGGTTGAGCACAATAAATGTTACCTTAATAGTTACAGGTGGTTTCACTCACCCAAGCTCACAATACTAATAAAGGCCATAGGTGGCTACCTGCAAATTCATTTGTGTTAATTATTATCTCTATGCCTCCTGGGGTTGCACAAAAGATCCCGAGGGGTCGAAGTGTTAATGGGGGAGGGAAACTTCAGCAGGCCCCACTAAGATAAGATAAGATAAGAACCTAAACCTCCTTCCAGGACATCAACTGTGACCCTTTAAGCCCCCGCTACGAAATCCGCGCTTTCGCTGGTCCAATGCAACCGGCCGACGCGGATGTCTTCCGTCGCCGGTGGAAAACGCCGCCGCGGCGACAAGCCCGCCCACCCACGCTTATGACCACGCCCACGCCCACGCCCACGTTAACTGTAGCGCCGGCTACCTTCCGCCTTGAAGAGATCACTAAAGGGCTGGAGACGATCGGCAGGTTGGTACAGCAGTGCTTTAAACAAAATGTTATTTATGATTATTTACATATAATTTTACGCAAATGAATATTGTTGCGAACAAAATACAAAGTGGTATGATATTGTTGGTATGGTAGTGCACCTGACCTGGGATATCATGGGGTGCGGGTTCAAATCCCGTTCGTGGAATTTTTTCAGCACTACTTTTTTCAAAATGTTATTTATATAGTTATAGTCTATATTCATAGATATTTATTGCATCATGTTGTACAAAGATTTTATAAAAACAATATTAAGTCCCAAAACATGGCCCTGCAAGGGTATTGTAACAATAAACATAATTTATTTAATAAATTTAAACTTAATTAACACGTTCCCGTTCCCGTTCTCACAGAATCTTAGGCATTCAGAAAATATTTCCACCCACAACCAATTTTTAACTTATGTACGAAGTTCAAAGTTATGCAATGTTCTAAATATTTTTTCTTTATGTTTCCTTCACAGAGATCTCGCGACGCAGCTCAAGATCGGATGGAAGGAGTACTGGCCATTCCTAGACACGTTCACCGACTTACGAACGCCTGAAGGGCTCTCTCTACTAGAGAACTATCTCAAAAGCAAATACGATAGCGCCTGCTCGTTCGCATACAACGACAGCTGCGCACAATATCAGCTGGCCGACGAACTGTCGCTATCCAGAACAAGCTTGGAAACATCGCATACTAGTCATAACAAAGACCCTTTAAGCCCTATGTCTGAACTGTGTGTGGCCATGAAAACATGCACAATAACCTCTGAAAGACCGTCACATTGGAAGAAGACTGACCCTATAAGGCA
The DNA here is from genome assembly GCA_947562085.1 of Eudonia lacustrata. Classification (NCBI taxonomy): domain Eukaryota; kingdom Metazoa; phylum Arthropoda; class Insecta; order Lepidoptera; family Crambidae; genus Eudonia; species Eudonia lacustrata. The sequence continues at coordinate 9,174,820 of OX387322.1, read as the reverse complement.
AAGGTTATGTAGGCAACCTACAGCTAAACTGTTGACGAATGGAGATACCCCCCCACCAATGAATCATACTGTCAGCCAATTGTTGTGCATTGAAAGAACCTGCCAGGTCTTCGCTAAAAGGATAGCTGATGCTTTGGTGTTTTCTTTGACAGCGGAGCCCGAGGTGGCGGGCGAAGCCCTAAAGTCGGAAGCGAAACATTTGCATCATACGATCTTTACGTATATGGACGATGAGAGGTTTCAGAAAATCGACTTCGCGTTGATACATTCGCGGTTGGCTCAACTGGTTGTGTTCAAGTTGAAACAGAAGACGAAGGACTTGGACGATATCAATCATCTTGTCGAGTTTCTAATTAAGCTACGGTGTCCGAACGATGATATATTCAGTTCTGATGATGAGAGGAAGCCTGTGTACTATAACAGGTGAGTTGTTTATTTTTAAGTAAGAACTTAAAAGAAGACTTCAGAAGAATCACGATTATTGTTCGGCGCAACGGAATAAGACTGCACTTGATGGTTTAAAGGTCTATATTGATCTGTCTCTTATAACTAATGTTACAATATATATAGGGAGTGTGATGCGTGTGTGTTAATACGGTGTACACACACTACATTATTAGAAACTAGCGGCCGCTCGCGGTTTCACCCGTGTGGTTCCCGTTCCCGTGGGAATATCTGGATAAAAAGTATCCTATGTGTTATTCCCGGTTATAAACTATCTGTATGCCGAATTTCATCCAAATCCATTCAGTAAATCGTTTTTACGCGAAAGAGTAACAAACATCCATCCATACTTACAAACTTTCGCGTTTATAATATTAGTAGGATGTATCTTCTATCTAATTAATGGCCAATTCAGTTGTAGTTTTTCATTGCTTTTCGATCTTAGTCCAACTACGTAGGGTTCGATATTTGGTGGCAGTATAGCTGAGATACGTTCGGGAGGATTTAAAAAAAATATATTTTGCTCTTTCTCGCCTTGTCAAGCTTGTAATGTGTGTTATAGATATTAAATGAATAATTCATAATTATTAATAATTTAACGCCTCGTTGGCGGAGTGGCAGAGCGTTCGATTCGATACCCGAAAGTCCCGGGTTCAGTTCATAGGTCGGGTAAAGTTTATTTCGGATTTTTCAATGCATAGCCCAGCTCCCCGACCGCCTAACCGATCGCTTTGACTACGCGTATAGTTTATGACGTCATCTTGCAACCTCGCACCGCCTATGAAAGCAATATCAAAAGCTAAAGGCTATAGCTTTCTTTATTGCTTTCATAGGCGGCACGAAACGACAAGATGACGTCATAAACCACACACGAAGTCAAAGCGATCGGTTAGGCGGTAGGGTCCTGTGATCACCAACCCGCATCTGGCAAGCGTGGTGATTAAGTCATTACCCATCAATTGTAGTGATAACTGGATTTCAACGAAGCCTTTGCCCATCAGTAAGATTGTCATTGTGATTTGTCTATTTACTTACTTTTTGTTTTTTAATATAGGGGCACAAACAGAGTGAATTTAACCCAAGTCATCGACGGACACGTGAGGTGTCTCGCCAGTTTCATATGCGAGGAGTTGACGGAAACAGATCTGATGAAAGGTCCCGCCGTCTCCGAGAACGAGTGCGCCGACATTTGGGAGAAGGCGGCCAAGTGCAGGTGCGACTGGAGGATCGAGGCCTTCGAGAGGAATAGTAAGAAGAACGCGTCCTTTAGGAAGAACAGATCTATATTGTCTACGAGTCCGAAGAGTGAGAGCTTTATAAGGAGACTGACGTTTGACCATGAAATTGGTGAGTTATCAATGTGATCATCATAGATAAGAATAGGTAGAGTTTTTTTTGTAATTACGACATATTATTATCTAATGTATTGATCAGCTTCTTGGGTAGGCGTTTAATTTATTTACTGTTTTTTTATAAATATTTAATTTAGCTTTAGTGCAGCAATTAGCACTGGAAAATAAAAAAGTAAAAATTTACTATACCGTTGTGTTATCAAATTTGTGGTATTTCATCTGTAAAGATGAATCTGCATAGCCATCGGTTGCAATTACCGTTGGATAGACGGTGCACTGTGCCGCTATTAGCACCAAAAAAGCAGTGACAAAATTTAGCGCTTACGTCAGCCTTCCCGGTAGCATAGCGGTCAGTGCAGCGCCCGGATTGCGGAAGACCCAGGTTCGATTCCTGGCTGGGTCGGGTAGGCGTTTAATTTTTTCACTGTATTTTTCAATATAAATTTTATGAATATTTAAGCTTCTTGAATTCACATAAAAAAGAAAAAAGCTTTATGGTTCACTGTTACAGTTAAGGTAGCAACGATATTTTGTTATTCTGTAGCTATATGTTGCCGTCCAAAAAGACAGCATGCATTTTAGCCGATTTTAAATAATATGTGTGCCCTCCGTCATAAGAGCCCTTTTAATTTGGATGGCTACATATTATAACCGATTTTTACTAGGTTCCTAAATAACTAGCTAAGCTAAGTCCAGCCTGTCTGGGCGTAACCATGATGTCGACATGATAAAAGAAAAGTACATACAGTGGAACGTAGAACCTCCTTCTTTTTTAAGTCGGTCAATGAGGAAGCCTTTGCCCAGAAATAGGAACTGATATAGGCTTATTCCCCACCCTTCGGATCCCGCAAGATCAGGAGATTGATTGTCCGTAGGGGTGGAGATCAGTGGACTGTGGTCTCTGGTACCACAGGAACCGCTAGCATTTTGGTGGTTTTTTTTAATGAATTTGGGGAGAAGTGCGTTTTTGAACCGGTCAATTTTGAGAGTGGGGGCTTTTGCGACCGGTGGTTTTTGAATGAATTTTAAGACCGATAAATTTTGGGACAGGTGGGTTTTTGAACCGGTAACGGTGGCTTTTGGGGCCGTTGACTTTTGTTTACGTAACCACAGATTATAACAGCTTTGTAAGGTAATAGTGGTTTGCAGGCGACGGCAGGCTGCAGCACAACGAGGCGCAGAAGCCGCTGAGCGTGAACTCGCCCGCCGGCGACACCGCCGCCCTCTACACCGTCGACACGGCCAAGTGCCAGGTCGTCGACGCGGAGGTTTGTATTACGGAAGAGCTCGAGATGATTTATTTTTGGTCACCCATCCAATGACCGGCCTTTGCGCAAGTTCCTTTGCTTTGGCGCGTTTACCACTGCGCCATTGAGTTTCTCACTCAGTATTTTTTATTATTAACAGCATTTCAATGGAATAGGAAAAATGAAAATTGAAAATGTTTTATTCAGTTTAGGCTACAAAAGTTAGCTTAGGAAGCTTTGTTTTTCTATTGTGTCTAGAAGTCTGCGGTTATCAACCCAATTGTAAATGATGCAAAAAATAATAATATTTCATAGTGTATTTCATGACACTTAATTTCGAGATCATCGATGACAATACGACGCTAGCAAGAGGTTTATTTACTAAGTTTTTTTAATCAGTAATTATATAAAGTTATATATGTAGATCTCCGAGGACGAGTCGGGGGGCTCGTGTCCCTCCGAGGGTGAAGAGTACCACACAGCGTCCGAGTACGAAGACGACGCGGAACATATGGCCGAGGCCAGCGACCGCGCCGTAGCCGAGACCTTCATATACGGGTGAGCGCTCTAACTAATGTGTTATTTTGGTTACCAGCACCAGCTCATTTTATGCTCCCACTGCTGGGACAAAAGCCATCCCTGTGGATGGATAGGGAAAACCGGCCACAAATCACATCGCGAGCCTAGTGCTTTCATCATCATTATCAACAGCTCATTTTTTTGTCCCCACTGCTGGGGCACGAGCCTTCCCTGTGGATGAATAGGGAGAACGGGCCATATACCACCACGCGGGCCCAGTGCGGATTGGTGGTTGTTAACGACTGCTAATGCAGCCGGGACCAACGGCTCTACGTGCCTTCCGAAGCACGCAGGAGTTCGAGATAAGAAAATTTTTGGTCACCCATCAGATGACTGGCTTTTGCGAAAGTTGTTTAACCTCAACACTCGCGGACGGGGCGCGTTAACCACTGCGCCATCGAGCTACCCTGGTGCTTTGACATTGGCCAAATGTGTTAACAGCACGAAGCCATTAACTTATTTTAAAAAGATCAATGAAAGTGGTATCCTGGCAATGATTTCTGCATAATGTTTAGTGAGGAGCCAACCAAAATGGACCGGTTAGTGTTCGACGCGCTGTCGAGCTGCCGCCTGGACCCGGTTCGGTTCCCGTCTGTGTACCGCTGGCGGCACACCGTCGCGCTGTACCCGCCCGGGGAGAGAAACAGGTGAGCTTTTAAACACCGTCACTTTTTAAACGTTTTAATCCTGCAGGTGGGTTGATCAGACCATGGAACTGAACAACTTTTCCCAAGAATCATAAGTCAAACCGTGGTCGGTCAATAGAGGCTTTGTATGGGAAAGTTAAAAAAAAATCGCGTTTTTTTTTGACTTATGTTTCTTGGGAAAAATGTTCAGTTTCGTGGTCTGATCAACCCACCTGCAAGATTAAAACGTTCAAAAAGTGACGGTGTATATGACATGACATGACCGTCTAACAGCATGAATGAAAATATTTAATTACATGTACTTATATTTTTTAATTTTCATTCCAGTGTCTGATTTAGCTGATAAAAAAATTAGAGATCATTTCGTCTGTATCGTGCGTACACGTCTATCATTTGGTTTTTTCTCAAAATGTTGCATTTTATCTAAAAAAAAATTTAGTTAAATTCCAACAATTGGCACTTTCGGTTGGCTGGAAGAGATCTCTTTTAGAGATAAGTCCTTTACTCACCATCGTTTGTACTTTTTTTTTCTGTATGTGTTTCTGTGCAATGAAGTATATATATTTAAATCCTTACAAACAGAGTACGTTCAAATTGTATAGTAAAACATTTTACTAAAGACTGACTTTTGCTGCTCCAATATTTCCCTTCCGAGACCGTGAATTAGAGAAGTTCCGCATTAAAAAAATGGATCAGCTGGAACATATTTTTATTTTACCAAAAAATGCCAAAATAGTTTTTACTAAAAGCATCAAACAGATTTCCCGTATATCCTATTAGTTTCAGATTTTGCCAGTTTAAGAATACGGGTAACCTGCATCAAAATGTTTTTATACAACACCACAGATTTTACATTATGTAAATGTATTTGCTGTATGTTTAGAACTTAAATACTGTATAAAATATTTTTAAGAAAATAATATATTTTTGAAAAATCTATAAAATAAAAAAAACAAATTTCTTTTTAGCGATAAGGACGCCATTTGTATTGGCTTTTATATCATCATACTATTACTATAATGAGGAAAGCTTTGTATTTTTGTATGTTTGCAACGAATAAACTCAAAAACTACTGGACCGATTTAAAAAATTCTTTCACGATTAGAATGCTACATTAGCGCTGAGTAACATAGGCTATATTAAAAAAAATGTCCACCCGAGCGAAGCCGGGGCGGGCCGCTAGTGAACTTTCATTTCATGTTTTGTCGTTGCGGTTGTCAGTTGGCCCTCCGCCCCCACTAGTGTGGGAAGCCCTACCCGCGCGAGCTTCGCCGTCAGCCCGTGCCCGCGGCCGCCGCCCGCGTGCTGCTCCACGCCCAAGCGGGAGACCCGGCCCGACGACCCAAGGGCGGTCACTTTACAGGTAACTCATACTTACAGCATGCAACATAGCATAGTCACCTTGCAAATAGATATTCACCTTACAGCTGCAGTGACATGCACACAATAGAGACAGAATGCAACATGGATAGTTATCTTGACCCACGAACGGTCATTTTACAAGTTTAGACATATTTACAGGTACAGGAACAACAATATCTCAACAAGATTCTTCAGATGGCGACTAACTTAGTTATTATTTTAGCTGCCCGTATGCTGCTCCACGCCTAAGCAAAACGCGCAGACGGACGTCATACTGCAGATTTTACATACATTTCCTACAGCTGCAGTTACATCTCAACAAGGAATTATGTTGATGGTAGAAGTGAGCTCACACTCAAACTGGTTGGCGACCAAATAGTACTACTTCTGCAAGGGCTCAAATTATATTTATAAACTTACAAACTTGGGCCTTCCATTATAAATATTTTTTCTTAAAACATTTAGTCATGACTTGACATATGTCATATAAATGTATATAGGAGTTTCAGCTCACTATACCTACGTGCTATTGACTCTTACTGGGCGACAACGAAATGGATCAAAAACAATAATTCCATGCAGCGTAAGGCAAACCATCCAAACAAAAACTGTGACAAGCTTAGATAGCTTGTTAAAGTCAATTAGTTTTTTATTCAAATAATTTTAAGAAAAGTGCTTTTGAATCGTCAATTTTTTTTTACCTACTACCACCCATTCAGGACGTCTACTTTTTGGCTGTGGCGAAGATTTTTTAGCAAGCTTGTAATTATTGTAAATATTGTTTTCTGAAGTTTACGCGAACACTACACATTGAAATGAAACAACTTTTACGGATCTACTCGCGTTTATTTTACACATTACTTATTTAATGTTTATCCTGACGTTTCGAACCCTTTGCAGGGTCCGTGGTCACAAGGAGACTGAGGTGTTGGTCATCTCATAATTAGTTGGTAGCTTGTATACCCTCATTTAAATTTAATCAGGTGCGTTCCGTTTTACGCAGAAAGAGCTTACAGTATCTTTTCGTCAACGTCAACGTCAACGTCTTTTCGAAACGTCAGGATAAACATTAAATAAGTAATGTGTAAAATAAACGCGAGTAGATCCGTAAAAGTTGTTTCATTTCAATTGTTGTAAACCTTTAGGAAACCAACTCACCATACTGGACCTTTTTTCTCTTATTAATACGTTTGTATTGCAGGTGTCCAATTGGCTTCGCGTGACCGGTCCGAATTCGCCTCGGTCGACGCTCGCCGCCAAGAACGTCGGCCACAACGTAAGCTTCGGCTTCTAACTTATAATAAAACTGAAAAAACAATGAATATTATATAAAAACAAAAACATCGCTGTTTTAGGCGTGCTATACACATTCGATTTGTCATTATTGTTGAACAGCCTTTAACTCTGTGTAGGGCTCTGTTGATATATTGGATACTATAATTTTAAATGTTTCTTTGACATAAGGTAGAAAACCAATGAAAAAACAACAACATTGTGACCATCAAAGGGTTAAGGGAAAAGGAACTCAAAATAGCTACCACAGACTATAAAATGACGTATTTACTTCAAATACAAAGCATTTTAGTTGAATTAACCGAGAGTCTCCTTTTGTTTATATAAAATTGTAATTTGCAATACAAGGTAATTTATTTTTATTTGTACTATTATTCAGTTGATTGATTATTTGAATTTTTAATAATTATTTTGATTCGATTTATTTTTTCTGACAATGTGCCGACGAAATTTGTTTATATTACGGCGTTAGTACTTTTAGGTATATTTAGTTGTACGTATTTGCCATAACTTGAAAGATACTTACGAAGCAGTAGGTAGGAGTAATATCAGAGACTTCACAAAGAAATATGTAACTAACGAATTTCTACGAATTATGTGTAGTTGAAATAATTTGTAACGTGTGTTGTCTGTGACGACTTCTTTAAAGGTGATCCGGTGTTTTTGTTATTCCTCTTTACGCTACGGTACGATAATCTCATCATTCTGTATTATAATTGGTTGTATGCACCTCATGACTTAGAAACGATTAGTTTTATGTATGTTTGTGTTAAATGTTTCTAGTGATATGTTTCTCTTAGTTTATATTACAGCCCATTCTAATGACAATAATGTTATTTCTACTAAATAAGATTAGGTAAAACTTGAAAATACGGAATGAAAGTCTAATTTCGATATTTCTTAGTTAAAAAAAGGTCACGTGATGGCAAACACCAGTGGCGTCACACCACTCTAAACATTCTCACAATTTGCAGAGACAATTTATTGCAATATAGTAGACACAGATCAAAGGTCGTAGTAGTCTACTTTAGCGTGCAAAATGGCGCTTGCAGTTGGAGTTTCGTGCGACGCAAACTTTGCGGTAGTCGTGAAGTAAGACGCAAGTCCTGTCGCAGTCACAAAATTATGTCAACCAATCCATGATCTGCTCGTATTTTCGCTCGCAGCTAACTTCATATCATAAAGGTTGCATCGCACTATAAACGTCACAACACAGGCGCGGCGCTATGACAGGGCGGTAACAAAGGGAGTGAATGTTAATTGAAATGTTTTGTTAGCTTTAACAGATAACTACAGATAAATGGTCCATACCCCCTATTATTAGCATTTATAGTGTGTAGTTTTGTGGGAGAATGTTGTCCTTCGCATCTGTTATGTATTTGTAAAAGTATATATGTAGTTAATGCCAAAATGGAAAAAAGTGGAAAGTTCTGCACTGATTTACGAATGTTTGTACTTTTATATTTGAAAAAGATGAAAAATTGTAAAATAAAAATGTACGTTTTATATATGATATGTTTTAATACACAATAGACATTAGAGAAATAAATTATGACTGGTTCAAAATTGGTTTGATTTACTGAAATTAATTTTATGTGTCCCAAAAGTTGTCTTCCTCCGAATTTTTAGGCAGAGATATAGGCGAGTGTGCCTCGTAGTCCGAACGGCTGTTGTAATTGTCAACGTCGGCTGAGAAGTCGTCGAGATAATCTTCCCCGCCTTTCACCAGATCAGTAGCAGACTCTTCTATATCATCTTTGGATAATTCCAGCTCGATTTCAACACTGGAATGTGCTTTGCTCGTGTCTGCATGGAAAATAGCGTTGAACGCGTCGTTTCTCGTCAACCTAGCCGCTTGCTCTGGCGAAAGACCTCTTTCGTGTTGATTTAAATCTTCTTTTTTGTTTAGATTATCGACTTCAGGGCTAGCGATAATAGTCATCTGAGTTGAAATCCTTTGATGTTGCATATCTGCCTCGGATACATCTATCTCTCTTGTATCTACAGAGCTTTCGATTACTAGCATTAGTTCGCGTCGCGATCTATCTTCGTCGGTAGGTTGTTCCGTTTCTTCTATCACCACCATTTCATTTGTTTTCTCTGACTCATCTTTTGATTGTTGTACATCAGTTGTGTCCCCGATCTCTACGACCGGTGTTATTTCATGATCTTTTCGGTTTGGTAGATTGTATATTTTATTAATGTTGTCTCTCAGTACTTCGAGTTCATCCTTTTTATTCACGGGGTCCCTATTGCACTTGTTCCTCGACTCTAAATGGTCGAGGACGGCTTTTTCATCGCTTATATTCGACGCTGTCTCCAAATTCCTCATGGGGCTACCAGTTCCCGATTTACTTTCTAACGACCTTTCTGATGCTGGCGACCTTCCTGATACTGGCGACCTTCCTGATACTGGCGACCTTTCTGATATTGGCGACCTCTGCGAATGGTAGAGCTTCCTGAACTCCGCTAGAGGTGTCTCTAAGTAATAATCGCGGCGTAGCTCTGACTCCTTTAAATCTGACTCTATTTTCGATAGCGCGGACGGTACAGGTCGTGTTTTAGCTAGTACCGTGGTTCTGTTCTTGTAGTACGGTAAGGAGGTGATAGTCGCTTGGTACTCTGTCATGTATCTGTCGAACTCACTTGTCACTGTAGGAGTGGCAGTGAATGCGTACGGTTCGGTGTCTGCTCTGGCGCGTTCGAAGTTTCTTGTTTTTGTGTCTGCAACAAAAAAATCCGTTAATAAAATATAATGTTACTGCGTCTTTTTGTGCGGGAGAATGAAGAGTGAACATCACTATCAAAGCATGTCAAAGACCTACTGTTGGAATTAGACCCTCTTACATTAAATATAGCGAATGGCGATATAATGATCTTACACTACTAATACTACTTACACTAACAATAAATTGTGTTGTCAGTTTAACTACAAACATTTTTTCTTCTTTCTGTCTTCTTTTGTTTTAAAGCTCAGCAGCGGTACGTTTATAGGCTAAAGACGATTCTTTTCTAATTTATAACACGTATTCGTCATTCCGTGCTTCGGAAGGCACGTAAAGCATTTGTTAACAACCACCGCACCGCACTGGGCCCACGTGGTGGTTTAAGGCCCGTTCTCCCTGTGGAGTTCCATCCATAGGGAAGGATTGACTCATAAAATGAGCTAGCACGTGATGATGCTGATGATATACACTGACTATTTTATGTAACCCGCCATGTTTATCGCTGGTGATGGTTTTTCGGCCGCCCGGCTGGCATCCGCCTACCTACTGAAGTCGCGGTAGGACTGTTCCACGACCACGGCCTCGATAGGGAAGCCTGGTGCCCCAGCAGTATGGACTTGGAAATGGGTCGATTCCACTTTATCCAAAGATTTACGAAATTGGTTTAGTGGGACAGTTTTTTTTCTAATTATGTTCCACTTTATCCACTGACGACAAATAGGGCCCTTATACATTGCGACTTTTTGTAACGATACAAACGCGCGTTTGTATCGAAGCAGCCGCGCATACTTGAGTGATATTGATTATCAAAATCCCCTCATTCTTGGGGGAGGTCTTTGTCCAGCAGTGGACGTCTTTTGGCTGAGATGATGATGATAATGATGATTGATTATCTATTAATAAAACATGGCCAGTATGCAGTTCCTGTATTGAGAGAAGTCGCAATGGATAGAGGGACAAACAATCCCAGATTTTCCATCAATGGATATACGTAATGGATAGAGCGGGATCTACCCCTAAAAATAAGCTGATGATGATGATAAGGAAGCCTCGTGTCCCAGCAGCGGGGGCTTAAAATAAGCTGGTTATGATGCGTCATACCTCCTAGCTATTTAATGCTACTCACCATGTTTATCGTGGTGGGTTCGCGCCAGCCTGGCTGACATCCGCCTACCTTCTGAAGTCGCGGTAGGACTGTTCCACCACCACGGCCTCGATAGGGAAGCCTCGTGCCCCACCAGTAGGGACTTAAAATGGGTCGATCCCACTTTAGCCTCGATCTTAATAGGGAAGGTTCCGGCACCAGCAGTGGGGACATGTAATGAGATGATGATATCCACTCCACAGGCTATTAAATGTAGCTCACCATGCTTATCGCTGGTGGTTTCATAGCCAGCCCTTGACATCGCCTGCCTTCTGAAGTCGCGGTAGGACTTCTCAATTTCGAAATTTCGATAGGGAAGGCTCGTGCCCCAGTAGTGGAGACTTAAAATAAGCTGGTGATGACGATGCGTCATATCCACTGGATATTACCTCTCAATCGCGGAACGCGGAACGCGGAAGTATCACGTAATTTGCAAAATGGCAAATATCTAAAGTCGATGTCCACTAAAATAATGAATAAGTTGCAATTAGATCATATTTTATCATTTTGTAAACGACAATTTTCTAATTGATATATTTCCTCTGCCAGTTATCAAAATAAATGTGATTACCGAAATAGTTTATTAGTTGTACATGATCAAACTATTTATTCTAGATTTTTTATAAACAAACTTCTTCATACAAAAGTAGGCTCTAATTAGACGACATAGAAGTCCATAGAATTCGATCGCTCAATTGTCAAAATTTGACTTTGACTTTTTAAAAAGTTCGCACAGAGCATACAATTGTTGCGGGTTTTAGTGTAGCAAATTTACTCTAGTTTGTCTATAGCCAAACTTCTTCATACAAAAGTAGGCTTTAACTTATCGAAATTTGAGATTATAGTCGCGTGGTCGGGTGCGGTGTGATCACACCGGTCGGGTGTTGACGGAATAATGGCCGCGGTGTGATCACACCGCTTAGTCCTTGAGAGGTTGTTTTTAAAGAAAATGTTTTTTTTTACATGTTGTGATTGTCTTTTGAATTTTGTGTGTTTATTTGTAATGGAACGGTCCTTTTAGGATAGGGCGGGCATTTTCCAATATGTTGACGCTGTAAGGGAGAAAATTAATGTCCTTGCTGATGGCATAGTGACATTCATAAGAGCTATTTGTAGCCTAAACTGAATAAATGATTTTGATTTTTTTGTTATTCAATTCAACTCACCATGCTTATCGCTAGTGGTTTCGTGGCCAGCCTGGCTGACATCCGCCTGTCTCCGTCTGAAGTCGCGGTAGGACTGCTCCACGGCCTCGGCCTCGATCTCCAACCGTCGCAGCCGCAACTTGGCCTCGCGCAACACCGTGCTCGGGCTCTTGTCGCGACTGGTGGACTGGCCGTACTTGATGGAACTATGGAATGTAAAAAAAATACAAGTTGTACAGACGCCCGAGCACATCAACAGTCATCACAAGTGAGCTGATGACGATGACGATAACATTTTTCAATAAACCACTAACCATCAATGCATTGCATTAATAATATAAATGCATTTCATGGCAACCACTAAAACAATAGAACGAAAAGGTCCAATACTGTTGAGAGTATTATAGACTCGACTACTTAATATCCTTCAAACCGAGACATCAATCCAAAACTATAAAGAAATAGGTGTTAACTACAAAATTAAAATAAAGAAAAATAGAAACATCAATTACTCTTTAAGTTTCTCCTTGGCCTCTCTCAGCTGTGTCTTTGGGCTCTTCTCTCTGGGTTTGTGTGTTTGCACTAACGTTGAAGTTCTTGGTTTGTCTCTGAAAATAAAGATCAATTTAAACTGAATTACTGACACGGATTTTATTCTCAGCGAAGGTACATGTTTGTGTACAGTCGGTGGTGTGGCTCATCTTGGCGTGACCATCGTTACTATGGAAAAAAAAAGAAGTTGATATAACTTTTCATAGAAGCATCGACAAATTCTGGCGTTTGTCGATAAATTCCGACAAATTATCCACAAATTATTTGTGTAATCAATTCTTCCCGTAGTTTCAGAGATACAAGGTGGCCACGCCAGGATGAGCGCTCATCCTGTCGGGGTCACCTTGAACCCCTTATAACTTTTGAAAGGTGGACCGACAAATTCTGAGATTTCACGACAAATTCCGAGAAATTATCGACAAATTATGTATAAAGTCAGATTTCCAGTTGGTGATGGTGGCCACGCCAAGATGAGTCACACCAGTCGGTGTGGTTGGTGGTAGAGCTGGTTAGTCCACCTGGCTAGCTACCACCATCTTATCTAAATATGCCTATAACATCAACGTTGCTTATGTTGAATTGAATGAATGATTTTTAAAATGACAGCTTGCCATTTGAATGTTTATGTTGATGTCATTGTTAAAGCAATAGTTCGGAAATGAAACATTGACAAATGATGCTTGTGAAATGAAAATTTACAAATGGATTGTGCGTGAAACATTATGGAACCATAATATCTTACCTTCCAAACTGGTAAGCAGTGCAGTCATCCAACTGTGGAAACGTATCAGCATCCTCTGCAGCCAAGAAGGTGGCGGAATCGATCACAGAATTTTTCAGAGGCGCTGCAACAGCTGCTAATAATACATGCCAAAAGTAACTCTACATAAGCGATAGACAAACTTTATTTGTGCATTGTATAGGCGTGGCAAATTTAAGCAGTAGTAGTACTAAATAGCCGATGGCTGTCCCACTGCTGGGCAAAGGCCTCCATCATTGAAATCAAGTCATCGCTACAATTGATGGGTGATGGCTTAATTACCACGCTTGCCAAATGCGGGTTAGTGATCACGAACTCGGGCTATGCATCGAAAAAACACCGAAACACACTTTGCCCGACGTGGGAGTTGAACCCGGGACCTTTGGGTATTGGACCGAGCGCTTTGCCACTCGAGCACCGAAGCGCGCAAAGAAGCATTATTGTAATTCTTATTCTGTCTAGGTACCTACCGAGGGTTAGGGAGCATTGTTGTGTTTATAAAAACAGAAAATTAACTGGGTAGGTGTATAATGAGTTAACATCCTTCAATCAATAATAGTACAAGATTTCCTCTCTCTCAAGCAATACTCTCCTGTGGTCTTATTTTAAATAAAGATTACAGTATTGAAATATAAATGCTATACAATCTTAATTGAACTTTATGTTCGAGATTTAAGGTTTATAATAAGCTGTTGATGCTATAAAGCTTTTTATATTATTTAATAAGATTTAAATGTATCATCATTATTTAGTGCAATCTTCATACTTACATAGTGATAAAGCAGCTCTTTGTAAGACTCCTTATTCAGGGTGCCTAGCGTGAGTTTTGTTTACTATCCGTATTCATTCGATTACGTTTACGAAAACGAAAATTAGTATGGCATTTTAGCAGCGCCTCCTGGCGGCATACGAGAAGAGTTAACATTGTGCCATACAAATTCTCGTTTACGTTAACGTGATCGAATTGCGAATGAAACTCACTGTTAATTTTATGTAAACGAGTGTAGTTTTGTTCATTGGCGGCGCTAGTCTGCGGCGTAAACGCTCTTAATGTAGCATATTAACTGACGATAGCTGTTTGATGTGGTCCAGCCATTTGCGTCTAGATGTTGTGTCTAGAAGTATGAGCTAACGCGGTCATTTTTTTATCCTGTAGAAAGCCGATGGTAGGTAGAATGCCATATTGAGGAAGGCCAAAGGGAAGGTGGTATAGCTCGGGGACCGAGGTCCAACAGATGTTAGTTGGAGGTGCTATATATAGCGAAGGAGATGGTGAAACTTCGCTACCGCGATGCAGGCTTCCCGTACTATTTTATCGTCGTAGTATGGCGACGTCATTGGTATGCGTTTGTGGCGCCATCTGTTGACACGGTTGAGAAGGTGTTTGCTTCGTGTCGAATAATGTGCGGCGTATGCGGTAGGTGGAGCCGCCACAATCCTATCCTATCCGAATCCCTCGGAGAATCTAGTAGGGTACGGGGATACGCCCTATTGCGTGATACCGTTCCCTCTAGAAAACCTCCGAAGGTGCTTCGTTTTACACGGCTTGAGGAACCCTTTAAGTTTCTCGCCGCCCCCAAAAAGCTCGGTTAAGCTGAAAATGCCAAGTGGCAATCAGCAGTGCAATTCTCTAAGCAAAACAGTATCGACCTTGACATTAAACTCGCTCATAACTTGCAAACGAATATAGTCTTTATTACTATATAAAAGCAGGTTGAAATTCCTTTGCAAGTTATGAGCGAGTTCAACGTCGAGTTCGACGCTGTTTTGCTTAGCAAAAAAAGCGAGCATTATCGTGATGCATTTTTTCAGGACCCTTGATCTAGTACTATTAATTGATCGAAGGTATTATGATTTAAACACTGACGGACGGTAATGGCGGGGCATGCGTCTCTGGCAGGGTCGCGGTGGGGACGTGCGGCCAGTGGGGACGTGCGGCGCCGCAGCGAACGCCACTGGTTGATCAAGTGCCTGGAGGGAGAAGAAAAGCCTTTAACCACCTCTGTCGTCTAGTGGATAAGACCACCGGTTTAGACCCAGAGGTCCCGGGTTCGATTCCCAGGGGGGTACATGTTTGTGTACTCGGTTTGGTTGGTGGTAGGGCTTGTTTGCCCGCCTGGCTAGCTACCACCATCTTATCTAAATATGTCGCCATAACATCAATGTTTGTAGCATTGCTGTGTTCCGGCAGCTCGAGATAAGATAGCCAGTGCCTCACTAGTTGAGGATCCCGGGTGAAGTGCGCTTCCATCATTGGCCTTATCATCAGTTAACATCAGGTGAGATCAAGGCACTGTGCTTACCCGTTAGTATTTAAAAAAAAAACTCCATATTCAATTTTTTTGTTTGGTTTTTTGTAATAATTTGTGTTAGTGTGTTACATACATGCTTATCCCCATTGCCCGATCCTCTAAATGCCACTACACATTTACAGAATACACTAAACATGCACACAAGCTTAGGCCCAAGACACTCGCGCTCGTAGAACAAGGGTCGACTCGGGGGCTTATAGTCTAATTTCAACCTCTTCTTCAATCACGATACCTTTCAAAGGTATTCACGCTTGTCATTTTGCAAAGACGATTCCAAATAAATGTCAATTTGACCATGTCGTTCATTCAACATCATTCAAAAACGCGTCGCGTAAATGAGTTTGAAGTTCTTGAATAGCTTTCAAATGTCAAATTGAAAGGTATTACGACACGTATTATGGGAGTTAGACAATAAGCCCGGTTCAAATCGTACATCATTTCTTTCTAATAAAGTACAGTCAGTATCATATTGATGCAAACATTATATGGTCAAAACTCTTCGCCTATTATATGGTTTGAAATTCCAATATACTTATATTTAATAATTTTTAAAATTGGCTATAGCGTTGTGTTATCAAATTTGTGGTATTTCATCTGTAAAGATGAATCTGCATAGCCATCGGTTGCAATAACCGTTGGATAGATGAGATGGCACTACGAACGCAAAAAAGCAGTCAAGAATCAAAGCAGTGAAAAAAATCAGGGCTTACGTCAACCTTCTCGGTATCATAATGGTCAGTGCAGCCGCCCGGATTGCGGAAGACCCAGGTTCGATTCCTGGCTGGGTCGGGTAGGCATTTAATTTTTTCATTGTATTTTATAAATATTTAATTTTTAATTTGAGACCAAAAAATCGAGACGATGCTCCTTCGTGCTTCGGATTGCACTTAAAGCCGTTGGCCCCGGCTGCATTAGCAGTCGTGAACAACCACCGCAGCGCATTAGGCCCGCGTGGTGGTTTATGGCCCGTTCTCCCCCATCCATAGGGTAGGCTCATGCCCCAGCAGTGGGGACATAAAATGAGATGATGATGATGAATTGTAAACATTACGCCTATGCTTCATTCCATACTTCCTATTGTCGCTATGGCGGTCTCTCAACACGCCGACGAAGGGTAAGGTGTCACCCGGCAGCAGGATTCGTGGTTGCGCGTTTGCGAATATGCTGACTTCCTCGCCCGCGCCCTTACGCCAGCCCACTGACGAGGAGCTGAACGTCGGGTTTAGTCTGGAAGTCAGTAGTATTATGTTATCAATTTAATAAAATAGTAAAAAGAAAAAGCAAATAACCTATAACTGTCCCACTGTTGGGCAAAGTCCAGGTAAGTAAGGCAATCAGCCAACACTCTCCAAAAAGGGCTTCCGAATAAATGTTTTTCATTTCATTTCCTTTTTTTTTCAATTTCATTTCATTTCATTTAAAAATGACGAGTATAAAAAAGTCGTCGTATTCGAAATGGCTAAAAAATATTGGTATGTACTTCGATCGATACTCGTTTACTTCATCACAAACATGCGGAGGATCTCGATAGCGCAGTGGTTAACGCGCGGTTAAAATGTACAAGTATAGATATTTATTCATTTTAATATATTTAATGCAGTAATTCAATTACCTACTTTGTTTTTTTATTTTTATTTTATTTTATTTATTTATTGTTTATTTTGTTTGTCGGCGTCGCGGTGCGTCGTCACTCGTCTCCCTCCGGCGGCCCTGTCAGAATAACAGCGCTCCTACGGTACTCGACCCATCTTCGAGTGTCGTGGGGGTATCATGCTGAGACGGTCCTTGTTGGCCTTACACACTGCTTTTTGTTTATTTTTTCATTTAATTGTTTTTTTTTTGTTTTCCTTCTATTCTTATTAGTTCTTGCTTTGTTTTGACTGTATTGTATTTTGTGTGCGTGTGTGTGTGTGTGTGTCAATAAATGTTTTTCTTTCTTTCTTCCTTTCTTTAAAAGTATCATCTCGAGCTCCTCCGTGCTTCGGAAGGCACGTAAAGCCGTTGGTCCCGGCTGCATTAGCAGTCGTTAACAACCACCGCACGCTGCCACTACGGGCCCGCGTACTAGTTTACGGCCCGTTCTCCCTATCCATTCATAGGTTCGTGCCCCAGCAGTGGGAACATAAACTGAGATAGATAGATAGATAAACACTTTATTACTTACACAATTATACACAAAACAAATAACAGGAAATTTTTAAATAATAGTAGGCAAAGGCGGCCTTATCGCTTAAAGCGATCTCTTCCAGACAACCTTGTGGCAAAGGACAGATTAGGACACAATGAGAGGTAGTGTACCGGCAACTAGCAAATATAGAAAAAAATATATATTAACTGTATATTATACTTAATAAAATAGGTAGGTAAGTAATATAAGATATACACATAATACCTACTAATATATATTGTTATAATAAACTACATATACCTACATACATAATGAGCTGGTGACGGTGATGATGGTAACGTGATTGAATGGTAAATAAATATCGCACTAGGCACCCTAATTGATTTATGCGTCAGCTGTTGATTGAAATTTAATAGAATTTAAACTGATAAAATTTTAACAGAAAAAAAATAATTAACAATAAATCGGTCCAATGGCCTCTCTCGCCTCAGGAAGTTCGAGTGGGAAGAATAAGAGTAAGAATAAGGAATTATTTATTAACGATCACAGAGACATAACAGAAAAAAACAATGAATAAGAAAACATTTAAAAAATAATAATACTAGGCAGTTCTCCTCAATACGGCACGCATTGCGAGGATGTTCCTGTCTCTGGAGCCCTAATCACCGGTAGTTTGGACCCTGGTCCTGATACCGGCGGACCCCTATTTTTTATATTTTAAAATGTTTGTTTTGTTTTTAGAAAATATTTAAAAATGTAAATTAATATGTAAAAAAATAAATAAAGAGAATAATAATTAATAAGGAAGGGTGATTGTGTGTGAAGGCCAACTAGGACCCTGCCTCAGATTGTGCCGTTGCGGTGCTGAGAAACAAACACCACCACAACAACGCTGGTATTCTGACAGGGCCTATAGTAGGTGCAAAGGTCGCGGGTTCGATTCCCACTCAAGCTCATGTGGCTGGTTGATTTTTTCTAGTAAAATTTTATCTTGATCTACATATACTTAATAGCATTGTGAATGCAAAATTAAAAATAATAAAAAACAATTTTATCTGTTGTGAAATAGATGTTTTGGTCATAGTCTATTGTTTTAAGACGACGCATCGCTAAACAATTAATCTAATACGGAGCGTTTGCGCCCCGTGCCATAAGAAAAGCTGTATTTTTTCTTTCCAATTAAAACCACAAAAAAAATGAACTAGCATATTGAAGTATGTGTTAAGACTAATTTACTAAGAAAATTTAGATGCTTAAATCGGCCTGGTTTGCCTGTAAAATGCAAATCTATGTTTTAAAAGAGCTTACTTTGATATTTTTTTCTCTGTTATAAAAGTTAACAAATCGTGTTTCTGCAACTAGCAAAATAAAGTCAATTAAATGAAAAATCATGTCATTAATATCACTTTCATTTGTTTTGTAATTGTTGGGAAACCTCAAGATCCCCGCCACGTAAATTACCCATGCGTCGCCTTAAGTTAAGCCATAACATTGATTGTCGGAGTCTAGATAGCTGTTTTAAGTAACACTAGTGGTCGCCCAGTGGTCGAAATTCGACCGTAATTTTATTAAGGCTGCACGGATTGTATCCTAAGCAATGAAAAATTAAAATAGATAGAATGTGAGTTTGGATTGGCATTGACAGATTTCGGCCGCTCCTCTTCCATTTTTTAATTTTTTGAAAAGAGTATATATATGTGTGTCAAATACATTGTAGTGTGTGTAATGTTTGTTTTATTGATTTAATGTATTTTTATGCATAATTTAAAAAAAAAACATATTAAGATTCGGATAACCTTCTCTATATAAACTAAAAGTGTGCGAAATTTCATACTCCTCCGTCCGCACAATTTTCTTAAAAAGGGGGTACAAAGTTTTTGCTTCACGTATTAATATATAGTTTTCTACTTTAACAATATGTGGGGACCCAGCAGTCCAGTTCCTCACCTCTGCACGTGGGTGCGGGGGGGCGCGGGGGCGGAGCTGGGGCGGGAGGGGGCGGGTGCGTCGCAGCGGAACCGCGCCGCCGTCAGCTCCGCGCGCAAGCGAGCGCTGTGCGAGCTCAACTCTTCGATGTGCAGGCGTTGCTGCGGACGAGCGAACGGTCACTGATACTTGTGTTATGTCGAAAATTAATGTGAAATAATGGTAGATTATTAACCGTTACGTGTTCGTGAGTGTGCATAAGTGTTGGCAAATGAAACAAAACAGTGCAACGTCACTTTTCAAATTCTCTCAAGAAGCTCGCGTGAGGACTTAGTGAGATATCTTTACTGAGATACTCGAGGGGTTGGGGGGTATATCATTTCTCACTTCCCATTTCTAATATCATTCATCATCATTTAAGGAAATATTGTTTATTTATGTATTACTTGTAAATTAAATTACTTTGACACTGGCTAAATGTGCTAATCGCACGAAGCCATCAATTAAAAGATAAAAAAATATATATAATTACAGTAAAAATCAATATAAGAAGTACGGGGTGTCCCCCACATGGCTGGCGTAGGCCTTGAGCCGCTCGTTCTCAGCGCGCAGGCGCTGCATCTGGCCTTAGTATGGGCTGGTCTCGTTGTAAAAAGTCGTCTACACTCTTCAAAAGACTATGTGTGAGCGAGTGAGCACTCCCCCACCTGGCGGCTAAACACTCCACACACCTCCCCACCCCCAAACGTTGTCTACATAAGACTGAAAATCCAAATACTGCCAAAATATGGGCCCTACCTACTAGTAAACAGAGTATACGCTCCAAATAGATATTCCGTGTTTTGTTATTGGCAAGCATGTAAGTTTTATTTCAAACTAGCTGTCCTGGCAGACCTTGTTCTGCCCTATTTCTCTAAAACAAAGTTACTTTGATTTTTTTATGTTATTAGCTGCCCCGACAGATTTCTTTCTGTCAAAAGTTAGTGGTATGTCGCAGTCTAATAGAAATAAAATAACATTGAAAGACTTATGTAATATTTAATGTGATGATATTTTTATTGAAATGTCGTAAGGTACACGATATTTTTTGTTTGATTACTTGGCACGTAAACAAATAAATCTGACCTCTAATCAACTTGAAGGGATATCAAAGATAATCTTATCGCGCCATCGTTTTGTTTTGATTGACATCAAATGTTTGACAGCCAGGGACAGAGTGGTTTGTATGGGAAAAGAAAATTGTTGTTTTTACTATTTTTCTCGTATTTTTTACGTGTCTTCCCTCCATAAGAACCTTTCTCAGACTTCATCAAACACAACAAAAATAAATCAGCCAAATCGGTTCAGCTGTTCTCGAGTTTTGCGATTAGCAACACATTTAGCGATTCATTTTTATTTATATAGATTAAAGTAACTAAGTAAAAGAGACAAAACACGGAACAACTATTCAAAGCTCTGTTTATTTGTCAAAGGGTTAGAAATCACACTCCCCCAGTGGCAGGCGAAGGCCTTGAGCCTCTCGTTTGCATCTGGGCTTGGTCGGGGCCGGCTTCTTGCAACAAGTATTTTACGATTGTGCACATGCAAATCTGTATAAAGAGCTTACACTTCCCCCCACCTTCCTAGCAAAGGCCTGGAACCACTCTATCTCATCGCGGAGCTCTTTGTAAGAAGTCAGTAAATGCAAACGCTGTGTAAAGAGCTTGCACAAGCCTTCGCTAGGCACAAACTTCACCCGACTTCTTGTAACAATAAACTGATATAAGCTTCGCATGTTATTTCGTGTTTTGTCTCTTCAACTTTTGTTTGAAATAAAATTTACATGACGGGAACAAAACAGGAACATCTATTTCTAACCAATACTCTGTTTATTAGTAGGGGCACAGGAGTTCACACTTCCCCCATTTGGCTAGTGAATGCCTTGAGCCACCATTGCGCAGCCGGTGCACTTATCCGTATACTCGACCTGACTCCTTGTCGCAACTCATTGTGAATGCAACTGCTGTTTAAAAAGCTCAAATCCCCCCCCCCCCCTTCCATCAGCCTGGAGAAGGTTTTAAGCGTGGCTCGTAGTCTCGCGACCTGGCACCTTGTAACTAGTCTATAGATGCAAACGCTTTACAAAGAGCTCACACTCCCCCCACCTGGCTGGCGAAGGCCTTGAGCCGCTCGTTCTCGTCGCGTAGCCTTTGCAAATGGCCCTGGTCGGAGCCGGCCTCGGCGTCGCCGGCCTCGCTGGACGCAGACGAGCGGCTGCGGCTGCGCGAGCGATCGGGCTCGTGGTACAATTCGTCTACGTTCGGCTGCAATTTTTAATTTATATCTTGTGGATAGGCACAGAACGTTCATATCACCTGATGTTAAGTGTTGATAAGGCCAATGGTGGAAGCGCAGTTCACACGGGATTCTCAACAACTGAGGCACTGGCTTTTCTTATATCAAGCTGCCGGAACACAACAAAGCTACAACTATTGATGTTATGGCTACATAAAATATAAATATTTTATAAATAGCTTGCCTACTTCTTAACTGATCTTTAGTAAAAAAAAAAAAACACAAATGTTGAAAAAATTTTCACGAGCAGGGTTTGAACCTGCACCCTTCTGACATACCGGGTCAGGTGCTCTTCCAATTGAGCTATCGTGGTTCTAACCAGCCCGCCGAAATTATTCAACACTATTTACTTTTACTTTGAAAGCCAAAGGCACCCATTCAATGTTAACAACTACCGTCATTAACATCCGATCATAATATTTTTACAAATACTAAAGATCAGTTAAGAAGTAGGCAAGCTATTTATAAATGTTTATATAATTTTGCGCCTTTGGCTGGCGCCTTGGCTTTGGCGGCCCCAAAAATAACAATAATAGTACCTATATTTTTTCTTAATAAAGTTATTGTCTGTATAAGTCTAACGCTTATTTTTTACTTTTTAGTGCAATTTTATCAGTAAAATTTTTTGGAGTCGGTTTTTTTTTTTGTTAATTTTTTTTTTCAACATTTGTGTTTTTGTAGTTATGGCTACATATTAAAATAAGCTAGTAGTAGTAGCTAAACAAGCCCTGCCACCAACTAAAAAGAGTACACAAACAGGCTTCTGCAAACCGCCTCTATAATCTAGTGGTTAAGACGATCGGTCTTAGACCCTGAGGTCCCCAGGTTCGATTACCAACGGGGGTACATGCTTATCTACTCGTGTTGTTATTATGTTTGGTGGTAGGGCTTATTTGTCCGTCTGGCTAGCTGCCACCTTAGGGGCCGTCCATTAATCACGTGATGTTTTTTACCAACTTTTTAGATCCCCCCTCCCCCCTGGTGATACGTGGCGAGGTTTTGTACTACCCCTCCCCCCCACCTAAGATCACGTATTTTTATTGTTTATATTAAGTAGGTATGATGTAGTTTAATGGAATTAAATTCTGGAAAAATGAAAGAAAGGAAAGATTAACAAATAAGGTAGGTACGAAGAGACTAGAATAAAGAATAAGTATTAAAATTTTAGGGTTGCAGGTGGTTTCGGATCAAGACTAGATTAAAAAAAAAGGGGTTAGCGTTATCAGTTTTACGTAATTTTGCAAGATTGTAAAAAATGTATTTCGGTTTCGAAAATAAGTACACGTGATATCTCCTTAACCCCCCCCCCCCCTTGTGATATTTGGTGATTTTGTTTTCGGACCGCCCCTCTACCCATTGGGCCCCACGTGGACGATTAATGGACGGCCCCTTACCTATACCATCAATGTAAGTAGCATTGTTGTTTCGTGGCAGCTAGAGATAAGAGAGCCAGTGCCTCAGGTTGTTGGGAATACCAGATAAAGTGCGCTTCTACACTCGGCCTTATCACCACTTAAATGAAGGCTAAGATCCCTGCCTCCCGAAGCAATCGCTGACCGGACGCGTTAATTAAGAAACAGAACGTACCGTACGGAAATTAACATTCTTCTGTTTCTTCAAGTTGTTGACCACCTTATTCGGAGTCCAAACCTTTTCCTCGCTATCACTCCTCAGCGGGTTCCTCTCAGCGCTCTGCTCATTATTCAGTACCAAGTTGATTTTCGACGTCACATTGTTCATCTCCGTCAGCGTGTACCTCTCTATCACACATTTCGGTTCCAACTTCGTGGTTTCCAAATACTTCTTTAGAATAACCAGCTCATCTTTTAACAGGTCGTAATGGGATCTCAAGTCCTCATTGGTCAAATCTTGAATATTGGCTGATTGGCTGTTTGTGCTACATGCGTTCTTCAGTTGGTCCAGCTCGCTTCGTTCTTGCTTAATGCAATCTCTTTCCTTCTTCATTGATTCTAGGTGGCCTTCTAGTATGGTGAGTTCGCTGGAGATTTGTGTGCGCATCTCTTCACCGCGTTTCTTGAGTACATCTTCGGCTTCCATCAGTTGGGACTTCAAGCTGTCTTCCTGTGTAACAAAGAGGATGTTCAATCGGTTTGAACAGTAGCTGCTTGATTTAGGCTTGTTTCACACGTACCACAACCACACCACAACTACAACACGTGGGCGGGTGCTAATTTGTATAAAAATTTATGGTTGAATTCACACGTGCGACATTTTGCCGTCATTAGTGTGTGATACCGACTACATCGCAGCCACGTTGCAACTACAACACCACCACCAGCGTCACCGCGAACTATACAGGGTCTAACAAAATCAATAAGCGAACGTTTAAGGGCGGTATCTATACATTATTCTGAATACAATGACAAAAATGGGCTCCAGTTTTCTAGTGATTTTTCAAAGTTATGTTTTCTAACAAACTAAATAAATTAAAATAATGCACATTATGAAACATGCTGTATTTTTACTAACACGCATGCAAACGTCAATAAAAAGATAGTGTACAGATACACGCACACAATTGAAAAACCATTGAATGACATTCATATACACACACGGCTATCTTTGTGTGCGTGTAGTAAGCAGCTGTAAAGGCTTGGAAAGGGTGTATTTTTGGCGAATTATGATAATGTTTTGTTGATTATCTCGGTAACGAGCCTGTAGTTTTGGACCAAATTTGGTGAGCATGCTCAGTGTGATGTATAGATGCTCCCCTTAAACGTTCGCTTATTGATATTGTTAGACCCTATATAGCCGGTGTGGTGTGGTTGTGGTTGTGGTACGTGTAAACCAAGCCTTAGATATACAATTCGAAAATCTACTGCCTCTATGGTCTACTTTAATCCCGAGATTTTAGATAAGATTCCCAGCAGCGGAACACAGCTGTATTATTCAGTTTAGTTGGTGGATGGTGGTAAAGATTTGTTTTGAAACCGCCTCGATAGCTAATATTATCAGCTCTAGCCATCTCAGTTTTTCCTAGTAATAGAAACGGTGTTCTGAAAACCAGAGCTGTGCGGATACTCATAGCACTGTTCCATGCTGAGACCATGGTTCCATATATTTTCACCAGCTTCTTTTCATGTCCCCACTGCCCTGGGTACGAGCCTTCCCTATGGATGGATAGGGAAAACGGGTCGTAAACCACCACACGGGCCCTGTGCGGACTGATGGTTGTCAAGGACTGCTAATGCAGCCAGGAGCAACGGCTTTACGTGCCTTCCGAAGTACAGAGGAGCTCGAGATGATACATTTTTGGCCACCTATTCCATGACTGGGCTTTGCGAAAGTTGCTTAACCTTAGCACTCGCCGATCGGGCGCGTTAGCCACTGCGCCATCTAACACGAGAGCATCGAGAGCTGCGCCTCGAGGTTTCATATATACTTGCTATTTAACAGCGTATCCTACTACCGGCTACTCCTTTTAAGGCGACGCATCGCTAAACAATAAATCTCATACGGAGCGTTTGCGCCCCGTACCTACCATAAGAAAAACTGTCTTTTCCTTCAAATTAAAACAACAAATTATTTAAAAAAAATGAACAACAATATTGAAGTGTGTGTTAAGACTAATCTACTAAAAAAATTTAGATGCTTAAATCGGTCTGGTTAGCCTGTAAAATGCAAATCTATGTTTTAAAATAGGTTACTTTGATATTTTTTTCTCTGTTATAAAAGTTGACAAATCGTGTTTCTGCAACTAGCAAAATGGAGTCAATTAAATGAAAAATTATATCTCTATGTTTTGTAATTGTTGGTAAAAATTAAGATCCCCGCCGCGTAAATTTCCAATGCGTCGCCTTAAAGGCCGGCAACGCATCTGCGATTTATCTGGTTTTGCGTGTTCATGGGCGGCGGTGATTGCTTCCAATCAGGTGACCCGCCTGCTCGTTTGCCTCCTTCTAATATAAAAAAAAACTACCCTATGTTTATACCATGTTTTTTTTTAATGGAACATGGACAAAGAAGAGGTCTATACCCAGCATCAGCAGTGTGTAGATACGGGCTGAAATTGAAAACAATGATTATGAAAAAACCTTTTGTTTGTTACCTTGGCGCTGAGCCGGTCGGTCTCGTGCCTGACGGCGTGCACGGCGCGCGCCATCTGCGCGTGCTGATCGCGCAGTGCACGCGCTAACCCCCAGAGGAACTTCTTCTTCTCCTGGACGTTGCGCTCCAGCTCCGCCTCGCGAGCTTTGAACGACTTCTCCATCTTTGTGGGTTTAGAGAAAATACATAAAGATTTGGTTCCGCTAAGTTCCTACTGTGAGGCGGCGTTTCCACCAAAGATTTTGTTTTAAGTGAGTTTGATGGCCTCATACGGTCTTCGGCGTCACCAAACTATTTTGGGAGAGACAAGAATCCAAAAGGAGCAACCCTTTGTTTCTTGCCACCCCCAAAAAAGCCGTGTGATCGAAACACCGTCAGAATGATTTCTAGAGGGAATGGCATCATTTAAGTGTGTCCCCTTTCCCTAGTAGATTCTCCAAGGGGTTCGGATCGGATCGTTCTTCGAGGGGTTCGGATAAGATCGGAATCGGACCACCAAAGCTGTGCGAGGTAGCAAAGCGATGCTCGATAATAATACGACCAATAGCACTGCTTCATTCCTAGCGTCGTTGAGACGGTGTAAAATAAATAATAACTACCACAGAATAAGTAAGTACGTACTAACGCTAAGTATCTACTATAGCTTAGCTACCTCGCACAGTTTTGGTAGAAACGCAGCCTTAAGGCCTGAGATTATCCACATTACAACGAGACAAACGCGCGACGCCATAGTTACACAGTAGAGATTCCACCCATGCGTACGAAGCGTTTTGCGACGTTTTATTACGTACCGCAAAGCTGTGGAACTCCTTGCCTTAGTCTGTGTTTCCTAACAAATATAATATTGGGGTCTTCAAATCACGAGTGAATCGGTACCTTCTAGGCAAGCATGTTACATCGTAGGCTACATCATCACTTAGGTACCATCAGGTGAGATAGTAGTCAAATGCAAGCCTATCAAATTATAAAAAAAAAATATTACGTACCTCTTCACTCTGTCTCTGCAGCTGCAGAGCGTGCGAAGCGAGTGAGCGTTTGATCTTCTTCTCCTCATCCACTCTCACCATGTCTACTTCAGCCTCATACACGCTTTTAAGTTGCTGGAACATCTAAGCATAAAACAATATTTTTACCATTTCTCATATTTAAGAACCAGTTCAGTCAGAGTTAGAATACAGACTAGTCATATACACCGACACATAATACATTAATGTGATTTAAAAAATGTGGTCTCCTTGCATTTACTAGCATTATTTTTTAACTACATAGGTTCATTCAACTTATTCCAGGTCTTAGAATAACCTGTGGCGGTAGCCAAAGTAACATTAAGAAAACGATAGCGAAGTTCGAAAATAATAAAATGTATGGAATTGACATAAGCCGCGCTAAATCACGGTGGTCAATCTTATGTCAATCCCATACATTTTATTATTTTCGAAATTCGCTATCGTTTTCTTAATGTTACTTTGGCTGAGCCAACTGGTTCTAAAGGTTATGGACAAGAATAGCTAGAAACAGGACAAGAATGGCTGGAAAGCTTTTGAGAAGGCCTTTGTCGAAAGAAATTGTCGACAAGAATATATTATAACTGTTAACTGAAATAAAAGGCTAATTATTATTACTAGGGTTATGAAAGTTAGTCTAAGCCCAGTTGTGGGAAGTATATATTGGCTACTTGATGATGATGATGATGATATAGAATCTGAAACTAAGCACCTCATCTACGAGGCTTTGTTCCGTCTCTCCGATATTCCTCATGAGCATTTTTAATTTCATAGATTTTATATCCGTCGATTTTATATTCTGAAATAAAACTATTTTGTCAAAACTTAAGTAAGGCAAAGTATGTTGTGGCTTAAAGCTACGAGCCGTCGTCATCTACGTTTACGTTACGTTTCTAAGTTTTACACATATGACCACTCTGCTTCGCAGAATAATCGGTCTTTACAATATAACTGGATAGATATTATGATACACCTTTAAACGCTAACGTCACTTTTTATAGTATTTTTATAAATCAAATAAAATTGTGTGCTTTACAAATATATCGTCGTTCGCGAAACTGATGTTACTATCTCATTTTGGTAGTTTGTCAAAGTTAAACAATGGAAGAATATTGAAAACCCGTGTAAAGCTACTTCCCAGAAATGTAAGTAATGTAAGTAAATAGCCTATAATTGTCCCACTGCTGGGCAAAGGGCAAAAAAATCATTGAAACCAGTTCTACAATTGATGGGTATTGGCTAAATCACCATGCTTGCCAAATGCGGGTTGGTGATCACAAACCCGAAACACACTTTGCCCTTTTCTCAGAAATGATGTTAATAAAAATATGTAAGTAGGTACTTTGTTTACAAAATCTGATAGGTACAAAAAGTTATCAGTGGCGGCCCTAGACATTTTTTTAGGTGGTGCGACAGTCCTTCAGTGAGCAGGTGATGTCGCTGAAGGAGACCGCGGAGCGCGAAAGAGAGGATGACCCTCAATCGGAGGCAATTCGCAAGAGGCGAACAGGTCGGAGAAGGCGTGGTTTTGCCCAGCTTCTCCTCCCATAGGCATGCAAGAGTTCTGCTTCAAATAGAGCAAGATAAGCCCTCAGCAGGGCATCCGTCCCCACACACTTGCGGTAGAGTCGCCAGACGATTGCCTGGGACGTGTGTTGCGGAAGGCGGGCAACCCCGGTGGATTTAGTG
Source organism: Eudonia lacustrata (assembly GCA_947562085.1). NCBI lineage: Eukaryota > Metazoa > Arthropoda > Insecta > Lepidoptera > Crambidae > Eudonia > Eudonia lacustrata. The sequence continues at coordinate 9,146,108 of OX387322.1, read as the reverse complement.
GGTCGGGCGGATATCGCCCATCCTCACATACCCCGAAAACGGGTCGAGCCAATACCCATTGCTCCCCGTGGGATGATCTGGACGCAGATTTCCACTGGGTCAAAAAAAAGTGTTGCCAACTACCCTACCCTAATAAATCCGCTGAACTGTCTCCGAAAATGCCTTAGATTTCGCTAATTTGGTTTAAAAAAAAGCATCAAATCCATACAATTAATAAAACAATTAAAAAAATTTTTATTAAGAATGTGTACCTTAATGTTCATTTACAAAAATTAATTTCTGTTACATAAAATTAGATCGTTGTCCGAATCGTTTTCATCCTTCATCAGATTTTGTACGACCCTAATCAATGAATGAGTGAAGTGGGTGTGACAAGTTTATGAAACAATGTGGGAATTCACACAAATCTCGCGCCATTGTTTGATATATAAACATCATACAGATTCTTAAAAATGAACAAGTTTCGGCACTAGCCAGTGAAATTGAATTTTGAGCGCTAAAATATCAAAAAATGCATTAGATTTAGTGCCGAAAGCACTAAGTTGGCAACACTGGTTGACTTGACGGCTAACGCGCACAAAATTCAGCCCACTTCCCCGCCGTCGGGCAAGTAGGTACCGTCTGCCCGCGTTCGTCGCGAATGCCATGTCGTGTCGCCGCCCGCGCCGCCGCGGCCATACAATCGTTCGTTCGTTCATCGGTCAATAATTATTGGGACATGGGGGGAGGGGGGCGCAGAAATCAACCTAGTTATAATTATAATAGAGTCGGTGACCGTTGCCCGAAAGCATAGCGAATACACTATGCCGAAAGGTTGATTTCGGCGCCCCCCCCCATATCGGCGCCCGGTGCGGTCGCACCGCTCGCACCGCCCTAGGGCCGCCACTGAAAGTTATATTGAAAACTGGTCAGCTGAACAACGCTTGTACGGACAACTACCAAAAATGAAATAGAACGAGTTACATATGCGAAAAACGATATTTAATCAAGAATAATTCAGCAGTTCTTTCTCACCTTCGCCAAATGACTTTTCTTAGAATAATATTTACATTTAATCCTCTTAATTTTTGCCTGGCAAATTCTGCAGTTCGCACAGTGTCGACATTTCTCATGCTCTGAAGCGATCTTGCTGGCGCTTCTCATATGTCTCTCTCTGTCTACGCTGTCGCAGCTCTTCCCACTAGAGGACAGACTGTCTGATGACATATTACCTATTCACAAAAAAAAACTGTTATGAGGATGTTCTGTACTAGGACGAGGAGGCGAGTGAAACAACCGACGGTTAATAGCACACTGGTGTATTGCAACAGATAAAGAGGGTGGTGGGCGCAGCCACGCACCGTGTTTCACGTACATACATAACAGAGGATATTTCAAGGTTCTTAAAATAATATTTTGGTACCTACTCGATAGCGCAATGGCTACCTTTTTTAGATAGCGCGAGCTTGCTTTCAACTTGAGCTGTACCTGTTTTTGGCATGCGATATTATTTAAAACAACAACCGGGGCTATTAAAATAATTTATGTAACACTTAGGAGCTCGAGTTTTATTAATAATTGGGCCAAGTGCTGGTTGAAATAATCGCTAATGGGTCTAACTGCGATTACAACTAAGGCCTCTTCCTCCCCGGATCGGTGCGTTTTCGTTTCAGTACCGCCTCTGCACCGAATCTGTACAGATTGTTTACCGACGAGCGCATGGAATCAAATGAAATCATAATCACTTTACATCACAAATAAAAACACAAACACATGTTAAAAAAAAAGAGAAAATATAATAATATCTAAGTTTGCAAATTTACCAATGTCATACAGCCCTAATAAAGGTCAAAAATTGTCTAAGAAAGAAAAAAACAAAATCAAACTATAGTTAAAAATAATAAAACAATAGTATGCAAGGGCCGACTAGCCTCCACAGGCGGCACCCGTTCACGAGTATGACATATGAATCAGCCATCGCTTCACTCAGCCATATCTCAGGGAATGTAACGACCCGACGCACATGCCACCACCGCAGAGACAATAAAGAAAGCATGCCATACTCAAGCTACTCTAAATAAAAACCTAATGAAATGTTAATAGACTTTGGACTTTATGTCCATCACATAAGGTTGAACATTTATTGAAGAAATTTGACAGTTGTGAATAGTCTTATGCGCAGGCGTTTGTACCTTCAGCTAGGAATCGGATCCGGTACTTGTTTGGACTGTTACCAGTGCAGTAGTCTAACCACTAGGTTAAAGCAGTTGTCATGTTCTAGAATAATAAAATTACCCTGGAATAAGCTGGCAGTTTCTCTTTGATACATAGTTGTGCAGTTCAAAATGCACATCAGTAATGGTATATTTCCTTTATTATACATATCCATAATGTTTGTAGCTGTTTCTGAGTCACACTTCACTCCTGGAACAGAGGAAATAACAGTTTTCAAATTAATTATCATATCACTATCTACTTACATTATGTAAGATTTATAAATAAATGTTACTCAATTGTTAGTATTAGGTAGGTACATTATACAATTAATATATTGTTGCTTGAATGGCTTATTCTTTTTATTTGTTAAACTAAATGCTAAAAGAAAATCTAAAAACACAGATGTTGAAATAAATTTCAACAAGCAGGATTTGAACCTGCACCCTTCTGACATACCGGATGAGGTGCTCTCCTAATTGAGCTATCGTGGTTCTAACCAGCCCGCCGAATATATTCAACACTATTTACTTTTTACTTTGAAAGCCAAAGGCGCCCATTCAATGTCAACAACTACCGTCATTAACATCCGATCATAATATTTTTACAAATACTAAAGATCAGTTAAGAAGTAGGCAAGCTATTTATAAATGTTTATATAATTTTCAACGCAAATTTTGTTGCGAACAAATTACAAAAACACAAATGTTGAAAAAATTTCCACAAGCACGATTTGAACCTGCACCCTTCTTTCTGCTTCTTCTGTTTTTGTAATTTGTTTGCAAAAATTTGCGTTAAAAATTATATTAACAAAACAAAACCATTTCATATGTAAATCTAAATTAATGAAATCACCACGAAGATGTAACAGCTAAATTTATGTTGCTATATTCCATTTGGGTTCCTCTTATCATTGCAAGACCAACCACTGACATTAAAATTAAATAATATTAAATACAAATAATAAATTTGACATTATTAGGTACCTAAATAATTCAGTATAGACCAAACATCACCCTCCTTGAATTTAAGATTTTCAAAGTTTCCATCACTATTCTGCATGAGCTTTTTAGCAAATCCAAACACCATGTTCGCTAAAGGGATCTCGGACACAAACACAGACAAACTGTAGCCAAACTCCTGAAAATTAGAAGACAAAACCATATACAATCATTTCTATAGTTATTTATTATCCAATACTTTATTTTAACAACTATTTAATTATTTGGTACATTCCTGTGACAAAAAAAGCTATCATTGTTTTATTGAATACTAGAGCGTTTGTTATCTTAACTTCTTAACTTAACTTTTAAAAATAGATGGTACAAAATGCTTAAAGTGAACATTTGTGTTGATTAACAGTGATAGTGAAAACAACAACAGTGATAGATAAGATTTTCTTGACAGTTTAAGTACACAGGGTATAGGCCTAATCCCTCCCCTCTTTCCATTAATCTTGGTATTGAGCTTGGAAGTCATTATAAAAAAATATTCAATTTGGAAATTAGCCATAATAGCAAGTCCATTAGCGATATCTAAGTATAGTTGTGATTGAAATATCTATAAAATAGTAATAATCAGTGCCAATTCATCACATTATAATTATAGTTTGTGTCAGATAGTGTTTATAAATTTAACATTTGTCTGCCACATGAGAGATAATTTAGATAGCAACTAGGTACATTTCGGGACAGATGAATTGTAATGTAATGGTTAAATCTTTCGGATTTTTGAACTTACGAAGCGTAGTAAATATTCGGCAATAAGCATATTCATTGCCTGATACGATAGTTCTAAGCGTTGAGTGAAATTTTTCTGACATATTGGTTGTTCGCCTGGAAGAAAAGCAGAAAATATAGGTATATCCTAATGGATGGAACGTTTGTTAATACAAACGAAGAGTATTTTTTTTATTGATAAGTATAACTTTATACTAACCGGTTTGTGCGCTTTTGAGTACCTCCACAATGTGCCCGCGTAAATTAGCTCTGAGGTCATTGAGAATACCTTTCTTCTCAAACAAATCGTAAATGAACTTTTGAAAGTTCAAAGAGGACTCTTTATCATTCAAATATTGGTTTTCATTTGTATGTGGAAGGTTACCATTTACAGTGAAGCAATCCATTATTATTTATAAAACACAAACATTGAATTCTATACGTAGATGCCAAGTCCCTACTATGTACCTACTACATCATTTTATTACACGAAATGATTATTTCACAGTTCACTGGAATTTCAAACTTCCCAAACATTTTGACATTTCATGGTTCGTTTGTTGACGTATCCGGTTGCCCCTGGCAACGATTACAGTCAAAAAATGTTTTTTTATTTAAACTAACAATAACAGCGCTTTTTATATTACTGATTAATAGTTTTGTGTATATTTAACAATAACTGAAAGTAATTGTTATAAAATAAATATTATTTGTAAATTATTAATTTTATAAAACTTGTGTGTACATTTTGCTTGAGCACAAGATGGTAGTGTAAATGACTATTTCATCACTTCACTCGTCCGTCCCTGTGGCGCAGAGGATAGCGCGTTGGACTTCTAATCCAAAGGTCGTGGGTTCGATCCCCACCAGGGATGTCTCTATTTGGTTTTTGTAACTTTTATAATTTGTTTTTGTAGTCTTTAACAATATTTTTGAATATATTATTTAATCCATGATCTTATAAAATTAAAACTTGATAAATTAAAATTAAAATAAAATTTAATTTAATTAAAATTTCTAACATTAATATGATTCAGTTTATTAAAAAATAAAATTATCTTTAGATTGCCGTATTTCATTCATCATCATCATCATCATCATCATAATCAGCCTAGGTAGGTACATCAGTCCATAGCTGGACGGCTCGCTTAGCGCAATTTTTTACTTTCCAGAATTTGGTCCTTGTTTGTCCTACGAATAGTAATAGTGTGTTTTTGTTTCCTTTTTAACAATTTTCGATTCCTGGCAAGTAAATTAGTTTTTTCAAAACTTCATGATGCAGTTTTTTGTCAATATCGGCACCGAGACTCCTTTGATTTGAGTATTTCTCGCTTTTACTTTTAAATGCTTTTTAGCTAGCATAGCAGAGCACTAAACCAACTTTTTAGTATCAGATTTGGACACAGACCTATATTTTTGGTTCGTGGATTTGGCCATATTTAAATTTTATAAATCGATGAAAATGTTTTTTATGGTTTTCCTTTATACATTTATTTTTATATCTCGTAAAGTTTCGGACTTCTCCGTATTACTCGATACCTAATCACTACTTATAACAACGGTCGATCGGTATTATGATGATGATGATGACCTTTTGAAGAACGGCAAGCAAGGCCATCATAAATTAATATACCTACATGTGCGAGACTCGCAGGCAAGACTTGGAATACCGGTAATACAGACCTCGATACAGTACCGGTACTTTAGTTGGTACCTGTATAATACCGGTTCCAACTAACTTGATGCAGTACCGATACTCGAGTTGGTACCGGTATCGATTATACAGTATTGACCATTTGATATCTGTATAATATGGGTGTTTTAATACCGAAAGTAAATAGGCGTTTTGCATAAGTGCAAGCCAAAGAGCATAGTAATCGTGTCCAGGGTGGTGCCAGGGCTTGATATCAGTACCAAAAATACCGGTAAATACCGGTATTTTTCATTACGATACTCCGGTACCGGTACTTTAGTTGGTACCGGTATTCATTTACCGGTACCAACTAAAGTACCGGTACTATATCAAGGTCTGTATTACCGGTATTCGTTAAGGTACCGATGCCAAGGTATCGTAATGAAAAATACCGGTATTTACCGTCTTTTACCGGTATTTTTGGTACCGGTATCAAGCCCTGCTCGCAGGTTGGACTAAACTGAATGAAACAGGAAGAACAAACTTATGGTAATGGACGAAATACGTATTGGACACGCATGAATGAAGCCATGAAATAAAATGGCAATGGTTGGGGGGGGGGGGAGGGGGGCAGACTTCGCAAAGTACTTACAATAAGTATTTAATTTTGTGTGGACAAAACTTCTTCCGCCCGTGTCATAAGTACATACCAACAGCTTTAGCTATTGTTTTAAACTTACCAGCCGAGTCCAATAACATCTAAACGGTTTTGCACCTAGTCAAAGGCAGTTTTACTTTATTTTACATGCGTTTTGTTGAAACTAATGTGAGATATCCCTTCATCTGTTGACCCTGCTCTAGGAGCGAGCGCGACGTAAAAAAACACGCATCTGTGTACCCCACTCCGGAATGGCGCTGGCGGCGCGGCGGGCGGCCGGCGGGGCGTGCCGATAACGCGCGAGACCACCCGCACCCGCACCCGCACCCAGAGGTGCGCCGATTCGCGCAAAATGGCCGTTACTGCTGGAGCCATGAAGCTGTAGATATAGCTGGAGAGGCCTGTTAGTTGAAAAAGCAAGTATTAAGTAGCTATCTCACTCTTCTGGTGATACCTATCTCTTTATAGGGTAACCCTTACTAATTCATAACAATCAGGACTTATAGTATTACGAATCACTTGGTAAATTTTTTTTGATTAGTTTATTTAGAGGTTGGTTTTTTTAAAAATATTAACGGGTAAGCACAGTGCCTTGATCTCACCTGATGTAAAGTGATGATAAGGCCAATGATGGAAGCGCACTTCACCCGGGATCCTCAACTAGTGAGGCACTGGCTATATATTCTCTAGCTGCCGGAACACAACAATGCTACAAACATTGATGTTATGGCGACATATTTAGATAAGATGGTGGTAGCTAGCCAGGCGGACAACCAAGCCCTACCACCAACCAAACCGAGTACACAAACATGTACACCCGCTGGGAATCGAACCCGGGATCTCTGGGTCTAAACCGGTGGTCTTAGGCACTAGACCACAGAGGCGGTTTTATATATGCCGGAATCATAATCCAAGATAGTAAAGTGACTGCGAATCCTGCGATTCATGCTTTTTGCGTATGGGATTGTGGGTGCCACATAAGATTCAATTATAAGTTTGCGTATTTACATTTTGTGCCATTCTATATATTCAGAATGAATATAGTTAAAATTAAAATAATTTATTAAAAGTGAAGAAAAGTTAAACTTATTTTGTAAAAGTCAGCTCACTCTCAGTACTATTATGTAATCGTAGCTCTACCACCACACCGGTTAAAAACGCAATATCTAGGTAAATTATCGGGAACCAGCAATAAAGTCAATATTTGATCCATAAAAAAATACAATATTATGCCTAACTTTTAAACCAAGTAAACCTTAGTTTAACATTTGGTAAACTATAACGATACTGACATAAAATCCATACACTTGTACTTGGGCAAATATACGCTAAAATCTATAAAAGGAGAACAAAGAAATTGGTACTGAATACAATCTTAAGAAATTTTTTATTTACTGACGAGATTTTTTTTTATTATCGAGCAGCATTTTTACAAGCAGAATGACCGAGTTTATGCTCAAAGCTCTAGAGTGAGAAGCTTCTCAATTAGTCAGTAGAGAGCGTGGGCGTTATCCGACTTCAATGATGGGTTGGTGTGGTGGGACTGGTGGGGTGTCAGCTGTCAAGGAGTAACAGCCATATTTTGTGAAAAAGGTGTCAAAATATGGGCACAGGTGTAATAAGATACGATTCTTGAGGTGGTCAAGCCTCTTAACAATACCATGTTCCATAACCAAGAATGGTCTTTTCTGCAAAACTCAGCACCGGGTCATAAAGCTCGATCCACACATAATAACCCTTAACCCTCAATGCTTTCCAATAAAAACAACAAAAATATAGCCAGAGGGGTGAATCTTCCATACATTGAATAATTACAAAAATTTCATATACGGCGGCGTCATCTTCCGTAAGAGGAACCTAAAGTTATCCATAGAATGTTACTAGATGGCGGTAGTATAGATAGCATTTTAAATTAATAAGTTACGTTTAGTTATTTTCTAGTAACTTTCTTATAACCACAACTTTCGTCTTTTCGTAAAGGACTCATTAGCCGAGCAGCTGCGACAACGCATCGTGATATATAGTAGTGATAGAGAAATCCAAGGTTCGATCCATCGGAAATAAATTATCAACTTTTTTATTTTTATGTTCATTAATAAGTTTTTAATGTGTTTATCAATCTTACAACTAATATTATACACAAAAAAAATGTTATCTGGTTTTTTGTAAATATTTTATGTATTTTAGCGCCATCTATCGGGAAGAAGCGTAAACGCGCACGCAAACGTCTACTACCGCCATCTATTGTACAGGGAACCTAGTTTCCCATCTTTTTTTTTATGAGAGGTGCATCTATACCCAATAATAAACATAGTCTATGAATATAGCTGTCAACTGTCAATGTCAATATTATGTCACTGGACTTTTTGGCGGGAAAGTAAAGAGTCATGTCTGCGGTTTTGTTTTATTTTCTAAAATTTGTGATGTTTATGTCTATTAATAATGTGAAATAATGGTGAATTATTAACTGTTAAGTGTTTGTGAATGTGCATGAGTGTTGGCAAATGAAACAAAACAGTGCAACGGCACTTTTCAAATTCTCTCAAGAAGTCGCGTGAGGACTTAGTAAAGCCCCACATCTTTACTGAGATACTTGCGGGGTTGGGGGTATATCATTTCTCGCTTCTCATTTCTATTATCATTCATCATCATCCTATATAATGTTTAAACGCCCCTCAGCGACCAACCGATCATATATGATAATCGAAAACCTCCGTCAACGACCGAGCGCTAAGTTTTCGACTGAAAGACTAGTATCCATGGTCATGAACAAATTATAAAAAAAAATGTTATGTCACTGTCAGTTGTGCTGTGACAGAGTGAGTACATAAAAGTTAATTTTGTAAAACTAATTGGAAAACTTTGTTTTTTTAGCATAATCAAAGAGTTATTTATATAAAATAACAATGAGACGAAAAGCTGGAGTTGGTGCTATTCAGAAGCAAAAATTAGAACAAGAAAAATATCGAGAAAAGGGTTCCGAAATACAAGAGAATCAGTTTCAACAGATGTCAAGACAACTTGAGGTGTTCAGAGAGAACCTTGAAGAGTTTGCGACCAAACACAAAAGCGAGATCAAAAAGAATGCCCAATTCAGGAGACAGTTTCAGGAAATGTGCGCTGCTATTGGTGTAGACCCATTAGCATCGGGGAAAGGGTTTTGGTCAGTTTTAGGTAAAAGTCTTTCACTTTTGGCTGTGATGTGATTATCCCTCTGTAAATAATTACCTACCTACCTAAAAGAAAACAAAAAATTCTTAAAATAAATGATAACCAATTGCTTGTTTATTTATTTATTTGAGCCATTTCGGGGCCATTAGTTTTAAGTTTTTCCATGTTATGCATCAACTCAATCAATGTTCTTTGTGTGGCAATGAATAAATGCTTATAATATTATTATTATTTATTTTCTTTGGTAATTTCAGGCATTGGTGATTTTTACTATGAGTTAGGAGTTCAAATAGTTGAAGTGTGCTTAGCTACTAATTACAAAAATGGTGGCCTCATAACTTTAGAAGAACTGCGTAATAGGCTGATTGCAGCTCGAGGAAAGGCTAAAAAGCATCAAGATATAACTAATGAAGACTTACTAGCTGCTGTGAAGAAGTTGCGTATATTCGGAAATGGGTAAATAAAAATTTCAAACTAAGTTGCTATGCAATTCACAGTAGAGTTTCAAACTCAATCCTATTATGTCCATAGACATTTTGAACAGAATTAAATACCCACATAACACACAGGTAACCTAAAATCTAATAAATAATACATAAGTTAATTGGCAGCCCTTTAACAAGGGGGATAGATGATCTGGTGAAGGTTGCCGGTAGCAACCTGGATGTTCGCAGCACAAAACTGGTTGTTGTGGAAATCTTTAGGGTAGGCCTTTGTCCAGCAGTGGTTATTTATTATTTATTTATTTATTTTATATTAGAAGGAGGCAAACGAGCAGGCAGGTCACCTGATTGGAAGCAATCACCGCCGCCTATGGACACCCGCAAAACCAAAGGAATCACAGATGCGTTGCAGGCCTTTAAGGAAGGAATAGGCTCGTTTCTTGAAGATCCCTTAGTCGTATTGGTCCGGAAATACCGCCGCTGAGAGCTGGTTCCACAGCACAAAAAAAATCTTTGTTTTGATTTTGGCTGAGATGATGTTGATCATCATGGTGATTTGTTAGTTTAATGATGTCATTTAAAGAAAACTAACCTTATTGCCATGGAGTCAGTACATATATTATGCAAAAGTAATTTCTATGATTTCAACTTTGGCATTCTTGCAGTTGTGTATAACAGCCTTAGTTTGTTTTAATCAACACACATGCATGGACAAAACAAGGTTCCAACTTACATAAAAAGTCATGACTTCACTATGTTGTAAAAAAGTCAATTAAAATCTTATTTTACAGATTTTCAGTGGTGCCTATAAGTAAAGGGAAGTGGCTGGTTCAGTCTGTACCTGGAGAGTTGAATTTGGACCAGACCCTTGTGTTGCAGAAAGCTAGCTCATTGGGAACAGCTTATGTGTCTTCTAGTATCCTCACTGAAGACTTAGGGTTGGTTAATTTTAAATTATTTAATTAAAAGAAATTGTCATTAGTATAAAGCTAAGTGCAACAATACAATTTAGACTCAATGTTTGTTAGTGGGAATGGCAATATTGTTAACTGTCATCTTACAAAGACCAACAACAGCTAAACATGCTGAATGAAGTCTTAGTTATACAAACAACAAAACAAAAATAACTCTTCCTAGCATTGACAAAATATTTTGTCAACAAGCTACCAAAAAAAATAACATTTGAATTTTATGAAATATTCTGGATGTTCCAAATATAATAATTTGTTGAAGTCCAAATAATCCAAGGCGTGCAGCTTAGTTTATACTGTTGTGTATAATAATAAATATAAAAGAAAGTATAAAATGATAAACAAACATACATCATTACCAGCTCATTGTCCCCACTGCTGGGCCACGAGCCTTTCCTATATAACCAACATTAACAAACATTATTTTCTGTGTATTTGATTATAAAAACGTAACACTTAAGTATAAAATTTTTACATTCCAGATGGACAGAGACACGGGCTAACAATGCCCTCAGTCACATGGTCAGAGAAGGTTTGGCCTGGGTGGATGCACAAAATCCTAGTGAAACACTATTTTGGTTCCCAAGTATGTTTGCTGACTGTGTTTCAGCATAAGTGAAAAATTTTATAAGCAAGGTAAAATTAAAGTTAAATTATGTTGTTGATTTATTAGCAAAAACTGCTTTAAATAAATCAATAGATATTATATAAAACTCTGTCACATATTGGAATGACGAATATAGTTTACTCAGACATTACAACAAAAAATGTATAGCGTTTTTAAAAACAAATACTGTTTGCAAATAGGTACAGTCAGTTTGAAATTGATCAAAGTAACAAAAGGTGTTTAACCTTTTCACCGCCCAACTATCCTGCACGCGATGTCCCGCTGTACGCCAACGTATAAATGTATTTTAATAAAGTAGGTACAAAGAAGAACTTCTCTAGAAGTGCTGGCATGGACGGCACGAAAATCTCCAACTTCTATAGAGGTTGTTGGCGGTAAAAAGGTTAACAACATCTTTGTATTGAAGCAGTCCTACCCATTTTATAAGATACAAGTATATATTGACAGTTGCTGTTTTTGATAACTTATGATGCTTTGATCAATATGTCGCTAACGGCACCTCTTTACATGCTATATTATTAGTAATTATATAATGTAAATAATGTAAAATAAAAACATGAATAACAACATGGTATTTCTAATATTGCACATTAGTTGTAAAGCCCTTATTCTAATTCCTGTCAACTAGTACTGTTGTTGTCTTCCTGGTCTGTTGACCCTATATGAGGCAGTTTAAGTTTTTTCCTTAGTTCTTTATTGTCTTCCTGTAGTTCTAATAACCTTTTCTTCAATTTCTCTGTCATTTCCACATAGGAGTTCTTCCATCTAAACAATTTTATAAGAAGTTTAGTGAAAATGATATTATGTAAAATGAATAATAGATTACATGCCAATCTTTTTCATAATACGGTTAGGTTTATTAAACTTTATTATTCATATGAGCCGCTCTTTTGACTGTTATGTGTAAATAAGATAAATCAATACCGCGAGTTTCAAGAAAAAAATACATTTGCTGTCGAGCTCTACTATGGAGTAGAATACCTAGAATAGAATACAATACTACTACCTAGAATAAACTCAAATATTTCCCGGACTGTTAACTAAAGTCATATCTATTTGTTTAATAACTTACTTTTTGTTGAGTTCTATTTGATTTTCCAAATGCTTATTTAGTTCTATCAATTCCTGTTCCTTTGTATTGACCATCCTGAAAATAAAATTTACGTTAATGTAAGTGTAATATCTGTCTTTTAAATTGATTTAATATAAAATACAGTAGTGGTAAATTAATACTTTTGATTTAATTCTGTTCTCGATATCAGCATTGTTTGAAGTTTACTTATCATATTATGTGTTTCGTCCAATGATTTTTGAAGATGTTCAACTTGTAATCTGAAACAAAATGAATTACTTATAACATTTATGGACTCTCACAAGCGATTATTATTAATAAATATTTTTTAATGACGCCATATAAATATTTTACAGTTTGTGGTAAACTATTCATCATACTTTACTTTTAGGGAAGGACAGTCAGCATAAAAATAATCGAATATATTCTAATGATCTTTCTTTAGAACACTTCGTAACGACTTACTTAAGTTCTTCACATTGGCTCTTCAACAGGTCCTCCTCCCAGTTTCTACGCTTCGTGTCTCTCGCGTGTATATCTTGGATGCGTTGTATATCTATCGCTAAACATTGTTTTTCGCACACTAGTTGAATGTTCCTTCTCTCGGATGTTACCTGTAATATAAATTTAAAAGACAAGGGGTCGTATAGATCGTCAATTAATAACCTTAATTATAAGAATAAAGTTAATAAAATTAGTAATAACAATTCTAAACGTAAATTACAAACAATCTATTACTATCTCTTATCTAAAAATAACTATAAATAAAAAAATGTCCCAGATCTTCCCATAAAGATTAACCAGCAAGTTAGCTGCATTGCCTCCTATAATTATATTCTTGTAAGAAGTTTTATGCCTTATTTCAATAAAAATAAGGTGTAATTTAGCTTTATTTTTCTGTGCGTTAGTCTTATTTTCAGGTACACAGACTGACGCTATCTTTATTATAGATAAAAATAATAGCAATCTCACCAGTTCTTGAAACATGGTCTCGAGTCTTTGTTCAGCGATGGCGAGCTTCGGATCAACAGCCTGAAGGTTGTCTTTTTGTTGTTTCAAATAGTTCTCGTTCGTTGCTTGAAGAATTTTATTCTCCCTGAAGATCAAAGATTTTAACTATATTTCAGGGTGCCTTTGCAAGTTTATGAAACGAACATTTTTATTTTCCTCGTGTTTTACTAGATGGCGCTGTTTTAATGTCATACAAATTATCGTGTTGTTGTTTGATCGGATAGCGAATGAAACTTGCACTAGGCACCTAGAAGAGCATACAAAGTAAAAGAAGATAGTGTTAACTAAATTCGCTCAAAATTAAAAAAGAAAACAAAATTCATAATTTATTTAGGCGCCAAATTACCTTTTATGAATGTCACTATATTATCGTCGGTTCAAAAGGCTACACAGCACGGGATGATAGTCTAATGGAGAGGGCGCCTAACGTGTTTGTCCGAAAGTGCAAGTTCAAATCCCGTTTCATGAAAAAAACTTCAATACAACACTTCTCCTGAATAACCATTTACAGAAAAATTTGCGCAAAGTTAAGAAATTTAAATTTGCCAAAATTTCCTATTGGCTATTATTTGTTACTTTGTTGGATTACTCAACTACATTTCATTCAGGTGTAATATATCGTTACTTCGAAGTTACCTCAAGGCTCTATTTAACAACATCCCCTTTTCTACCAACTCCTGGTCCAAGTTTCTCATGTGCTGCAGCATGTCAGTCACTTTCTCATTGTATTTCACTCTTACTTTCTCTAATTCTCTATTGAATTTGGTTTCTAACTCTCCTCTTATGTTTGCAAGTAATCGTTTTAGTTCTTGCAGCTCTCCTGTAAGTAAATTATAAAGTTACCGTTTAGAAATAGCAAATACGAGTTGGTAGATTAACTGTTCGCCAATACTTTAAAACGATGATGGAAAAACGTTAAAGTTAGAAACTTTTTTCTTAATTTTTTTCAAAGATTATTACTTTATAATGATTATTATTTTGATTATTTACCTGAAAGTTTTGATATTCTCATGAGTGCTTCTTTCTTTTGATTCGATACTAAGTCGAAAAGTTGAAGAGCTTCTGCTACCTTGAAATAAAGATATATAGGTACAATAAGAGAAACACTATTGTTTTGTAAACATCAATTATGCGGAGTATTACTGTTTCGTCAACATTACCTTCGCTTTAGCTTCTAGCTCCTTCTTTATTTTGTCAGAGATATCTTTTTGACATACAACTAGTTGAGCTTTTATATCTTCATTGTTTTTCTTTTCCACAGCTAAATTTATTTTAGAACCATCGAGCTCGGAGCTGAGCTCTTTAATTTTCTCTTCTAGCTCCTTACCTCTCTCTTGGTAAGATGTAATTTCTTTTTCTTTATATTTAAGTTCTGCTTCTGAGGAGTTATACTTTGTGTTCAATTCTTTATGCTTACATTCTAATTCTACATAGTCTTGCAGAGCTGTCTCGAATTTAAGTTGCAAGTCTCTTATTCCCTCGGTTGTGTGCTAAAATTATTTTATAACTCTTGCTTTAGTACTGTTTAGAGCATTTTTAATAAGTCGATTTTCGAAGAGTAATAAGGTTACATTCACAACGATTCACTATTGGGCTCAGGCTTTCCTTTATGGACATGAGGAGTTTGGACCATGGTTCTTAGCCCTCGATCCGATCCGAACCCCTCGGAGAATTTACGAGTAGTGGGGAACGTCCCCGTTCCCTAGTGACACTAGTGCGTGATGCCGTTCCCTCTAGAAAACCTCTGACGGTGCTTCATTTCACACGGCTTGAGAACCCTTTAAGTTTCTCGACGCCCCCAAAAAAGTCCGGTGACGCTGAAAATGCCACCTGAGGCAATCGACAAGCTCTCCAAAACAAAATAATAATAATGGGGCGACCGGCGGGCGGCGGCGCGGCGCGGCGGGCAGTGCGACTAGCGAATTCTCAATACATGGCGTAACCGCAGTGCGGTGAGCGTTTCGACCGCGCAATGAAGAGAGAATTCACTAGTTGCGTCGCCCTGTCGATGTCGCCCCGACTCGTACTGCCGAATACACGCACGTACGCATTGCGTCAGCCGATCGCGAAACCAACTCAGTTGGTTTGCTAAATTGCTAAAGTGTTCAAGGATTTGTTATGCTGATTGTACTAGTACTTACTTGTTTTCCATGGTGGTCATAGTTTTGATACGTTTTCAGTTCACTTTCTAGCGCGTCTACAGTTTTCTGTGATGTTTGCCACAAAACATGCAGCGACTCTCTTTCCTGTGGACAAATTTTTCATCAATGTCAATCAAAAAATAAAATGTATCCCGATAATCAAGAAAGATAAAAGGAAACCAATCAGTCAATCCTTCACAAACAATCAATATCAACCACAGAAATGTGATATCAACAATTTTTTACGACCGTATTTCTATTTTAGTAACAAAAATAAAATAAACAACAGAGTCGCCAGGTAGGGACCCAAACTATTAAAGAATAAGAATAAGAAATTATTTATTGATGATCACACAGACATAACAGAAAAAAAAATGAATAAGAAAACATTAAAAAAAAATACTAATAATAATAATAATAATTAATAAGGAAGGATGAATGTGTGTGAAGGCCAACTAGGACCCTGCCTCAGCTTGTGCCGTTGCGGTGCTGAGAAACTAACACCACCACAACGACGCTGGTATTCTGACAGGGCCTATCATAGACTATGTATAATAATGTGTGAGTGTGACTGTAATGTTGTGTGTGCGTGTACATAAGATCGTATAATGAAAAAAAAAACCATAGTTACATACATATTTTATATAAATTATAGAAAACGTTTATTATATATACACTCGGCGTCAAAAAAATCGCACCTCTTAGAAAATCACTTTCAAATGTCATTTACTCTTGATATGCACATGCAGTCGCATTAATTATGATTTTATTTACAAGGTTACTTAATTAACTTAATAAAAAACATTACTTTTCATTATCAAATAAAACCTAATGCAACAAATAAAGTGTCACAAAAATTCGATGCAAATTTTGCTACCCGTGAGAGTTGCTAGTTGCGCTTCCTTTGTGGGTATAAAACGGTCAACACGGGTTCAATGTGGGTCATTCGCTATTCAACCGTTGAAGAGGACACACGCACAGATTTTGATGGATACCACAGCTGATAAAGCCGCTCAAGTGGTTGCACTACTGCAATCAGGGGTGCGGCAGTGTGATGTCGCCCGGCAACTGAACCTGAGCCGTTATTCCGTTCGAAGAGTGTACCAGCGCTTCATAGAGACCGGTGGCTATATCCGCAGACACGGTTCGGGTAGACGTCGCTGCACTTCGGAAAGAGACGACCGGTTCGTTGTGTCGAACTCTTTGAGAAATCGTTTCTCCAACGCTGTTGAGTTGCAACAGCAGCTCCAGGCAGTTCGCAGACGCACCGTAAGCGTATCTACGGTTAGAAGAAGATTGAAGGAGAAGAAGATAGCGGCCCACAGAGCTGCTACGGGTCCAAAATTGACTGCAGCGCATCGGCGAGCCCGCTTGCAGTTTGCTCGTGACCACGTCGATTGGACCCTTGAGCAGTGGAGAGCTGTTCTCTTCTCAGACGAGACGCGAGTGTGTCTTTTCTGCAACGACCGACGGAGAAGAGTATACCGGAGGCAGGGTGAACGTTTCGCCCAAGCCTGCATCCAGGAGACGGTGGAATATGGTGGCGGATCCTGCATGTTCTGGGGCGGTATGTCTGCTGCCGGCAAAACCGACCTTGTCTGCGTCTCCCGGACTGGAGGTGCTCGCGGACAAGGGTCGCTGACTGCTCGCCGCTATGTCACTGAGGTCCTGGAAGTGCATGTGGTCCCCTTTGCCGAATCTTTTGGCGAGGGGTTCACATTAATGCACGACAACGCTCGCGCTCACACTGCAGGCATCGTGAGCGACTTCTTGCAGAGGTCCCAAATCTCTGTGATGCAGTGGCCAGCGCGAAGTCCGGATCTGAATCCAATAGAGCACCTCTGGGACCATCTTAAACGTAAGGTTCGATCTCGGGATCCAGCTCCTTCGACTCTACAGGAGCTCCAAGACGCGGTGATTGAAGAATGGGGGCTTATCCCTCAAGAAGAGCTCCTGAAGTTGGTGAGGTCCATGAGGGACCGTATGGAAGCCGTGATCAGGGCAAGGGGGGGTAACACTAGATTTTAAGTTAATTTTAAGACACTTTTTGTACATTTTTCTTTGTAAATTATCTGTTGTTAATTAGGACTTAATTAAGGATTTTTATTATTTTATTAATTTTAATGTTGTTTGTATAATTATAATTAAACAGAAAGTTAAATTTAATTGTTTTTTGATACTCCTTTTTGTTACCTTTCTAATGATACCCAACACTATCCTCTACATAAGGTTTAAGAATTTTTAAAGATGATTTTTAAAAGGTGCGATTTTTTTGACGCCGAGTGTATTTACATAAATATGATGAAATATATATATAACATGAAATACGGCTATAATATTAGGGTGCCTTGTGCGAGTTTCATTCGCAACTCGATCACGTTAACGAAAACGAGAATTTGTATGGCAAAATTGTAACTCTTCTCGTATGTCGCCAGGAGACGCTGCTTCAATGCCATACTAATTTTCGTTTTCGTAAACGTAATCGGATGAATACGGATAGTCAACAAAACTCACAATAGGCACCCTGATATTTAGTGGAAATGTAAGTATTGGGGTAACTAGGTATTAAACATGCGAAAAAGGGAATATTATATAAGAAAAGGCGGGTTAGGTTCCAGCTAGATTTGATAGAGATGAAGCTGGATGGATGGTTTTCGTCACTATTCGAAACTCGCATTCAGAGTGCCTTTTTTTTACTCGGATAAATTCGTGAACCAAATCCCCGCGGAACTGGAGCGACCCGCGGGGTGTGTGGGGTTGGCCAAGGCAAGATGTTAACGGCTGACCCACCAAAACCCCGTGTTGTTCTATCTTCCGCCATCGAGTGGGTAAGGCCTGAGTGACCTAGCTTCGTGAGAGTTGTATTTGCAATTCGATCACGTTAACGAAAACGAAGCAGCGTCTCTTGGTGACAAATGAGAGTAAAAATTTTGTTATACAAATTACTTAAAGTTTTCGGTAACGTAATTGAATAGCAAACAAAAATCGCACCTGGCACTCTGCACTCAGAACCAAGAAAAGACCTACCTGGAGGTTGATTCTAAATAAAGTTTCGAGGTATGAAATGTGTAATGGGAACCATATTAGTTAAGCCACATTGGGCGGCTGCCCTTCCTTCTTCGAGAATTGGAAGAGATTTCCATTAATAATAATAGGTAACAATAAAAAATATAATAGTAGGTAGGTACCTACTTTAGTAATTAATAAGATTTGTTTTCTCAGCTCCTCGATTTCTTTATGCTGATCATTGTTATTATTCTGTGACCTGGCAACTTGTAATTTATCTCTTACTAAATGTTCAACTTGTTGCGACAGCTTTTGATTGTCCTCAATAAGTTTTCGTATTTCTTGTTCCACGATTGACTGGTTTTGCTGAAAGTAATATAAAAAGGTAAAAAATCCTTACAACTACTTAAAACAGCTGATTATTTTCGTGCCTCGAACATATTAGTAGAGTTTTAGATCGCTTAATTATTTAGGTACTTTAATAATCACTAAGTATGATAAATATAGGTGGGTACCCTACCCTGTAAAAATGCACTTCATTTTGTAAGGCTTCTAAGTTCGTTGTGTCCATGTTAAGGTATCTGCAAGTTGGATAAGAGCAAATATAGTTTGACAATAATTTTAAATCGTATCATGTGTTTCATTAAAGTCTTCATCCAGCGTCATCTACGCATGAAGATTGTAGATAAAAACATGCACGATTGATATCCAACCACACACTGTTTGCATTTTCGCGCGAGGAAGTGTCAAAGACGTTGCTAGGCACGTTGCTAAGCAACAGATTTAAGAAAGTAAACAAAAAGCAAAGGAGTTTTAGTATGGTAGCCTAACCAGCTTTATGCGAAATCCAGAGACTGTTTTCTAAAAGATGCGAAATCGAACATTCATAATTAAAAATAGTTTTATAGTGATTTGTACTAAGTGATAGTAGTTTCTAGATATTGAAGATTTTCCGTTGATAATTTGGTAATGTTTTTTGCGTTCCGTTCTACAATCTATCGTCAGAATCGCACATAAATTAAATACTGTCAAATTGACATATGCGCGAAAATTTTGCAAATTTGCGGACTTCTTGGCGGGAAAGTGAAGCGTCATGTTTGCGGTTTTGCTTTATTTTCCAAAATTTGTGTTATGTCGAATATTAATGTGAAATAATGGTGGATTATTAACTGTTAAGTGTTCGTGAGTGTGCATAAGTGTTGGCAAATGAAACAAAACAGTGCAACGTCACTTTTCAAATTCTCTCAAGAAGCTCGCGTGAGGACTTAGTAAAGCCCCACATCTTTACTGAGATACTCGAGGGGTTGGGGGGTATATCATTTCTCACTTCCCAATTCTAATATCATTCATCATCATCATCATATATGAAAATATTGTTTATTTATGTATTACTTAAACTAATGACATGGCAGCATGGTCTATGACCTTAGCCGGTTCCTCAAGGAACAAACTACACTAAAAAAAATAAAAAATTTGCAAATTTGCAGCGTAAAAACAAATAAGTTTTATTTGGTATGGGTTTACATTGAAATTATTGAAATCTATATATCTTCATCATGACCAGGTAAACAAATAAAGTTTATTAATTAAATAAAGAGTTGTTCAGATAACATTTAAGTACAGTAAAAGTTTTTTCAAGCAATATGTTGCTGTAATACTTTTCCTATTTTCTTTATTATAGCCTTTATTTCGATATAAGGGATGATCAGTGGCCGTTAGTGTACGACGATAAGTACAATGTTTCGGTAATGGGATTGGAGAAGTTTCATGTATTTGATGCAAAGAAATGGCGCAACATAATTCAGGTATTTTTTTGCTATATTATTAAATTTTAATTACCGATAGAAAAATGTGCATTATAAATTTATCTTAATAAACTACAAAATAATACAATTTTATTTAGCTAATCGCACTTATACTCCCAGTGATAAATACATACTAATTGTGTATTCCTTATTTCTTGGAAAGAGATAATGTTGGTTTGTAGTTACCTATATATTTATGAACAGTACACTAATAGATTAAGAGGCACTACAAATTCATACAAACAAATTCCACATGAGAACACATATCATCCTACTAATATTATAAACTCAAAAGTTTGTAAGTATGGATGGATGTTTGTTACTCTTTTACGTAAAAACTACTAAATGGATTTGCATGAAATTCGGCATACAGATAGTTTATAACCGGAAATAACACATAGAATACTTTTTAACCATATATTCCCATGGGAACGAGAACCACGCGGGTGAAACCGCGAGCAGCCGCTAGTATCAATATAATTTATGGATTTTATGTTTGTTTTTAACTTAGCTTAGGTAAGTGTATATAGAGGGTTCGCTGTAGCTCTACTGAGCTAATTAAATTTTCTTTTTATAATAAAGCTACTCAACCCCTTAGTAATAAAGTCTACCCAGTGGGTCTACCTTATCTAATATTATAAAGCTGAAGAGTTTGTTTGAATGTTTGGTTGAACGCGCTAATCTCAGGAACTACTGGTTCGAATTGAAAAATTATTTTTGTGTTAAATATTCTATTTACTGAGGAAGGCTATAAGGCTATTACATCAAGCTATATCTTATTAGTCTCCTCAAAAAATTTATTGAGAATTTTTTTGAGAGCTAATTAACGTGAGTGAAATATTAAATAAACACATTTATATTTGCAAAGGCGTAAGAAAGCTCATGCGTTATGTACACTTTAAATCTTACGCATTCCGTTATAAAACATTTAATGGTGTGGAACATTAGCTGTTTTATTGGATTACATTATCTGTTACTGAAAAATGATATTTACGTTTGTGTGATCATGTGTTTCAAAGAACTCATTATAAATAGTTTTTAGTATCTAAAAGAAGCAAAGCTTATCACTGATGATTGTTTGGTGAAGCCACTGGAAGCAATTAAGAGTGACCTGCTAGTTGTTCACACCAAAAAGTATTTGAAGTCATTGAAGGTAAGGATTCTCTGTTAAAAAGTAATATTAGTTGTTGTTTTATCATAGTATAATAATTATAGTCAAAGTCAGTCTTTTTATTTATTTAAATAAACTTTAGAAAAATGCTTTTGAATTGTCTAAACATGTTTTTACCTACTATCCATTCAGGACGTCTATTTAGCTGTGGAGAAGAATGGAAATTACAATATATTTTCATTTATAATAAGTATTAAGTAATTTAGGTATGTTTATCCGTTGTCTAGTAACCATTTTAACGAGTTTCATATCAAAGCTTCTCTTGGGCCAGATAATTGGTCTGAGTGTAGGAAAGTTTATTTGTTTATTTATTTTCATTTCCATTCAACTGCTGGGGAAAGGCCTTCCTCAAGTCTTTCTACTTGTGTCTTTCCTTAGCCACTTCATTAAAAATAATTATACTAATACATATTTTCAGTGGAGTCCCAATGTGGCAGTGATAGCTGAAGTGCCAGTGGTTGCTTGCTTACCCAATGTACTTGTACAGTATGCATACTTGAAGCCAATGAGGTATGTTGAATGTTAATTATGTAACATCTTGCTTCTCTTTAAAAAAAATAACTATTACATTGTCTTATTACTAGGTGTAATTGTAATAGCTGGTCAAAACTGTTTTTTATGCCCCCACTGCTGGTGCATCAGCCTTAGCTATGGATGGATAGGGGAACCGGAAAATTTTGGTCACCCATCTGATGACCGGCCTTTGTGAAAGTTGCTTAACGTCAGCAATCGCAAACTGGGCGCGTTAACCACTGCGCCACCGAGCTTCACAATCAATCACAAGATTTGTAGTTTCAAATGAAAATGGACCTTGAACTCGGTGATATACTTCTTTTTGCAAGATGCCGCCCTCCCCTCTAGGAAACCTCAGACGATGTTTGATCACTACGTCTTGAGGCTTTAGTTTCTCAACGCTCTTAACGGTTCCTCTGTAAAAGCTATAGGAGGACTAAAGTAATATCTGTCCAAAAAACATAATTATAAATATCTCAAAATTTTATTTTGAGTAATCAAACGCTGGATTACAATCGAAATTCAAAATATTTATTCATACAAGACTACAAATTGCTCTCACGCAAGTCAGTATGCTATTGGTTCTTAACGTCTACACAGTACGGAAGACCTTGTATTAAGAAGAACCGGCAAGAAACTCAGCAAGGTCGTTTCTTTTCGCCCTTTCTTTTACAGTCTCAAATGAAAATAAACCTTAAACTAAAACTGTTAGACTTCTTTTTGTTACCGACCGTACAAGCTATATTGGAAGAAACCCTGAACTCAAGGTGGTAGATGACTTAGTGACAACGCACATGCTTTAGATAGACACGATATAGGTTACAGACTGGTGGCTCCGTGCTAGCCGGCAAGCTGGCTCTAGAACGCGGCTGGGCCATCAACGTGGGCGGCGGCTTCCACCACTGCAGCGGCGACCGCGGCGGCGGCTTCTGCCCCTACGCGGACATCACCATGCTCATCAAGTTCCTTATCTCCCACGACTTGATACAGAACGCTATGATCGTCGACTTGGATGCGCATCAGGTGAGTTTTTTTCAGACACTGTATATCACAGTGCGCTCAGAATTTTATTATATTGCGGAATTTCATTTCATGTCATCATTTTATTATGTTTTCTGTCGTTTTTAGCGTTTGCTAAGATAAAAAAATTAAGATATGGCTATCTTATCTTATCTCTTCATATAGTTTTTCAGGAATTATGAATGTGAAGTGCGCTTCCACTTTAAGCCTTATCTACACTTCACAGGCAGGCAGTTGGAACAACTGATAGTTAAATATAGCCAAAATACTTTCTATAACAATGTTGGAAGCTAATTCTAGGTAGGTAATTAAATTTAATTTAATATAAAAAGTTCCCGGGGTAAGTGCCCGCGCTGGTATTAGTACCAGGATCGAGCCCATAAGCGTCTATACAGCCTCAGAGATGTTAGATTCAACTTCCTCACCTACTTCCTGGTAATAACTCGTAGCATCCTTGACTGTAAGTACTGTAAGTACTGGAGTTGTTTTTGGTAAAAAATTGCGTCGGCGACGAGAAACAAAAATGTTCCTCACGCCGTGGTAATCGAAAAATCCTAAGAAGGTTTCTAGGATTTCACCACGCAAACGTGTCCCCTTCTCCTGCTAGATTTTTCGAGGCGATCAGATTGAAATCAATAACGGACCAACCCGAGGGTCCTACTAAAGGTTGGGATCTTGGCTCGAGTTGACCGGTTTCTGGGGGTAGGGAAGTTAACCACATTGTCTGTGCCTAAAATGAAGCGCGTGAGAACAGAGTCTTCGTAATCTTGTTATCTTAGGCTAGTGTGCTGAGTAGTGTATTGAGTGTGACGTAATATCTCTCCCAGGGCAACGGCTACGAGCGCGACTTCCTCGGCGTGCCCGAGGTATACATCATGGACATGTACAACCGTAACATCTACCCGCATGACAAGTTGGCTAAACAAGCCATCCGCAGGAAGGTAGAGCTCGGGAACAGAGTGGAAGACCTGGAGTACATGCTCAAGCTGAGGCAGTGAGTTGTATATCTTATCTTAGTGTCTTCTTTCAGTACCATTTTAACCCATCAGGATCTTTTGTGCAGCCCTATAGAATAGAATAGATAGATTTATTTATTTCATACAAGATGGTAAAATACAAAGAGGCCCATAGAATAGAATATCCTATCCTATCCTTTCACCTCTTCTTTCTCAGTAAATATAAGTATAGTAGGTATAGCCAGAGAGTTACAGTCGCACAGTAAGAGTTGTATTGCCATGCATTACTTGTTATAGTTGATAATGTGACTTTGCGCGTGATAAGGAGGCCAAGCAGGTTATCAGCAGCAGGGACCAGGGTATAAGACCTGTATTACATGCTCAAACTTAGTGAGTTGTATATCTTATCTTAATGTGGCACGCCGAGATTTGCCACTTTTAGAACCACTTCGAGTCTTCGACACATCGGGATATATTTTGTACAATTCCATCTTACTGCCTCAGTGAAGATAACAGCTATGAGTTTGGCAATGTCCTTGAGAGCGGATAGTCTGAAGTCTTCTCTTATGCGATCCCAAGACGCCCGTTCCTTTTTGCTTGTTGCTTGAATAGGTGTAGGCTAATGTCTACTCGCGCAAAAAGGAAGTTCAGAAGTAGGAAGGTCTCCACCTTCTTACTTCTTAACCTTCTTGTTTAGTTTAGCAGCAATACTGAGAAAGGACTGCCATGAATTCGGTTATATTTTTGAAAGTCAAAGCCTAAAGTCATCGGCTTTCGGATAGGCCAATCCTAGGAGTCCCATTCTTTTCCTTAATCTCTACTCGCGCAACAAGGAGGCTAAGCAGTGGGAAGATGAATCTCAGCAACGAGGTTCTGGAGTATATTATGCTCAAGCTAAGGTAGTGAGTTGCAAGTCTTGTTGCAAATACTATCAGACCCGTTTGAAATGTTTAATGTCAACGAAACGTTATTACCTATTTTGCAGAAACCTGAAGGCAGCCCTGAAAGAGTTCACACCAGATATCTTGGTGTACAACGCGGGAACAGACATTCTGGATTCCGATCCTTTGGGGCTTATGAGGATCAGCGAAGTCGTAAGGCCCTTTTTTATGTTCCCACAGAAATAAAAAAGACGGGTCTTTAGGGGTTGAGGAGTCCGGGTAAGGGCGAGGCCCCATTAGTGCGTTGCGTCGCAGCGTCGTTTTTTATGATTGACGCTGCGACGTTTTATCATAAAAAAATTATGTAAAATGCGTTGATCCGTTGCGACGTCGCGACGCACTAATCGGGCCTCGCCCTAAAGTGCGCTGCTGGCATCTTACCGACACTTATCCTCACATTATTTACTCTTTTACGGGTCAACGTAAACCGAGTACAAACGTGTACACCCGCTGGAAACCTATATCGTGATCGCTTCAGAATTCCGTCACTCTAAAAAATTACGAGGCCGAACATTATTTTTTAATAGAGCCATCTGTAACCACTAAGACTAACGTTCTAAGATACCTAAAAATAGTACCTAATATTGTCATTCTGCTAGAAAATCTGATTGCCGTTAGACGAATAATTTGTCCGTTTTTACCTCATCCCAACCTGTTACCCCTACCTCTGGGTTAAAGACCACTGTTGTTAACCACTATATCACAATAGGCGGTTAAAAATCACACCGCAGATTTTTTCTTCTTTTCTATATAGGGTCTAACAATATCAACAAGCGAACGTTTAAGGGGAGCATCTATACATCTATACATGCACACCAAATTTGGTCCGAAACTACAGGCTCGTTACCGAGATAATCAACAAAACATTATCATAATTCACCAAAAAATACACCTTTCCAAACCCGTACAGCAGTACTACACGCACACAAAGATAGCCGTGTGTGTATGAATGTTATGCAATGGTTTTTCAATTGTGTGCGTGTATCTGTACACTATCTTTTTTGCGTGTTAGTAAAGATACAGCATGTTTCATGATGTGCATTATTTTAA
Organism: Eudonia lacustrata; assembly: GCA_947562085.1. NCBI lineage: Eukaryota > Metazoa > Arthropoda > Insecta > Lepidoptera > Crambidae > Eudonia > Eudonia lacustrata. The sequence continues at coordinate 9,120,007 of OX387322.1, read as the reverse complement.
TTGATTTAGTTTGTTAGAAACCATAACTTTGAAATATCACTATAATACTGGAGCCCATTTTTGTCATTGTATTCAGAATGATGTATAGAGACCGCCCTTAAACGTTCGCTTATTGATTTTGTTAGACCCTGTAGAATAACAATTTCCACTATTTGTCCACAGGGCATAGTGAAGAGGGATGAATTTGTGTTCGACACGTGCAAAAGGCACGGCATACCCATTGTGATGCTAACCAGCGGTGGCTACCTGCGAAAAACCGCTCGCATCATAGCTGACTCCATACTTAACCTGCACAAAAAGGGACTGATTACAGAGAAAATTCTTGAGAAGTGATGTGGTATTAGTAATGCTGATTCTGTATACTCATCATCATCATCATTGTTATCATCATCTTCATCATCAGCCTATATCAGGCCATAGGTCTGTCCAAGTGTGTGCCAATGAGCACTATCCGCGGCTATCCATGGGTACGATTTTTCGACGGGTAACTAATTCTCACGCTATGATGTAATTACGAGTTACGAGTACTCCTTTTTCTGTTATTCAAAGTCACTGGTAACTTAATTATGACATTCTCGAAATGTTAATAATCAATATGTAAATAATGCAAAAAATCTTATACAGGGTGGAAACTTTCAGCGGGGCAGTAAGGGGAAGTACCCTATCCGTTGCAGCTACACGAAAATGGTCTTAGGAGACTATTCATAATTTTTTATGGAATTTTGATCCCCATTCAAAGATTTTCAAAAAAATGTACAGTTAGCAAGAAAATAGCCATTTTACACAAAAACATTTTTTGATGCCAATCGATCCTGTTTCTAATACTGATCAAAAACTTCTATGGGACCAACCATCGCTGGAGTACTCAAAAAGTCACAAATTGCAAAAAACTTTTCCCGTACATTTTGTATGAAATTTTTTCGCAAAAGCTTTTTTAGTGACGGTTGAGATCTTTTTGTTGACTGAATAAAAAGATAAGTTTAAAAACAATTCAAATTTGGAACAAAATGGAATTGAATTTTTCATCCAAATGGCGGTCACTTCGTGCACTTGATATCGTAGTAGGGCAAGAAACAGCAAGATTTTAAATAAGAATAACATCATCAAGTTATGTTAGTTAATAAAAAAAGAAAATTAATACGCCTTCTTTTTGATATCTGTAAAATTCTACGTGATCATTTGTCTTTTATTTTATTTTTTGTATTTCAGTTACACAAATTCTTTACAAAATGTAAGGGAAAAGCTTTTTGCAATTTGTGACTTTTTGAGTACTCCAACGATGGTTGGTCACATAGAAGTTTTTGATCAGTATTTGAAACAGGATCGATTGGCATCAAAAAATGTTTTTGTGTAAAATAGCCATTTTCTTGCTAACTGTAATTTTTTTTGAAAATCTTTGAATGGGGATCAAAATTCCATAAAAAATTATGGATAGTCTCCTAAGACCATTTTCATGTAGCTGCAACGGATAAGGTACTTCCCCTTACTGCCCCGCTGAAAGTTTCCACCCTGTATATCTCTTAATGTAGATATTTAACCCCCCCGACCGCCTAACCGATCGCTTTGACTACGCGTATAGTTTATGACGTCGTCTTGCCACCTCGCACCGCCTATGAAAGCAATATCAAAAGCTGAAGGCTATAGCTGATTTCGATATTGCTTTCATAGGCGGCACGAAACGACAAGATGACGTCATAAACCACACACGAAGTCAAAGCGATCGGTTAGGCGGTCGGGCCCCTGGTCGGTTTCTACCTTTGTATTGACTTCCACATCCGACCGCGACCGCAGACCGCGCGCCTCTGTGCGAGGGAGGCTTTAACCGAATATGATTTCTAAACTAATGAGCTATAAACTGATTCTGAGAATTGACCCTCTTTATGATATTATACTCGTAGTATACTACTACTAATAGTGTACACCGTTTTAGTGATATCTTCGATCTCAAGTATTAGAATGTGCCAAAATAACGTGTTAAGTGCAAATAAAATTTGCAATTTTTAGAGTATTTATTTACAATTCTAGTCCTTTTTTATTATGTTTTAGCTTGTGATTATTGTCAATGTATTTGTTATTGAACTTTATTTTTACAAATAAATAATTATCTTTTCTAACAATCGTTTTATTTAAAATCAAATGTTTATTAGCTATTGTTTTATTCATTGTAAGGTAAATAAAATTCAGTTTTAATTAATAAGCAACTTTATTGAGCAAATAAAATTATATCAAACTATGCCTAATTTTGAATTGGATTCCAAAATCTGGTATAAAACTTGTGTAGTCTTATACACGTTTTGTTTGTTATTCCAGAGGTCCCCACATATTCATTACTTCTAAAGTAACATCTAAAAATTAGTTTGCAGCTAAATAATTTTAGGGCTGCTCCAATCTATGGGTGATTGAACTCGAGATTGCGGTACCCCTATTCTCGGCATCTGTCCAGTGCCGCGTCTGGCGAATGGTCATGGGGGAGAGCGCAAGTCGTGTAGATCCCCAAGGCAAGGCTAGAGTGTTATCCTTCACGTGGTTGCCGCCTGTTATTGGTCTGATTCCCTAAGAAACAGACGTCACTGAAACCTCTAGTCGCAAACTCTACCCCCATCCAGAACCCTACCCCTCCTATCCAACACACCCTTCCCCCCATCCTCAGACATAGTCTTCCATCTCTCCCCTGCCCTATCCCACCCACCACATTATATCCCATCCCAGCACCCGGAAGCCCCGGGAAAAAAAAAAAAAAAAAAAAATGAAATGAGCGCGGAAAAAGAGAAATTATTACCCCAGGAGGGTACCGGTGGAACCGGAGAATCCCTCCCTGGGCCATCTAGTGGCCCAGGCTGCCCCTCGTATTCTGGGGGGGGGCAATTCAGCGCGATCTTTAGAACACACAAGTGCTAAAAAGAACCCTTGCGGACAGGTGCGTCCCGGAAGGTCTCTCTCGGAGACCCTCGGGGACGACCTGACACAGATGTGCATAGGGGAGAGTGGCAAAAAAGGCGATGGCGAGTGGATCCCTCGATCTCGGTGGAGGAGAGCCAAAGCTCGAAAGCGTAAAGAGGAGCTAGCTGCGAACCAGACCCGACCCGAAGGCGCCGCAACCAGTGTGGCGAAAAAACCAGAGGGAAGGGCAGGTCCGAGGGCTCAAAAGGTGAAGAGACAGGCAACTGATCCAGAAGAGCGGACGCAGCAGCGTCCACCGAAGCGCCATAGGCAGGGCCTGGACACCCGCAACGAACTGGGAGGCTGGAAGCTGGCTACCGACCAGAATCCTGACTTCGCAGTCGTCGTCGAGCGGGAGGACGGGGCGGCGGTGGACGAGGCTATGGCCGCTGAGATCAGGAGGAGACTGACCAGAAAGATAGGGGAAGCCATCAAGGGCGGCGTACGGGGACGTAGCCTGGCCTTCGACGCCTCGGGTCTAGTTGCTGAAGGATACTTCCTTGTCACAGCAACTACCGAGGAGGCGATGACCTGGCTGCTGAACTGTGGCCTTGGCGACCAGGAGGGAATCCCCTTGAAGGTCAGGAGGTTAGAGAAGCACCGCATGTCAGTCTGGCTACCGGGCAGTACAGAGGACCTGTTGGTGGACCCTCTGGAGTTTATTAAGGTCCAGAACGAGTATAGGGAGGAGCTACGGATGCCCGAGTGGACTCTCATCCGCAGGGAGGTCCTACCCCTAGGGGTAAGACTCGTAGTAGGAGTCCCTCAGGAAGTGGCCGCAGAGGGCGGAGTAGCACTCCACTATCAAGCCACCAGAGTATACGCCCGCACCATAGGGAGAAGCCAGACACAGAATGAGGGGAAGTGCATATGCCACGGCTGCCCCGTACACAGCAACAAGACACGGGGGGGGGAGCCTGCCGAGAACCGGTCTACCAACCAGCCTGGAGCCTTCAAGGGAAGCCAGGCGGAAGGAAGCAAGACGGTGCAGGGAGGCTCGAACCCCAACAGTACACAACAGGCGCAAAACACAGACACCGTGAGGGAGCGGCCCATAGGCGGGGGAGGCGAGAAACAGCCTGGTGCCCCGAAGGTGGGTGCCGCTGATAATCGGAGGCCCTGCCTATTGGGCTCGCCCCCACAACAGCCCACACCACACCCACTCCCTTCAACGACGAAGCCAAAGGACCGGACACCCCCGCCGAGCGTTGCACAGCTGCAGCCGCACTGGTGTGGGGGGTCGAACCCAGAAGCGGAGTCGAAGTAGGGAGGGACAGGGACACAGACACACATACAAACACACACACACACACTGACGCATGTACACACACAGAGACACACCACAAAAACAAACACAAAAAATAAAGATAGTTCAATTGAATCTTCATCATTGTATTGAAGCCATGACTGAGCTTCGCAGATACGTGGTGGAAGAGACAATAGACATAGCACTGCTGCAAGAGCCATACGTCCTAAATGGATGTGTGACAGGGCTAGGCTCTATGGGGAAAGACATCATATACCATGAGGACGGTGAGTCAACCCCAAGAGCATGTATATACGCCAGCAGCAGAGTAAGAACACTAGGACTAATAAAAGCAGATTGTTACAGAGACCTTGCAAGTGTTGTGGTGACAATACAGACAGGTGCAGGAAAAGAAGAAAGGGTGCTCATAGTCTCCGCATACCTACCCAGCGAGGGGGACTTTGAGCCGCCATCCCGAGAAATGGAAGAAATCGTAAGAAAATACCAAGGTAAGAATACTCCTATTATTCTAGGGTGCGACGCCAACGCACATCATGTGGTATGGGGTAGCACTAACTGTAATAAAAAAGGTGACTTACTTTTAGAATTTATAAGCGAGGCAGGCCTGGAGATACTGAATACAGGCAACACGCCCACATTCGTAACCAAGGCTAGACGAGAAGTGTTGGACATAACTATTGCTACAGATAGGATTAGCCGACACATAAGGGACTGGAAAACAGACGAAAGTGACTCTATGTCAGATCATAGACGCATCACATTTAGTCTGGAGGCCAAGACTGAAAAGATTCTGATAAGAAATGCGAGGAAAACCAACTGGGACACGTACCAGCACCATCTGGAGAAGTGGGTCCCAGGACGAGGAACCCCGCTAGTTGATGCACAAGAAATTGAAGGGGAAGCGAATAGACTGGACGAAGCTCTAAGGGATGCCTATCATAAGGCATGCCCCTTGAGAGAGATAAGACCAGACAGAGGACAACCCTGGTGGACAAAGGCACTGGGGAAACAGAGGAAAAAGATACGGCGAGCTCTCAACAAGGCCCTAAAGAGGAACGATGATGAGAGCTGGCAAACATACAGAGAAGAAAGGAACCTATACAAGAAAGAATGCAGAAGGGAGAACAAGAATAGCTGGAAGGCGTTCTGCGCAGGGGTCGAAAGATACCCTGAGGCTGCGCGACTGGTAAAAACGTTCTCCAAAGCCAACACGCGTAGGCTAGAGAGTATTAAGAACGGAGAAGAACTAATAACTAATCCGGAAAAGATACTGGAAGTTATGATGAAAACACACTTCCCGGACAGTGAGGAATGTACAGTTGATGACGTACCAATCGTCCCAGGTCCCACGGTGGACCGGGAGCCAAAGTTAATCATCACTGAAGAACATTTACTGTGGAGCGTCCGATCCTTTCAGCCATACAAGGCAGGGGGACCGGATGAAATCTTCCCGAAAATGTTACAGATAGCTATAAAGTATATAAGCAAGGACCTGCTAGCCCTGTACAATGGCAGCATCAGAACTAAGTATATACCAAGAAAATGGAGGGAAGTGAAGGCAGTATTCATCCCAAAACCGGGCAGGGCATCCTACCAGGAAGCCAAAGCCTTCAGATGCATTAGCCTCTCCTCATTCCTACTAAAGACACTGGAGAAAATCCTAGACAGAATAATTAGAGAACAAATAGAGAAAAGCGGATCTCCACTACACCAAAATAAACACGCATACATGGAGGGCAAATCCACCGAAACGGCCCTCCACAACTTGGTGATAAGAGTGCAAAGATCAATCAGCAATACAGAATACGCAATGGGATGCTTCTTTGACGTGGAGGGCGCTTTTGATAGAGCGACCCCCGAGTCAATAGAGGATACCCTTAGCCGCGAAGGAATAGATAAAGATGTATCAATATGGGTGAAAACCATGCTAAGACACCGACTGATACGCACAGAGATAGCAGGAACAACACGTACAGTGGTGGCGAAAAGAGGGTTCCCCCAGGGGGGATGTCTGTCACCATTACTGTGGTGCCTGCTAATAGATGAATTAGTTAACAAGATAAACAGGATGCACATTTACACACAAGTGTACTCCGATGATGGTGTACTCCTGGTGACAGGCAAAGTTCTCAGCGTCATGTGTGAAATCATGAACAGAGGTCTAAAAGAAGCTTTAGGGTGGTGCAGGAGCAAAGGTTTGAACCTAAACCCTGAAAAAACCAAATTAGTTCTATTTACGAAGAAAAGAAAGATAGGGCGAGCTGAACCAGTGATACTGGACAACCAGGAGCTGGAGACGGTCAAGGAAGTCAAGTATCTAGGAGTGACACTGGATAGTAAGCTTACCTTCAGGACCCATATCAGTAACACATGCTCCAAGGCAAAGATGGCGATGATGCAGTGTAAAAGCGTGATAGGCAGAACCTGGGGCATGAAACCAGCGATGGCACTATGGATATACAGGGCAATAATAATGCCAAGAATCCTACATGGAGCTATCGTATGGTGGCACAGAGCCGCAGTGGGGAGAAACAAGGCAGAGTTAGACAAAGTCCAAAGGCTAGCGGCCCTAGTGACTACGGGCGCGATGAGGACCACACCTACAGCCGCGCTCGAGGTCCTGCTGGGGCTGAATCCCCTGGATTTAGAAATAAAGAGAAGAGCAGCGGAACAATGGTTCAAGCTAAGAAGCACTGGCATATGGACCGGGAACTTCACGGATAAGGGTCACGCCAGTATAGGTAAACAATATGAAGATAGGTTGTCAATGATCCTTTCCAACAACGACTTAATACGAAAGGAAAGGATTTTTGACAAAAAATATAGAATACATATAGGTTCAAGAGAGGACTGGAGCGTAGGAAATGATGGCATCATTTGCTACACAGACGGCTCCAGAAAGGAGTCGACAAAGCTCTCTGGATCTGGCGTGCACATTAAATGTGCAGACGGGACGGCGATAGACAAGTCGATACCGCTAGGAAGATTCGCTAGTGTTTTCCAGGCGGAAATATACGCAATAATGGCATGCGCTGAGATAGCTGAACACCTCACTATTACAGGAAAGATGGCTATCTACAGCGACAGCCAAGCGGCGCTGAAGGCACTAGGCAAAGAAGAGACGACATCAGCAATTGTCAGAGAATGCAAGGAATCATTAAAAAGGCTGGCTGAGAGAACGGACCTAACGATAGCGTGGATTCCCGGACACGAGGGATACACGGGAAATGAACAGGCTGACGAACTAGCCAGAAAGGGAGCAGAGGAAAACTTGGTGGGGCCGGAACCTCGGCTGCCAATAGCGCACAACATCACCAAGGGAGTAATCAGTCACAGCATTACATCAGAAACCAACAGAAGATGGAGGTCCTCGAATGGCATGAGACAATCGAAGATCTTCATCAAGGGAATGGATAAGAAAAAGACTAGCAAACTAATGGGACTCTCCAGAGAGAACATGAGGCTAGTCATTGAAGTCATAACAGGACACTGTCGACTGAACAGACATATGACAGTGATAGGAGTGAAAACCGACCCCATATGCCCGGAGTGCATGGAAAGCGAGGAGACCAGCCTCCACCTACTAGCCAAGTGCCCTATGTATTCGCTGGCAAGATGGGAGCTCTGGGGGTCGGATAGACTACACATAGAGGACCTAAAGGATCTGAAGGTGGAACAGATAGCAAGATTCACTAAAGAGACCAAAAGATTCGACGGGGCGCCGTGAAAGCTGGATGAACCTTAACTCCCTCAGAAGGGAGAACGGGGAAAAGGATGAAGTGGCCCGCAACAACGCGGGTGGATCGTCCGTTCGGCTGGCGACGTCCCCATAAGAAATAATAATAATAATAACAATCGTTTTAGTTAAAATCAAATGTTTATTAGCTATTGTTTTGTTGATTGTAAGGTAAATAAAATTCAGTTTTAATTAATAAGCAACTTTATTGAGCAAATAAAATTATATCAAACTATGCCTAATTTTGAATTGGATTCCAAAATCTGGTATAAAACTTGTGTAGTCTTATACACGTTTTGTTTGTTATTCCAGAGGTCCCCACATATTCATTACTTCTAAAGTAACATCTAAAAATTAGTTTGCAGCTAAATAATTTTTCGAGCAAAAAATCTAACTAACAACTTAAGATATACAAATAGCATAACTCTGGACTTGTCAACTCAGTCTTTTGCAAAAATAATAGACGAATATATCTATTTGCAATTAGAAATTATAGATGACAAGACTTTCCAAATTGCACAACTGTATTTTTTCAACCTTTAGCCAGGCTGTTGCATGTCGCCATTTTGTATTGGTTTTCAATCTTACTAGCAGTTAATAAAGTTCAATTTTAAACCATGTGTTTGTGGTAAATTCGATGGTTTCTATTTCGCCACTGACTGGCATCGGTTAAAGTAAGTTGTTATTGACTATTTAACTCTTGTCACCTAGTAAACACTTTCTAATTGCAAAAAGATGTTATATCTATAAGTGCTGACTCCAACAATTTAAAAATTCTTTAAAGCCAAAGTATATCCTAATTTACTAAATATAAAAAGTAGCTTTCCGTATCAAATAGAAATTCTATCGAGATTTTTACAATGCGCCGATTGTGATGATGTTTTCTCTACGGGTTAAAGTTGACTTCTATTTGCATTGGATCGACACAGCAACACCAAGTGACCAAATTGTCAAAACAAATTGTCAGTATACTGCAGCGATCCTTTGACCCTAAACAAATTGTAGTAACTATGACGCCTAGTAAAGACAACTGGCACCACACAGGGCTACTCACAAACTGTGAACTGAAAACTTTTAGCAATTCTTAGCAATTCCGATGTTCCGGTTTGAGTCTGTTCTAGTGTCTAAACAGCAATATTTCTCATTATCAACGTATATATATTAAACCCTATTCTTGGTAAAGTGCATTATTTGAGACACTTAACTTACAAAAATTTCGAGTAGTGAAAAAATAACACATTTTATGCAAAAAATTATATAATTCCACAAAAAAAAACTCTTGACAAGTTTAAAGTTAAACCAATTATGGTCGAAATTTATTTTTTTTACATTTAATGTAATCTGAAGTGAAATATCAATAAATTTAGTTTACCTTTAGTGTAACAAAATTAACAATAGCACTCAAGCATAAAACAAGTATGGCAAAAAGGATAACCGTTCAGCCACGACCTCTGGCGGTTTGTGACGCAGCGCGCGACTTCTCTGTTGCGTTGTTTCTATGTGATTGTATGTCTTATGGTGGCACTTCACATGGCTATTTGTATTCGCGTATTTGCCATATTTGGCAAATAATTGCCCTACAACACATGGCAATTATTTGCCAAATATGGCAAATACGCGAATACAAATAGCCATGTGAAGTGCCACCATTATACTTCCATAGTTTAATGCGCAATATACCAGTGCTAGTTTTTTCACCATTTGATCACGTAAACGAAAACAAGATTTGTATTGACAAATTACAACTCACCTCTTATCACCTGAAAGCGTTGTTTCCATGCCTTACAAATTATAGCTTTCGTTAACGTGAACGAATCTTAAATAAAACACTTAACAACAGTAGGTATTTAGAAAATCGCTTTGCTACGTCGCAATCCCTTTTTAATGGCTCCCAAGGCGACACGCGACTGCGACAGCTCGGCGACTAGACGCGACGACAGGCTGCGGCCCACAATTTTCATATATTTTGTTCAAACGCACACTTGGCGTCAGTCGCAGAGTCGCGACGACAAGCTAGGGGAGTCGCGAAACTGACGCTCACAACTGTTGCACTACAGACTGTCGTCGTGTGTGCGCGTGCACAACGCGACTAGACGCGGCGACAAGTCGTCCAGTGTGCGGAGCCACGTACTGCGACTGACAAGCTAGGGGAGTCGCGAAACTGACGCTCACAACTGTTGCACTACAGACTGTCGTCGTGTGTGCGCGTGCACAACGCGACTAGACGCGGCGACAAGTCGTCCAGTGTGCGGAGCCACGTACTGCGACTGACAAGCTAGGGGAGTCGCGAAACTGACGCTCACAACTGTTGCACTACAGACTGTCGTCGTGTGTGCGCGTGCACAACGCGACTAGACGCGGCGACAAGTCGTCCAGTGTGCGGAGCCACGTACTAAGCTGAGACCAGCCTTTAACCGCCAAACTCAGACTAAATTAATAAGAAAACAGTTTTGTGTAGGAGCTATACAACAACAGGTAGAAATCTTTTTATAGAAAGGTTTTTTATAATCGTATAAATATGTTAACAGGTTTTTATCTTTGTGCCTGCGTTTTTTATTATTTAAATAAACAAATAATAATAATAAAAATGAAAAAAAAAAAAAATGATTTTTGAAAAAACCCATTTATCTGGTGGTGGTGTTGAACTGCGAGTAGTAATCGTCGGTTGGCGTGTTGTTGTTCACCACCTCGCGGTAGTACTTCTCCTTCTCCTTCTGCTGCAGCGCCAAAAGCTGGTTCTCTTCCATAAGTTGGCGGGCGATCTCCCTGGAGATTGCAATGAGTAATAATTGAGTAGGTAGGCCTTAGTCCGTTCTTATAATATAACTAGCCGACACCCGCCCGCTTTTCGCCGTGCGAAAATTTGTGTACAATTTTTTTTAATATTTATTTATAGCCTATCATTTGCATAATAGCATGTTCTTATTACATAGAAATTTTCATCAAGATCGGTCAAGCCGTTCTTCAGTTATAAGAGGACATATACAGACAGACGAGACAGACAAAAATTTCAAAAATCGTAGAATTAGTGTCAGTGAGTCTTAAAACGAATATGTATCCCAAAATTTGTCAAAAAAATTGCATGTACAGACAGAGCCTACAGATTTATATTAGTACCTATAGATTTACGTTACAAAGTTACTATGAAGTGTTGATTGTTTTATTGCCATATAACCTCACCACAGAGGGAGGTAGACTTCTGCATTTACCGCGACTCAAAATAAAGATGACTATCTAGAATGAGTATCTGTGACAGCACTAATATTTAAATAAAACGTTCCGTACACGACTTACCAATCACAAACTGGTTTTTAATGTTAATAGTTACTTACTGTTCTTTCTTCTGTGCGTTAGTACCAATTTGTGATTGGTTGCGTGAAATATATGTAATTTGCCACTGTTTGTTTACTATGTAAATTAACAAAAAAAAAATGCTTAGGAAGGCACGTTAAGCCGTTGGTTTCAGGTGTTGTTGTAAGATGGTGATAGTCTTTCAAACCCACCAATCAGCATTGGGCCAGCATGGTGTGGGAGTTATTGCCCGATCTCTCTAGACGATATTTCATGTGGAAAGTTCTGATGGGACGTTTAAAAACGTCTTAAGCCTAAAACTCCTCTGCCTTACAAATAAACAAACAATAAGGTCCGAATAGTTATTACGTGTTTTGTTCCTGTCATGTAAACGTATTTCATAATAGAGTAAAAGAGATAAAACACGGAATAACTATTCCGACCTTATTCCGTGTTTATTTGTAAGACGGCCTAAGTCTTAAGAATATGATTACACAATAACATAATGCATGATGGCGCTTTCAATTCCCGCCAAAGAGTTCGGTGACGCCTGCGGCCTTAAGAATTAAGCCGGAAGCTTTAGTCCCATAAATGAAAAAGTGTCTAAAACATTAAGTACCTTCTCTTCCTCGTGTCCTGGATATCTTGGCAAGCGACCTCCCGCTGTATGGACTTGGCGAGCGCCTGCCATTCGGCCTCCATCTTTTCCTGCGCCTCGCGTTTTGCCTGAAATATTTGAAGAAAGGATTATTGATTAGATAGAAACATTTTTAGCTGCATACTCTATAGGTACAGCGTAACTGATTAAATTAATTTTTTGGTGTTTTATAAAAAAATTATGTCTACCCATGAGAAGCTGGCGCAGTGTAACGCGGCCGGTCTGCGATTGCTGAGGTAAAGCAACTTTTGCAAAGGACGGTCAACGGATGGGTTACCAAAAGTTTATCATCTCAAGCTCCTCCGCGCTTCGGAAGCTACGTAAAGCCGTTAGTCCCGCAGCAGTGTGGATATAAAAAACCTCCTTTTTTGAAGTCGGTTAAAAATAAGAGCGAGTGATATGATATGACATGATATGTGATATAATGATGGCCTTTACAGCGTAACCAAGCTTTCTTTTGTAAGAATTAGAAATATCATTTATTTGCGCTTGAATAAGGTACACTATTGATGTTAATTAAAATAAATATAATCTGCCTATTCGGCCATTAACTAATAGCATGCAAATATGTCTTGGATTATACAATAAAATTCAAAGCGTAATTAAAAATCACATCAATAAATGTAAAGTTAAAAGTTGTAGGCGGCGAGAAACCTAAAGTCTTCTTAAGCCGAGTGGTAGATTTTGAGAGGGGATGGCATCACGGAAGCGTATCTTCGCCTAGTCCCCTACTAGATTCTGCCGATGCGTTCGAATCGGATTCGTGGTATATATGGTAATATAACCATGGTGGAGGCTAATAATGGTAAGGAGGTCTACCTTGGAAGCAGCCATTTGCTCTTTCTGCGCAGCATAGAATTTCTTGAGCTCCTCTTGGTTCATGCCCTTGTACATAAAACCGATCGCCCTGTGAACAAGTAATAATTCTTTCATCGTCCATGCAGCCAAATTGTGGAATAAACTGCCTGCTGACATTCGTGAGAGTCCATCGGTGGAATAATTTATTTCCAACACTTGTATTCAGTAACGTCCTATCAAATTATACATTTAAATTATTATATGTATATTGTGTATGTGTATGTATGTATGTGTACATTATGGTTATATAGTTTAAGTATATATATGTATCAGTAATTAGTTCGTAGAATAGTCCCGCAAACTCTCGTTCTACACCACAGCTAGGGTTGGCTGGAAGAGATCTTTTCGAGAGATAAGCTCACCTTTGTATATGTCTTGTATAACGTCTGTTTTAATGGGTGCTTTATATGTGCAATAAAGAATTAAATAATAATTAAGTATGTTGAATGTTGGTGGTATGGAATGTAGTTTGAAGGCACGTAATTTCTAGAATATAATAAACTGGGGTTGAATGCCTCTCTCTAGGCGAAGGTTTTTTCAGCGGTCCGTTGATGAGGTGAACGTCGTCGGGCAGAATGTCTGACGGTGGTCACGGTTCACTTTTGCAACACATTAAGAGGAAGTACAGTGGTTTTTAGTGGGCATATGCCCCCCCCCCCCTTCTTCTGAATCCCTGTTGAGGCCTTTGGACCTGGACAGAGAAATGGTGGCGGGGGGGAGAGCCCACCTAACCTTCCGCGTCTCCTCGGACGCGGTGTTCCGCAGCAATTCGTTTTATACTGATTTAAAAATAACACCATTATTATGGTAATGTCAGGAGTTTTCGTCGCCAAAAGTATCGTGCGAATCAAACTAAATGGCGGCTGTGAAGTTAGGCGCACGTGGCTGCGCGATACTTAATTTAGGTGTCAGCGGGTGGAAGAGGGGAAGGTGCGGGGCATACTTCTACGCATAACGGCTAACTTCAAAGCCGCCATTTAGTTTGATTCGCACTGTAACATAGATTATCATTGAAATTTTAAGGGATAACGGAAGGAAAGAAGCTAGTAGGAAGCAGGTAAGAAGTCCTAGTAAGAAGGTCTACATTTAATTGTTGCCATAGACTAAACTCAGTTGGTGACTCCTATGTTTAAGGATTTAGAGCACAAAACTCGATCTCTGGCTCCTGTCCAACATTAAGGTGCCTTTACCTAGTTGGGCTGCGACTCCTCAGTCGTTTGCTCTCGACCTTGCACGTAACAACAACTATATTTAACTTCAAGAAAGCAAACCATCGATATATAACAAACAACAAAACAAAACAAACTTTCCTACACTCACACCAAATTGTCTAGCCCAAGAGAAGCTTCGTCATGAAACTCGTTAAATGGTTACTAGACAACGGATAAACATACTTAAAATACTTAAATACATACTTATTATACATAGAAAACACCCAGACCCGAGACAATTTAGAAAAACAATAATTTCTAAATTGACCCGACCGGGGATCGAACCCGGGACCTCAGAGATGGCGACACCATGAAAACCGGCGTACAAACCACTCGACCAAGGAGGTCGTAATATATAAAGAAGAGAGCTCTCTTCTCTATCGATGTTTTATATTTATGATTATTTACATTATACTTTTACGCAAATATTGTTGCGATCAAATTACAATTTGAAAAAAGACAGTGCCACGCCACGGCTACATGCCACCATAGCATAGTTGGCAGTGCACCTGACCCGGCATGTCATGGGGTGCGGGTTCGAATCCCGCTCGTGGATTTTTTTCAACACTTTGTTTTTTTTCAAGATGTTTCATATGTTCCTGTACCTGTTCTTGCCGAGCGAGCTCTTGGCCACGTCTGGGTTCTCCGTCAGCATGTCGGAGGTGAGGTTGTTGTACATCTCCGCGGTGTTGTCGGCCTCCTCCTGCTCCTTCATTATCTGGTCCAGCTGCTTCTTCTCAGCCGTCTGGTTCGTAACAAGACTTATGGTTCACAATAGGAGTGTTGATACCAAAATTAATTCATTCCAGAACATTATTAAGGGCCTTACAAATAGATAAACCGATAGTTCGAATAGTTATTCCGTGTTTTGTTTCATATATACTGATATAAAATGAAGTTTACATGACGGGCCTTACCAATAAGCAGAGTAACTACTTATATTACTCTGCGTATTGGTAAGGCCCTAATAGTACAAATAAGATATAATAGTAGAAAGACAATAAATATATTTCTATTTCTATTTCAAAACTGATCAAAATATTTGTTTCTTATATCAAGAACTAACTCCTGTGGAAACTGTCTACCTATAGGCAAATGAATGTATTCTTATTCTAAAAATAGTAGCATGTTGAAAACATTGAAGAAATAAGGCGATCATAACACCGCCTGTTTAGTATCGCTCGACGCAAAACAGACGTGGTCATGAAATTGATTTGCGATTAAACCTGGAGCTTCCGTCACAAAATAAGAAGACGCAGGAGGTAAGCTTAAATTTGTATCGCGCTTGCGCAACGCACACATAGGAGTTCACACGGACACGGATCGCGGAACAGCAGCGCTATTCTCTAAGCAAAACAGCGTCGAACTCGACGTTGAAATCGCTCATAACTTACAAACGAGTTTCAATCTACTTCCAAATAGTAATAAAGTCTACATTCGTTTGCAAGTTATGAGCGAGTTCAATGTTGAGGTCGACGCTGTTTTGCTTGAAAAGAATAGCGCGGCAGCTCTGGGTGCCTAGTGAGAGTTTTGTTTACTATCCGTACCTATTCATTCGATTACGTTTACGAAAATTAGTATAGCATCGAAGCAGCGCCTCCTGGCGGCATACGAGAAAAGTTAACATTTTGCCATACAAATTATCGTTTTTTTTAAATATTTTACGGGTAAGCACAGTGCCTTGATCTCACCTGATGTAAAGTGATGATAAGGTCAATGATGGAAGCGCACTTCCCCCGGGAACCTCAACTAGTGAGGCACTTTATCTAGCTGCCGGAACACAACAATGCAACAAACATTGATGTTATGGCGACATATTTAGATAAGATGGTGGTAGATAGCCAGGCGGACTAACAAGCCCTACCACCAACCAAACCGAGTACACAAACATATACCCCCCGCTGGGAATCGTTAACGTGATCGAATTGCGAATGAAACTCGTACTACACAATGAAGTCTCCTAGCGCAGCTGTCGCGAGATTCCGTGTCCGTTAAGGTTGTCTATAAGTGCGTTGCCCAAACGCGTATGTATGAAGGTTACCTTCTGTAGTCTACATTTTCTGTGCTTTCTCCTAACGCCATTTAGCGAATAATTTAAGGAAACAAAACAGCGTTGTTAAAAAAGTAGCCTCAGATCACTGACACTGTTGTTTAGTACATAAATACTTTTATTGTACACCACAAAACACGCACAAACAGTGATCTCATTTGAGATGGACAAGATAGATTTAATATAAAAAAGGAGGCTAAACTTCACAGTAAAAGAAAAAAATATATAATGGTGTTGCTGGGTGACAAGAAAGAGGATCAGAACCTAGTCTGCCTCTGAAAATATGACAAAATAAGAGAGAAGATGTTCAAGAGCAGAGTACCAAGGCCTCGTTGTAGCGCAGGTTGGCCTGCCCGAGCCGGTAGCGGCACTCGCGCTCCATCCTGTCCAGCTCGCTGGCACGGGCGTCCCGGGCCTTGATGGCCATCTGTTAACGATAAATAAAATTATTTGTTATTAAAAATTAGCTACCGTACCATTTGTAGAAATGAAGAGCTCGATGGCACACTGGGCCCGCGTGGTGATTTATGTCCCGTTCTCCCTATCCATCCATAGGGAAGGCTCGTGCCCCAGCAGTGGGCACTTAAAATGAGCTAGTGATGTGATGGATGACGATGAACTGGAACTCGTATCCTATAGACCGGACCACAGCTATGAGGGAATTAATGAAGAGCTCGGCAGCGCAATGGTAAACGTCCCCGCCCGATCCTCTAAATGCCACTACATATTTACAGAATACACTGAACACACTAGTTTAGGCCCAAGACACCGTACTCGTAGAACAAGGGTACGAAGAACCAGTTCACACCCGCTCTATACCAGGTATACAGACATGTACCTGGGCGCTTCTCTACTCCTCCACGGCCCGGTCTACCCGAGCCGAGGTCCGAGCCTTTAGAGGCGCCCTCGGGTGGTTCCGCTCCCCGATCCGATCCGAATCCTTCGGAGAATCTAGTAGGGCACGGGGACACGCACTTTTAAGTGCGTGATGCCGTTCCCTCTAGAAAACCTCCGAAGGTGATTCGTTTCACACGGCTTGAGGAACCCTTTAAGTTTCGCCGCCCCAAAAAAGCTTGGTGAAGCTGAAAATGCCGTTTGACGCAATCAGCAATCTCTCTCCAAAAATGAAAAAGAAAAAAAATGAAAGTCGTAAACGCTCTTGGTAGGTAAGCGATCGCTGAAAAGACAGGTAATCGGATAAGTGACTAAAAATGTATCATCTCGAGCACGTAAAGCCGTTGGACCCGGCTGCGTTAGCAGTAGTTAGCGATTGCCTATCCGCACTGGGCCCGCGTAGTAGTTTCATAGGAATGGTTCGTGCCTCAGCAGTGGTGAAAAAAAACCGGCCAAGTGCGAGTGGGACTCGCGCACGAAGGGTTTCGTACCATTATCAATAAAAACGGCATAAATATCATGTCTGTTGTATGGGAGCCCCACTTAAATATTTCTTTTATTCTGTTTTAGTATTTTAGTTGTTATAGCGACAACAGAAATACATCATCTGTGAAAATTTCAACTGTAACTATCACGGTTCATGAGATTCAGCCTGGTGACAGACGGACAGACAAACAGACTGACGGACAGCGGAGTCTTAGTAATAGGGTCCCGTTTTACCCTTTGGGTACGGAACCCTAAAAATGTGCATCTAGGATTTTGGTTACCATGTAAGCGGCTTCAGCCTTCCCCCGCTCCTCTTCGGCAGACTTGCGCTCTTGGACCTGCTGCTCCAGCCACGCATTCTTCTGAGCTGCCATCATCTTTTTGCGCTCTTCGTACTCCAAATCTTCGCCTTCAAACCTGGAATTAATTTTTTTTTCTCAAAGAAACTTATAAACATTTACCTCTAATCTCTGTGGGCTGTTTTTACCCGACTGCGTCAGTAGGAGGGTTATGTTTTTCGAGTGTATGTATGTATGTATGTATGTATGTATGTATGTATGTATGTATGTATGTATGTATGTATGTATGTATGTATGTATGTATGTATGTATGTATGTATGTATGTATGTACCTATGTATGTATGTACCTATGTATGTATGTATGTATGTATGTATGTATGTATGTGTCTGTTTCTTTGGCACGCCCTACAGCTCAAACGGCATGGTGGATTTTAACATGAGGTGTCGTTAGATTTGTTTTGACTGTGGGAGTGACATAGGCTATAAAAAAAAAACAAAAAAAAGTGAAAACATTTGCCGGGTTAACTATTAGATCAAAATTCTTTAAATGAACTACATTGCAGTTAATAATTTTCATTTAGGTACAGCAAAGCTTTAAGGTGTTTTGTATTCGGGAATATTAGCAGATTTTATTCCCATGTTTAAAAAACTCAAAGAACTTGTCAGTCAAAAGTACTAGACGTCAAGAGTTTCGTTTTTACGCCAATTGGTGTATGCGCTATGACTTTGCTATTTAAAAGAGTAAGGCGTTTTAATATAATAATTTTATGAAGGTTTTGAAATACTTGGTTATTTACTTTGCAAAACTAAAAAGTTTGAAATAAACCAAATTATTAAAATAAAACAAAAACCCGACTGTCGAAGTATTAAAATAAAAACAAAAACCCAGCAGTCGGGCTTTTTGTTTTATTTTAGCAGTCGTTTTTTTTTGCTTTATTTTTTAACAGTTTTTATATTATTTAATATTTGTTTTATACGTTTCGTCTTTAGTTATTGGATTGAGTTAGATCGCTGTTGTTGTTGTTGCCGTGCGGTGCCAGCGTAGAATTGCACCACCCCAACTCTTCCCGTGGGTGTCGTAAGAGGCGACAAAGGGACAAAACCGGGGGGCGGGCAGCAGCGCCCCCTGTAGAACAACCACACACTGAACTGCGATCCCCAACCCGCATGCCCAGCGTGGGGATTATGGGCACTACCCCCCTTATGACAAAACAAAGAAGAAAATGGGCCCTAGTTCCCGGCCGCCTCGCTATTCCTGGCCATGGCAGCGGCCATGGTAACGGCGGGGCAGGGGGTGCTAACAATCACCGGGCTACCTCAGGGTGCCACAAAACACTGACCCTGGCTACGTTCAACGGACGCACTCTGAGGCTTGACCACCATCTAGCGCAGTTGGAAGTGGAGTTAGAGAACATAAAATGGCATGTTCTGGGGTTATGTGAAGTCCGTAGAGAGGGGGAGGACACCGTAACCCTAGACTCGGGCCATCTTCTCTACTTTCGCGAGGGTGATAAAACATCTCAGGGTGGCGTAGGCTTCCTCGTCAATAAGGTCCTCTCTAACAACGTTGGAGAAATCTCCAGTGTGTCGACCAGGGTAGCGTACCTGATCATTCGGCTGTCCAAGCGTTACAGCATGAAGGTCATTCAGGTTTACGCACCGACCTCGACACACTCAGATGATGAAGTGGAGGATATGTACGAAGACATATCCAAAGCCTTGCATAACACCACTAAGGCTCATTTCAACGTTGTTATGGGGGACTTTAACGGCAAGGTGGGAACCCAGACTGGCAACGAATCCCGGATAGGACCGCATGGTTATGGAGTTAGGAATCACAGGGGGCAAATGCTTGTCAACTTCCTCGAGAAAGAGGGGCTGTTCTTAATGAACTCCTTCTTTAAGAAACAGCCTCAAAGGAAGTGGACATGGCAAAGTCCCGACACTGTGACCAAAAATGAGATCGACTTCATCATGACGGATAGCAAGCATATATTCAGAGATGTCTCAGTGATCAACAGGTTCAATACCGGATCTGATCACCGACTCCTCCGAGGCTCTCTGAATATCAACTTGAAGCTTTAAAGACACCGTCTGATAAAGTCCACGCTCCGTCCTAACCCAATCCAAATCATGGCGGGCACCGAGAAATTCCAGCAGCTTCTCGGGGACAGATTTCTTGCCTTGGAACCCACTGATGACGCTAACGAGACCCTACACAATCTGGTCGAAACGTTGAGGGACGAAGGCATTAAGTTATGCAAAAAACAGCGTACTGGCAAGAAATCCAAATTCTCGGCTGAGACTCTCGGGCTGATGACAAAAAGACGGGAAACCACCCAAGCGCCTTCGTCGGAGAGGTCAGACCTGAACAAGCGAATTGCGAAGATGATACGGCGTGACCTTCGGAGTTCCAACACATGCCTCATTAAAGAGGCGATTGAGCGAAACCGAGGGTCCAAAGTATTCACTCAGCAGCTTAGCAGGAGCCACCTGATGCAGCTTAAAACGCACGACGGGAGGACCGTATTGTCGAAGCCGGAGATCATCGCCGAGGTAGAGGATTTCTATGGCCGATTATACGCTGCACATGCCCCTCGTTCCCGACGAGACGACTACGATTCCAGAGCCACCCTGACACGCCACTATACCGACGAACTGCCAGACATCAGTCAAGACGAGATCGTGTTAGCTCTGAGACAGCTTAGAAATGGAAAAGGCCCCGGTGAGGACGGAATTACATTTGAGCTTCTGAGCGCTGAAGGAGCCCCTGTTATACAGGAATTGCAGAAGCTCTTCAACGCCGTCCTTCACAGTGGGAGAACTCCAAAGGCGTGGAGCGGGAGCTTGGTGGTGCTCTTTTTTAAGAAGGGAGATAAAACTCTCCTTAAAAATTACAGACCCATCTCGCTCCTGAGTCATGTCTATAAGCTTTTCTCACGAGTGATCACGAATCGTCTCGCCAGGAGACTCGACGAGTTCCAGCCACTGGAACAGGCCGAGTTTCGCGGAGGATATGGTACCATAGACCACATTCACACAGTGAGGCAGATTATACAGAAGTCTGAAGAATATAATCAGCCCCTGTGTCTGGCTTTTGTGGACTATGAGAAGGCCTTTGATTCTGTCGAAACCTGGGCTGTTCTGGAATCCTTACAGCGATGCCAAGTGGACTGTCGTTATATCGAGGTGTTGAGATGTCTTTACGAATCCGCCACCATGAGTGTCCAAGTACAGGGCCAGCAGTCCAAACCCATCCAATTGCGCAGAAGAGTGAGACAGGGGGATGTGTTACTAAATGTGTTAAATAGTCATATCCCCGAAACTGTTCACAAGCGCGTTGGAAGATATGTTTAAGACGCTGGACTGGAAAGGAAAGGGCATTAACATAAACGGTGACTACATCTCACACCTGCGATTCGCTGATGACATAGTTCTAATGGCGGAGTCGCTAGAGGAGCTGAACCAGATGCTGGACGGCCTAGCTTCAGCCTCGCGACGCATCGATCTTGGCATGAATTTGGATAAAACCAAAGTCATAATCAATGGCCACATTGATCCGATACCGGTCGTCGTACATGGTCACCTTCTTGAAATCGTTTCCGAATACACTTACCTCGGGCAGATTCTGCAATTGGGTAAAAACAATTTTGAGAAGGAGGCCAAGAGGAGGATCCAGCTGGGCTGGGCAGCGTTTGGGAAACTACGTCGAGTCTTCTCGTCATTCATACCGCAATGCTTAAAAACGAAAGTTTTTAATCAGCGCGTCCTACCCGTCATGACCTACGGAGCTGAGACGTGGACACTCACGGTAGGGCTGGTCCACCAGTTTAAAGTCGCTCAGCGAGCTTTGGAAAGAGCTATGCTCGGAGTTTCTCTGAAGGATAGGATTCGTAACGAATACATTCGACAGAAAACCAAAGTCATCGACATAGCTCTAAGAATTAGCAAGTTGAAGTGGCAGTGGGCCGGCCATATCTGGCGAAGAACCGACAACCGCTGGGGTAAACGTGTTCTTGAGTGGAGACCACGACTCGGTAAACGTAGTGTAGGACAACCTCCGGCCAGGTGGGATGATGACCTGCGAAAGACTGCATGCTGGATGCGTCAAGCCGAGGACAGGGCTATGGCGCTCATTAGGGGAGGCCTATGTCCAGCAGTAGACTAATATGGGCCGATGATGATGATGATATCGCTGTTGAACTGTTACGTGATGTCGCTTGTTCTTCATAATTTTGAAATTTTAAGGATTAAAACCTAAAAAAAGGTTAAATCATAATTGGGATGTGATTTGTAACTTTCAAACTTCGATTTGTCAATGGAATTACTTTTTTTTACCGTTTATAACTTTTTTGTTTGGTATAAGTACATGGTCCTTTTTCCTTAGACAAAGAAAGCCTCATTAGCTTTAATTCTGACACAAATTGTACTACTATAAAGTTTGTAGGCCACTGTGAGCCGAAAACCATCTTCATTGCATTTGTTCCTAAAATCCACATCTATCCTTACTTCTGCGCGCTGGACATCCCGACGGGCTCCCCGTCCGCAGCCCTCGGTGGCAGCTGCTTCTTCAGCACCTCAGGGTCGTTCAGATCAAACTCCCGCCGATCCTCTGGCCGTTGGTAGTTCTGCCGGAACGAGTCAATTTCGCAGTCGATGCGCCGACGCTCCTGTAAGTTAATATTGGAGAGGTAGATACAATGATATTAATTATAACAGGCTTTGGTGGGAGAGTGGCAATAATATCATTTTTAATTTGAATATGGCATCCGCGGAAGAGCCGCGTCGTGGTTAACACCAGGACATATGCTGAGCTGAAACTAACTTGGTAAGTATATATGCAATAAATGATGTTCCTGTGTTTTGAGTTGTACCAATTATAGATCTTTTCTATTTTTTTGAAAGCGCTCACCCCTATAGCCGGTGGTCCCAGACTCAAATCCCGGGTTATGCAAAGTGTGTCTCTAATTTTTCGATGCATAGCCCGGGTTTGTAATCACCAACGCGCATTTGGCAAGCGTGGTGATTAAGTCATTACCCATCAATCCTCCGATGTCCTCCTTGGTCGAGTGGTTTGTACACCGGTTTTCATGGTGTCGCCATCTCTGAGGTCCCGGGTTCGATCCCCGGTCGGATCAATTTAGAAATTATTGTTTTTCTAAATTGTCTAAATTGGTTGTTTTCTATGTATAATAAGTATGTATTTAAGTATTTTAAGTATGTTTATCCGTTGTCTAGTAACCATTTAACGAGTTTCGTAACGAAGCTTCTCTTGGGCTAGATAATTAATTTGAGTGTAGGAACGTTTATTTATTTATTTTATTTATTTATTACCCATCAATTGTAGTGATGAGGCCTTTGCCCAGCAGTGGGAGAGTTTTAAGCTATTTACTTAACTTTTACTTGCTATTATATCAGCTGTAGGTGTTTCTGGGCAAAGGCCTCCATACATTTTTTACACATACAATATTTACTGTAATTGGTGTTAACCGTTGTCATCATCATCATCATCAGCTCATTTATGTCCCTACTGCTGGGGCAAGAGGCTTCCCATAGATGGATAGGGAGAACGGGCCATAAACCACCACGCGGGCCCAGTGCGGATTGGTGGTTGTTAACGACTGCTAATGCAGCCGGGACCACCGGCTTTACGTGCCTTCCGAAGCACGGAGGAGCTCGAGATGATAAATTTTTGGCCACCAATCCGATGACCGACCTTTGCGAAAGTTGCTTAACCTCAGCACTCGCAGACCGGGCGCGTTAACCACTGCGCCATCGAGCTCGAGCATCAAGCTTATATGTTAACCGTTGTAATTAGTAATAAATAAATGCTTGACCATCTTTTGAGCAAGAACGAGGACAAGCCGACCTATTAAGTTGTATAAGTTAGTTACCTCTACCTCACAAGCCCTCAGAAAAACCACCTGCCCCTCGAATCCCATAACAAAAACCGTAACGATACCGTAACGACTCACACCCGTTCAACAAGTTAACAAACGGGTGTTAAATAGTCGTTGAAACCATTTTTATACTAACCTCCGATTTTAAGTAGCTAATTAGCTTCCCGGTAGCATAGCGGTCAGTGCAGCCGCCCGGATTGCGGAAGACCCAGGTTCGATTCCTGGCTGGGTCGGGTAGGCGTTTAATTTTTTTACTGTATTTTATAAATTTTATAAACATTTAATTTAGCTTCAGTGCAGCAATTAGCACTTGAAAATAAAAAGTAAAAATTTACCTAATTAATTTAAGTCGTTTGAACGAAGTTTCTACCAACCGTATACGGTAGATCTGAAAACAGTTGAATCTGGGCGCCTAGTGGGTTTCATTTGTCATTCGATTACGCTAATGAAAACGAGAATTTGTATGACAAAATTTTAACTCTTCTATGCCGCCAGGAGGCGCTGCTTCAATGCCATACAAATTTTCGTTTTCGTTAACGTAATCGAATGAATACAGATAGTAAACAAAGTCACACTAGACTCCCTAAGACAAACGCCGCTCTTGGTTGATACACTCCGCTCCCACACCCATTATTTGTGAGTTAGCGTAACACTGGTCAGTTTCCTAACTGTATGAGTGTGTGTATGAGTAAACTGGTGAATTATTGAAATTTGACGAGTAAGGAAACTGACCAGTGGTACGCTAACTCTTATTTGTCATGTGGTAAGTTCATCATCACCAAGTGTTGATAAAATTCCACGAGCGGGATTCGAACCCGCACCCCATAACATGCCGGGTCAGGTGCACTGAACTATGCTATTGTGGCTCAATCCAACTCGCCGAAATTAATCAACACTATCTCCTTTTTACTTTATAAGCCAAAGGAGCCCTATTCAATGTCGACAACTACGTCATCAACATCCGACCTTAAGAGCGTTTACGCCGCACACTATAGCGCCACTAATGAAAAAAAAAACATATCTAGTAATTAGAGATAGAAAATAAAATTATGCTCAACAAACTATTTGAATGAAGTAATTTAGCATTTTTACAGCACCTAATGAACACCTCACATGTTATGGTTTAGTTAAATAAGACGTTACGGCTACTTTTAACTATAACGCCATATTTAACTAAACCATAACATATCAGGTGTTCATTAGGTGACGTAAAAATGCTAAATTACTTCATTCAGATAGTTTGTTGAGCATAATTTGATTTTCTATCTCTAATTACTAGATATGTTTTTTTTTTCATTGGCGGCGCTAGTGTGCGGCGTAAACGCTCTTAATATTTTTACAAATATTGAAAGATCCAGTTAAGAATTAGGCGAGCTATATTTATGATAATTTACATATCATTTTACGTAAATATTGTTGTAATAAGTTAGTTAGTAAGAATTAAGTTGTTATACCTCCATCTCTCTAGCCTCCAGGACTACCGCCAGATTACTGTCCTTGATCATCTGCTGAGCGAAGGCGAGGTCTCGCCGCTCTTGCTCATCGCGCTCTGCTCGCTTCTCTGCCACTTGCCGTTCCAGGAATGGTAGGTCGACCTGCAGTCATTGGGAATCAATATCGTTATACTGTAAAGATCGTGGGAGATTATTAGTTGGTAGGTCTATACTTCCCTCTAAATTATACCTAAATGTCTCTAAAGACGATACCACACCACAGTTAAACTATATGCGTCATTTTGAAGGATTTTATAGATTTTTCACACCACCTGCTCGACAATGCCTCATTATATATCATGCAAACCTTACTCAAAGTAAATCATTATAGCCCTTGTCTTTTGCCGGGGTGTAATGTTGTACTGAATTTCATTATAACCCGCCGGGCAGTAATGTGATTCTCACTTCTCTTAGTTCTTATTGTTATGCATTTAAAGTCTAATTTCGTCAAAATCGCGCGGCGCGCGGCTGCTGCAGCTGCTGGTGGCCGACGGCGAGGAGGTGGACGGCGGCGCGCGCCGCGCCTCATTTATTTGAAAATCGAACTTATTCGAAAATCGAGCTGGCCACGCCACACAAGCCGAACGAAAAAAAATCAATACTTAAAACAAAAGCCGCGAGTATTTCAATACGGTGCAATCAGTATCAGACAAAACTGATTTAACTGAGTGACGAAAGTGATTTAACTCCGGAGTCCATTAAATTAGACGCCTTAGGTATTGTTAATAACCTACTACCAGAGAAGTCGAAGGAAAAATACTTGAAAGCTTACGACGATTTCCACAAATGGAAAACTGCAAAAGGCGCAAAGTCTGTGTCGGAGTCAGTGCTTCTTATTTATTTCGAGTATTTATCGTGTACAAAGAAGTCCAGCAGCCTGTGGTGTATCTATTCGATGCTCAGGTTAACAATAAGCATCAAACACGACATTAAGATAAATACATATAGCAAGTTATTGGCATTTTTAAAGAGGAAATCAGATGGACATCGAGCAAAGAAGTCAAAAGTATTGACAGCGCAAGATGTGGAAACTTTTCTGAATGAGGCTCCTGATCACAGCTTTCTGGCCATGAAAGTAAGTATGAGTACTGCCTACTTTTTAGTTACGTTTCTAGTACCTACCTAGTATAATAGCTCTATAAAATAGTTAATGAATAAAAGGGTATTTAAATGGCACACATTTAAAAAATACACATTCTAAGGTTTTGTCGCAAGCTTTTTTTATAATATAAAGGTCAAAAAATGTAGTAGTGTATCTATCTATTTACTCACAATCCTATTTTTTGTTACAGGTAGCCTTGATTTTTGGAGTGAATGGCGCATGTCGTGGAAATGAACTCGTAAACATAAAAGTCAATGATATCAAAAAACATGCAGATTTATTGCTGATTAACTTACCAGATACCAAAACAAATAGAGAACGTTCGTTCATAGTTCGTGAAGATTATGCAAGATTTGTTGAAAAGTACCAAGCTCTGCGCCCCTCTAATATAAACACCAACAGATTTTTTATCGGTTACAGTAATGGCAAATGCACCAGGCAAGTCATTGGCAAGAATAAAATCAGCGCCATGCCAAAAGAAATTGCAAAATACCTCAAATTGCAAAATCCCGAGCTCTATACGGGTCATTGTTTGAGGAGAACGTCGGCAAGTCTGTTGGCAGATTCAGGAGCAGATATGGCCCAGATAAAACGTCATGGTGGCTGGAAATCCGATGCAGTAGCGGAGGGCTACATAGAGAATTCCATACAAAACAAAAACAAGATAAGCTGTCGTATTGGTGACAACATTCATCTGAAAACTACGTCCATTATTGATGATCCTTGGAAACCTTTGCCACCACAGCCATCTAGCTCAAAATATATCCCGTCAAGCCCACTGCCTCAAGCACCACCTTCCCCAACCTTTACTGTGCCAAACGACCCTCACACTCAAGGTTCTGATGTATTGGGTGCTGCTACTCAAATAAATTCCACCTCAACTAACATAAGCGTACCAAAAAATATAACCATATCTTTACATAACTGGACTAATGTATCAAACATCAATTTTAATTTTTAATTTACTTTTTATTGTTATTTACTGTGCCAATTATATATAATTAGTAATGAAAATAGTATTTTAATAAATAAAATACTTTTTCTAGTAGCCTTGGTTTTTATTGTCTCGCAAAAGGTGAGAAAAGTAGAGTATACTCCTCAGGGATAAAACTGATTTTGCCTTGGGCGCGCTTAAATCCTTCACTGCTCTCAGGACTCCATTTTAATTCCCTCGCTTCGCTCGGGAATCAACTCAAAACCCCCTCGCTACGCTCGGGAGTTAAATCTGGAGTCCTTCGTTACGCTCAGGATTCAAATATCGCGCCCGTGACATAATACAGTGCTTTATCCCCTTGGTGTACAATCTACTATTAATTTAAAAACCAAAATGTTATGTTTTTTTAGAAATAAGATCAGAGACCATACCATCCAGTACCATCAGAGAAAAGTCGTGTTTCCCCGTTGTTATATGGCGATTAGATTTAAACCAAGTACTTACAATGCTATGATGGGAATCGAACCCGAAGATCGTTGGTCAAGCTGCTAGACCGCTGTCGGCCGCTGTAGTCATGGCTAAGCTAGATTTTAGCCATAAAAGTACAGCGGTGTTACCTGTTATCGTTACCTGCTTCCTTCCAGTCATCTCGTAAAATTCCAATGAAAATCTGTTAATTTTTCTGGCGACGAAAACTGTGTCGAACACTCGGCTTAAAGTGAACGAACACGGTACCCTACCCTAGTTAAAGACTAGCAAGAGAGTCATAGTGTATAGGAAAAGCATAGGAAAAAATAATATATTTGATCAGAGTGTATGTCGTCTTAATAAAATCTTACTGTCCTAAATGTTTTTTATTTATTTATCTATTTATCATTCCAATAGTTCTTACAAAAAAAACATACATGTGATAAATTTAAAAACCATTAAGCTTAAGTTTTCAAGTTTACAGTTAATAAATATAACTTACTAGCGGCCGCTCGCGGTTTCACCCGCGTGGTTCCCGTTCCCGTGGGAATATCAGGATAAAAAGTATCTTATGTTTTAATCCAGGTTATAAACTATCTGTATGACGAATTTCATCCAAATCCATCCATCCGTTGCAGCGTGAAGAAGTAGCAAATATACACACATACACACAAACTTTCGCATTTATTATTAGTGTGATGTGATTATAATTTTATACGCACATACCTACATTAGGTCTTTTATTACCCACTGCACAAAAAGAAGAAGAAGAATATATATCCACAAATAGTTCATAGTACTTATGTAAAAAGTTATGTCATGTATGACAGTGGGCTTATCTGGGCGGAAACAGAAGATCATACACCAATTTTCCTGTTCCTGGCGTTGAAGATCCTGGACCGTCTCTCCAGCTCGCATTGCCTCCTCCGCTCCCTGTTCTGAGCTTCCCTGCGGTCCTTTTCGTTAGAGATTTGTAGTTTCATCATCTTGTTAAGTTTTTAATTCAGCGAAAACACTTAAAACACTCGTTAGAATATTGGATATAAAAAGCGACTTGTATGGTAGTCGAACGATCAATCAAAATTATACTGGTTGTCATGGAAACTTTTTTAATATCTTTGGAGTCACTGCTGCTTCGAAGTAGTGGCCAGCTTTAAATTATATAAAAACTCTTTGAACAAGAAATATTTTAATATTCGACTTTACTTGTTTTTGTAAAGTTGAAAGTTAAAACACCAATTACACCCACAAGACCATTATTTTGTAGAAATATTAAGGGTGGGCCGACCAAAAAATGCCAAAAATGCAGTTACGGTTAAGTAAATATAATTGAAAATACTATCGTATTAAATGAACAAAATATATATTTAGTATCATAGGGAACGTGTTTACAATTTGTCAGAACCATAAATTCATAACACGCTATAGTTTTTTCTACAATATCATTTAAAGTTGGGCAAAGATCATGAAAACGAGTGGCGGCGTTTAGTAGATTTCTTATAGTTTATGTAAATTATTGCACCTCTGATTTTGTCTAAACAATCATCAATGGATAAACTACAAATTGCTAGACTACATTTTTGATTCATCAAGTGGTTATTTAAATAATTATTTTTTATTAAGCACCTTAAATTCCCCATACAAAATTAGTATGGCTGCGCGGCATCAAATAAATATGGACGACGACATTTCAAATAAAACATATGACACTTGTCACTTACGGACGGCGCACCCTTAAAGAAAGTTCTACCAATAGCTGCATGGGTTTGATGAAAAAATTTTTTTAAGTTTCAGTTCTAAGTATGGGGAACCCCCAAAATTTATTGTTTTTTTTCTATTTTTGTGTGAAAATCTTAATGCGGTTCACAGAACAGAATACATCTACTTACCAAGTTTCAACAGTATACTTCTTATAGTTTTGGAAAAAAGTGGCTGTGACATACGGACGGACGGACAGATAGACAGACATGACAAATCCATAAGGGTTCCGTTTTTTGCCATTTGGCTACGGAACCCTAAAAAGTGGAGATAATGGAACAACTTTATAAGTTTAAATGAAAGAAAATTGTCGCCCAGCCGACCACCAGCCACCCGACATCAATGGACCTTCTTTGAAACTGATATGCGTATCTAAGTAATTAATAATATGATTTCAATATTATTTCTTGCTTTTTAGAGCTTTTTTAACTTTTTTTAGTTTCTTGTTTTTTGAAGTCAGTTTTTTTTGTTAAAAATATTTTATTTTACGATTTTTAGTGACGGGTAGACCTAACAAGGATGCTTCTCGGATGAGGAAACGACGGCCGAGTAGGTAGCGGTGTCCCTATGTAAAACTTCAATCTTAATTAGGTATTATTTTTGTATGAACGAACAGAGAGCTGTTTTAACTTTTCTTAGTTTCCTGTTTTTTGAAGTCGGTTTTTTATTTCATTGTATTAAGTGTCACGTTGTTTATGTCTGAGGTTTATTATAGGTGCGTATGCGTACCTATTACTAAATATAAAATAAAAATGTATCAATTTTAATTTTATAAATTTCGTTATAAATTTAATTTACTACCTATAGAGCCCCTAGTAAGTAAGTATTTAATATGAAGAAAAGGTATCGTGGTAGCAGCTGGTAGCAGCAGTGTTGGAAACATTCGTGGCCAAAATTACTTACGAGATGACGACGACGGCTAGAAAGCAGTTGGTCTAAATTAAATTGTTCCTAAAGACTTAATGATTAAAGAAAAAGGGTACTAACCTGCTACTGGTCTAGGTACGTGTTTATTTTATACATGTCGAACTATAATGATTATTATCTATCAGATGTATTCATTTCATACTGAAATTTAAAATTGCTAAATTGTAATAGTTTTTTCCAAATTAGGTTTTTCCTCGAAATCCTAAAATGTAGAGATAACTGCCAATTATTATTTTTTATGATAGCTAAACTGTTAAACTACCATTAATTTTTATTATTATTATAATTCCCTGTTTTAATTAAAAGTTAATGTTCAAAAACTAGATAAGAAACGGTATTGAATTGTACAAAAGAAAATATTTGTTGTAAAATACTAACCTAAGAAAACATTCTATTAATTGAATATTATATAATTTCCTTCAAATCCAAGTATTCTTTCAATAGTAGAAAAAAAATCTACCATTTTATTTGCTAGCAACACCGATGCAAATAGTTGATCGCGCAGCGGCGCTGCTGGCGGCCGGCGCGGCGTAGATAGAGCGTAGCTATAGAGTCGGGGACGTTGAGCACTTGCGTATCACGTTGTACTCATTCAGTAGTACGCTGTATGCGCTCGCTGGCTACACGTTCGCTGCCGGTCGTAGCAACGAAACGCCGCGTGCGTAAACACGCATCCATAAAACCAAACTGTACCGTCGCGCTAGTCTGTGATTTCGTAACTTATATTGAATAAACAAAACAGTGGTTTATGACATTTGTGTTTCAACTCTATGTTGATTGTGTAATGTGACGATTATGATGACCAGTGTACTTAAAAAGTCAAGGGGAACAAAAGGCAAATCAGAATCCATGCAAGAGGACCTTCCTTCTAGATGGGGGATTGACACCCTGAAGAAAGCTGAGGATGTGGCAAAACTTATCAAGTATATCGATGACAGTGTTATCGGCAAAGGGAACTCCTTTTGTGGGCCATTTGGAAGAAGAAAAGGTAATTAAATGTTTTTTTTTAATTGTAGAGTTCGACAATGCAAAACTGTACTAAAGTTTCAACGTTCTTTAAGAACAAGTTCTTATGTCTTTTTAAGCGTTGTTTTTGTGTCG
The DNA here is from genome assembly GCA_947562085.1 of Eudonia lacustrata. Lineage (NCBI taxonomy): Eukaryota > Metazoa > Arthropoda > Insecta > Lepidoptera > Crambidae > Eudonia > Eudonia lacustrata. The sequence goes on along the minus strand of OX387322.1, from coordinate 9,088,633 downwards.
TGGTATACTACTTATTATGAAGAACAGAACAGAACACGAATTGAAATAATTTAGATTGATGGCTTCTTTATGACGTAGAGGAACTGTATGCAGTTGCTCTTATAATGCGAAAATGTTTGATTTTTGGATGCTTAAAGCTATGTGTGGTTCTTAAAAAGTGTTACCTTGTTAGGTCATAATTTTCAAGGCCATTGGGCCGTTACCCTTGAAAATTATCCAATGTCTCGGTCGATTAATACATGTTTCGGTTCTATATTTGGTGCCTCTGCACTGTCTCTACAGCGCAGATCACAGTAGTGGTTAGGGTACTGATCTAAATCCAGAGGTGGTTGTTCGATTTCTAGGGGTATATATATTCAGTATATGTTCAGTATATGTAATCGGTTTCGGTAGGGCTTTAACTCTGCCTGCTACCTCCCCCCATCTGATCTCACACTGTCGCCATAACAACAATGATAGTAGATTTATAGAGAGGTAAACGGTCTTAATTTTAGAATAATTTAATTTAATTTAATTTTCCATAAATAAATATTTGCTAACTTAGTTTTAGGTAGGTATTTTTGGTTTTTGTAAAGCGGATCTATTGGTTTTCTTTCTGGACTCTTCCCTAAAAAATATTGCACCTATATAATTTAGTAGAACATTTTTTGTTAAATATTCTGATTCTGAACTTTAATATAAACTTTTTTACTTTACATTAGCATTGTTGTGTTCCAGCAGTTAAGAGATAAGATAGCCAGTCCATCAATTGTATTTTTAATCAAAAACATTTTGATTACCTTGTAGCTTTTCAATAGCTACAATCTCCTAACTATCCAGAGTGACTAATGCGACGCTCATTTATGTATTTTGCCTTTCAAAAGGTCGATTGGCGATTAATAATATCGTTTTAATTCTCTTCACGCGATTTATTATCAAATAAGAGTGAAGATAAGATAATGCTAAATTGCTAACACGTGCCGTTGTCTTTTAGATCGTTATAATGTAATGGTGTCAGGAGATCGTTTGGCGCCAAAATAGTGTTTCGCATGGTGTTGCCAACTTTTTAAGAGCAAATATTTTAATATATAATATCAAGTACATTTTACCGCTAATATCATTTAGTGAAAAATGTAATTCTTGGTGGTAGTTTTTCCCCAACGTTTGTCTCATAAGATTTATTGATTTTATTAAAACATGTTTTTGTTAATTTTTAACGCAAATTTTGTTGCGAACAAATTACAAAAACACAAATGTTGAAAAAAATTCCACGAGCAGGATTTAAACCTGCACCCTTCTGACATACCGGGTCTGGTGCTCTCCCAATTGAGCTATCGTGGTTCTAACCAGCCCGCCGAAATTATTTAACACTATTCAACATTTGTGTTTTTATTAGAACAACCAACAAGACATAACTTCATTATACACCGGTAAAAAGTTACATTTTTATCTTAAAACTAAATGCTGTCTTAATTATAGGTTGCAACGATATGCACTGGTGGGACGCATCAGAAAAAACGTATACTAAAATGACAAACAATATACCTTCAAAATCAATTATTAGTATTCCTGGGGCCCGACCGCCTAACTGATCGCTTTGACTTCGTGTGTGGTTTATGACGTCATCTTGTCGTTTCGTGCCGCCTATGAAAGCAATATCGAAAGCTATAGCCTTTAGCTTTTGATATTGCTTTGCTAAGCGGTGCGAGGTGGCAAGATGACGTCACAAACTATACGCGTAGTCAAAGCGATCGGTTAGGCGGTCGGGGGGCTGGTTTTCTATTGCATTAACGTAAATGCTATGGGAAACCCGACGAATTCATTTAGTATAGTTACTTGTTAGTGCTAACTACGATAATATAGCAGTTCACGTCGCGTCGTCAAGACTAACGGAGTTTCAGAAACTCAGGAGTCTATAGTACTGGCTATCTTATCTCTAGCTACCGGCCCACAACAATACTACAAACATTGATATTATGGCGACATAATTTAGATAAGATGGTGGTATCTAGCCACAAGCCCTACCACCAACCAAACCGAGTACACAAACATGTACCCCCCGCTGGTAATCGAACCCGGGACCTCTGGGACTAAGCCGGGGTCTTAAACACTAGACCACAGCGGCAGTTAAATAATAATTCTATCCATATTGCTTCCTTCGATAATTTAGAAAGTTAATGTTTATCATGAGAATGCAGAATGTTCTTGTTGAAATAACAGCGCATAGAGCTGTAGGAGGTTTGGCAACCATATTAACATTTGGCATGGCCAGATCATTTGGCACGATCATTTCTATTCATCAATCAATATCTGTTGTGGTCGTGTGTTATTAATATGTCTTGGTGCGTGATGTTTCAGAAGTGTCTTCTTGGCAATGTCTTTACTGCATTGTTATTTCTATGTGGCAAATCTTATTAGATTTTTATTCGATGTCTGAGTACTCTCTCTTATTATAAATTAATTATGTTATTATTAGTATTGAGCAACTGTATGCGACTACTTGAACTTTTGATTTCCGTGATCCTGAAAAAGTTCTCAATATAATTTTTGGCGATAATCTCTACTTCCTTTAAGGAACATACGTACCATTCATATTTCAAAGTTTAGGGTTTATAGTTACGGACTTATATTTCGTGATTATTCGGTCGTGATGCTGTACAACTTATGAGATAATAGGTACATGATCTGTTTCTCGTTGCCTTTACCTGCATAGTTTTTTTCATATTAGGTCCTTATTTTTAGATTTGAATTATTTAAGTTTAGGTATCGGACAAGGGAATATTTCACGTTGCATTCAATATTGCTCAAATGGAATTCTGGGATCGTAGAGGTTGTTTTTTTTCTTTTCAGTTTTTTCTCTTTGCAGTTATTTTTTCGGTTTTTACGAGTACATAATGATTTTTTATATAGTTGTTTTAGCAGTCGGGTTTTTTGTTTTATTTTAATAATTTGGTTTAAATATCAAACTTTTTACTTTTTTTTATTATACTTAATAATATTTCGGATTTTTTTATAGCCTATGTCACTCCCACAGTCAAAACAAATCTAACGACACCTCATATGTTAAAATTCACCATGCCGGTTGGGCTATAGGGCGTACATACCAAAGAAATAGACATACATACATACATACACTCGAAAAACATAACCGTCCTTCTGACACAGTCGGTTAAAAAGTGCAAGCACCTAATTATTTCAAATAAAATGAGAATAAATGCGTAAAAACAGTGTTTTAAATCAATTATATTTCGCTACAAATAGTCTATCTATCTAGCTATCGTAGTACTTCAAACAAGTACTACGATAGTTAAAGTACATTATTAAATACTATAAACATAAACATGGAAAAGTATTAAAATGAAACAACTTTTATGGATCTACTCGCGTTTATTTTACACATTACTTATTTACCTAATGTTTATCCTGACTAACTGACTAAGTCTCCCTGTGACCACGGACCCTGCAAAGGGTTCGAAACGTCAGGATAAACATTAAATAAGTAATGTGTAAAATAAACGCGAGTAGATCCGTAAAAGTTGTTTCATTTCAATGTGTGTAGTAGTGTTCGCGTAAACTTTAGAGAACAATACATAAGTATTGACTTGTTAGTGGGAGAAATAAGATTTTTATTTATTTCGGCGTTCACAATATTTTACGTCGTCATTTTCCTTGTCAGATTTTGAGAAAGGTGCAAGTGAAAGGTATTGTGTGTCGCGGACCGGTTTTAAAGGTCGTCGGGGAGAGACGGGATCAAAAACCTGGACTCGTTGCGTTTTTACTCTGCGTTTTGTTACACGCCTGCTATTATGAGTCGTTTGTTTTCAAAACCAATTAATAAGATACTTTTTTATAAGTTCCTGTAAAGATTTTTCGCTTACTCTTTTAAGGGGAAGATTGTGTTGTCTTTTTAAAAAAATATATTAAATTGGATATAAGCTTTAGTATTTAGTAGAAGGAGTTACTGTTGCCTCTCATGCGATGTAGGTAGACTGTTACAAGAGTTTTTTTAAATATATTTTAATTTAATATATTTGTTTCTTTTCTGAACTGATTTTTTCCAATTCTGCTACGAGAAGATATGTGGCTAGGTTGTAATAATATTTGTATGTAGGTACAGTGCGTGCTCCAAGTAAGGATTTTGTATTATTTGCGTTATTATACCTACTATTACTTATAAACCAAAACAATTTTAGAAAAGGCTTAGATCAAAGTTGTTGTAGGCTCTCAAAACCAACCCAATCCATTTTAAACCAAGTTTTGACATTGATCCACGTCGGGGGACAAGTTAAAAAAAAATAACAAGTTTTGAAAGGCGTTTATCGCAAACTACTCAGTAGGTATAGTTAGGTGCTTCAACTGAAATACACCAGCCGTAGTCACTGGTTGACTACGCCTAGTATTTTTTTTGATTTTTTTTTATTGTGGCACGCCAAAATTGCCTCACTCTGCCTGATGAAAAGCAGCCAGTGAAGCCCAAGAAGTGAAAGCGTTCATCACAGCGCTACCACGCTATGCCGAACGCTCACACTATGGCGGCCTGCATAAATGCTTTTTCACGCTCCGCTTAAATAACCCGGGAGAGAAAGAGGAGGGAAACACGTGTGCGGGAAGCGCATTCCACATACGGGCAGTTCGGCAAAGGAACGATTGTCTAAACTTTTTGGTACGTGTCTTGATGGTCAGCACGGTATGAGGGTGGCTTCTCAGACCTGCACGCGTCGATCTGGAAAGGAATGGAGAGGGAGGGATGAGGTTAAAGAGCATCTTCAGAGCATTCACCGTGGTAAAGGTGGTAGAAAGCACTAAGGGAAGCAATATCCCTACGTAGCTGTAACGGCTCGAGACTGGTCGTAACGTCATCGTTACCGATAATACGGACAGCACGTCTCTGCAACCTGTCAAGAGCTTCGAGCAAGTACTTGGCGGATCCGTCCCAAAGATGAGAGCAATACTCCACGCAGGAGCGCACCTGAGTCTTACACAAAAGACGACGTTGCTCAGGCGTGAAGAACCGCTTTACTTTGTTCAGGATTCCGAGTTTACGTGAGGCTGTGTGTGGGTTGAGATGAGTATGCCTAGGCCTATACCTAGGTACACTAGGCATATCGCATATACTATATTTACCAAGTACCTATATAGCGTTAAACCCGTTAAAAACTTTGTTTACAAAGTGTATAGTTTTAAATAGGTACTTATCGCTAACAGGACGACAGTATCGAGTTACTAGGTATTAAATAGCTCCATGCAAATTAACTATTGCAGTAGGTACATTCTCGTTGAAGTACACAATAGATAAAGGAGCTAATAAACGTGCACAAACACGTGTTTGTCATGTGGCAGCCAACAGTACATATCAGTAGTTGTTCAAATGATTTCCGAGTCATGATATTAATATTTATAATAGAAACAACGAAAATTACTAACCGCATTGAAATGGATATGTATTATGCTAATCTGACACAATAAACAATTATGTTGTGTGTATGTAAAATGTGCTCTGAATATTGATTGTTTATTTATTAATAAACTGGCTCAACTCACCATATTATGTACCTATTACGAGATCTGTTTTTTCTTTATTATTTATTTTATTGGGTAACCAACAAGTATGTACTATGTACACTAAAGAGATGCTAAAAATATTATGTGGTACCTACTACACTCATAACTGGTAAATAGGAGAAAAAGCCTGCCAAAAAAGCTTTTCCATTTTCTGTTACAGTTTCAATCTCGAAAATTTTATTTGTTATTTCAATGTAAGTTACCCATTGGTATCCGTCTTATCAAGTCTGTTTTGCCGGGGTTCCAGTGAAGTGCGCTTCAACCTTATCGCAAATGACCATAGGCAGTCACAGATACCTCATGGAGAGCCATGGCTTCGTTCAGTGAAGCAGTAATTTCGCTGAAGGAGGCCGCGAAGAGGTTCCAAGAGGAGGATTTCCATGCGGACCCAGCCGGATGCGGCAGTTTACGGAGAGAGTTTACGGATTGTCACTGGGCATTTTCAGGTTCACCGGGATTTTTGGAGGCGGAGAGAAACTTAAAGTGTTCCGAAAGCCGTGTGAAACGAAGCACCGTCAAGAGGTTTTCTAGAGGGAACGGCATCACGGATTGGTGCGTGTCCCCGTACCCTCTAGATCCTCCGAGGGGTTCAGATGGACCGGAGGCAGTTTACCCACCTCCTTCTACCGCAGTGAGGCTTGCATGATTCAGGGGTAGGATACTTCGTAGCTGCATTGCACGAGCGATTACGGGAGTCTGGAGGGCACCCAAACTATCCGAGACGTCCTCCCCATTGGTAGGCCATCGCAGTGTGGAATTCAGAGTCTGCTCTCCGTGGTCCCTAACCACCATCAAGACATGTGATGGGATGGTACAAGAAGTTTTATTGGTTATGTCCCCTTTCTCCAGAATCCCTATAGAGGCCTACGATACTGGATAGATAAGAAGGCGGGAGACGAGGGGAGAGTCGTTACATAATCAGAGGGCTTCATAGTGGGCACAGATGCCATAGGCGAGATGACCGCTAAGCACTTTCCCGTTATGAAATAAGTTAAAAAATATTTAAAATAATCTAGTTGCACCAATAAGAGGGGAGAGTCGTCACATAATCAGCGGGCTTCATAGCGGGCACAGAATGATGCCATAGGCGAGATAACTGCTAAGCACTTTCCCGCTATGAAATAAATTAAAAAAGATTTGTAATAATCTAGTTGCACCAATAAGAGGGGAGAGTCGTCACATAATCAGCGGGCTTCATAGCGGGCACAGCATGATGCCATAGGCGAGATAACTGCTAAGCACTTTCCCGCTATGAAATAAATTAAAAAAGATTTGTAATAATCTAGTTGCACCAATAAGAGGGGAGAGTCGTCACATAATCAGCGGGCTTCATAGCGGGCACAGAATGATGCCATAGGCGAGATAACTGCTAAGCACTTTCCCGCTATGAAATAAAATAAAAAATATTTGTAATAATCTAGTTGTACCAATAAGTAATCAATTAAATTGTTAATATTCGTATTTTAATAGCGTAAGCCGATTTTTGTCTCAGTGATTATGGGACGATAGCTGCACATAAAAATCGGTTATGGTCTCATTTTAAAGAGCTCCAGCCGTAGATGTGCAGAAAAATAAAGAAACCTGTCATAGGTTTCAAAATGAATAAATGCGAAGACGTTTTATGCGAGGAGTCCGAGTAGGTAGCGGGATTAGCCATTTAGCGCAGTATTAAGGCCAGGCTTAATAGTGAAATGTAATATAATATCAGAGGATCGTTAGCCTCTAATTTGTTTATAGAGAATTAGCAACGCCCGCGATTTTGTCTGCGACACACGTATCTCGTAAAACCGAAGGAATTTCGGGACCTTTCTGCAAAATTTCAGCGTTCTAGGTCCAGCGGTTTACGTACGATGCAATGCCAAGCGTTCTTCAGTCAGTCAGTGTTATAAGCTCAATAAATGGTATCTTTCTCCTTATTCTTGAAGCAAAGAATGTTGAAAATGTTGAAACTAAATTTAACTCTTTTGAATTAAAACACTTTTTACATACTTAGAGTTACTTTTTAAAATAGAGCGTACTGAGCGTACAAAGTGTACGAGGCATTTGAATTTTTATAACTTACTAGTGGACCCGGCGGACTTCGTACCGCTTTGACAGTTTCAAGTGATTAAATTCTCTCTGGTTTCCATGACAACAAAACAAACAAATCATTTTGTATTGGATAATTAAATTGTCGTTTTTTGTATTTACCGTTACTTATTATTTATGTTCCTCACCGCTTCAGCCTTCCCTGAACTTCCACTTATATTTTAAAATCAAAATTAGCCAAATCGGTCCAGCCATTCGCGAGTTTTAGCGAGACAAACGAACAGCAATTGATTTTTATATATATAGATTTTCTGTTAAGGAGCGCGTCCACTATTTTTGGATCGGTGTATACGATGTTAGTAGATGCTGTTATGTACAAATATTATAGAACTTGTTTTTTATTCTTACGGGTAAGCCTTGGCCTTCATCTGACCTGATGTTAAGTGACGACAAGGCCGAAGGTGGAAGCGCACTTCACCTGGAATTCTCAACTGCTGAGGCACTGGCTATCTTATCTCTAGCTGCCGGAACACAACAATGCTACAAACATTGATGTTATGGCGACATATTTATATAAGATGGTGGTAGCTAGCGAGGCCAAACCAGCACTAACCAAACCGAGCACCCAAACAAACATGTACCCGCTGGGAATCGAATCCTTTGGGTCTAAACAGTGGCGGTAGCCACATTAAGAAAACGATAGCGAAGTTCAAAAAGAATAAAATGTATGAGATTGACATAAGCCGCGCTAAATCACGTGGTCAATCTTATGTCAATCCCATACATTTTATTCTTTTCGAACTTCGCTATCTTAATGTTACTTTGGCTAAGCCTACAGGTGGTCTTAACCACTAAACAGAGAAAGGAGGCGGTTCAAAACTGTTTCGATTATACATACTAAAATCTATACTTACACATTTTTACTCACATCGCATACACCAGTGGATACGCACCTTAACAGAAAAAAAGGTGTGTTCGATTCGCAATAATTACAGTTGACTACATTATGCAAATGTTGTAGGCATGCATAGTGGATACAGCTTAGCATGTGAAACATTATGTAAATTCTTCTGGTCTGTGATGTAAAAATGTTAAGGAGATACACCAGCAACTAGTTTATTGTGACGTAAATGAAACGCGTTTCTCTTAGTCAGGCAGGTAGTGAGTATTTTTGTTTGCGATTTTTTTCTGATAGGTACCTACTATCCTAGTTAACTGTGTTGACAGCTTGTGTTGTTGTAGGTACCAATAACAAAAAACATGGAGACGGAAAGTGTTTTGGTTACTACAAACATGCAAATTTAGCTAACTTTCTATGGTTGGTATAGTGTACAGCCACCGTTTTCAAACCCAGAGGTTCTGGGTTCGGTTATAGTTAACGAGATCGGACGGAGACGAGACGAATTATTGTATTTCTACATTGTCTCGGGTCTGGGTGTTTTCTATGTATAATAAGTATGTATTTAAGTATTTTAAGTATGTTTATCCGTTGTCTAGTAACCATTTAACGAGTTTCATAACGAAACTTCTCTTGGGCTAGATAATTGGTGTGAGTGTAGGAAAATTTATTTATATTTATATTTATATTTACATTTTTCTTGAAAATAATAAAAAAATACGAGTTATAATTGAACTCGTTTTACTTTTTGGTAGAGCTTGTTTTAGATTGGCTATATGCTTACTACCACTTTAGAGTAAAAGTCAATAACTATAATGCTAATAGTATTGTGTTCCAACACAGTTGAATTAACAAGATAAGATATCCACAGCTCCTCAGTAGAAGGATTCCGGGTGGAGTGTGCTTTCCTCCCACCTTCGGCCTTATGAGATGAGGGCCAAGCGCTTCTACCTGGGAACTTGTTTTTCCCCATTAATACAATAGGTAACTTATATAGTAGCTATAAATTTTTTTGCGAAAAAATCTATATAATAAGTACGTGAAGCAAAAACTTTGTACCCCTTTTTTACGAAAATTGCGCGGACGGAGGAGTATGAAATTTCGCACACTTATTATAGTTTATCTAGAGAAGGTTATCCGAATGTTAATATTTTTTTTTAATTATTCATTAAAATACATTAAATCAATAAAACAAACATTACACACACTACCATGTATTTGACACACACACGCATAGGTTTAATACTCATTTCAAAAGTTTCAAAAATGGAAGAGGAGCGGCCGAAATCTGTCAATGCCAATCCAAACTCACATTCTATCTTTTTTAATTTTTCATTGCTTAGGATACAATCCTTGCAGCCTTAGTAAAATTACGGTCGACTTTCGACCACTGGTTACAATAAATGTATTTCATCCAGTAGTCCCGGATTCAATACCGTTAGAGGGAGTCCATTTATCTAGCTTGTTTGTGTGTAGGTAGCCTCGTCTAGTTTTTTTTTAAATCTACGGGCGCATTCACCTTAATGATCTTCGGTTGATAACCGTTTCTATCTCTTTAGAGATTACATAAGCATTACTAGCATATATATTATTCTTTTTCGATTATTTCTCAAGCGAGTAGAAACTTTGTTCCTCTCCGGAAGCTAGGAATTATATAGTAATAGTCACAAAGGTCAACAGCTCTTATCTACTCTCCATTTATAGTTCGCTGGATGTCAAGAGCTCTTGTAACTGGATACTAGCGATTGCCTGCGACTCTATCCGATAAACGAAGAAGTTTTGAAACATCCTAAGTTTTTTTAAAAAGATTGCTGTTGGTTAATTGTCTCTATGACATTAAAAAAATAAAAAATAAAAATGTAACTACATTTTTTAATTTTTTTTTTAAGATTTTTTTATCTATATCTAAAGATAAAATTTTACTAGAAAAAAAATTCAACCAGTCTCAGGAAGGTCGAGAGGGTATCGAACCCACGACCCTTAGGTTACCGGTCCAATGTTCTGACCGCTGAGCTACCGAGAACCCAGAAGACTCGTTGATTTTTTCTAGTAGGTAGTTTGTGATTTACGCTGCAAGCCAGCGAGCGGTATTACGTCACTGTGAAGATACTGACGTCACTGTGAAGTTACTACCCTCACTGACCCTCACAGTCGAAAGAACACAATTGCAAGTATGTAACAATCGATAAAGCAAACATTTTTTCTTGTAAAATTTTATCTTGTGTATTTCATCATCAGTTCATTTTATGTCCCCACTGCTGGGGCACGAGCCTTCCATATGGATGGATAGGGAGAACGGGCCATAAACCACCACGCGGGCCCAGTGCGAATTGGTGGTTGTTAACGACTGCTAATGCTGTCGGGACCAACGGCTTAACGTGCCTTCCAAAGCACGGAGGAGCTCGAGATGATAAAATTTTTGGTCACCCATCCGATGACCGGCCTTTGCGAAAGTTGCTTAACTTCAGCAATCGCAAACCGAGCGCGTTAACCACTGCGCCATCGAGCTATTTGAGTGCTTGTTTATTTAGTATAATAGTAATAGTGTAATAAAAAATAAATAATTTAGTTATCTTTTAATAATACAGCATTGAATAAATGCAAAAATAAAAATAATAAAAATAATAAAAATAAAGAAAATATTTTATGCACTCCGTTTCTTTCCACATGTCTTATTCTAGCTGATTGATGACAGTAGCATATTGAAGAGGTTTTTTTGTGTAGTATATTGTGCCCGGATTGCGGAAGACTCAGGTTCGATTCCTGGCTGGGTCGGTAAGGTGTTTAATTTTTTCACTTTATTTAAAAAAATATATAAATATTTAATTTAGCTTCAGTGCAGCAGTTAGCACTTGAAAATAAAAAATAATAAAATTTTTGTAATAGTCAGGACCCTGCTATAACTCGGTGTTTGCCATTCGTGATCGCGATCCTTCTCCGTGGCAGTAAAGGGATGCTACAAGATTTTTTAGTGGATATACCTCCCCACCCCTACCCTCGTCGAGCTTTTAGTAGCTGAACGAGAAAAGAGGAGAGTCCCACATAAGCTGGGCTCGCCCCTATCTCTGGTAAGTATACGTAAGCACAAAGCATTTTATCTAGTTTGAAAAAAAAACCCCTGCTATAAAGTGGCTCGTATTGTTTAAATTTGGTGTTTAGTTTAAAAACAACAACGATTGAGTTTTAATAAAGTTTTTTTCTTTATTTTTCAGGTAAACATTTAAAAAAAAATGTTTACCTGAAAAATAAACGCCTCGAAAAGTTTGTGACACCAACAGTGAGTTTTGATATAACTTTGGTAATCTCACAGATAAGCAATTGTATACATTGCAAAACCTAATCGCAGATAAAAGTATTACAAAAATAAATATTACGTGTATGCTTAAAAATTATTGATAAAATATATCTATTGCGTCTCATCAATATACAGCATATTTGTATATTTCTTTGTATTTTTATTAATATTTTACATGCAAGTCCCATCGTGACTATAAATATTATATAAAAAAAATTACAGTAAAATGAAACAAACACATTTAAGGTGAGGTCCTTGAAATAAATCATGGCTGCTGTAGAAACAAGCTCACCTGTTGGTTTTTAACGCATTAGTGTCTTCTTACTGCTGCCATTTTTAGGACAAATACCGCTTACCGCGCCTTCCAAAGTAAAAGTCAAAACAAAGTCAAACTTTTTTATTCAAATAAACTTAAGAAAAGTGCTTTTGAATAGTTTATAAATTTTATACCTACTACCCATTCAGGACGTCTATTTTTTAGCTGTGGAGAAGAATGGGCGCATCCTCGGCGCAACAAACTCCACAGCTTATTATACACAATAGAAGTAACGAAATTTAAAGTACAGAGAAGCGTAATTTTAATTTGGTCACCATTGCACCGGCATTGCGAAAGTTGCTTTACATGCAAGACCGTAACCAGGATGTGCTGGCTGCGGCGCCATTAAACCTGTGCCTATGTTTAATTAGGACAGGTGTTTTTTTACCATTTGATCACTGATTTTACCGTTAAAGAAAAGGCATTGAATCAGTGCCTTCTGGTGACAAACGAGTACGGTTGCATTTTTTTTAATCCAATTCCTCGCTCAGTGTTGCTTAAAATAAGAATTTGTTTGCAAAATTGCAACGCGTTCGTCACTCGAGACGCTGCTTTAATAAGTAGGTACCTTACAAATTCTTAGGAGACAGTGAAAAATTACTAAGGAAAATGGTAGATCGTTTTGTCTGCTCATAATCATCATCAGCTTATTTTATGTGTCCACTGCTGGGGCACGAGCTTTCCCTATGGATGGATAGGGAGAACGTACCATAAACTACCACGCGGTTTGGCGGTTGTTAACGACTGCTAATGCAGCCAGGACCAACGGCTGTACGTGCCTTCCGAAGCACGGAAGAGCTCCAGATGATAAATTTTTGGTCACCCATCCGATGACCGGTCTTTGCGAAAGTTGCTTAACCTCAGCACTCGCAGACCGGGCGCGTTAACAACTGCGCCATCGAGCTCCTCATAATCACCCATCCGCAATAACTTCAGTACATTCGTGATCGTGGCGCATTTCAGACAGTTGCGTGTCAAAATATCGGATACTCACACACAACAAAAGCATGGTAATAATCCCGTTAATAACAATTATTCTAATGACCATGATATATTATAATATATTACAAATTCTCATTTACGTTAAAGTGATCAAATAAACTCCCATGCTTCCCACTCAACTGCCTTTATGTTACGTTTACGTGTTGAATCATGTACGTATCGCAATTTCTTGTAATCTTACACAAATACTGATATTCCGCTTCATTGTTATTAGCCCTTCATGCCAGTTAGCCATTCTTCGTAAGCATGCTCTTATTACATGTTGCATACCTACGTTATTAGGAGGATGCAAAACAGTTAACATTATAACAAGCTGCGGCTACCAAGTCAATTAAAATTAACAAAGGATATGAAATCGACGATTTGTTCGGTTTCAGCTAAGTATTCGCGTATCTTTAGTTATCCATCATGATTTATATAAGTACACTTTATATTCTTATCCTCTTTTAACAAAACGTAGACGTACTGATAAAGGCTGATAAATGCGCTTCGGCGCGTCCTGATCTGGCGTTATGACCTGACGCAGATGGTCCCTTGTGTGAGTTTGTTTACATGCGTCAGGTCCGCCTGACACCTTTCGTATAACCCATCGGTTAGTAGAGGTCAGTATAAAACTTAAAAGTCGGTTATAGAAGGGTTGTTCCCCAAACGGGTGTGCAGATTTGATAGATATCCAATGATTTTCAATATATTCAATATATACATTCCTTGATATTTCCTGATAGTGCACCATACCAATCCTGAGGATCTATGGTATCTTTATCTGTGGGAACACAACCAATGCTACTTACATTGATGTTATGGCAACTGACTTTGTTCCGATGGTGTTATCTAGTCAGTTAGTCAGGCAGACTGAGGTCGAGTCCTGCCAACCAAACGCAGTAACATTTTTACCTTCCGTTTGGAATCGAATCGACGATGATTGAAGGCGAAAACTAGCAATTGCACTCCAAAAGAAAAGGGTGATATTTCGTCTTTTTATTTAACCTTCTTAATGTTAGACTTAAGTCTAACAATATTTCTTGTTATATCGTCGTCTAATTGAACGTGGTTAAGGTACCTAGGTATAACGTTGACAATGAGCTCGTTAAGTCATTTAGAAAGAAAAAACCCTAACATAACGATATAATGTCTAATAACGAGATACAGGAAAATCACGAATCGCATGAGAAGGAAAAATTATATGCTGCAAGCGAGGTTTCAATGCCGGCCATTTGTAAAAAGGCTGCTATTAAATCGTGCAAATGTGTATGCGTATACGTCGAAGCGTGGGCTGAAGGATCTTTAAGTGATTATGTTTTGGCGTATCTCTGTTATTATGCTTTTTGAGTTCGATATCAAATTCTTGTTTTTGCCTTATTTACTCACCAACAAGATTTAATTTGAATAATGTATAATTACACAAAGTAGGTCATACCCAGCAGTGGGTTGATATGGGCTGAAAGAGACAATTTAATATTAGCTAGTTTATTAAAACACATCTTAGAATTAAAATGCGAATGATTAAAATTTATCAATGCCAAACACAATAACTAGTCTGGTTTTTCAAATGTATCATAGCCATTGACGACCTCCTCGGTCGAGTGGTTTGTACACCGGTTTTCATGGTGTCGCCATGTCTTGAGGTCCCGGGTTCGATCCCCGGTCGGGTAGAAATTATTGTTTTTCTAAATTGTCTCGGGTCTGGGTGTTTTCTATGTATAATAAGTCATGTATTTAAGTATTTTAAGTATGTTTATCCGTTGTCTAGTAACCATTTAACGAGTTTCATAACGAAGCTTCTCTTGGGCTAGATAATTGGTGTGAGTGTAGGAAAGTTTATTTATCTGTAATATTAACCAGAGTTTTGGTCTGCTTCCCGTAAAACCTAAAAAGTAATTACATTTTTATTTACTTATGAAATATATATTACGGTCGTATTTCGACCATGGTGCGAACAATAATATTAATACTAGGGGTCTGCTATCGGAGTAATAAAGATAACTAGCGTTTTCACTTCATTGACTGCATATTCTTCTGTCACTGGAGTGAATTCAATTTCCAGTTTCGATTACGAATTTTACATAATCACTCAAAAAATTATATTTTCAATTATACCATTTAATAATGACAAACTAACAGTAGGTATGATACTTTAAACGCGGAAGAGTTTATTAAAGTCTATTAATATTGTGACTGCGTTCTAGTTGGCATTGTAGGCATTTGAAAAGTGGTTGGTAATGACAAATGTATGACCGCGGAGCGAATACGAGTGCGATTCGTTGAAACTTTTAATGTCAGTCAGTGTATTATCACAAAATAAGGAGGAGTGAGAAGGTAAGCTTGGAACCAGGGCTTGAAATACCGGTATTTTCAGATACCGGTAATACAGACCTTGATATAGTACCGGTGCTTTAGTTTGTACCGGTATTAATATACCGGTACTTTACAGATACCGATTCCAATTAACTTGATACAGTAACAATACTCGAGTTGGTACCGGTATCGATTATATAGTTTGGCCATTTGATATCGGTATAATGTGGGTGTTCTAATACCGAGAGCAAACAGGCGTTTACATAAGTGCGAGCGAAAGAGCATAGTAATCGAGTCCGGGGTGGCGCCAGGGCTTGATACTGGTACCAAAAATACCGGTAAATAACGGTAAGTACCGGTATTTTTCATTACGATACCTCGGTACCGGTATTTTAGTTGGTACCGGTACTATATTAAGGTCTGTATTACCGGTATTCCTTAAGGTACCGATACCGAGGTATCGTAATGAAAATTACCGGTATTTACCGTTATTTACCGGTATTTTCGGTACCGGTATCAAACCCTGCTCGGAACAGCTTGGAACAGTCTGAGCGCTGCTGTTGCGAGACTCTGTGCCCGTGAAAGGTCGTCTATGTGTGCGTTGCTTGAGCAACTTGAGCAACGCGCTTGAGCGCGTTTGTGTGACGCTTGCCTTCTGCAGTCTCCTTTTTTTGTGTTATTATCGAAATCAAATATGAATTTATTACTCTGCCCTTGCACCACTTCATGCGTAGGATCCATCGATGGTTTTTTTTACAACTTTAAAACATTTGTAGGCGTGTGCACAAAATACGTACTGTAAGGCTTTATAATAAAAACGCAAAATAACTGGAATTATTGTATTTTTCGAAAGAAAATTTACAATATCCTAGTTCGCTGCATGCAAGTTACTTTATGATCCTCACTCTCTTGTTTTCGTCTTTTTCTTCCTCGACTTTTCCTAACGTTCTACTTTTAACACTCAGGCCGCGCCGTGTGCCACAGAGCTGCCCAATGAGAGGAGTTCCGATCACCACAGTACATACAAAAGTTTTATCGCATTTGCGTGGTTTGTGGCCCCAGTTCGAAAGGAAAAAGTGATCGACACATTTTTTTTCTATAATCATTAAAAATAGTGGTTATAAGTAACTGATTTTGACTTTGGCAACACTTGAATACAGTAGACCACCAGCTTCCTTACTGCTAGGCAGTAAAGCTTCAATGGAATTTCTTTTTTTAACCGACTTCAAAAAAAAGGAGGAGGTTATCGATTCGACTGTATTTTTTAATATTTTTTTTATGTTTTTGGCGACGAAAACAATTGTCCAACACTGGGTCTAAAGGAAAAAAGTTAACTTAGGTACATACTTGGGACATAAACAATAATAGTGTTATTCTTCTATAAACAACTTTTTTATTGTGTAGTGTAGTAGATCGTGAAGCTGCAGATTCATGGTGTAGATGTTGCTACGTATAGGTAGATACAATATCTCGCCATCTTGTACTAGATATTATTTATCTTTATTAGGAAGTGCAATAATACATGGTGGTATGGACAAGATTAATTGGCGTGGAAGCTATGCCTATATTAATAGGTAGTATTAGAAAATGTGTTAGTAGGCGGAATAATGTTTACATCGTATGCATAGTCAATCTGACCTCTAACAGACACACGTAATCATTCCTTGTAAGACATATAACTTGAAACGAGAATAGAGTTAGTAGCTTAACTTGCAACTAGTAACAAAAATTGCACCCAAAATTGTAAGGACCAAAAGGTCCTTACAATTTTATTTAAAATATTTTTATTTATCCCACTTTAATGATTATAACGAGAGAAGTGCCAGTACTGCACTTCATTTTTTTTTTAGATCTGAAAAAGTAACAAAAAGTTATTTTACTCAGGTCGGTATCTATGGTACCTACATAATTTGAAAATAGAAAGGAATGCACGGTATTATTATTTTTTTAAATTTAGTTGTACGGTACGTCACACGCTAATTGCCAGCTGACGTCTCCCGTAAGTGGAACATGAGGTTGACGGACGATCGAAAAAAAACCCACTGAATTTTTCGTAGGTATTCAATCTTAAATGGACGTGCTCGCGTGTCTGTCACTGTGCGTGAGAAAATCCCATTTCCCTAATATATGGGCGGGCTAATTATATTTATGTTTCTTTTTTAAATGAATCATTAGAGGTTAGCTATACCGCTAAGATTACAGAAATCCTAAGTTGGTTAAAAATTTGACAGTTGCTATAGCATAAAGGAGGTTGATGCTACGATCATGCGTTCTTTGGATCGCAAAAGTTAAGCTACCTTTAGTGTGGTCGAAACCAGAATGGGAGACAAAAAGTTAAAAATCATTACTTATCAAAATTATAACAGTTTTAATACGGAATCTTTAAAGTTTAAAGTTTATATTAGGCTGAAAAGGCTTCTTAGCGTATCAACTTTATTCTGTTAGTCAATGAGATATTTAGTCTAAGTAAGATTTATGTTATTACAAAATCTTTCAAAGACTCAGTAGAACAACACTATTAAAGTCAATTTAATTTAAAATTATTGCGTCTCACCATTCGCCTAATTGTATATTGGTAAAATTAGAAGATACAGTTAAAACCAGTAATTCATTCCGTTTAAAGAAGGTTTTCTTATATACCTACCTATTGAAATTAGCGGCGTAGGTAATACATTACCTACAACATTTTGTATTGAACGCCCACATGGGTAATTGTAAGTAATTGTTACTACGGTATTTAATGTCAATCTAACTATCCAAACTGTGTTGGAGTATAATAGTTAGACACTCCCTCTTATTATAAAACGTAGACAGGCCGAAAAGTTAAACCAGGGTTAAAACTGATGCTGTCACATTTTTTTCAATAAAAACTGAAAGGCACGCCATATTTTTTTACAACTTTATTTAACTTTTGAAATAACAAAGTTAGTGTTATCACATATTGTGTACATCAGACATATTTTTTGACAAAGAAACAAACATTTGACTGACCAATTGCGGTCTTATCAGTAGGGCCGGTTTCTCTTCCAGACAAGTGTTGGATGAACGAGATAAATAGATTTTATCTGAGACTGTAAACTAACTAATAACTAAGTTATTTGGGTATTATACGACACTTGTATGTAGGTACTATAAATATACACCTTTATAAAGATATTTAATGAGCATAAGTGAGAACATTTTCTAGACATGTATTCATTTGTATATTTTTTTCATATGCACTTGACTCAGTGACACCAGATAAAGTTTAATCGTAACTGGTGTAGTATGTAAAGAGAACTCATTTTTAGGAAGTCACAACAATCCCGTACGCGTCACTCCGTCCCATCGCCGTTAACCGTGACGCCCTTCGTCCATTTAAGCAGGATATAGATTAAGGGCATCAACCGCACAATTGGATCGAATTACTAAAACCACTACTAGTTAAAGTAGTTCATCAACCTTGTTTGATGACGCCGACACACGACACTACTGTCAGTTGTCACTCCTAATGTTATAAGTTGGCAAAAAAACGCGTGTCTATTTTTTATTATTCACGCGTTTATAATTAGCGAAGTCGTACAGACAGTTTGACGCCCAGGGTTTAGCGAACTCGCTTTGGACGATGACAAATGAATGCTTAATTATTGGATGACATCAATCAAATGGTGTAGTAGGGTAAACGTTGGTAAATGCTCGCTATAGTTTTTTGCTAGAAATTATTTCGAAAGTGATAACGATTTTTAAATTAGGTACCTAATGAGATATAGAGACTAAACCACTGCAGAGCAAAGGTCTCTATCGTTGTAATCCAGTTATCCCTACATAGTTTCTGCTTAAGTGTTTTTGGAAATTTATAGATTTTTTTTGTACGAATTATACTTTAGTAGACCTAATATGGCCTATACACTGACCCACTGTAGGGCAAAAATCTCGATCAAGTAATCGCTAGTTAGATCTTGTTTACGCGTTTTGCCATTTGGCCACCGAAGCGCCAATAAGACCTTGGCTCAAGGTAAAAAAACAAGTAAGTACTTACCAGAGTTAAAGATATTGGTAAATAAAGTAGTTAGGTAGATAGATACATAGTGTAGGACGCCCTCTGGCGAAGCAGAGCGATTATTTACGCGAATTAGCTGGAAGTAGCAGTAGGTACCTAGGTATAAGAGAAGTTCGAGCTTAGTAGCGTGCATTAGAAGAGGCCTATGTAGGGTTGACAACCATACTTTAAAATAACGTATCCTACGTTATTTTCCATCCCCATACTTTATTCCTTTTAATAAAAATAAAGTATGGAAAATACTTTATTTCCGACTAATGCGTGCGTTTGAACGGAATATTCCTGTTAGCTTAATTTCTGAACTACTGAATGATACTCAGACTCAGGTGAAATGAAACGAAACGCAACGCATAAATACATAAATTTGAAAAATACTAAATTTTTCTTGAAATCCTTTTTTTATACTAGTTAGTGATAGATTTACTTTAATTTCCTGAAAAATACTTGGCAACCCTAGGCCTATGTCCAGCAGTGGACTTATGCGGGCTGATTATGATGTAAGTACTTAATGGTAATTTTGTGACATGTAATTGCATTTTGCACGTTTGCTCTAGTGAAAAATGTTTATTTACATATACTTACCTATATAATGGTAATTTTGTGACAATGTAGTAGTATTTTGCACGGGTGATTTATAGTAAAACTATCTAGGTACCTAAACCTATGTATATGGTAAAAAAAGCAAACAAAATAACGTTTACGTACAGTTAACGCTTGTAAACGGTGATAATCCTCCTTAATTTTATATTAGTATCAGACAAAATAAAAAATAAAAAACAATCTAGGTAGGTATGTACCTAATGCCTTCTGGGACTTTGGCTACCGTCATCTGTGTCTCATTAGAACAAAATAGTCACAATTATTCAACGGAGTTAGCCCGACTTTTTACTGTCTGCTTCGTCTAAAAACAAAAAAAACAACGATCTATGACGCTGAGATAAAAAAAACAATTACTTACACTTTTCGTCTCTGGCAAATTTTGACGAAACAAAAATAGCCACAGACCAAATAGGTCGCGCAGACAGCGCGACGCCCAACGGTCGTCGACCTTAACGGTCTGTGCTTATTATTGCTTGTATAGTAGAATCGTGTTAACCTACTGATTGGCCGTCAACCAGAGATATGTGGAGATAAGCTTGCATCGAATAAATACGGCCGGCTCTGTCAACGTCTTAGGCCACACTAGATACTTTCTTAGGATTCCTATTATGAAAATCGACGTATCGAACTTGTTGGTTGTCTAGCCAGGCGATTGTATGCGCAACGTGGCTTGTATTGTCTTACTTCTCGAATAAAGTCAATACACTCCACTTATCTGTCATACTATTATCATTAACAGCCTATAAAGGTCCACTGTTGGTTTCAAGCCTTTCACATGAACAATAGCACATGGGAATCTTACGAAGACAGCGGTTTTCGATATTACATTTGTTTCCATTTTCGGAATAGGATCCCTTTCGGTTGTAAAATACATAATTACCGAAAAGAGTTGTTTTTATTTAATTATCTTATAGTATACCGTTGTTACTGTGGGACCTAGTAACATTATTTTGTAGGTTTTGATTGTGTAGCTCTGCTTGGTGATTGAGACGTTTAAGATATAAGGGGACGGAGGTTATCGCTTCCTCTATCCATTTACCAATCACAATGTTCCTCGAAAACATAACGCAACTATTTGATTTGAGAAAAAAAGAGTACAATTTATAGTTTAAAAAAATCCAATTGTAGGTAAGTTCTTTGGTTCTATGACTTTGTAAAAAGGACTTGAATCTCCCTTGTTAACTTCTTGAGAGAATTCGCAAAGTGACGTTGCACTGTTTTGTTTCATTTGTCACGTCATGCACGTTCAAAAACACTTGACGGTTAATAGTCTGCTCTCATCTCGCATCAACATGAAAAACACTTTTATAAATTAAAATCAAAGCATTCATTTTTTTTTAATTTTACGCCTGAAGATCGTGGCATATTACGTCTATGATTTCAGGACAGCATTTTTTAAATATAGTTTGTATATTTTGTTTGTTTGCTCCTAATTCATTTGTTTGTTTCCCAAATTTCACAACAGCGCTCCCTTTTTTAGTTTTGTACCGATCGGTAGCCAGTACAGTATTGTTATGACGACTTTTGGCACAAACATGTCGTTATACGTTATAGGGTTGTCACCTTTAACTTTAAACGATTTGGCAACGATTCTATTGTTTAACGTAATAGTTATGTAATTAAACGATGCCATAAATTGGGGTATAATTTGTGTTTTGGCAAGAGATTTAATTGTAATCCAAACTACGTATCAGAAGTTTTATTAGAATTACCTATAGTTTTTTTTAAATACGAGTCAGATATATGTTTAGGTTTAGCTAATCATATTTAAATGCTGGTCCATATACGCTTCGGGAATTATTCGGCCACACCAGCTTAAATTAAAATAAGTTAATACAATCACGGTCTATATAGAGGCCAATGGGGTTCAACAGCAAATTCTCTAATCTAAAAAGTACTTTGTTATTTTTCTGCCTTTTTTCTAACATACCTTTTTGGGTCATCTCATACTCTGTGCTCAATTGTTAGGTTAGAAACTTAAAAGCTAAGTTTTGATTTAATTATTTACCGCTGTACGTTACAATACTGCTTGTAACTGGTTAGTTTTTGTAATTATGATTGTTCATGCTTGCCATTTTCATTAATTGTTCTTAGTAATTCCTAATTGGAACGCTAATAAAACGGTTTGCCAACCTTTTAGTTGGTCCGAGTCTACATAAATCATCATCATCAGCTCATTTTATGTCCCCACTGCTGGGGCACGAGCCTTCCCTATAGATGGATAGGGAGAACGGGCCATAAACCACGGATTGGTGGTTGTTAACGACTGCTAATGCAGGCGGGACCAACGGCTTTACGTGCCTTCCGAAGCACGGAGGAGCTCGAGAT
The DNA here is from genome assembly GCA_947562085.1 of Eudonia lacustrata. Classification (NCBI taxonomy): domain Eukaryota; kingdom Metazoa; phylum Arthropoda; class Insecta; order Lepidoptera; family Crambidae; genus Eudonia; species Eudonia lacustrata. The sequence goes on along the minus strand of OX387322.1, from coordinate 9,066,291 downwards.
GATAAAGTTTTGGTCACCCATCCGATGACCAGCCTTTGCGAAAGTTACTTAACCTTAGCAATCGCAGACCGGGCGCGTTAAGCATTGCGCCATCGAGCTCCTCCGCCATCTACATAAATACCGGCGACCTAATTCCGTTCGAAAAGAGGTCTAATGCATTTCTCTGAAGGAGCTAATCCTTTTCTATAAATTGTTATTGTTCCCAATTCTTATTTTAAAAATGGTTCGATGTTTTTCTTTGAGAGCTTTTCATTTGTTATTCGTTGTTGTTTCTATTGGGAACGGCAATAAAACGTCTTGCCAGCCCTACAAGCTGTCTGGTTGGTACCCGGTCCGAGTCGACGTAAACACTGGTGACCCAATTCCGTTCGGAAAGAGGTCTAATGCAATTCTCAGAAGGAGCGACTTTTAACAAAAAAGTGGAGCACCGAGTACTCTTTGTGCGGTATTGGGTTACTGTTACAGGGACAGATGATTTATGCATTTCTCCTGTTTCGTATAAGCTGAAAGTAAGTACTTAGATTAGTGGCTTATAATCAAATTTATTGTTTTCTTAAGTTCAAGCGAAAACTTACATCGAAATTAAACACGTTTTACCAATCTAATGCATAAGCGCTAGGGTAAAATCAAATGTAGAATTTAAACGCGAGTAGATTTTTAAAAAAATATTTAATTTTCATATAGTAATGTTATTAATTAAAATATATACAGATAAGTGTATTGTTTTTGTTTGAAAGACTTGGCTCGAAACTGTTACCGTTTAATAATTTTAATAATATTCGCCGATGTTTCATTCACAGATACTTATTGTTGTATAAGAATACAAATTCAGTGTGGGTAGCCAACTTTTCCTCCGTCATATATTAATGTACCTACCTACCTATATATCTTTTATAAATACTTGCCCTGAAGCTTTCGGGTTAATGGTTATGTACGGAGTGTTTACAAGTATCTTGATATAAAAAGCGGAGTAGGCTACTATTTTCATTGCAGCTATTACATTTTTGAAGCAAATATTTTTGCACTAGTTTAAGGCTATTAAAAACTTTCTAAATTATTAACACAATACAAGAATTTCACCGCATTTCTGACAACTTCAGTAATACTTATGTATAGCTACCGTTTTTACATATGAACTTCGCTTAGAGCGTCCCTTCTCTCTTATTACTAAAAGTTTTGGAGTAATATTATAGAAAAACTTTGCTTGAAAAGCAAAAAAAACTCTAACATAATTAAGTAATTATCTTTTTTTTGAATTACATAAAAGGTCATAACTACATACATTTCAAATAAAATGAAACAAAAAAGATTGCATTATCACTCATTGACATCATCATCAGCCTATATTAGTCCAATAATGGACATAGGCGTCTCCAAGTACACGACTCGCGGATATTCTCATCCAGCTCTTGCCAGCCATTTTGCGAAGATCGTCGCTACACCCCGCTAGAGGACGTCATTGCATATCAAAACCTATTTCTTAGCAAAAAGGTGTTGTCTGATTAGTCACTCAGGGTATAAAGTGCCTTGTTTGTATTACAACGTTCTTTGTGCTTTCCGTTTGCCAACAATAGGTACATTGGCAGTGACAGCGTGGCGGTGACAACGCCACAGTTTCCTTTATGAAGTCTGGGATCTTATCGAGCGCGCAATTCAATTCGCATCGTTATTGTGATTAATAGAAAATACGTAGACTGGCTCACGACTCGAGAAATACTCAAAGAATAGGGACAGTTCACACTAAAATCTTGATTGACATAAAAAAACCCTTACAAATCAATCTTGTCTTTAATCGTATAAATGAGAGACCGCCATAACTGCCGCACGAGACATATGGGGAAATTTGAGGTAAACCTTTGCCCAGCAGTGGGGCATATTTTGCCCCACCTGCTGGGTTTATAAAAAAATAAGTTAGGTACGTACGATATCTTAATTAAATTATTTCAAACGAAATTGGTACGCTATTCAGAATTTAAAGAAGTGATTGAACTTACTGCTATAGTACAATAAGTTTCTCTATTAAACATGAAACAGTTAAAGTGATTATAGTGAACCATTTTATATAATCTATCGACGACAGCGACCTTCTGAATGATCGATGCGCCCCGGCGCACGCTATACATACTTGGTTAATTATTTTACGCCAATTATGCCTACGGAAGACTATCAAACTATTATGTATTGATTAGAATCCAGAAGTTCTTGAAACGGCTTCCATTTAATATAATGTTTTCATATAATATTTTTTTTATTTGAAAACACATTAAGTAGAGGCTATTAGAGTTTCTTTAGATTTTATCATAAGTACGCGTATAACAAAATTATTTGAAAACAATGACATGTCACAATGGCTTTTGACCGAATTAATGCGAAAAGTAATTGGATTTCCAAATAAACTTAAAAATAGGTGCATTTTGAATCGTCCTTTGTCGACGATCTTCGCAAAGTGGCTGGCAAGAGCTGGATGAGAGTAGGCGCGAATCGTGCTCGGTGGCGTGCACTTGGAGAGGCCTATGTCCAGCAGTGGACATAGTATTAGGCTGATGATGATTGAATCGTCCAAACATTGTTTTATCTAATTTACACAGGCCTTGCCTCAGCCTAGTGCTACACTGTGATAATATACTATAACTTATTATGAGTTTCAATATCGTTTCTCTAAATCAAAAGGTCAGTTTATAAGCCAGACGTTGTAAGTGCTGAGCGTTCGCCTGCAATTAAACCGCTTGTAAACTAATTGTACGGCGGTTGCATGCCGTCATAGCATGTCGTAATTATTTCTAAATATTTTCTATTAATATTTGCGACTCAACGCAAGGAAACCTATGGAATATTCATTGTTTAACGAGTGGAATATCAATTGCCATTTTATGTGCTAGAACGCTATTGTGTATAAACTGGGAGCTCTTAACGATTTTATGTGTTTTTAACACAAATAGGAATACATATGATTAAGTACATCAGGCACGTATACCTCTAGAACTACGAGTAGCGCTTATTATATTCATTATCGCTTAAAATAAATAGTCAAGCAAAACAACTAGGCACCAATTTTTTTATAGAAACCAGTGACCGAACTGGGTGAGGTCGCATTCAAACTGCTTACAATATTTAAAATTAAGAATAACTATTTCTATTTCAAAAATTTCATGCAAATATGTAAAAAAATATTTTTTTAGTAATTCTTTACATTTCTTGGCATTTGTTTTACATACCTTTTTCATCAGTAATTTGTTTCGGTAGGGTATTCAGCATTTTTTGTAGTAAGTACTGGGTGATTCTCATGCCATACGCATTATTGCATCGGGGACAGCAACTGACTCATCATCATCATCATCATCTCAGCCAAAAGACGTCCACTGCTGGACAAAGGCCTCCCCCAAGGATCTCCACAACGACCGGTTTTGTGCTGCTCGCATCCAGCGGCTTCCCGCGACCTTCACCAGATCGTCGGTCCACCTTGTTGGAGGCCTGCCCACACTGCGCTTTCCGGTACGCGGTCGCCACTCCAGGACTATCCCGCCCCAGCGGCCATCAGTCCTGCGAGCAATGTGACCTGCCCACTGCCACTTGAGCTTAGCAACTCTTCGGGCGATGTCGGTTACCTTTGTTCTTCTGCGGATCTTCTCATTTCTGATTCGATCACGCAGAGAAACCCCGAGCATAGCCCCCGATAGCCCCGAGCATAGCAACTGACTGGCTTACACGTTTAAAATGTCATTCCATTACTGTCATTTGCTAGTTATAAGAGACAGAGTGATACTTTAAGCATGTTTAGCGCTAAACATACATAAAAAGAGCTGATGATGATGAATGAACGGAGCCGCCGGCAACAGCTAGTTATAAATAAATAAAATAATTATCTAATATAGCCCGTGTATTTATAGTCGACCATGAAATTGCTTTATCACTTTTGACAAAAATTTCCATTACAATAAAATTTCGCTAAGGCTCATTGTCAATAATGACAACGTATATGTCACTAGGTCTTTTAAACAAAAATAGAACTTGTTGTTTTATTTTAAGCAAACAAAATTCACTTCTAAGGTGGTAAAGCAATTTCATTGTCGACTATACATACACGGGCTATAATTTACAGAAATATTAAATGCTTTTTAAATCTATATGTCTAGAACATATAACCCATATGGCCTTGGTTATTCAAGAAACGGGGACACTTACTGGGTGCCGCCTTCTTAGAACACAACCTTCCAGTGATAGAGGTCATTAGCCATGTTATCAAATTGAAGGAAAAAATTCACACCACCGTAACTATATGAAAAGTAATACCACTCACGTACATTTCGCCTGACAAATTGAGAAAAGACAGAAATTCACTATCGGACATAGGCTTGCTTGCATGCCACTGAGTCTGATCTTCAGCTTTTATGATCCAACTGCTGCCAGCCACATCGCGTATATCATCGCTCCACCTCGTCGGAGGTCATCCTTCCTATACTATGTTTGCTGTGTAGCGGCCAAAACGAGGCAGGCTCTTAGGATTTATATAAAAGAATTAAAAAACGTCCATATAATCACACGGGATTGTGGTGTTCAGCAGGCGGACATAGCCGCTGGCGAAGTCGCTACGAGTAGTACTGTTATTTACTAGCGGCCGCTCGCGGTTTCACCCGCGTGGTTCCCGTTCCCGTGAGAATATCGGGATAAAAAGTATTCTATGTGTTAATACAGGTTATAAACTATCTGTATGCCGAATTTAATCCAAATTCATTCAGTAGTTTTTACGTGAAAGAGTAACAAACATCCATTCATACTTACAAACTTTTGCGTTTATAATATTAGTAGGACTCTGTGGCTACGATCTTTGGTCGACATTTGTTAAGTATGAGTATGTGTGTTGTTGTTTTTATCTGGTATTATTTGGGACTGCTGAATCTATTCTAACTGCTCTTTTACGAATAAAAGGCTGCATTTTCTCTGAATTTATGTACCTGTATATACTATATGCTAACTTTATATACTATATGAGCATGCAAATTAAAGATTTTAATACGACAGACCGAATTTAACGCGCAAGAAATAGCCGCCGGAAGCTAGTGAAAAATAAAATACCTCGTTCTTTTTAATGCAAGCGGAATGTTATGAAATCGTAAAGTTTTCCTAGGTTAGCCATTGTGATTCATCCATGCTTAAAGTCAAGGTCTCTGATACGTTGCCGTATGATGACGAATCTATAGGTATATCAAGGAAATTATTACAGGCGTGATATATTTTTCGTGATATATTTTTAGTACCTATTTCGTTTAGTAAAACGAAATAGGTACTTTAGTTGTTGTGTATGTAATTATGTAATCGAATCAGTAGATTCGATTACATAATTACATACATATAAAACGTATATAGGTGAGACGGTAAAACTATAATTTACCCGTTTATCACTCGAAAAGAAATACTTTGTGTTCACACACAGTATACATCTGTTACTGCGCTATAGTTTGGCTATCAAACTTGAATAAGTGAATTCAGAAGTAAAAATTAAGAAAGAAATTAAGTTAAGAAATGTGAAAGAATAAAATGATTCATTCAAATACAGATGTCCCCTGGGAGTAAGAAGTCTCATTACTTGATCGCTTCATACAATCAGAAAGCCTTATTTTCTTTGCAGTAATAGTCATAATCTTCATTTATTAAGGTGTACCTGGGTATGTGAGTTTTGATCAGACAAGACCTCATTAGTTAAAGTCGGTCAAGTGGTGGAGTCGTAAAGCAAATCAATATTCAATTTGCCAATACTTTTTGTGGACTGTTCTGACTCCGCTTTCAATCAAACGTTCAGTGTATAGATAAATAACGGTGAATTGGTCTGGATTAATATGCTATGTGATAGTGTAGATGTAATGTAGTAGATGTTGCTTTAAAACTTTTTGTTAATTCTAACAGGCACGTTGCACTGTTTTATATGTTTTACATGTGCCAACAATCATGCACGTTCACGAACAATAAACGATAAATAATACGCCATTAATTGACGTTAATATAAACACATATATAGTAAAACACAATTATAAATAACAAAAGAAAACAGCAAACATCGATATAAAGTTTTCCATCAATTATACAGGGTGGGAAGGAGTATACCGACAGATTGAAACCAACGATTCTAGTGCCTATTTGGACACAAAAAAGTAATACAAATATGGCTCGATAAAGCCTAATTTTCGAGATATTTTATTTAAGTAATTCACAAGTTGAAAAATCTCAAGGGTAACACGCCTTTATAATATGACGTAATCACACACACAAGTACACCCGCTATCAATTTTAAGTCTTAATCAAGTGTCATACGGACGTCATACTCCACTCGTCGTTTATCGTATTTTGTCGGAGTCGTTCGTGAAGTGTGAAGTTTTCTTTTTCACTCTTTTGACTAAGGCTTCGTTCACAAGGAAAGATCGATAATTTTTTTTTTTGTTCCAGAAATTAAGTAAGTTAATAAGGCAGTTTTGGACCCATGTTGATATAACATTATTTACTCGTAACATCATTAGGAATCCATGGTTAAAACCTGTCGGTACACTCCTTCCCACCCTGTATAGTGCGACTTTAATTTGCCTTTCATTCACCTTAACGAAAATTAGAATGTGCATGGCAAAATTTTAACTATCATTCGTTTTCTTTAATCTTTATTTTTCGTATTCGTTAACATGATCGAATAGCGAATGAAACTCGTACTTGGCACACAGTAGTTGGCAGTTGCTCTTGCGATAACTTATTCATACAAATGCCTTTGATAGACATGCTTGTAATCTTAATTGGCGTCATCACAGTTATTTCGTTCATCAATAGCTTATCGTCCGTCGCAATATGCAGTTAGTCTTGATAATGCGTTTCTAGTAACAGGGAACACTCATCTTGTGTGTAGGATTCGCGGAAAATACAAGGCCTGTGTTCTATTCATCGTCTCACGGAACTTGAACTTGGTTTCCATTGTATGACGACACTGGATCCATGAAATTAAGGGCAATGTTTTTCGTAGTCATGGAGCAAGGTTTTAATCAGTCATACAAGTATCGGTGGCATGTATCAAATGTCACTGTGTTTTTGGTATCAGAATTTAAAGCACTGCTCATGGTGCAATAAAATGCAAAAATATAACTATTATTTCTTGCATTGCAATACAGTTTTTACTTATGGTACAACATATTCCTAGTACAATCTCAGGGTGGCAGGATATATTATACACTTTGTAAACAGCACGTTTCATTACAAATGGAACTGTCAACCAACAACACAGACCGTAGAGATCAACAGGACCTGCGTTTAATTTATGTTTAAAATATGTTTTTTTTAATAACTAGCACGGCAAATGACTCCATACCACCTGATGTTAAGTGGAAATGGAGTCCAGACGCTAAGACAACTGGTGCAACGTGAAAACAACGCAGCATCAGTCAACCTCACTCTGCCGACCCACAAGGTGCTTCTTCACGGCTCGTTTGAAGGATCCCATATCATAGGAAGGAGGGAAAACGTGTGCTGGTAGACTATTACATCTTTTGGAGGTGCGACAAAGAAACGAGTCACCAAATTTCTTTGTGCGCGATGGGATATGTGTGACAGAGAAGCGATGACTCCGGTTTGCGTTTTAATGTTTAAGTTGCATTTATTTACTGCGTTTATTTAATGTTTAAGGCAACTGAAGCTTCTCTATATGATGTTGGAGTCCAGATGCGAGGGCATCTAGAGAAATAGGACTATGCCTCACTGGCCGTGCTCTCGTTGCCAACCCGCAAATTGCTTTTTTCTTCACACCTGTATGTGGCATGTATCCGCGGCTCGTGCCTGGGAAGAGTCCCATATGATTCGCGGGTTGCCTCAGACCCAGTATGCAGTAAAATGCATTTTTCTCGCAATAAAAAAAGGATTTATTATCAAAGTGTTTGCGTTAAGTTAAATTAACTAATCTAAAAATGTTACATTTATTAAAAAAATAATCAATTGACACATTATCAAAGGTGCAATGGAAACAGAATAGACACACAAAGTTAGGTCCCAGGTTGTTGTGCCCGATTGACGACGATCGGTAAACGATTTATAATGGCCGCCGTGCTTAGCCGCCTTCAATGGACTATTTAATATTAATTATACCTTCCGTGATACGTGACATCGGGGAACGTTGGTATCAAACATTAAAAAATACACATTCTTGACACAAATCTTATCTAAACTATGTAGGGGTTTGGCAAAAGCTGGATGAGAGTAGCTCAGTGGCGTGCACTTGGAGAGGCTTATGTCCAGCAGTGGACTAGTAAAGGCTGATGATGATGATGATGATGATGATGATGATGATGATGATGATGATGATGATGATGATCGTGATGGTGATGATGATGATGATGATGATGATGATATGATGATGACAAGTTAAGCAGCTTACGCAATACATATTTTTTTCATAGAAAAGTTGGCAAATGACTTCGCTCTACCTGATTTTAAGGGTGCCAACCAAAAATAGCGAAAAGTGTAGTCACGCACGGTTAAGTTGATATAATTATGATGAAAAAACTATCGTTTTACATAAACAAAATACATATTTAGTATCAAAGGGAACGTGTTTACAATTAGTCCGACCCATAAATTCATAACACACTACTTATATAGTTTTTTCTACAATATCATTTAAAGTTGGGCAAAAATCATGAAAACGAGTGGCGGCATTTAGTTAATATCTTATAGTTTATCTAAATTATTATACCTCTAATTATGTCTAAACAATCACCATTATTAATTTAACTAAAAATCGTCCGTCTCACATTTTCGATTTATCGAGCGGTTTTTTAAATTATTATACATATATCAAATTAACACGTTAAATTTCCCATAAAAATTAGTATGGCCGCGCGGCATCAAATAAATATGGACGAAGACATTTCAAATAAAATATATGACACTTGTCACTTACGGAAGACGCACCCATAAGCAGATACAGAGTCCAAATGCGAGGACAGCTAGTTGACTGAGATTGTGCTTCACTAGCCGCCCTCACGTTCCTTCTTGCAAGTGGCTTCTTCACTCCTCGTTTAAAGGACCCCACGTTGAAGGAAGGAGGAAATACGTGCAATGCCAGGAATCGGATGAATGACCATAATAAAATGTGGTCAGTTCTACCCTACTCTGGAAGGTACGTTACTCGTTAGTAGTCCCGGTTGTTGTTGCAAAGTTGTAGAAGCAGTTGTAGATAAGTCAGTAGTGGTACCTTATAGCCCGATTTTACCTTTGCCCATTCCTAAGTGCCCAGTCCCATTCCCATTCATGTGGGAAGGTCTGAGGTGAGCCCAGTAATGTAAGCTTTTCACAAGAATCGAAAAACGATCAAACGTTGTTTAGCAAACACGATAGCCTGCACGTGGCTGCACTCACTGTCATTTGTTTGTTCTTCTGATAAGCTCTGCCTGCGAAGTGTCCGTCCACTTAATCTGATACTAACACGCAAATACTCCACGGTATATATTGCATTTGAATGGTGATTTAATCTGTTTTGATCCTTACAACACGTGGCTATACTAGGAGTATTAAATTTCAAAGGTGATCATATTCTTGGTATAATTTACTGCTATTTGCTGGTAATGATGGATTGTAGGTCTGTGACAGTGTAATTGAAAAGGGCACTCAGATACACTAGAGTCGGCCCAATACACCAAACACACAAGAGTATAAAGACACGGTTCACATGCGGTTTATACCAGGTACAGATCATGTACCTACCTGGGCGCTTTACCCACCACCCCCATGATCCGGTCAACCCGACGAGAGATCCTAGCCTTTGGAGGCGCCCTCAGGTTGTACCGCTCCCGCCTCTTTCCGAACCCCTCTGAGAATCTACACTAAGAACTTGGAACATGCTTGCATGATGCTTTCTAGAAATCTTTTAACGGTGTTTTGAAAAAAGAAATTTGGTGACTCGTTCCTTTGTCGCACCTTCAAAAGATGGAATAGTCTACCAGCATAACTGATGCTACGTTTGTTTCCACGCTGCACCGGTTCTCATCTCATCTTCGCATCTGGAATTCATTTCCACTTAACATCAGGTGGGATGGAGTCATTTGCCGAGCTAACTATAAAAAAAAAGTATGCTGTAAATACCATAGACGGCGAACCGCAAACTGTATTAAAAAAACTTGATTTGTGATTCCTATATATTGCACTTTATGCGACTAAAGGGTCAAAACCTTCTTGCATATGTATTTGAATTACCACAAACAACATAACACTACAAATAAAAATCTTGCAATAAGAATAGTCGTAAAACAGCAGAAGTAACAAAACACGATCATTCGTATCACATAGAGTAGCGCGTAGCTTCAAAAGCCGTAACTCAAGATGTATCATAAATTGAGTGGCGTCATAATTCGCAAAGCCGTAACTCACAATTCAATGGGGTCTCGTGTTGGGGAAACGTGCTTATCTCCGATTTACGGTTTTGTTTACAATGCTGCATAAGGGTACGTTGTGTCCGATGTCTGTTTGTCCACAAATGCTTGGGCGGGCGACACGTGGCGTGCTATGTTGTCATAAAACTTCAGCGCTACGCGGAAACAAACGACAAAAATGTGTGGAGTATCCTTGGTGGTAGCACCTACTATTTATGAACTCAAATTGCACGCAGGCATTCGCATTATTGTACGATGTTCACATTTCCTGTTAATTATGTCAATAAGGATCATTTTTAATCAGTTGTTTTTATTTTGATATTAAGTAGATACTATGTCTAACGCATGGTCCAGTTGTTGTAAAGTACTGAATTAATGAAACTATAAGTTATATTTTGACAACGAGCAAAGCGCATGATTGTTGATTATTCATAGATTTTATTTATCTTACATGACGGTAATTGACGATAAAGCTGAAGGTGAAAGTGAATTTCAGCCGGAATTTTTAATTACTGAGAAACTGACTTTATATTTTTTTCTAACTGTCGAAACACTACTATGCTACATTGTTGTAATGATGAATGGCCAATATTTAAAGTAGTAGTGGCTAGTTAAACGGACTGAAAACGTACAATAATAATAATAATAATTATAATTTTTATATTTCGAATATAAAATCCATAAGTGTTAGTATCATTAAAACTTAAGCTAAGTTAGTAAAAAACAAGAAATACATTTGTTTATATTAAGGAGACGCTAGGATGTCACAGCTGCCGTGAGCAATTGTACCCAGTGCTTCAGCAGCGGCGAGTCCCAGCGCTAAGCAAGCGCGCGCACGATTTTAACAATAATAAACAATAACTCCCGCTGGAATAAAGACTAGCATAACTGAGAATAAGAATAGCTGAGAAGGTTAAGAAGCATTATAAAGCTTTTTAAAAAGACATAATAATATATTTTTCTCTTTCAATAAGTACCAAACCTAGAATTTCACATTTAACTCAAAGATAAATACGTAAACAGGATATCCCAATTAGTGAAAAGCTAAAGCATTTTAACATCAAAGGCATCGTTTGACAAAACAAATAATTGCTGCTAAAACAAATAAGTCTCTGTTGACCTACATACAGCATCGTTTTCAACTCCCGAGTCACGCAAGCTTAAATGTAACATTTTTACTGGATTTTATCAACTGTGATGTTTTTACACGACTGCCCAAATAAAGACCTTATTTGGGCATTGTTTTTTATATACACTTGTTTTAACAAACTGTAGTAAAAAAACATAACACTCCTTTTTTTGGCATTCGTGTAAAAACATCACAGTTGATAGATTCTTTTCCAATTTTTTCTAACATATTATGGACATCACTTGGTATAAAACTGATGCTGTAAATCCATAGTTTAACTTTAGTCCATACTTTGGAATACAAGAAAAGCAGGATTTAACTGTGATTGTAAAAGCTAAAAGCTTCATTATTATAATTTGATTATACCACATAACTTCCGCGGAGTGGCGCACTGATGCACTGTAATACGGGTTTTTTAAAACCTATCTCAGGTACTAGTCTCTCACATAACATATTAAAATTGTTAAACTAGTTTAAGAATTACCATGTGAGAGAAAAAAAATATTATTATATTATTATTATTAACTGTAACGATTTTTCGTAAGGGTCGTATGACCTTAGCAACCGGAAGGGTATCCGGAACGATCGGCCAGCATATCAATGAATGCTCAAGCCTCAGTTGGCAAACAACCCCGAAGGTTTTTTATGGAACTGCATAACTTTGTTTTATTTCTTTTTGGAGAGAGTTTGGGATTGCCACTAGGCATTTTCAGCTTCACCGGCTTTTTTGGGGGCGGCGAGAAACTTAAAGGGTTCCTCAAGCCGTGTGAAACGAAGCACCTTCAGAGGTTTTCTAGATGGTACGGCATCACGCACTAGTGCGTGTCCCCGTGCCCTACTAGATTCCCCGAGGGGTTCAGATCGGATCGGGGGTAACTTCGTGAGTGTGTGAATCATACGCATCGATTTTGATGATACGTTTAAACTTTCCCAGGCAGCAGAAAATATGTGGATGTCTTTAAAATCTATGATCGGCTCAGACCAACCATGTCGTGGGGAGTATTAACTCGAATATCGCAAGGCATTCACCTAGGACCGTTTTTGTTTATGCATATTGTTATTTGATACTGAGCGTAGTAAGTGCTGGAATGTGCCAGCTGTGAGTGTGTGAAATTGTAAGCTGTTGTTTGCGAAACATTGTGACGTCGCAGGTCAAATCACGTTGCCGGATAACGTGGCGCTTCCACGTTTTGTTCGTGTGACCTACTAGAACGGAAGTTGAGTTATAGTAAAGTGTTCACTTTAGTATTTGTTTTTAGAGTTGTATTATATTTATTAGGTGTTGCATAACATCCTCAATAAGCATTAACTAAGAAATTGAAAGTTTACAAGTTTTTTACGGCTTTATTTTTATCAAAGAAAATAAACTTTCTTGTACAAAAATATTAAAAACTATTGATTTCTGGTACGAATAGAAATAGCATTTTTTTTGAGACAGATTTCTGATTGCCTCAAACGGCATTTTCAGCGTCACCGGGCTTTTTTGGGGGCGGCGAGGTACGCAAAGAGTACCTCAAGCTGTGTTGAAACGAATCACCTTCGGAGGTTTTCCAGAGGGAACGGCATCGCACACTTAAAAGTGCGCGTCCCCGTGCCCTACTAGATTCTCCGAAGGGTTCGGAGAGGATCAAAGGAATAGCATGTGTCTACAAGTCACAAAAGAAAATAGATTTTTTTTAATTTTTTTTTTAAGTTTACATATGTAAGTACAATCATGAAAGGGTTGCAAAATAGGTTCTACAGGTGAGTGTAGCACAAGGGCGCTGCTTATTTAAGTTCTAGAAATATCTTCCAGCAGGCTCGCAAAAGGAAACATAACATTTACATATCGCAATTTCGCAAATTATGTAAAAATCTAAATATTCCACTTTGCATTTAGAGACCAGTGACTTAAATTGTGATTTGATTTTTATAAAGTTTTTATTTTTATAAAGTAAAATAAAAAAAACTTCGAAAACACATCTATCTTTTTTTGGTTGCATACAGAAATAATTAACCGCCTCTGATGGTCTTCTGGTTAAGACCAGTCTCAGTCCCAGAAGTCCCGCTTTCGATTCCCAGCGGGGGAACATGTTTGTATACTCGGTTTGGTTGGTAGCGAGCTTGTTTGTCCGCCTGGCTAGCTACCAGCATCTTATCTAAATATATCGCCATAACATTCATGCTTGTAGCATGTTGTTGTGTTCCGGCAGCTAGATATAAGATAGCCAGTGTCTAAGTACTTAAAATACTTAAATACATACTTACTATACATAGAAAACACCCAGACCCGAGACAATTTAGAAAAACAATAATTTCTAAATAGACCCGACCGGGGATGGAACCCGGGACCTCAGAGATGGCGACACCATGAAAACCGGTGTACAAAGGAGGTCGTCAAATTTTGTAATGGGAATTTGTACATAAATGCAAGTACGAGTACGTCATAGAGCTACTTATTATGTTTTCACACATTGCACGTAAACAATAATGTTGACATAAATTGTTTGTTGACCTACCTCAAAGCAATTTGTGGTTTTCTCGTTAACTATTTTAGGTTCTGTGTCGCTTCATGTTGTTGTTTGTTATATTCAGTACCGCGGTGGCTAGAGCTAAGTTTGCCATTTTATGCGTTCTTAATATATCGACATTATTTGTAGCATTTGGCTTACGTATAGACAGGTGGTTGTAAATCTTCAGAGATATGATTGGTTCCAAAATATCCTCTAGAACAACAAACAGATATATTAATGTTGACAGCGACACCAAATAATTTCTAATCTTTATTGGTATACCAAATGACGCTATCTAACAGCTCTTATGACATTATTAGATTTGAAACAAATACAAATTAAGGAGTTTATGAAGTGGTTAACCTTTTTACCGCCAACAACTTCTATAGAAGTTCGAGATTTTCGTGCCGTCCACGCCAGCACTTCTATAGAAGTTCTTCTTTGTATAGTCGACCATGAAATTGCTTTATCACTTTTGACAAAAACTTCCAAAACAATAAAATTTCGCTAAGGCTCATTGTCATTAATGACAACGTATCTGTCACTTGGTCTTTTAAACAAAAATAGAACTTGTTGTTTTATTATATGCAAACAAAATTCACTTCTAAGGTGGTAAAGTAATTTCATTGTCGACTATACCTACTTTATTAAAATACATTTATACGTTGGCGTACAGCGGGACATCGCGTGCAGGATAGTTGGGCGGTGAAAAGTTTAATAAACACTCATAGAGAATAACAGTGACGTCATAGCTAGCACTATTCGCTTGATTGCCATGAAAGTACTCAATTTAGACCCTTCAATTAATTTTGCCTGTCAACTACCTGGTTAAAATTTGACCATAACGCGTATAGATAGGTTTCTATAATCTCTTTTCGTACACTATACCTCTGTCAAATATTTAAATACTAGCTGACCCGGCGAACTTCGTACAGCTTTGACCAGTTTCTATGACAACAAAACAAACAAATCGTATTTCTGTTTATTTATCACTAAGCAATTTTTTTTTCTAGTAATAAGTATAGCCTATGTTACTCAGCGCTAATGTAGCATTCTAATGGTGAAAGATTTTTTTAAATCGGTCCAGTAGTTTTTGATTTTGTTCGTTACAAACAAAATACAAAAATACAAAGCTTTCCTCTTTGTAGTATTAGTATAGATGAAAAACATTGCAAATCATAGCAGAAATGCACTCGTGATTATTTAGATTGAATTGAATTGTTATTTTCATTTGACATTTTATTGTTTTTTTAAACCTTTACTTACACGTAAGTAGGTAAGTACTTTTATTAGGTACAGAATATTTTTTTTCTGTGCCTTAATTGACTTGTTGCTAAACAGGTCTGACTACAGATGCCAACTAGGTCGTTTATTGTTTTATAGAAACAGACCAAATTAGACCCTGTGAGATTGTCTCAGAACGCTGTTATTAGCTTAATGATCAGAACTGATAGCCAAACCGCAATAGAAAAAACAGAACGTATAAATGTAAAGAGTTAAGTATTATAAATTAATAAAACACATTAATTGCCAATTTATAACAACAAGCAGAGCTCAAACTACACCTTTTTGTGTTCAGGGCCAGGCTACTTCCCATCTCGTGTAAGTTTGAGAAGAGCAGCCTAGAAAGATTTTTGTTGACACAATGTTTGTGTCGGTCTAGATGACAACCGTTCTAGTACCTATTCCTTCTACCCAGCAGGATTGTTTCTTCTGTGTTCCGGTTTAAGGGGTACCGATTGAAGCTACAAGACTTAGAAGCATGAACACTGAAGCTTCAAGGTCGGCGTACGCGTGGCATTCATGAGCTTTGTATGTGGTGACCACTTTCCATAAACCTAGCCGTATGCACGTTTGCAGGCCCAGTATAACCTAAAACAAAGAAGCATCAGGAAAGCCAGCGCTAACATTTCCCTCCACAACCATTCATAGCAGGTATGAGTTTATAGAACCAGCGGCCGCTCGCAGTTACACCCGCGTGGTTCCCTTTCCCGTGGGAATATCGGAATAAAAAGTATTATATGTGTTAATCCAGATTATAAACTATCTGTATGCCAAATTTCATCCAAATCCATTCAGTAGTTTTTACGTGAAAGAGTAACAAACATCCATCCATACTTACAAACTTTCGCGTTTATAATATTAGTAGGATAGTAGGATGATGCACCAACATACTCAGTCAGGCCAAGAAGTCGGAATGCCCTGCATTGTCTTGTCTAATGGAAAGCGGAAAATCTCCAAGCCCTGGCCGCCAGCTGGACTGGCGCCAAGCTTGCACATCGTTGATTGTTCGATATTGTTATTAGCACCATTAGTTTGCGATTGCTAATCGATCAGATCATCTTCTGATATTGATAATTCGATGGAAAGAGCTCACTTACACCCGTATTTATAAACAAGCAATTACTTAGTTCTTAGTAATGTCACTAAGATCTAATTTCATTTTATAAATAAGTAACGTTTATATTAGAATAGAAGTTTTCTTAATGAATTAAATAAACACATTGTAATTATTATCAAAATCATAAATTTTATATTATTTTAGACAAAACACAAACTTTCACACGGAATATAACCTCAAAACTAGCTTGTCACTATGAATTCTTTGAGAAATCTAACTAGATTGCTTGAGTAAAGATATTGGTGACTAGTGCTTGGCTAAGAATTCTAGTCTTTTGACGTTTATAACGTCATCGGTTACCTAAGGAATATAAAATTTTACTTAAGCAATTACTTTACTTCAGTATGACCTTTTACTCGTCTATAAATACGGGGGTTAGACGTAGAATAATGAAGAAATGTATTTGTTGTAAGTATGCACAGTTCACTGTGGCGATCCATCTTAAATAAGAACCAACTTAAAAACAATCAAAAATAAAATAAAGCAATGCCTCTATTATTATTATTATTCAGTAAAGGAATTTAATAATAAAAAAATACACCTAATACCTAGTCACACTCTTCGGAAAACTCACCTTTTAAATTTACCTACATGTACTTCTAAATGTAAATCTTTTTACGATTTTTTAAAGTATTATATAAACTGACAAGAAACTCAGTAAGAGTTTCTTGCCATTTCTTCTTACTAGGTCTACGAGCCGATGTCGTACAGTTAATAGCAAAAGAAGATGATGTTTACTAGATTTCAAAATGAAGTTTCGATAGTGTAACTCGGTATTTTCTATATAACTACAGTCAAAGTCTGCAGGTACTAGTAGACACTCGAAGGTTTTCCGATATGCGTTTAAAAAAGTTTTGATTTTCATACTGATTTCATATTTTGTAACTTGACCAATCATCAGTTTTCACCTTTGCTGTACGTAGTGACAATTATTAAAGCACAATTATTATAGTTTAAAACTAAATAAAACATTTAAAATCGTGTGTTTTGTAGCGCATTAAACTATGTAGCTCTTTCAAAATATCCAGGAAGTGTCATTTTCATCACCAATATACCTTGAAAAGTGTTCCAAATGACCGATAAATATTAAAAGAATCTTGTGTTTCACAGTGCGGTATCATTCGGTCTAGTTGGCCGCTATCCAATCCCGAAATCCGTTAATTTAAATACAAACACAAGACAATGTCTCTAAAATAGTGCACGTTTAGATTTATGAGTTACACGATGTCTTTTGTATTCTTTTTGTTCTTTTCAGCCTGTTAATGTGTTTGCCTGTAGGAACTTTCCGGTTAGTCAGTGAAGTGTTATACAGCGATAGATTTCGCTGTTAATGTAAGTAAGTAAACAGCCTATGATTGTCCCACTGCTGGGCAAAAGCCTCCATCTTTGAAATCATATCATCGCTACAATTGATGGGTAAATGCTTAATCACCACGCTTGCCAAATGCGGGTTGGTGATCACAGACCCGGGCAAACATCGAAAAATCCGAAATACATTTTGCCCGACCTGGGAATTGAACCCGGGACCTTCGGGTATCGGGCCGAGTGCTCTGCCACTCGGCCACCGTTAGGCGTTAATGTAATAATTAATTATTTACTTACAATAAGTAACAGAGAAAATAAGATATGCATTGTGGAAATTGAAACTTCTACCTGATGTAAATTTGTTAACTTAAATTTTTTATTTTGTTTTTTTTTTACATGTTGTGGTTGTCTTCTATATTTTTTGTGTTTATTTGTAATGGAAAGTGTCCTGCTATGATAGGACATTTTACAATATTTTTGACACTGTTGGAGAAAAGAGCTGGACTCTTGCTGAGTTTCTTGCCGGTTCTTCTCAGTACAAGATCTGCCCAGAGTAGACTTACGAACCGACGATGGCATAGTGACATTCACAAGAGCTACTTGTAGCCTAAACTGAATAAATGATTTTGAATTTGAATTTATAAGTATAAAAAAACTATGAAATAAAAACATGATAAATAGAAGAAAGATCGTATCAATAAATAAGTAGATATACATTTTTACGCAAATGTTGCGAACTTAAAGTACAAAGTAGATTAGATAGTGTTGATTTCGTACGGGTCCGATGGAACCACGATAATATTTTAAGAACTTACTTGAGGAAGTAATGAAATGTCAGGAAAAATCACATATAATGTACAAAATAATCACGAGTAGATAAAGTGCTCTAAAACATTTTAAGCGCCAGGTGATCAACATACACTTCTATTGTGTATGATTTTGTGTATATTGTTTGTTCGTGAAAACTGGTGTATACTTTAGAAAACTCATTATAGTCATGTCAAATTTTCATTACAACATTTTTTATATCGAAATTTTGGTTGAAGCTTTGATAATAATATTGACAACCTCCATCTAGCATATTTCTCTTTCCCTTTCTCTGCATAGTAACAGTAGTAACAGCACATGTACCAGTAAGTCGCGCACACAACGAATTTGTAGAAGGAGGCTGCGCAGATGCGTAATAGCCTCGCAAACGCTTCCTGTACTTTCCAGTCAGAGACAGGAAAGGGACGACGATATAGGGAAGAGCGAGAGGGGACCACAACAAATATGACCATGAACGTAAGCATGGCCTACTCTCGTCAGATCAATAATTTGAGGCAGGCAGAGGGGAGAATCCTTTGAGTTAGGACTTGTTTGTTTTGGTTAGCTTATCTGTGAGAAAATGCTAGGAGAAAAACATAGGAATCAGTGACTAATGCTTGTTTTCCTAAGTATTAGGTTACTTAAGCCATATTGGGTGACGGTTTCTGGAATATAAAACTGTCACCTACAATGGCTTAGGGGATAACGGGCATTATTGTACTGATTTAGTTTGTATAAAATTATGAAAATTTATTAGAAACTGCCAAAACGCTATTTTATAATTAAAGAATGGTTTAACTGTGGTTTAAACTGCAGCTCTTTATAATATAAACAAATTTAATTCTAAAAAATACAACAAATCCATTTTATTGTCTAATTTACTATCTGTCTGGTGGCTTGGCAGAGATAAAATTACTAGTGAAATTAATCTATACAGCCGCATTTTTATATGTTTGTTAAGATATTGTTAATTTTCTAATGTTGCAATTAGTATTTAAAGTTAAATTTACTTATAGTTAAATTAAGTCACGGTATTACTTTATATACAGGAGAATTAAAAATTATAGCAGTTTATTATCGCGACTCGCATACTTTGTTGTGCGTGCATGTGTATTATGTTTGAATGTATAACATACTATTATAACTTTTGATTACATATTATTTACAATTATAAATTAAGCTTAATTTAAACACGTTTGCGTTCTGCGCGCGGCACATACGACAGCGTGAACATGAAAATGTGGAAGTTTTTAATCTCGTATATCTCAAATGGCAGATATTATGCACAATATAGATATTTAACATCATTGAAATTCCCGCAAATTTAATATTGTATTATTGTACGTTTGAAACATTGAATCTTTGACGTTTGCAATAAGAGTCACAAACAGAGTTTACATATTACAAGACATTACGTGACATTACTGTACTTTGTAAAAAAAGGAATATTCTTTTAACATGCCAACCTAAGCCGCTTTTACCGCAAGCACATATTGACATATTGATTGTGTTTGTTGATTTAACGCTGGTATTCGATATCCTTGAACCTTTTTAGCACAGTTTACGTAATCGGAGGATCTAGAAGCGTCGTAAATCTTTCCTACTTGCCGCTGCCCGGGCGAATGTTTTGTACTATAATATTTATATCGGGAATCGCGTGTTGACTCCCACGTTGGACTTTTTTAGAGGATAAGCACATTATTAATAGACGTGCTTTATTATAATGCTGCTGCGACCAACGTAAGGAGATATATTGCTTTGACATAACATTTGATCTGGTGATGTTTGGTGGGTGTTAACGACTGCTGTCTGAGAACAACAACCGGGATCAACATATCGAAATTTTGTTTTGGTTCGTAACTCCAGTCGTCCAGGAAATCTATATTAAATTTATAACATATATTTCCTGGATGATTGCTGATCGACTTATAGTTTCTTATTTGGATAATATTACAGCTGATATCCAGTGAGGATTGGTTGGTGTTGACGACTGCCATCTAATGGCGACAACTGGGACCAAAATAGCTTACCTTGCCCCAACATATCCAACATTTGAGCACTCATCCTGTGAACCCGCATTAGTACTAACGCCTAACATTTGCGATTGTAACCTGAAAGTTCACACCGACCTGTATAAGGCAAGCTTGGTGGATAATGCCCAATATTTCCCATATCTCCCCATGTTGTACTATTGTTTATGTATGAAGCCCAGCAGTGCGACCTTTGCGGTAGGTACGTTTATAGGCTGGCAATGAACCCGAATGTGCTAGCCGATGAACCTCTCTCCATCCTAAAAATTTTTCTTCAACAATCGTACATAAATTTTCCGCGCAATCCTGATAATGATATTGTTAAGCTAATAATCTTTATATAACAGCATAAATACACGATAGTCTGATTAGAGAAGTACCTAAAAATCTATTTACAGTGTAGTAACAGCCTGTCACTATCAAAATAGCCTCTAAATTGACACAATTATAAAACCTGTTTGTTTCTTTATTCATTCACGGACTTGTTTATGAACATGCTTTTGTAGGTCTAGGACGCCGCGCCGCTTTGTTACATCACTGATTATTTGATACATTATCTTGTTAACAAAGTTATTGTTAATTTTCTCTGTTTACGGATGTACTCACGTTATTTAACATTAATTTGTTTTACCCAGCATTTTGAACCGTTTGTATGTTTATACGTGGTCTCAGAAACAAATATGAGTCAATTCATGTTTTTAGAAGGTCAATTCAATATAATCATCGCATGCCAAATGGTGGTATAAGTAGGCAAACTAAAAGTAACAGAACTGGTAAATTAGTTTTAATACTCTTACCCGTTACAATTTACCATTTTAACATATAATGCAATTTCTAAAAAGGTATGCGTTTTTGATAGATATAGCCATCGGTGTAAGTAATGAGAGTAAAATGTTTTTGTTTATTTTGTAAAATTTTTACTGATCTTTAGTATTTGTAAAAATATTATGATCGGATGTTAATGACGGTAGTTGTTGACATTGAATGGGCGCCTTTGGCTTTCAAAGTAAAAAGTAAATATTGTTGAATAATTTCGGCGGGCTGGTTAGAATCACGATAGCTCAATTGGGAGAGCACCTGCCCGGTATGTCAGAAGTGTGCAGGTTCAAATCCGGCTCGTGGATTTTTTTTCAACATTTGTGTTTTTGTAATAAGAATAAATTCTGTTTTATAATCTCCGATCAACTTTAATTAAAGGCAATAAATAATGACGAGGCCGTATTCTCCTGTACTAACTGGATGGATAGAAATATAATTATAAATATTTTAAGGCCCCCGGTGGCCAAATGGCAAAGCACACGGCCCAATATCAGGAGGTGCTTGGTGAATTTCGATTTACCATAAATCCGCATTTGGCAAGGGTGGTGATGTCAATAAGTACCCATCAATTGTATCGATGACGTAATTTCAATGATGGATGCCTTTGACCAGCTGTGGGCAAAATCCTACTAATATTATAAACGCGAAAGTTTGTAAGTATGGATGGATGTTTGTTACTCTTCCACGTAAAAACTACTGAATGGATTTGGATGAAATTCGGCATACAGATAGTTTATAACCTGGATTAACACATAGGATACTTTTACCCCGATATTCCCACGGGAACGGGAACCACGCGGCCGGTGAAACCGTGAGCGGCCGCTAGTGTAAACTAATAGTACTTTACTTACTAACGCTTCGGTGGCGCTCGGCCCGATACCCGAAGGTCCCGGGTTCAACTCCCAGGTCGGGCAGTGTGTTTCGGATTTCTTCGATGGCAGGGTTTCTGATCACCAACCCGCATTTGTAGTGATGACTTGATTTCAATTGTGGAGGCCTTTACCCAGCACTTATACTTACTTAATCACTCTACTATAACTTTCCTTCCCCTAATCTACTATTACTAACTTATATTACCGAATTACCGATTAAAAAAAAATCGAGTTCCCGTATTGAACGCTGCATGTTGTTTACGCACAGCGCACGCGCACGTGGCTCGCATAAATTCCGCGCGCCAAGGTTACGCGCGCTGTTCGCAGTTCGAACAGCCCATTCGTATTTAATTTTCACCTTTGTTTGTTGATAACACACTCGATTTAGGATTGCGATTTAAAAATAATTATACTTCAATTTGAAAATGTTAGAAAATTAAGTTTGGAACGGGGATTAATACTTAGTATTGCCAGCCCGTGACCACGGCCGGTGCAACTCGATTATAACGACGACGGGTAAAATACCTTTATTTATCTGCCTTTTTTTTGTTGACCCAGAAGCGGCGTTTTCTTTTTAGAACTCGACTGACTTTCCGTCTCTCTTTCCCTACGTCAAAGTAATTTATCCGCCTATTTAAACTAAGAACCCTCTTATAAAATGTTTAAAATGGAACGCGTATTTAAACGATTTTTTTTTTTGGCTTGCTCTGGTCATATAAATGCTATGCCAAATAAGGCATTACAATATTTTGGTTAAGCTGGTTTTGCCCTGGCAAAACAGCGGGCGGGCGCATCTCACATTATGTCCAGTAAAAAAATAAAAAAAGGGCGCTTCCCTGGCGGTTGCGGTTGGCGAATGGGTACGTTTTGACCCGTCTAAAAAAGTACAAAAACTTTAAGAATTAACATTATTTGAGTGAATATTACTTATTTTAATTTGACAGCAATTACGTTAGCAATGCTAAATGCAATGCATGCTGACATAACGTTTAGGATTAAATTAAAGAAGATTTTTTATTTCACTATTATGCATGACGTATCTACGTACCAATAGTCTTTCATCATCTTATGAATCACGGAGGACAATCAAGAACCATATTTTGCTTATTTTGAAATATAAACAATATATGTAGGTAATAATCTTAACCTTCTTGTACCAATAAAAATATGAAAAACATTGACTAAGCACAATTTTTTTTATTACAAAGAGTTTTATTGTTTCTCAGTGTTAAAGTATAGTTGGATTCTAAATATTTTATACTATTATCTCGATGAGTCGCCTAGCTGTGTTGAATAACAACACGTCGAATAACAATTGTAATCAATTAAAACACAAACGCGTATTGTTTAACGAGGCAAATGGGTCACACCGACAACTAAGACGCAATTTTTAAAGATTTTTTTTACTTTTGAGGGAGTTTGCTGTACTGTTATGCCCATTTTGCAGATTTTTTAGATTTTAGTATGGGTCATAATAGTAAAAGTTGTTAGGTTTTCACCATATTTTATTCCATTTTAAAAGTGTACATTTTAGTTTATTTCAGTTTAAACGGAAAACATATTGTGATATTCAGCACTTTATACATTGCATGTAAAATAAGTGATTGGTGAGTGGTTGTATGTGAAGAGTAGGAAAGGGCAAGAGACCACGCGAACGCTCTCCGATACGGTAGACAGTTTTTATTTTATTTTTTTATTAATGGCCAGTACTATTAAAAGGATTATAAATTAAACCATGTAACCTACTTGCCTATTTAAATCTGAAGAAAAAGTATTGTACCTACCTATATTAAGTAAAACAGACCTAATTGTTTTTCTATCAAAGTGTCCGGGCGTTATGAGAATTAGACGATTTGCTAATTAGACGTTTTGCGACATAGATGTCTCAATAGTTAGACGTTTTGCTACATAGACGATTTGCGAGTTAGACGTATTGCTAATTGGACGTTTAGGGTAGTTGGACATTTTGCTACCTACATATTGATCGTAAAGCATTAATGATCAGAAAGCCTAACTTGCAATGAAAGCAATGTCTAAAAGCAATGTCTAAGTTGTAAAAAGTCTAAGAAGCAAAATGTCTAAAAGATAAATTGCCTTAGCGGCATTACATCTACTATGTTAAAATGTCTAAGACGCAAAATTTCTAAAAGGTAAATTGCCTTAGCAGCATTACGTCTACTATGTTAAAATGTCTAAGAAGCAAAATGTCTAAAAGGTAAATTGCCTTATCAGCATTACGTCTACTATGTTAAAAAGTGTAAGAAGCAAAATGTCTGTGACGCACTCCAACATTAACGTTTGCTCTCACTCTGCCAAGATCTTTTTTATATTGATAGTCTGCAAACGAGCAGGCGGGCCACCTGATGGTGAGCGGTCACCGCCGCCCATGGACATCAGCAACATCACAGATGTTGCTTTTGTATTGGCGACCTAAGAAAAACTTCTTTACACCCCTTTTGAAAGAATCCATGTCGTACCTCAATGGCAAACCTCGGATGGCAGCTCATTTCACAGTTTGATGGTACGTGGAATAAAGCCTTTCAAATTGGTGTACCTAATGCGTAGAGGGACTAATGTCTGATTTCCTTTCGTATCGGAAGGACATTTATGTAAAACGTCCTTTAAGACGCGTTAAGACTAGTCATAGTGTCAAGTAGACATATAGATAGTTAGACCTACTGCGATATAGGTTAGAAGCGAGGAAGGTAAGGAGTTTTATAGACATACTGATGATTAGTTCAAAAGCTAGTGATAAAGTCGCGTTAAGACTGGTCATAGTGCGAAGTAGACATATAGATAGTTGGATCTACTGCGATATTAATCATTAAAATCGAATTATCATACTATATCATAAATGCGAAAATTTGTGTGTATGTTCCACTGGAAACGAACCGTTCGAGAGAACAGCGGCTCCAGGAAGTGTGCGTGTGCCTTGTTCCGATGGCATCGGGACACATGGCGACGCATCACGAGGGAAGCGGTGAACGGGGAAGTGATCAAGACGTGACCACGACCACTTTGTCTAGAGTGCATGATTAAGAAGAAGAGATCTAAAAGAAAGAGGTTATCTTTGCAACTATAACAAAATAGACTAGCCAATGATCATCCTCGATTATGACTTACATACTCTAAGCCCTTGTCACGTACGAACGTGACAGCTACGGTAACAACATTTTGTTTCAATTCTAGGAAAATTTGTTTCTAAACGAAAACTTTCCAACACATACATAGTACTATTTTATGTGGTGAACTTATTGCCAATTGCCGGTGTTTTATATAAACATCCGTAAAACAATAACAGAGCATCGCGTTACACTTTTACTGCTAATTACGAACCAATGAAATCATATTTCTATTTCAATAGATTGGATTACGTTATTTATTAAACATTGCGAGTATCAGAATTTAGTATTAGCAATTTACTTTTTCATATAGAATACGATATACATATAAAGAAAAATGCCATATTATGGAAGACATTAACTAAACAAAGTTAGATTTATATCGGGGCCGTAAAATCTCTTGCGATCTGCACTCCGAGTAACTGAGAAAAAATAAGTGACAGATTGGTAACAGAGCGAATAAAATATATTTCGAATTTAGAATGCTATTTTTTTTTGCACACACGAGTTTCGTTATTTCACATTATTGTTCTACTCTCTACATTTTGTAAACGTTCGAAAATGATACGTATGTTTAAGCAGACTGAACTGATATTTAAAGTAAGTAAAAATTTAAATTGCTATTGCCGTAAGGATAAACTGCGTGTCAATAAATTTCAATTCAGTATTTTATCTAGAAACTGTAGATAAAACACGAAACATAAATACAAGAATCTCCGCTCCGCTACCTAGAAAAGTGCAGCGATGAAATTTTCCGACTGAAATAAAATCAAGACAGATTTTTATTGCATTCATTTGCTTTGCCACCGACATCGGATGCTAGTGGTGATAGTAAAACAAGATACTCCGTATCATTCATTTGGTTGAGTGCCATCTGCGCTTTGTGGTTTCCTCTGTTGTAGAATAAAATGAAAATAGAGAATGCATATAAAAACAAACGCTTTTATTAATTTGGTTAATTGTCCGGTGGGAAGAATCTGTCCAGAATCTGACTGAATGGTGACCATTTTAATATTTAGTTCTGCCGCCATTTTATATTGCTGTGCTGGTTGGAAGACTACTAGGTACACCACTTCTTAACACTGCTTAATACTGGTGTCTTCTACCAACCGTATAGGTAATAAAACTTGCACAGGAGACCATCTGCGTCATAACGCCAGAATGGAACCCGCCGAAGCCTATTCTTCGTCCAGACTCATAAGACTGTGGCTCAAGAGAGTTGCCCGTCGCCCCATGTAGGTACTTGTATAATAGTCCACTCTCTATTTTCCTGATAGGTGACCGGAGCTTTCCAGCGCGCTTACTTCTCGTTGTACAACTCGCAGTCTTCACTGCTTGAGTCGTTAGCTCTAAAGTCGACTACCATAATGTCCTTTTTGGTATCGGAGTTGTAAGCGTACTCAGTAGTGCTTAGAGTACTAAGCACAATAAAATAACAGGACTTAATGTTCACGCTTGCGAGTGCGTTAGTGTTTTTCAGACAGGCAAACATGGCAGATCCCCATCTGCCATGTTTGCCTGACGTCGAAGTTGTTTCAGCGCTTGCATTTTTTTACATATTTTAATTTAAAATATAAAAAAAACAAAGGAAGCGAAAAGTTCGGCCGAGAAGATAGTGGATGTTAAAAATCCGCATAGAAACCGCAACAGGTAACTATCAATGCAATAGCGACACTAAACACGTGTAAATACGTCGCAAGCGCTTGCCGCAAGCTTCCTTTGAACCGACACTGGTCCGGATCAGCGACAAGCTCTTGCAAGCTCATGCAAGCCACGCCAAACACCCCGTTCAGACGATTGTTTGTGGATGCTTGTCGAGACTTGCCAAGCGTGAAAACGTACCATAAGAACTACTTAAAGCTTCAAAATCGTTAAGTACTCTTTTATACGGTGCGTTTGTTTATATCCTCAGACGGCATTTTCAGTGTCACTTTTTAGAGGCGGTGAGAAACTTAAAGGGGTTCTTGAGCCGTGTGATCGAAATACCGTCAGAGGTTTTTAGAGGGCCATGCTATCACGCATTAGTGCGTGCCGCCGTTGCCTACTAGATGCTCCGAGGGGTTCGGATCTAATCGCGAGGCAAGCCCTTGCGTGATTCTCCTTGGTGTCGCAAGTGTCCCATGGGTCGCAGTGGCCGTTTTCATCATGCGGGGGCCATTTGCTCGTTTGTCGCCGTCACATAAAATTACAACTTACTACTTTGTATGTGAATGTTTCGTCTAACTCTTGACCCGCGTTCATCGACGAATATTAGGCAACACGACATCTCCATCATTTGTTTTGAAATCGTCTTTTGACGAATTATCGATGCTTTGTATACGGGGCACAAAACAGTCACTTTTATAAGACTTATAAGCAAAACCCTTTTATTATTAGAAATAAATAATTATTAGAAATATTATTATATTATTTATAATATTATTATGTTCTATAATATTATTACAATATTAAATATAGGCTATAATTTGACGCTGTAAAATAAATAAATAGATAATAAATAAATAATAGAAAAGCCCATGTTCAATTTCTGCCTAGTTCAAAATTGTGTGGGTTCGCCTCTAGTGTAAATTGTGATTATGTACGAGTATGACTGTCAGGTTTGTGTGATTGTCTGTTGTCTAATAAATAGAAAAACTCAAGACAATATATATATTATATATTCAGAATATGTATATTATTTGTTCACCAATCCGGAGATCTGTACTTATTGCAAAGGTAGCTTAATTCAAATGATCGCAACCTAGACACTTACGCCAATGAGCTTTTGAAGTCGGTAGCAAGCACCGGTAACTGGATAACTACAACGTAGTGTTTGTTTTGGTGTTCAGCTGTTTTCGATCAGTCAGTGCCAGAACGAATTTATCAATACGATACTGGGTCTACGTTTTTACAAGCAGGTTTGAGTTAGTGTAACCATATGCATTTCTGTTTTACGGAAAGGTAAAATCTTTTTATTTTTTTTATTTTATTAATTAGGAAGTTCTACAGCTTTTTTACAAACGCATTTTAACTTACTTATTTTCAGATACATAAGCCAATTAGAGAGTTCTACAACTTAGACTAATTCATTAACTAGGTACATATTATTATGAATAACAAAAGGCACTTGACAACATAATATGCTCGTATTCAATAAACATTATACAATCTGTCTTGTATAACTCACATTTTAAAGAATAAATTTAAGCCACAGACCAAATCCCTACAAACAAACATACAAACAAAAATACACATCTTCATTATATTAGGTATATATTATATTGGATACAATTAAACTTACACATTCATGCAATTACGTATACATACATGCACGTACACCAGACCACCACAAACCGTCAAACTTCCTCAACAGATCTTGAGCCTTATGCATATGGCATATGGTTGAATATCCATTAAAGAAATCCGACTGCTCCAGATGGCGCCTGCATAAAAACATTATATATACGTATTCTTAGATTATGATTTATATTTCAACTAAGTCCCGCCATATAAAGTTAACTTTATTTATTATTATCAAAAACGCTTGTATAACATATATTTAACATCAAATCTTTTCAACTCAAGTGAACTCAATCTTGTCAATTGAAACCTAAACATGCTAATCGAATTGTATTTAATACTATTGTTCTAAGTCAGTTTGTTTTATCGAAATTATAGAAGTGAATGTGATTGAATTACTAGATTTCAACAAACACACTAAACACATCCAGATGCAAATAATTTACAATAAGTCATGTCAGTCTAGACTTGAATTGGCCTATCTCCAGACAAACACTCGTGTCAATGTGTACATGAGCTTTGTACGTACGTATGTTATCACATGTTATAACTGCTATTGTTAAGCTAAGTACTAGCTATCGCAAACAATACGTGATTTGTCTAAAACTACACTCGCAACAAAACATAACTATGTATTAGACAACCAATGTGCGTAATTTAATCTGAAAACAATGGGTTAATAATTTTTAAGTGTAATTCTACATTTGTATTAAAACGTATTTATGTATAAAAAATAATAATAGTCCTTATCGAATACTTTTATTCGTTATTATTATTATTTTTAATTTGCATTTAAAGGCTCGTGCCTCAACAGTGGGGACATAAAAATGAGCTGATGATGATGATGATTTGTTAATGTTATGATAACGTTTTATTTTTAATATAATACAATTTACTCATCCGTGGAAGATAAAAAAATGCAATTTAATCTTAAAATTTCAATCCTTATATCAGACAAATAAATTATAAGCAAACACACCTTTTACTCAAACTAAATTAAGTTGACAGAACGTATATGCATTTATTGGAATCACATAACAAAACACACAATTAAACATACAACATGTGACAAAAAGAATAAAAAAATAATAACAATTAACATTGTATGTTATTGTGTTGTGTTGTTTTTTATAGTAGTTCCGTGTATTCATATTATTTATATTGTTCTTTCTGTTCAGCGTTGCTTATTGGTGTACCACTGAAATTTTGTGTTATAGTTTAAAAAAAAAAACTGTTTTAGGAGTATAACCACACCATGGTGACCCTACTATTATAATTTTCGCGGCGTCGAGTTCAAGCGGCAATCAAGGTCGTCCTATTTTCGCGCCTGCTGCCAGCTGCGGCACGTGGACAGGTTTTTATCAACTGTTACACGCCTATCAGATTTATGTTATCATTAGTTTCTGATTCAAAGTTTATTTACTGTAACAGTAAAATTAAAAAAAAAACAAAATTCAAAAATCATTTATTTAGTTTAGGCTACAAGTAGCTCTTGTGAATGTCGCTATGCCATCGGTTCGTAAGTCTACTCTGGAAGGAGATCTTGTACTGAGAAGAACCGGCAAGAAACTCAGCAAGTGTCCAGCTCTTTTCTCCCTTACAGCGTCAAAAAAATATATTGGAAAATGCCCTATCATAGCAGGACACTTTCTATTACAAAATAAACACAAAAAATATAGAAGACAACCACAACATGTAAAAAAACAAAAAAATAAACAAATCTAAGTTATCAAATTTACATCCGGTAAAAGTTTCAATTTCCAGAATGTCATACAGTACCACTACAGTACTCTAATAAAAGTCAAAATTGTTTAAGAGAAACAAAGTCAAACTATAGTAATTAATTACTAACAATAAGATAAGTATGCAAGAGCAGACCAGCCTCCACAGGCGGCACCCGTTCACGAGTATCAGAGAGTATCAGTAGAATCAGTACTGTAGTTAGTGACCTAAGAGGAGCTCGTTACGCCGTTTACTGCGAGTTGCGATCTTTTTGCAATGCTCACGGAAAAAGTAATAGGGCCGTGGTTTATGTGAGGAGGGTTGAGCCCAGCTGTGGGATGTTTGTAGGGTGATGTTGATGATAAGTTAGTTTGGTGATCATGATCATGTTTGAAAGGTCTTTAGACCTAACTCTATCAGTACAAAGAGTTGTTAAAAAAACCTTTACGACAATTTATATTACGATTTGCATACTTAACAACACTATATAATTTACTTTGTTTCAAAAAAGATCATTATGTTAGCCTGTAAATTTTTTGTAATATTGTCAAAATATTTATCCAAAATTCAAACATTGGTAAGACACTCATGTTTTATTCACGAACTATCTTTCCACAAAAAACGCGTAACTGGCAGAACGAGCGATGTTTTTGTAGTTTTACTACGTAAATGAAACTATTACATAAGCTATCGGCAAGGTTGAGAGATAAAACGTTTGTGGATAGCGAATCTGGTTTATCAATAATATTTAATAAGGACCTACCGCGATGCTCCGTAATTGATAAGTAGTCAAAACAAGTTTTTATAAACAATATAAAAAAAAATATCGTAATTATTTCCTTTACCAAAGCTATTAGCCAAAATTTTAAAAATGTGTTGCACTGATTACATACCTTTGAATGATTTTTATTGTCTTTTCTAAAGTTTACGCGAACACTAAATTTGAATTAAACAACTTTTACGGATCTACTCAAATCGGGTTCTTTTCTTCACTAACTCGACACAAGAGACCGGACACACGTGTGTCCAGTTGGTGAAACTCAAAATTAGTATCACTTATTATTTCGTCATCTGGACGCGCCAAGATTTTTACGCGTGTCCACATAGTGAAACTTAAATTAAATCACTTCTATGTTTTCGCCAACTGGACACCGGGGTGCCAAGTGCGAGTTTCAGTCGCCATTCGATCACGTTAACGAAAACGAGAACTTTTGTATGGCAAAATATTAACTCCTTTCGTATGCCGCTGCTTCAATGCCATACTAATTTTCGTTTTCGTAAAATACGGATAGTAAACAAAACTCACACTGGGCACCCTGAATCCTAGGTGAGTGTAAAATAAAGCCTGCTCCTCCTGCTGTCCTCGCAGAGTTGCGTAATCCTCGATAAAAAAATGTATTATTGGTTTCTATGTGATAAATTGATAATATTCTAGATTTAGAGAATATTTTATTGTCTCAAGAAATTATTATTTCAATAAAATGACAAACTTAATTACATTACTAAACGCTAACATGCTAAAACGTATGCTTTTTGAACAGTAGTGAGCTGCTTGTTACATATTATGTTTCATCATCATCATCATCATCTCAGCCAAAAGAAATAAAATAAATAAAATAATAATTAAATAATAAAAATTAAATTCATAATTATGTTTAAGTACTTATAGAGTAAAGAATATTCTATTAAGGTTTATGAAGGAGCTTGGGAACTTACAACAAATATTAAAAGTTAATATTTATATTATCATGTTCTTGTATTATTAAGGCACTAACCGTATTTTGTCACTAGGTTTTTAGGATTTTAAGCAAATGCGCCGCGGCGTGACGGCTTCACTTATGTCATGACTTAATATTTACTTTTCATTATCAGTATACACTTATTTACCGACAGCAAACATTTGAACCAAGTATATATTTTTATGTGAACATTGAAATACTAAAAATAAGTGTGTCACTATAACTTTGTAAAACATGAAACTATGATTTTGCTCATGGGTAATAGGAACTACGTAAAATAGCAAGCAAATTAGTTTTGTGTATGGGTTAACGGGACAATAATTTTAAATCTCTATATAAAAGTATTAGGTAGGTATATAGAGCGCGTTAAAAAGTCACATACAGGTTATAAAATTATAGTTTTGGTACATAAGTTTAATTTATAAATTGCGCATGCGCGCAGCGCCGTGTGGTTTGTGAAACGATAAGTATATTTACATACCACTACATGGATTATGTGAAGAGTCCTCAAGCCCGTTTAGCGGATTATCTGTTGTAAAAAAGGCTCTTTCGTGCAATGTGGCGAATCATGACACTGTATGGCAGGTTACAACAAACATCTTACTCTGTTTGCATAAATTACTAATAATACGTGTACTAGAGTTAAACAAAATATTTTAGCTCAGAAAATAAAATATTATACATAAACTAAAAAGTATGTAAGTAGTATTATAAAAGAGCGAAGTCTATTGTTATGGACAAAAGGGCTTATACTTCTTTGAAACTATGTACCTACTTATAGAGAACCGGTTTTTGAAAATATTTAAATAATTGACCTTAATAAGGTTACGATTTGGAAATGATACGGTACTAGTACTCAAAATGGGTTATATTATCACAATCACTATAAATTATAAAATTATGATATAGTAATAAATATATGAGTCAAAAGCTAGCAAAACAGCTACACACTGACTGACACAACCGAAAACAAAACCAAGTCAAAAATTTGTTTATTTAACTAAGACTACGGCGCGGCGCTGTACCATAAATTCGATTCGTATCGTAACACATATAATAATTAAAACGGTTGTATAATTCTCTATGACTGTGAATTAACACAATAGTTCTGTTTGTATTACATATTAAAGGAATATCGTTAAAACAAATACGAAATGTGAATTAGCATAAACATGCGCATCACGATTGATTGCAGAAATAATTAGTGTAGTCGATAATTAAATTAATTTATATTGTTTAGGTAAACTTGTTCGGTTAACTAGCTGTTCAAAGACAGACAAGATATTAGACATTTTTAGCCATTGACTTAATGTTTTTAGCTTGTTTTGTGGCACCAATGGTCGACAGGAACCAATGATTTTATTTATTTTTAATTTTTACGGGTAAGCGGTCAATCAGGTGAGATCAAGGCACTGTGCCTTGATCTCACCTGATTGACACTGTAGGGTTCAGCCACTGAGTTTTTACTCTAGCAACAACTAGCGACTCGCCCCGGCTTCGCACGGGTGCAATGCTGATACTATATACCACAGAATGTCTTTATTTTTCCCTTAAATTGTTCGTAAATAAGCCATTATTTCTCGTAAAAAGTAAAGGATAACAATGATTATTGTGGGTTATTCTAAGAGATAGACATATACAATCACGGACTTTCTCGTAAAATTTTTTAAGGTGTACAATACTGTAGTACATTATTTTGATCTATCTCGTGGGGTTCAGCCAGCGTTTGCAATGTAAGCGCAAAAAATGTGAAACCTCTAAAATTATCAGTGTTTCTCTACTATATTATGCATGTATTTAATACATATAAACCTTCCTATTGAATCACTCTATCTATTAAAAAAACAGCATCAAAATCCGTTCGTAGTTTTAAAGATCTGCATAAGTACATACATAGGGACAGACAGACAGCGGGAAGCGACTTTGTTTTATAATATGTAGTGATTGAATACATACTACCTGTTTCCTAGCTCTGTCGCAAAATTTATGAACGCAGTAAATACAACTTACTGTGTTTGTGATTGTGATATTTAAGGTGCTGACATTACGATCTATTTTCTCGAAACTGTTCACATGTTCTTTACTGCGTTCATAAATTGCGCGGCAGAGCTGACATCCAGTAAAATTTCAATAAAAGACTTATTATACAGGTTGACTTTTCTTACCGTCCAAAACTTCTGAGATGACTCCCGTGATACAAACGAACAACTCTTACTATTGGACCAACTCCCTAACTCGAAAATGAAATTTAGCTTTCCATACATTTTGGCTAAATTAATAATGAAGTTTTGGATATTTTTGTATATGTATATACGTATAAACGTATCGAGGAGCTCGATGGCGCAGTGGTTTACGCGCCCGGCCTGCGAGTGCTGAGCTCGATGGCGCAGAGATTGAGCTAAGCAACTTTCGCAAAGGACAACATCGGATTGGTGACCAAAAATTTATCATCACGAGCTCCTCCGTGCTTCGGAAGGCACATAAAGCCGTTGGTCCCGGCTGCATTAGCAGTCGTTAACAACCACCAATCCGCACTGGGCCCGCGTAGTGGTTTATGACCCGTTCTCCCTATCCATCCATGGAGAAGGCTCGTGCCCCAGCAGTGGGGACCTAAAAACGTCTTGTATATGTTTTGTGTAACGTCTGTTTTAATATAAGTTTTAAACTTTATACAATAAAGGATTAATACACAATATTTGAAGTGTTTAGGTACTATCGAAATGAGTAGAGCACAGAATGGTACGACATATAATACTGCTGCTGCCACATATACGCGTGCTCTTGTCGTTTCGCAGCGAGAAAGTTCCCTTGAACTTTGATACCGTGGAATTGGAAGCTATTGTCACAAGTAAATATTGCTGGAGCTGTACTTATGTGTCGGTATTTCCTATCAACATATGGAGATATCGAACGTACGTCAAGGTCTCCTTATAGCACGACTTTACTTTACTTAGGAAGTAGGTTTACTTTGATTAGGAAGTAAGAACACCAATAGACGGCACATCCTCACGTGTGTCTGGGAGATGCCCAAATTTATCCCATACATCTGCCGATAAAACCGCCTTTGCTCACCTTTGTATTAAAATTATCGTTATTTGTTTTCTGCATGAGCAATAATGTATCTATCTATTCCGGTCCGGGTGCCTCTCTAGCGGGCCGTGGTAGAAAATTTATGGTACTAGGCCCCTCCATCGTCGAGATTTTTGTAGCTGGCTGAAGGAAGGGGAGAAAAGTCCCACAAAGCCAACGGACGCCTTTGACCGGAGTCGTACAAGACTATCAAACGTTACGTGTGCATGTGCATGAATGTTGGCATAGAAAATCATTTTATTTACTAGGTACTATAACACACAACAATATTACACATTTTAATATACTAAGTAAAATAAAATGTAACTAATATAAACAACTAACCTTATGTACATACAACAATAATAATAAAAACAATAATAATAAAAACAAAAACCGTTGTGTGTCACAGCAGCA
The DNA here is from genome assembly GCA_947562085.1 of Eudonia lacustrata. Classification (NCBI taxonomy): domain Eukaryota; kingdom Metazoa; phylum Arthropoda; class Insecta; order Lepidoptera; family Crambidae; genus Eudonia; species Eudonia lacustrata. Next base: position 9,030,697 of record OX387322.1, on the reverse strand, counting down.
AATAGGACACGACTCAGCATTATAATGCTGAGTCGTGTCCTATTTGCTGCTGTGACGCCTCTCTGCCATAGAGCAGTTAGGCGCTGATTATTCTGCCTAGACCTTTCCACAGTCGCAAAATTCTCTGACAATCAAGTCCACTACGCAATAGTCATAATACGCTTTAAATTAATAAATTCTTTTGATCTTTAATACGCACTAAATAGATTACCCATATAATAGAAATATATTATAATAATATTGTATTATACATACATACATACATACATACATACATACATACATACATACATACATACATACATACATACATACATACATACATACATACATACATACATACATACATACATACATACATACATACATACATACATACATACATACTATACATACTATAAGTACATCACATCATCATCTCAGCCAAAAGAAATGGTGGACAAAGGCCTCCCCCAAGGATATGAGGGGTATTTATAAGTACATACTTAAATAAAATAAAAAACTTATTATACTTTTGTTTTTTGCAATGCAACGTTACTTTTTAAATTTGTGCTATTGATACTTATTTAAAGCGCTTTGCTATTCAGCCATGCCATGTAGGCGTTCGATAATTAAACACAGAGTCTTTTCCTAACTTTGATCATTATCAGCCCACAGTCCACTGCTGGACATAGGCCTCTCCCAATGCATGCCACTGAGCCCGATCTTCGGCAACTCTCATCCAACCGCTGCCAGCCAATCTTAACTTTGTCATTGACTTACAACACGAAGCCATTTAATAAAATAAAAATACTTCTAATTGGCCTTTACTATGTGGCACTATTCTCGTAAAGCTATCAACAATTAGAAACGAACTCACGTGCGCCGCCATGTTGGTAGACAAACATAATACTATTTTATGGGTTGTTATCCGGCTGTTGTGCAAACATTCCGCATATATGCATGTTGTTGTGGTTTGTTGGAGTCCAAAGTCTAGTAAACGAAAGTTTATATTGGTAGTAACGTTTACTTTGTCTTTGTGGTTGGTGGGAAATGTCTTGTGAACATTCACACAAAATAAAAAAATACTTCTGTAAATTTTATAAAAAAAATATCTGACGAATTTATGCTCTGCCTCAATTGCCCAGAGTGATAATACTAGATCCAAAAGACTAGCCCGAAAGACTGTCGTAAGAAGAATTTTACTTTCGGTCTACCTAAAATAAAATCGTAGAAATGCCCTATATAAATTCTTTCTATAGGTAGTATCCAGTAGGGTACTGGGAGTCGAATTCTTGACCCCTAGGTTTGACATCGGAGTTAAACCGCGAGAGACCCAGAGGAGGCTATATCCAAAGGCTGGTAACTTATATACTAGTTACCTATACATTGTTTATGACACTTCAGTACCTCTGTATTCCGGTAACATTTCTGTAAACAAGATAATGACAATAAAAGTTTTGTTATTGCCTGTATTCTACATTATTCATTAGGGTTAGACGGTATGATTAGTTTGGTGTGTTATCAAAAAGCAGTACTCGAGTTATCTTCAGCAAGTCATTGAAACCGGAAGATATGGGTCAGGCGTAATCGTATGTTTTGTTGCCGTCTGTGACATTCAATTTTTTTTTTAATAATCTCAAGTTAATGTAACTATTAATTATTAATTAAGTTTTTAAAGCAGCTTTTTGTTTATGATCTGTGGATTAGTACTAACATTTTATCCCTATAACTTGCATTTAACAGTTTGATATTTTGGGTTACACGCATAACGACTGATTTCTTTTTCATGAGTGAAAGAAATCAGTCGTTTTGTCGTCGTTGATTTACACGCATTTTGACTTACGCGCATTTTGACTTACACGCATTTTGACTTACACGCATATTGACTTAGTCCGTCGGGTATAAAAAAGCTATGATACCTTTTACTAACGCCCGTTCCTTATATTCCATCTGTCTGTTGTTTTGCTTACTGGAGTTAGAAATTTGACATAATTTGTATGGAGCTTACGTCAAATTTGTATCTATAGTAGGCAAAACAACAGATAGAGGTGGGTTATTGGGAACGGTAGTAAGTAGTTTGCGTTATTCCCCGTTAAAACTTTTTGATTGATATTTTAAGTTTTCTGTTTTGTATTCTTGTCATTTTATTACGTTGTCGTTGGTAGCAAAAAACATACTAAATAAAAAAAAACCTATCATAGACGGACACTTCCCATTAACAAAACATATATGTAACATAAAAAAGACAACAACAACATTAAAATAAAAACATATCTACGTTTGCAAATTAACATCAGATAACAATTTAAATTGCCACAATGTCATACAGTACTATAACATCTTTGTGAATATTATATTCTAAATTCGTATTGTCCAGTAGATACTATCTGAGCAATATGTTTCGCGGCCAACCTGCATGACATTGGCGCCAAGGTTCGACGAACTTGCCAAATATGACATGTCTATAACTACAACGACAAATTAGATTTATTTCAACCAACATGTAAGACAGAGACGGTGCTAAATGAAGCGTAGGTACGAGTTGTTCCTGTGCCGTAGTAATAAGCTTTAAAACAATTGAATCTGTTGCGGACTCTTTAGAGTAGCCTAAACTTTTATACTTTTTAACCGACTTCAAAAAAAGGAGCAGGTTATCAATTCGACTGTATTTTTTTTTTTGTTTTTTTTTTATGTTTGTTACCTCAGAACTTTCGACTGAGTGAACCGATTTTGATGATTCTTTCTTTATTTGAAAGCTGGTGCTTCCCGTGTGGTCCCATTTTAATTTGGTCCAGTTCTGATTATGGGATCCTCGAGGAATTGAGGGTACTCCTCGAATATTGTAGGCATACGATTTTGGTATTTTCAGAAATAAGTCAAGCATTTGCATTCAGAAAGTATCATTTGATGAAGTGTAACTGATGAAAAAGACCACAGATTGCCATCGGAACTCCTCAATGATAAGTATTTCACGGGTGGCGATAAAATATCTCGATTAAGATAGTTAAGCGACTATGATGAAGCAAAAGAAGACAGGCAACGGAACTCAGTTTTTGATTTCCTACTTTGAGATAGGCGTTTCTCGTTTTCTTCGCTTGTCTCATTTAAACGGCGCTGTCTCATACGAGCAGCGTGTTTAGTAGGTCTACCCATATTCGCTTTTGATAAATAGATCGAAACGAATCACTAAAAAGCGAAAAATAAACAAAAATTTTAACAAAAAAAAACCGACTTCAAAAAATTTGACTGATAAAATTGCACTAAAAAGTAAAAAATAAGCATTAGACTTATACAGACAATAACTTTATTAAGAAAAAATATAGGTACAATTATTGTTACTTTTGGAGTCGGTGCCAGCCAAGGTAACTTTAACATAAACATTTAACGACATACTATATTATAATCAGTACATTAAATCTTATGCATGAAATTTTAACTACAAACGCGGACTGGCCCCGGCTTCAAAAACTTCGTTGGCTGGCACCGGCCCCAAAAATAACAATAATAGTACCTATATTTTTTCTTAATAAATTTATTGTCTGTATAAGTCTAACGCTTATTTTTTACTTTTTAGTGCAATTTTTTACTTTTCTTTTGTTTTGCATCATTTTTATTTTTTATTTTCCCAGATCTCATATTGTAATAATGCTCTGTAGATTGGACGAGTTTGTCAAATTAAGCAGTTTTTATTAATCACAATCTTATCATTATTAGATTCTCTTTCTTCATTTGTAAAAAAAGTGATGATCTTGTGTTCTGAATTGATATGTGTGATGTATTGTACCAAACAAAGATTTTTTCTATTTCTATTTCTAATCATCTTGACTTACAAAAAAAATCTTACTACCTAAGTAAAATAATAGAGTACTTACCTATGTTTGCTAACGTAGATAAGTTGAAAGAGAGCACTTAAGATAAGTTTTATTAATGCTCCACTGCTCAAGTTGATAACATGATACATTATCTGCGCTAATTCACATTAACAGAACTAATAAAATATAGAAAAACAATAATTTTGTGTTTTTCCAAAACAGAACACTCAAGTTCAACTTTTTTATATAAGAAATAGTGATTGAACATACGTCACCAATACGCACTAGGCCCTTATGGTGGGTTATGGACCATTGGTCATCATGTGGTCCATCCATAGCGATGGCTCGTGCCCCAATAGTGAAGACTTAAAAAAGAGCTAGTGATGGACACATCAGGCGTTACACCCCACAACTTAAGTTCTCCAATGAGTTTGTACTAAACCTTTTTGTCTTCTTTCACAGTGGTGTACTGCGACTACAATGGATCCGGCAGAGCTCTGCAATGGATGGAGGATTACATTGCAAGGGACGTGCTGCCCACGCATGCCACTAGATGCACCGCGCTCTCATACACCTCGGGACAAAGCGAGACTTACAGGTAATCTTTTTTTTTACGGATGAACTATCGCCTTTTTAATCAATGTGCCAAAATTTAGAGGGGGCTGTGGTCACACGAGGTGTTGATCGTCTTAACTTAAACTAATTTGATAACTCTACTCTTTGCTAATTTGTCTCTTGCTACCGTAGTAGTTCATTTTTCATTGGGTGCGTTCCGATTCCGATTCACGCAAAAGGGGCTGCTTTTATTTTTTATAGTTCAGTAAATTTACCGCTTTATTAACCATGTAGAAGCCGGCAGTAGTGTTATAGTAGTTTATGCAACTGTCATATAATGAAGGGTATTAAAACACGAGTGTGAGTTTATGAAACGAGCGCAGCGAGTTTTATAATAGTAACGAGTGTTTTAATACCCGTGTTATATGCAGTTGCATACACTACTTTATCTTCACTAATGCAATTAGTCAAACAACAAGAGTAAAAGCTGACAATAGTTTATTTATAATAATTGTTCAAATTTTGGATGGTACAATTTTGAAAGATAATGTTAATTATTGATCCAGCAGCTGTAGCGGTCGCGGGGCAAGCAGTAGAGCTCGTAGACGGAGTTGGAATATTTATAATTACTTCATTCGTCTTGTTTTCTATACTGTTCAAAATCGTATTTGAGACTTGAATTTTATTCATTAAAGACTCATCAATGTAGCTTTCAGCCACAGTAGAAGACTTCCACCCCCCGTGTCGTTTCAGTGCGGTCAAATCACCACCGCTATCTATGAGAAGGGTCGCCGAGATGCGCCGGAAGCAATGCCCCGTGTACAACGCTGGGTTAGGCAGATTCAAAAAACTTGCAAAAGTTTTTCCCAGAGCACCAAATTTATTAATACCAGTTCTTTGATCGACGCACTTCCCCGATCTATAGCTCAAGAAAAAGGCAGGCAGGCAGTCACAACGAAAGAACGATCTATTTTCGTTTTTGTTTTCGAAACTTTCACCATGATTGTACTGTCGTCTATGTTAGAGACTTCATCGAACTGGATGTTGTATAGCTCTTGCCTTCGGCATGCCCCCATTATGCCGAAGATTAGTGCAACCTGTAACAATAAACGATATAATAAGCTTGAGGTACATAGCCAAGGCAAAAACTATGATTCATGAAGTAGTAAAGTGTATGTACCTACTACCTAATTTATACACAAAGCGCTTAAACGGAGTGTCTAGATAACTTGCGTGTGTAGTACGTAAGTACTAGGTAGATTAAATAACAGAACTAAAATACACTTACCTTTTCAAAAAGATACAAAATATCTGGTGAATCTTTCAGGAACATCTTTATTTGACCTGATGTAAACGTCAAGGACTTTTTTTCCTTGTGTCCTTCTGAACTGCGTTTCAGGAACGCTATGACTTTTGAATACTTCGTGATATCAATATTGTTGTAGATACTCAGTGTGGACTTGAGTATAGAATATTTAGCCCACATAGAAGATGGCTTGAATTTGTCGGAGAGGTCTTTGAGATACACAAGAATGACATTTTCAGAAAATGATGTAGTTTTCTTTTCGATCTTCCATGCCAAAAAGTTATTATATTCTTTTTCATATAAGTAATTTTCTAGATTTTTCTGGCAAAAGATTGTGAGTTACTTTTGTTGCCAATTCTAGAATATCCGGAGGCGTACAAATATCATCGTCGCTGTCCATTTTTAACTTTTAATTTGTATTTTAAAAACAAAACACATTGCGAAACATTACATTTACGCGTACGTGTATTGTCACAGTGAACTTGCCGCCATTAAAATCTAACCAATGAGAGCGCAGCTGCGCGCGCAGGGCCAATCAGGAGCGAGCGCCCGCTGTTCTTTTTTTATTTAATTGGCACAAGATCTTACCAAAGAGTTTTGTGTATGTAAGTTTAGTAGTATCGAGAACGGTTCATTTTGGTAGTTAGTTAATTCGGGTTTCATTCGTTATGAGAATAGTTTTTTTAAACATTGGGTCGTATTGAGTATTGGTGTATTTTGAGATTAGTGTCGAATGCTCCGGAAAGGTTTCGACGAAGTTTTCACGTATAACCCAACTATTTTCAAAAGCCAGCCTAATATCAAAATTTTATACAACTTGTATGAGGATTTTGACATAAGGCTCGCCAGGTTAATTGGTCGCGTTTTACTGATGTTATAATGAGATTTTACGATATCGATGTGGATATTATACCATCATGTGAAATTGCTTAAATTGAGTGTTTTGTTGTCTGCGCTATAACAGTAGTAATTATAAGTCAAATATTGGAAACATAAGTAGAATGTTACAACATTAGTGTAGATAAAATATTATTATAATATTTATTGTTTAGTTTTATTTTTAAAAAAATTAATTAGCTATCCAAAACATCGGAACGTCACTTAAATATTTATTACACATGCATTATCTCTCTCCTAGCACTTCTTGCGTAACCATTCCGCACAAAACTAAAACTTAAGAATAGGAGATAATTCAAGAAAATTCAAAAACATTTCTGCTGTTTAATTTGCCAAGACTGTTGCAGTGCCATATTCAGCTTATTCGTATCTACGTACTCTTTTATAAAAGGATAACAACATCGCTTTTCCCCGTTCTAGTTTCCAGTGACATTATTAGGTTACAAATCTGTGTGACCTGACCTCCGTGCTCCATGACCTAATAAATCCTTGCCAAACAAATTTTCAATACTTTTATTTTGTTTTGTATAAGTTTGAAGTAAGAAATATCTAATTTCTTCTTGGTTAATGAAACTCGAACCGACTCTGTATTGAGCTTACGCTATTCCAGTGTCACTTAACTTCAAAATGGTTTTACACAACAAAATCACAAAATTCTGTTTTAAAGTTTTACACGAACGCAACACATTGAAATGAAACATCTTTTACTTAAATACTTTAGTTTAATTTTTACATTTGATTTTATGGTGTTTCGAACACTTAGGGTAAGTGGTTATAGAACCAACCAGAGAACCTGAAAAATAATCTATTAGGCGTCAGGATCCATCGGAAATTCGTAAAATGTGTTTAATTTTAACTCAGATTTTCTTTATAAACAGTACTTATTCTGTTTTTTGTGCCAACAGATCTGAATCAAAGGTGCTGATTCGCAACGTAGTGGGCGCGTGTTCTGAAGATGTGGTGGTGCTGGGAGCCTCCCTTCCGAGGTTCTTGAGGGCTTTGCGTCCTGAGAAAGTGGCTCTGTTCGTGTCATCACGGGAGACCGAGAGGCAGCTGTTGCCGTGGCGGGAATGTGGAGCTGAGGTTAGAACCATCTATCTATATATTAATAAGTAAAGATATAACTTCGTGCCCCTTTTTAAGCACAATGCGCGCATGGAGTAGTGTGAGATTTGGCGTAGTAAAGTTCATGTAGAATAGGAGCCCCGAAAGTTAAAATTTATGTTAACTATGTGTTACATTACATTGTATATCTATATATTAATACGTGAAGCAAAAATTTTGTACCCCTTTTTTACGAAAATTGCGCGGACGGAGGAGTATTAAATTTCTATAGTTTATATATAGAAGGTTATCTGAATGTTAATATTTTTTTAAATTATGCATAAAAATACATTAAATCAATAAAACAAACATTACACACACTACCATATATTTGACACAGTATACATGTACACACATATATGTATACACACATATGTATTTGACACACACGTATATACTTTTTTCAAAAATTTCAAAAATGAAAGAGAAGCGGCCGAAATCTGTCAATGCCAATCCAAACTCACATTCTATTCATTAAATTATGGGCTGGTATTATTTGGTATGTTGTGGTAATTGTTGTGAGTGACAAGCTTGTGTCTGTCGATGACCTAAGTATTTGAATCGCAAAATATTCCGCAATACTACAATTTCATTATTATAAAATTTTCCGCTGCATTCTGCATATCTCACTGATTAAATTATACATGGTGTTAAATTTCGCTCTACAATAACTTTATTCGCATGGTAAGTAAGGTGGGTAGCACAATATAGCTTAAAACTTGTATATGAGTAAGTGGCAGAAGCATAATGATAAAAACAGTTTGTTAGACAGATGGGCGCCTCATTATAGTTACCAATTACAGTTATCATATCACACAAACAGCTGTGTATGTGTATGTAGGTATATATTTGTGTGTGTGCGTATATGTGTGTAAACATATATATGTTGACTTCGATAGGAAGTGTGAGTGGCATTGATTGATTGATATTAATTTATTTGTTTATTAAATTAGTACGGGAACAATACCGTTTACACTAATTGAATTGTAATTTCAGAAATAACTAACAATGCTATTTATTTCGGATTTATCTTGAAGACGAAGTGTGGTAAATGTTAATTGTAGAATACGTACAGCTGTCTAAGGTGGGATACTTTATCCCTCGACTGGTTATTATTCTTAATAGAATTATAACAACTCATTATTATTATAATAACAGTTGAATAGCATCTTTATAGATTGTAAAGCATTATGTTACGTAGGTAAACGTTGATGCCAACTAATCCGTAACTAGACTACTATACGCCTGGAATGTAATAGGTCCTTTTGACTCCCACAGAAAGAGCCTTTCAAGTGATTTCAAGTTTTTGTTATAATATATATCATAGAGCATCTAAAATGTAAAGTAATGTGAAATGAAATGCGCAATTTAAACAAAAGATTTACAATTTACCGTTTGTTGAAAACTATAACGACCTAGAAGCGCCCTCTGCCATTGCGTAATGCATCGCATAATAACCGAGCTATGTGACTATACCAACGATAAAGCGTAGTGCATCGTGTACTATAATATCGGCAAATTCCAAACGATAATATGCGACACGCGTGCCTGCACCGTGCGCGCGCACACGTGACCGCCATATTGTTTTTGTTTTTTGTTTGTCTACACCCCAGCACTTTTGTTTTTAATACGGAGGTCGTTGTTGCCAGTGCTTTTACTGCTTATGTTACTGTTGGCCAGTACTTTACTGCAAAATTATTTTTGTTAATGAGGTTTTAATGGCTATCGGATTGTGTTTAGTGGAGTACACTTGGAGAGGTCTAGGTATGTGCAGTAGTGGGCTAATATAGGCTGATGGGTAATGATGATGAATTACTTCGATTCTAGTCTATTGTAGTCTGTATCGTAGGATATTTTGTTAATTTACGTACATGACTAGATTGATGATTAATGAATGTTATTTGATAGAATGATGAATGATTCAACTACTTGACATAGGGACAGTGTATTGGGGTGTCATTGTTATAGCTGCGGTTTGTGTTTTAATATCATTGTAACTTGTATATTGTCAAAGTAACCTGTCCCAAATTATGTAAAGATAAATATAAATAAAAAAGGGTGTTAATACTACCTAATTCTTGCAGTTAAAATATGTATCACTTAACATCAGGTGAGATCAAGGCACTGTGCTTACCCGTTAATATAAAAAAATGTGACTTTATTGACACCGCATTGACACAGGCTTCGTGAGAATTTAAAAAGTGACGATGCCCTGTTTTGCTTCACTTGCAAACGCTCGTTCCTGTTTACGAACATAGTCAAAATTTAAATTACTTTTAGAAAAAAACATGAAAAAATGACTTCCCACTGTCCCGCCAGGAAGTCCGTACTTTCAAGATCTGTGGAACTTTTAATGCGAATATTATTGTTGGCACTACTTTTCCTGCTAAGGCACTTAGCAGTTGCCAGTACTTTTACTGCGAAGGTTGGGGTCAAGGTTTTGAGCGCCTTTGCTTTTAATGTTGATAAACTCTCATTGCCCTTTCCGTTAGTGTCGCAATTCTCGTTCAATTAAAATTTAATTATGCTTATTGCTTTTGTATATGGGTACGTATGTAGGGGCTCCATTATTCGACACGGTAGTCAAGTGTTCAACACCAGTCTTCGTCGCCAAAAATAATGTAGAAAAACATTAAAATGTTACTGGATGACAGCTAGGAAGCAAGTGATCTGGTCTTAGGGTTGCCTACGTTTTTTAGACCAAATATATTGTTTAACAAATTTAAACGGGGATTAACGCAAACTAATTAGTAAAAAGGTATCATACCTTCTTTATACCTGACGTTTCGACCGAGTTACCTTTTTACTAATTAGTTTGCGTTAATCCCCGTTTAAATTTGTTTAATCATGGAACGCCAAAGTTTAAAAGTGTATACAAATATATTATTTTTGGATTCAGTACCCCATAACATATAGTAGATAGGGAATTAATTAAACAAATATTTTATGCTGCTTTTTTGCTGCTTTGAGCTTTTATTATTAGGGTTTTATTTTAAAGGAACGCTTCGTAACTATTATTACAATCTAATTTTAAGTTACAAAACATCATTAACTCTGCTTTTATCAGACCGATACTGGCTTTGTTGCGCTCATCTTTCCACTTTGTGTTTATCACAGAAAATTATAGTAAAAATTACTATTTTTAAAATAATAGGCACCTAAATTAGTAGGATACTATATTATAATCCACCATTCCACACTAGGCCCGCGTGGTGGTTTATGGCCCGTTCTCCCTATCCATCCATAGGGAAGGCTCGTGCCCCAGCAGTGGGGACATAAAATGAGCTGGTGACTGTAGGGTTGATTAGGATACTTTATTATAACCCTAGGTCTGTATTCAATAGTTGCTAAAATCAGCTGCTGACCCTTATTTATCTTTATATATAAATCTTCTGTGCGTGTGTATATTATTGAACTCCTTCTAAACGGCTGGACCGATTTGGATGAAATTTTCTGTGTGTGATCAAGTGGATTCGAGAATGGTTTAGATTTACAATTGGACCCAGTAGGTGGCGCTGCTATAGGGGTTCATCATGGGATACGGGTGTTCTTAAGCACCCGAATGATTTGTTTGTTTTGTTGTCATGGAAACTGTCAAAGCCATACGAAGTCCGCCGGTCAGGTAATTTCCTATATTAAATAAATATATTGTCGATAAGTAGTTCCTGTCGGATACCGGTGTCACTACCCTACTCTTTTTTTAAGGTAATGAGATGAATTTGTTTTCATTTGGTAGGTTTTTTATTTTGTAAGTTTGTTTTGTTAAGCATCTTCTTTATTTTGAGTTATAAGCGGCATACTGGGTTCTCGGTGTCTCACCTCGCGTTTCTTTATCGTTTATCTCCTTCTGTAGTTTCGTGTTTACGTTGCCCTAACTTTTTGGAAGTACAGCCTGAAAAAAAACAAGCATAAGTACGATAAGTCTGCTTTTGATAATCATTATATAGCGGATATTTTTTCTCTACTCAGTAGAGTAGAAAAGTGACATTCTTAATATTTGCCACCAAATAGTGTAGGAAAGTGACGTTCTATATATATATTTCTGGTATCCAATGCAGTTTTTTTGCAGTAATGTTGAGGGGGGGGGGATATTAGTACACCTACCATTAGTTCAAGGCAATTTAAGTAATAATGCCTTCTTTTACAAATAAACAAAAGGATTTTCTTCCCGCATACGTACCTGGAAATCCTTGGGGGAGGCCGTTGTCCAGTATTGGACGTCTTTTGGCTGAGATGATGATGAGAATGATACGTAGGTACCTACTTTCTTCCTATAACATGAGGTAGTTTAAAAACGAGATGTGAAGAAGTAACTTGCGGTGAGGATGGCTGGTTAAGGCTTAATCCTGCTTCATCAGCTGTCCTCATACCTGGACTCTGCTTCTAATCTGCTTAACATCAGGCAGAGCGGATTTTTTTCCTTTAGTTGATGGCTCCGTGCGATTAGCACAATTAGCCAGTGTCAAACTAATTTTTCTTACAAGTTAAACATATAAATAAACAATATTTCCTTCCTGTATGATGATGATGAAGGATAATAGAAACGAGAAGTGAGAAATGATATACCCGTACCGCTCGAGTATCTCAGTAAAGATGTGGGGCTTTACTAAGTCCTCGGGCGGACTTCTTGAGAGAATTTGAAAAGTGACGTTGCACTGTTTTGGTTTATTTGCCAACACTCATGCACATTCGCGAATACACCATTATAGCACATTAATATTCGACTTATCACAAAATTTATAAAATAACACAAAACCGCAGACATGACATACACTTTCCCGCCAAGAAGTCCAGAGCGGATTTATTTGCCAATTCAACAATTTAAAAAAATATACTCATTTTTCAAACATTAGAGCAGTTATAGTTCTTTATTTGAAATCAATTTGCGTCCTCCTTATTTTAAAAGTCAACACTATTTTGACCGAGTTGAATTTGCGTTTTTTCTTCAAAATGTAAAATGTATTAGACGTAAATTTTCCATCAACGCTGTCACACTATTTACACAAAATCAATGTTTCATGTCCCAACCGATGTGGGCCGAGCAAATATATTAGCCGCGTGTCTGTTTGTTTTCGTATACTCAGACTGGATCTGTAGTTTTTTTTCTTAATTTAATAGCGGTTTGTATATTTAGCCATTTCAAAGTCAACATAACATTAGAGTAATTATTAATAATAAATAAAAAACCATAGTAGAATATAATAATAAATAATTTTTTATTTTAGTAAAATACTAACCTAAATTTTATCATGAGATATAGCACACAGAAAACGTTTTTTAAAAGACTAAAATTTGTTAAGGTAAGGTTACACTTTTTTAAGAACATCATCATTACAAGAGTTTGTTTAATTTCATTTAAATAAAAGCTACATTATTTGAATTATAGAACACGCAAAAATAGAAGAAATACATGTTTTACGCATAACCGAATACAGTCTCGATTTACGTAAGAACAGATTCGCTAATGTAATTAAATAAATTGTTAGTCACACCCACAACGTGCTCAGCCCGGCCACGTGATGTTATAATTAATCATTTTTATTATGTATTGTAATAAATTATATCATTTATTCAACATAAGCCTTCACAGGCACTTATTGACGTCAAAACTATAAAAACTAAATAATAATAAAAAACTAAAAAAAAATTTTAGGCTAAGCTACTGAATCTACCATCAGTTCTGATTTTGGGAGAGCTTTCGACCGAGAAGAGTAAAAAGAAGTAGTAAGAACCTCAAATAACAATGTTATTCATTAACTTGCTTCCGGCCACGGCTTTACCTCTCTAAAGCATAAGACAATCAATCAATCAAAATCATTTATTTCTGTACCAAAAACCGTTTTACAAAAGGCAGTGATTGACTCCTCCTATTAGGTGCAGTGCGCCTTTACCAAAAAGGAGTCGCTCTTCCTTAAATACATTTTTATTTGCGGTACATTTTACGAAGTATCTACTTAAACTAAACTAATTATTGAATTGAGTGTGTATGAGCGTGTGTGTGCGAGGGTGTGTGTGTGTGTATGTGAGGGTGTGTGTGCATGAGGGTGAGGGTGAGGGTGTGTGTGTATGAGAGTGTGTGTGCGAGGTGTGTGTGTGTGTGTGTGTGTGTGTGTGTGTGTGTGTGTGTGTGTGTGTGTGTGTGTGTGTGTGTGTGTGTGTGTGTGTGTGTGTGTGTGTGTGTGTGTGTGTGTGTGTGTGTGTGTATAAGACGTTTCATTATCATCATCATCTCAGCCAAAAGACGTCCACTGCTGGACAAAGGCCTCCCCCAAGGATCTCCACAACGACCGGTTTTGTGCTGCTCGCATTCAGCGGTTTCCCGCGACCTTCACCAGATCGTCGGTCCATAAGACAATTACAGCCAAGAAAATTTCTATACTTACAGAATCTTATTCATAGTACAGAATACTCTTCTTGTCAACAAAATTTCATCTCAAATCCATTATGCTGTTCTGCATGATAACAAAATATATTTTTTTACATTTTACAAATAAACAAACTTCCATACATCCCCCCAGTTAGGTATATTACAGGTAGTAGCATAGCAAGTATCATCATCATCATCATCATCGACTCATTTTTGTCCCCACTGCTGGGGCACGAGCCTTCCCTATGGATGGATAGGGAGGACGGGTCATAAACCGCCACGCGGACCCAGTGTGGATTGGTAGTTGTTAACGATTGCTAATGCAGCCGGGACCAGAGGCTCTTACGTGCCTTCCGAAGTTCGGAGGAGCTCGGGATGATAAATTTTTGGTCACCCATCCGATGACCGGCCTTTGCGAAAGTTGCCCTCAGCACTCGCAGACCGAGCGCGTTAACCACTGCGCCATCGAGCTCATCAGTAGCAAAGTATAGTGACCAATAAAAATGTTTAATAAGGTGGTTTGCAAGAAAGTTTGCAGTTAGCCTACCATATAGTGACCTTTTTTTATCAGAACTTCATGTACCTACGCCTACACATAAACCTATCCAAAGCTGTCAAATTTAATCATTATATCAACTATCTTCAATAAATCTTCAACCCAATGCCATATACATACGGTTCAAGGTCTATTGAGGAGTTTGTGGTAGATTGACGTGCAATGCGCAGGCGTGAGTACCATAATCTTAAATCTAGATATAATTAAATCCTACTTGATCCTTGGACTGATTCATCTTTGGTGGATACTTGTAATTTAAATTGACGTTGTGTTTTTTGCTCATGTCGTTTTATTTAGCTGTAACCAATGATATTATAAAGTATAGATATGTTACGTTCATAGTAATTTGCGTTTTAAATCTGTTCCGAGCAATCCAAAACTGCACATATTGACAAGATTCACTGATAAGTAAAACAAAATATACGAAAGAGCACGCAAATGAAAGAGATAGCTATAATTTTAATGATTGCACTCTGTGGCTTGTTTGACGCAAACCGATTGCGACATGAGACAATTGGGCTATAAATGAGTCTTCACAACGCGCGCGCTTATGACATATCTGCTTCTCGTTTTATATAATATCATTGCCTGTAACAGAATAGCAGAAGTTTGTTGAATTTCTGTCGGCAGCTTCTGAACCAGAACCATAGAGCGCTTTCTCTTTAATTGCAGTATCTGCATGGATAATCTTTGTGTGCATAATAAAGATAAATAAATTATACTATTATTTTTGTAATCGCGGGTTGGTGATCACAAACCCGGGCATGCATCGAAAATCAGAAACACACTTCTCGACTTGGGAATTGAACCCGGGACCTTCGGGTATCGGGCCGAGCGCTCTGCCACTCGACTACCGAGGCGTTAAGCCATTACCCATCAAATATAATGATGACTTGATTTCAATGATGCAGGCCTTTACCCAGCAGTGGGACGTTATCGGCTATTTACTTAAAACTTAGTGGTCGCCCAGTGGTCGAAATTCGACCGTAATGGATTGTATCTTATGCAATGAAAAATTAAAAAGATAGAATGTGAGTTAGGATTGGCATTGACAGATCTCGGCCGCTCCGATGTTTGTTTTATTGATTTAATGTATTTTTATGCATAAGTAAAAAAAATATATTAACATTCGGATAACCTTCTCTATATAAACTATAAGTGCCTTACAAATACATAAAGAATAAGGTCCGAATAGTTATTCTGTGTTTTGTCTCTTTTACTCTAATTTGAAATGAGGTTTACAGGACAGGAACGTAATACGGAATAACTATTCGGACCTTATTCTTTATTTATTTGTAAGGCTCTTCCCGTGGGTGTCGTAAAAGCCGACTAAGGGACCATTCCAGAGGATGGGCAGCAGCATCTCTCTGAGCTTACCCTCAAACTACTGCGATCGCCAACCCGCCTGCCAAGAGTGGCGATTACGGCAAATACCTCCTTGGGGGAGGCCTTTGTCCAGCAGTGGACGTCTTTTGGCTGAGATGATGATGATGATGAAGTGTGCGAAATTTCATACTCCTCCGTTCTCTCAATTTTCGTAAAAAAGGGGTACTAAGTGTTTGCTTCACGTCATCATCATCTTTTTTTTTATGTTAAAAGGAGGCAAACGAGCAGGCGGGTCACCTGATGGAAAGTAATCACCGCCGCCCATAGACACCCGCAAAACCAAAGTTATCGCAGATGCGTTGCCAACCTTGGAAAGGAGTTGGATCTTGAGGAGGGAGTAGGAATTGGGAGGGGGGAGGGGTGAGAGATGGGTGATCTCAGCCAAAAGACGTCCACTGCTGGACAAAGGCCTCCCCCAAGATGGGGGGTATTTGCCATAATCGCCACGCTTGGCAGGCGGGTTGGCGATCGCAGTAGGTTGAAAGTAACCTCAGAGAGATGCTGCTGCCCATCCTCTGGAATGGTCCCTTAGTCGCCTTTTACGACACCCACGGGTTGAGATGTCTTCACGTATAATATATTATGAAGTAAAATACAATTTTCCTTTTTCTTACTCGTTTTACACTCTAGGCGGAGTGGTCGTGGTCGTTACTTCGGTCGCAGTGAGCTGCCTGACTAGCCGACGCCATTCTCCCCTGACCGATACCATCTTTGTGCACGTGTATAAGGGGTTCTCGGCTGCTTCCTTTATTTTCCTAACTCTCTTTTATTTATTAATACTTGATTTACTGTATTATGGTGAATAACAATGCGATCAAGGTGTGGACGTATAAAATATTAATGAGAATCGTAACTCAATAAATATGTATTGTTTAGTTTTATTGTTTGGTGTCATGTCAACCTTTTACGGCGATCTTGCCTCGTTACACGTGATGTTGGTATTAAAACTGAGTACCTGCTGCGAATTAAAATTGTCATTCGTTTAAGTTACCGATATCGAGAATCAGGGTACCTAGTGCGAGTTTAATTAGCTAACTAACTTTTTAATTTTCTAATTATTTTTCTGTTTTTTTTCAAGATAAATTATGTTCTTTTTTTCACGTTAACGAAAACGAGACAAGTTCTCGTTTTCGTAAACTTGATATGGCAAGTTTTCAACTCCCCTCGTGCTCTACCAGAAGGCGCTGGTTCAACGCCGTAGAAAAAATAGTTTTCTCTAACGTGATTAAATGGCGAATGAATAAAAATGCCTACTACTTTTTACAACAACTTTAGTCTATGAAATACTGCTTTCTTTTTTTTAAATAACAAAGTATCCGTCCAAACAAATAAAATTGACGGAGAGTTTTTAAATTTAGCTTTGAACTTGTATTTTGATAGCCAAAAACGACCGGTCCATTTGAATAGGTATGTGATGTCATTTTTGATGTTGCGTAGTAGCGATCGTGTTTAGGGGCCGGCTGTAGACAGCATTAATGTTGAGGGAGTTAGATTCGGAAACAAAACTGCGTTGATTAAATGGTAGCCTAAGACGTACTTAGTTACTATTATTCTATTTTATCTGTGGCCTAAGTTGTGTGATATCCAGCCAGTCAACTCAATTATTTCCATACGAGGCAATGCCGCCAGTCTCTTAGGTATTATACCAGTCGACAGCGACGCGGAGGAGAGAGAGATTTTTTGACGCCATATTTTAGTTTAGTAATAGGTTTAGTTAAGTTTATTTTATTTATTAGAATTTCCACATTTTTGCCTGCACGTAATAAACTGAATAAATGTTAGACTCAAATAATCAGATTGAATTGGTTGTTGTGCGAGTTGCAAAACCGTAGCAACAAGCTTAATACTACGGCCTAACAAGACGACAACAAAATGGATCCACAACAAAATTGTTCCGTACAGCGTTTAGCCACGTCCTTGATCCTGACAACAGGCCCTGGGGACGGCGCGGGCTGCGGTGACGTCACCGCACGTATTTTTAGTTTTACACAGAAACGTTCAATACTATGCTGCAAGCATTTTATGATACCAATCTTAAAATGTTCCCAGAACCATTGCCGATGTTTATTTTCGAATAGCTGTGACTGTTGTTTGCGCGGTAAGTTATTGCTATACGCGATTACCTTTATCATGCGGAAAGGCCTTCCGTGTAATGTGACAATTATAACAGGCCATTTTCCTTGTTGCTTTAAGAAACAAACTTTGTCGTAATTCCTAAGGGGCTTATTTATAAACAAAGTGTAAGCTTGGAGTAGTTACTCCATGTTTTGTCTCTTTTACTCTAATATGAAATGAAGTTTACATATTGTTTTCTAAAGTTTACGCGAACACTACTTACACATTGAAATGAAACAACTTTTACGGATCTACTAGCGTTTATTTTACACATTACTTATTTAATGTTTATCCTGACGTTTTGAACCCTTTGCAGGGTCCGAAACTTCTTCTTCGTCTTTCTGCGTAAAACGGAATGCACCTGATTAAATTTAAATGAGGGTATACAAGCTACCAACTAATTATGAGATGACCAACACCTCAGTCTCCCTGTGACCACGGACCCTGCAAAGGGTTCGAAACGTCAGGATAAACATTAATAAGTAATGTGTAAAATAAACGCGAGTAGATCCGTAAAAGTTTCATTTCAATGAAGTTTACATGACGGGAACAAAACACGGAGTAAGTACTCCAAGCTTACACTTTGTTTATTAATACGGGGGTAAGAGTATTTTATAGGTTTCACGTTACACTATACCTGTGTAACTACACTTTAGTTACAGCAGATTGTACTCATTATTCGGATGGCACATAAAGCCGTTGTTCGCAGCTGCAATATCAGTCGTTAGCAACCGCCAATCCGCAATGGGCCTGATGGTGGTGTATGACCAGTTATTTCTGTTGTGTTTCTACCCATAGGAAAGGCTTGTGCCCCAGTGGGACATAAAATGAGCAAGTAATGACTCGTAATCGATAAATAGATAATGCTTCTTTGCAATATTAAATTTAGTCAACAATTACTTTCTAAGCCTTTTTGGGGATGATTGCTGACAGGATGGACTCTGCAGCCTTCGGTAGGTTTACGGATCTGCACGTCACTAAGCGTGCAGATCGGTAGACCGGCAGTGGGTTTGTGGGGTCCACCTGCAGTTTGTTGTATTGTTGTTGTAATCAATGATATTATAATAATATGGTACTATCATTGGTTACAATTCGTTTGTTAATGTGTTTTTTTTGTGTCATTTTATTTTATTTATTTTATTTTATTTGTGTTATTGTATACTAACATAGCTTTATAAGGTAAATTGTAACTAACATGATGGACTTACAGTTGACTGAAATAAAACATTTTTTTTATTTTTTTTTAGCCTTATTCAAGACATTGAATAAGGATTCTTTGGCTTAGAAAGTTGGTATTTCGGATGTTAATAAAAATGTTATGTTGTTAACATCCGAAATAAAAAACAAGTATATGCCTAAAAAGTGCTCTATATTTAAATCTGTAGTGTTCGATTTACCTTAAAAAACAAATCCTTATCTTATTTTTTTCATAATCATCAAGGACTAGTTATGAATAGACAAGCTATATTTAAAAACACATGCTAATATACATTTTACGCAAATTTTATTGCGATCAAATGGTAATTCAGACAAAAAGTTTATTTTTATTAAAAACACGACTTTGGTGGACTGATGCCATCTTGTATTCATTGGCTGCGAAGGCTGCATGGGGTCGACCCTTTGTATTCAATGCCTTTAGAATACTTTGAAGACGAACTTCAAGATGAATGGAAAGGTTCGCGGCTTGAAACGTGTTTTTTTCGAATTAACTTTCTTTGAAAAAACTGTGATTTTGTGATTTGATCTAATACGATACCTACGACCTTACTTTAAGAATATGATGTTGAATTGCATTATTTTAGAGAGGGTCCGGTGCCCTATTGCTGGACTCAACCCTTCCAATACGAACAATACCAACAAGGCAAAGATCGGCAACAGCCCAACAACTTTAACCCTATTCCACGTTAGGGGTCTCTCGACTGCCGTATCATGAAGAGACTAACGACTCAACGTGCCTTAGTCAAGATCTTGATTTTTTATTTGGTCACCCATCCGATAACCCGACATTGCTTAAGTTGCTTAACTTGCAAAATCGCAAGCAGAAGGTTCAATTTGCTGCGCTGTCGAGTATCTCAACACCTTTATTATATATAAGTTAATAATTCTACAACACACATCAAAACAACAAAACGAATAATGGAAAAATTATAGTCCGCATTATGGAACATTGAAGAACAATTATAAAACCTGAAGTATTTGGGTCACATTAAAAATAATGCTTCGGTCATTCCATTCGTAGAAGTGCACGCGAACGACAGGGGTCGTTGAACTCACAACATACAATACAACATATTAATACAAATGAGCGAACCACATCGATTTAGCGAACCAACACAATTCTATTCATAAATCGTTTTTGGTAATGTGATATAATAGCAAATAAAACTCGCACAAAGCATCTAGATACTTTATTACCTCCGATAGGTTTATTTAGTACAAAATCGGGTCGGGTTAACTTTCCTAATTTCAATATTAATTTTAGAAATATCTAATATAAGACTAATTTTATCAGTAAATACTTATGAGCGTTTACGCCGCACACTAGCGCCGCCAATGGAAAAAAATAAATCTAGTAATTATAGAAAATCAAATTATGCTCAGAAGTAATTTAGCATTTTTACGTCACCTAATGAACATCTGACATGTTATGGTTTAGTTAAAAGTGGCCGTTTTTAGCTGTAACGTTTTTAACTAAAACGCTAGTGTGCGGCGTAAACGCTAATTTCTCGTAGCATTTTTTTTTTTTTATTTATTTATCATTGTCGTAGTGGCGTTGGATACCAGTTATCATTGCCAAAAAAAAATAGAAATTCATTGACTTTTTTTTTTAAATATTTTCTAAAAAACAATACAAACATTTAAAAATATAAAAAATAGGGGTCAACCGGCATCGGGACCAGGGTCCAAACTACCGGTGATTAGGGCTCCAGAGACTGGAACCTCCTCACAATGCGTGCCGTATCGAGGAGAACTGCCTTCTGAATCAGGCCCTTGATCCAGCCGCCTAACGAGAGCCTCATGAGATGTTGATCGAGGCTCTTGGCCATCAGGCCGTTGGCCGTAACAACAATCGGCACGATGACAGCCGAGTCCACATTCCACATGTCGACAACCTCATGTGCTAAGTCGAGATATTTGATTTGTTTCTCTTTCTCAGCTTTCACGAGGTTCTTGTCATGGGGAATGGTGATATCGACAATTATTATTATTACTCTTTATTTATTTTAAATCTTAGATTTAGGTTTTTTATAAAACTATATAAAAAGTAAAATCTAACAAAATATCATATAAAAATACAACTTTTATAAAAACCTAATACTAGAACGCCGTCAGCAGCGGAGCAGGACTCAAGCTACCGGTGATTAAGACTAACGAATTCTCCTGACAATGCGTGCCGTGTCCAGGAGTGATGCCTTCTGTATCTGACCCTTGATCCAGCCATCCAGCGAAAGCCTCTTGAGATGTTGGTCGAGACTCTTCGCTATAGGCCGTTTGCAGATACGACTATGGGGACAATGATCGTCGAATCCACATCCTATCCTATATTAACTGTTTTTTTATTTATTTTATTTTATTTATTTATTATTTAATTGTATTTAATGATTGCTACTGTCAAAAATAGATGCTGACCCCTATTTTTTTAGTGACTTATAAATAAACAAAGAATAAGGTCCGAATAGTTATTCTGTGTTTTGTCTCTTTTACTCTAATTTGAAATGACGTTTACATGACAGGAACAAAACGCGGAATAACTATTCGGACCTTATTCTTTGTTTATTTGTAAGGGGGCTAATGTTTAAAGGGAAACAGTTTCGGTTACTGGTTTCAGATGAAACACCAGTGTGTGTTCACAACCACCGGCACCAGCCACTACACTAATTATTAATAAAAAATATGAATAATCTTAAAGTAAGCCATACAATAACTGCGTTGCGATGCGATTTTGCAAGTTAAATAGGTAACTTTCGAGTCACCGAATGGGTTACCAAAATGTCGCGAGCACCTTCTTGCTTCGAAGGGTACTAAGCCGTTGGTTCCAGTTGTTATCGTAAGGTAACAGTCAAAATTCAAAATCATTTATTCAGTTTAGGCTACAAATAGCTCTCATGAACGTCATTATGTAGGCGGGAGATCTTGTACTGAGAAGAACCGGCAAGAAACTCAGCAAGTGTCCAGCTCTTTTCTCCCTTACAGCGTCATGTAGTCGTATAAACACATCAGTATTGGGTGAGCGTAATGGGTTGTGAACCGAACTCCTCTATTTCCCCTATATTCATTGATCTACAAATACATTAATAATGTACCTACAATCATTCATATGAAATACATTGCCCGTCTTCCTAATTACAATATTGTATAGTAAGTACCTATGTATCTTTGAAATAATGATTTGCTATCTAATTTATGTGTAATTGTAGTTTTTGGAAATATCCTTGCAAGTTGTAAGTTCATATTGTAAATAAATAATTATCAAAATCAATACACTTCACTCACATTTTTTATTGCTAATTCAATTAACCAGAGCTGTGTAGGATTCACTGTTGTAAACTCATTCGCCAAAGACTCACTCACTTAGAAAATTAAATAGCCCCGTTTACAAATGGCAGTTTTATGGAAATGCGCTAGGAACCTCCCACACTCGCATAGGCAATCACCACATTACCCGGCAGACGTAGCGATGGAACCTACGTGTTTTCTTACGATTACTGGTGATTCAGTACGCCCTTGAACGATTGCTGATTGATTTATATGCGTTGACTGTTAATTGGTATTTGATGCAAATTTATCTAAAGTGCCTAGTTTGAGTTTTGTTAACTCCATTCAATCACTTTAGCGAAATCAAGATTTTTTATGCATTGAAGCAGCACGTCTCTTGGTGTCAAACTAGAAGAGTTTTTTTAAACGTTTTTAATTAAAACAAAAAATTCTGAATTTCGTTAATAATCTCTTGATCTGAAGAGCTCGATGAAGCAGTGGTTAACGCTCCCGGTCTGTGAATGCTAATATTAAGCAACTTTTGCAAAGGCCGGTCATCAGATGGGTGACCATTAAATTTATCATCTGGAGATTCTCCGTGCTAGAAGGCGTGTAAGACCGTTGGTCCCGGCTGCAGTAGCAGTCGTTAACAACCACCAATCCGCACTGGGCCCGCGTGGTGGTTTATGGCCCGTTCTTCCTATCCATCCGTAGGGAAGACTCATGCCCGTGCACTAGGGACATAAAATGAGCTCGCACTAGGCACCCTAATTGATATAAGCGTTAACTGTTGATTGGAAATTAATACAAATTTATATCTGTTGTGGAATAGATGCTTCGGCCGGAGTGTATTATGTTTTAAGTTAAGCCATAACATTGATTGTAGGAGTCTAGATACTTGTTTTGAGTAACATTTTCTTGTTTAACAATTTGTAGCACTTAGCGACTGACTACGGAAACTGCATGGTCATATATAAATGATACATTAAAATAGTATTTATATTAAAATACTAGCGGCCCGTCCCGGCTTCGCACGTGTAGACATTTATTAAGTGATAAGAAGTCTTTATATGAAAAACAAGTCCATTTTCTGAAAGCCAACAAATAATCACGAGTATTTGAATATCTAGTAATTGCACAACAACTCTATCTTTGTAAAGGTCAGAGACAGCCACGATGTCCTATACATACAGGGTTTATCAAGTGGTGCAGGAGCTTGTTTGCGAAAAAAATTAAAACACTTTTTTAACAATTTTTTTAATGCCGTGGTGGCCCTTTGCTGATATTGGAGTAGCTTGGCCCGATATCAGAGACCCAGGACGGTTCAATTCATAGGTCAGGCAAAGCCAATACTCAGCAATTACAGCGATGACTTGATTGCAACAATGGCAATCATTTGCCTAGCCGGGAGACAGATAGGCAAATTACTTGAGATTTTTGTTAATATTTTTTTGTTATTAAATATATTCATAGTCCATATTCTTTTGTTGCAGATAATCAAAATCCCGGAGTCAAAAGAGGGATTCATCGATCTGCACAACTTGGAACAAAGACTGCAGCAGAATTCGGGGACAGGGAAGCGCATGATCGGCTTCTTCCCAGCCGCTTCTAAGCTGACTGGAGTCTTAGCTGATGACGTAGCTACCACCCTGCTCCTCCACCAATATGGCGCTTGGTCCTTCTGGGACTATACCCTGGTAGCGCCATCTTGTAAGGTCGATATGAACCCGACCTTCCCCGGGGTGGAAGATGTGATGGTTGAAAAGGACGCGCTATTTTTCAACTGTGAGAAGTTCGTTGGAGGAGTCCAGGGTCCGTACGTGACTGTTGTGAAGAAGGACGTGTTTAAAAATACGCCGCTTTATACGGAGGATGTTAAGGTGGGTTGAATTAGTTTTTCATATAGGTTTTAAACTGTGCTTGCTATTCGTGATCCCGAGGCATCTCCGTAGCAGTAAAGTGTTGGTGTAGGTTTTTTAGTAGTTACAGCTCTTCTCCCCTCGTAAAGCTTTTAGTAGCTGAACGAAGGCAGAGGAGGAGAGTCCCACATCCTTTGAGTTTTTCGCCGCCCCCAAAATAGTCAGGTGACGTTGAAAAGCCCGTCTGAGTGCTAAACGTGGGAAGTTTATTGACCGATGATAACAATAGTGTTTAACATTTGATTTTTCATTAAAAATCAGGTGCTATCGGAAAGGATCGAAGAGCTGAAGTCGTCTGAAGCGGTCCGTGCGGCCATCGTGATGCAGCTGAGAGACGCAGTGGGACTGCAGAACATAGCCGAGCGGCAGGACCATATCACCAGGTTAGTTGATATGATGGGTGTTTTTAGAGGTCTCTTCAATTTTTTTTCTTTTATTTATTTTTTATCCTGAAATATGAGATTTTGACCTACTGCGATCGCCAACCCGCCTGCCAAGCGTGGCGATTATGGCAAATACCCCCCATCTTGGGGGAGGCCTTTGTCCAGCAGTGGACGTCTTTTGGCTGAGATGATGATGATGATGAGATTTTCCCAAACTGATCAACAGTTTACGGGCGAAATAAATAATTAAAACGCTTCGTTGGCAAAACGCTTGGCGTGATTTCCGGTACTCCTGGGGTTCAATTCCTAGGTCGGGCGAAGTGTGACGGGATGTGATCAACGACCTGCATTTGGCAAGCGTAGTGATAAAACCAATCACCATAAATTGTGGCGATGACTTGACTTCAATGACGGAGGCTTTTGCCTAGCAGTGAGACGATATGCCTATACTTTCGGACCGAATGTTTTTCTTACACGGCCAACGAAGCGAATAGAAATAAATAACACAACGTTCAGTAAACTACAACAAATAGCATTTAATCAATTTAGCACATAGCACAGACACAGTTTTACGAGTATGTAGTTATTTACCTAACGTACAAATAACAATCTGTTGCGCACTGCTATTTCAATTATAATGTACCTAACGTAGGTAAATGAGCTACAACGTAAATACTTACCCGTGTACTTTTGAAATTGCAAAACAGTTAAATATATTTAGATTTGAAAGCCAAACACATAAACCAATGGTTAATCGTTTACGAAAACACGCTCAAATACCATTTAGTACCTATATACTGGTGTTATTGTAAGGTATTTATTTTTGGGATCCCGCATCATCAGCCGAAAAGTGTCCCACTGCTGGGCTTAGCCTTCCGGGTTCAGAGGTGACGGCTTCACGGACAGATCCACCCGTCCTATCCGTGGCGTGGGGGTGGGGGAACACCATCAAATTTACACTTCCCGTGAATTACTCCTCAAGGTGTAAAGGCAGCTCTTTTTACGCCCGGAGGGTTTAGCGCCTTATAGAGAGATTGTGTCTGAACCGAAGGAACCACAGAGGTGGGCCACCATAGTCCACAGTACTCAGGGTCTCGCCCGAGCAGTAGAAGGGTGTACTGAGGTTTTATTGGGTTGGCCAGAACATAGGCTTACCCCTTAAATCTCGCGGAGTTGGAGCAAGAGTATTCTGATAGCGACATTCCTTAAGGGTGCGCCGACCAAAAAATGCCAAAAATGCAGTTACGGTTAAGTAAATATAATTGAAAATACTATCGTATTAAATGAACAAAATATATATTTAGTATCTTAGGGAACGTGTTTACAATTTGTCAGAACCATAAATTCATAACACGCTATAGTTTTCTCTACAATATCATTTAAAGTTGGGCAAAAATCATGAAAACGAGTGGCGGCGTTTAGTAGATTTCTTATAGTTTATCTAAATTATTGTACCTCTGATTTTGTCTAAACAATCATCAATGGATAAACTACAAATTGCTAGACTACATTTTCGATTCATCAAGTGGTTATTTAAATAATTATTTTTTATTAAGCACCTTAAATTCCCCATACAAAATTAGTATGGCTGCGCGGCATCAAATAAATATGGACGATGACATTTCAAATAAAACATATGACACTTGTCACTTACGGACGGCGCACCCTTAATCAAATAAAAAATAAAAAATAAAAAAATATTTCTGTAAAATGGTTTGGTTTACATTAGTGTCCGGAATCTCCTTTTAAGCAATAAATGCCTGTTTCAGGTGACTCCGCTCTTCCATTACAAAAACTATGCTATAAAATTATATAAAAAAATAAAATATATTTTAATAATAAATGTGGGACTGTGTGAGTGCGTGTGTGTGTGTGTGTGTGTGTGAGGGTGTGTGTTCGTGTGTAGCGTGTGTTAGGGTGTGTGTATATGTGTGCGTGTATGGAGTGTGTTATTTCATCTGTTGTAAAAATAACTGCTTTCTCATAATCAAGTGATGCCAACCACGTAAGTACCCTCTTTTTGCAATCATTGTATTGTTTGGTGTGAATATCTACTATGTTTTTGGTTTCTTTGAGTATTATCGGATACTTTCAGTACAGACGCATGTGTCATTCATTATTTATTGCGGATGGTACTGAAGATACTGCGGATGTTACGCTCGTACAGTCACGACCACCAGAATTAAGAGTTACAATTGTTTACATATTTTTGCTTGTGACTGTACTACTGGCTGTTTCCTAAGTTACATATTCTCTTAAATTTGCTCTCGACTTCGCTCATCATATCATACAAAAATCCCGTTTAACATTATTCTAAAAGAGTTTAATTTCAATATGTAGGTAGTGTTCGCATAAACTTTAAAAATCAATAAATTATTCATTAGGATATTGTTAGTGGCTATGATAGTTTGAAAGCAACACCTCTCTATCAACGACGTTAGCGGGCTACACAGAGACCGGATTTTTTATTCAAATGCTACTTTCGGTTGTGAAAATGATGAATAAATGTTTGTGATAGATAACTCAAGCTAAAGACATCAAAATTCAAATTTGATTGCTTGTTTGAAAATCAATAGGGTATTCTGTTTGGGTGTACGGCGCGAGGTCGTGTTGTAGGAAATTTACCAGCGGATGATCGGTCAACAATCGGCGAAGCGTCAACTTTGGCATGTTTACCCTGTGTTTGGGCTAGCGAAGTGTATATGAAGATAAACGAATGACGAAGCGCTCTCCACGTTATGGAAGTGCAAAATGCATTGAACTTGGGCCTAGTAAACAAGGCCTTACAGAAAAACCATACCATTAGCGGTACATATTATTATTGTTATTCAATGATATTATAAACTATAGATATGTTACGTTCATAGTAATTTGCGTTTTAAATCTGTTCCGAGCAATCCAAAACTGCACACATTGACAAGTGTCACTGATAAGTAAAACAAAAGATACGAAATAGCACGCAAATGAAAGAGATAATTTTAATGATTGCACTTCAAATGTTTCTACTAGATCGCTCTCTCTTTCCTTACCTGAACATAGCGTCTTTGCGTCAGTTATTGATTGTTTCTCATCGTTTAAACCTTCCCTGAACTTCCACAAATATTTTAAAATAAAAATTTGCCAAATCGGTCCAGCCATTCTCGAGTTTTAGCCACTCAAACGAACAGCAATTGATTTTTATAATATAGATTTTAAAGTTGGTCTGATACAAATAATTGTTTCTATTCATGAGTACTATTACCTGCCTTAGGCAAAAAACCCGCTTAAATTCATGGATTATACACGGCTACACAATACCAAGACATAACTTCTAAATATCTAGTATTTTCCGTATATATATGTGGATTCCAAAAAAAAAGAGCAGCCAAAATATTGAAAAATGCTTCAGTCACATCTCTACATGATTCTTAGTATGAAAAATACAATATACTTACCTAATTGTATTTTTGTTTGCGTTGTCACCTCGTTTTTTAAAGGTTTTATAATTAGTTGAACGCCACAGTAAATTTATTCATAGGAACACTAAAAGCACTTTGTGTGCTAATACGTAATTAATTTTGCCGTGAACACAATCTCGACAGGAACAAGCGACAGTATAATTCTTTATTCTTTTTATTTTTATTAATTTAAATAAATATAACAATTTACATGATGTTTTACCTTGTAATAAGAATTCTGAGTAAATTCGGGAAGCCAGTTAATAACATAATCAATTTGATATTTTTTTTGTTTCAAAAACCTAATTTCATTAAAAACTAAGGATAAGTAACTTATTATCTAAGAACCACACTATTTTGAATCGTGTTTTATTATTTAAAGCCATTATACAATGTGGATATAATATTTTAAAGAATTCTTGAACCGTTTTAAAAAGCCCTGGAAAATTGATTTTTGATGGTGTTAGATAGTAAGGAGACAAATTTTATTCAGTACTTTGTATATAAAATTGTTAATTTCTATTGCCAACTGATGTATGAGTGTTAATAAAGGTCTGTGTATGAGTATAGTACTGCAACAACTATATTCTATAAGATGGAATATAGGATTGAACTACTTAGCGTCAACTTCAATTTAAAATTCATAGAGGCTTTGAATGGCGATGTTTACAACTCACATGAGCTGACCTACATGTGCTATGACGTCACTAATACGCCCACACGACAAAACTGAAGGTAGCAACCAGGTCACTTCTGGAATTTGGGCATATTACGGGCAGAAATAAAAAAGAACCTTTGCACCTATTTACATTTAACATAAGGTTTAAATTCAAATTAATTAGAATTACCTAACTCTTCCTAAGACATGCTAGTAATAACACATTGAAATTAAACACTTTATAATGATCTAGCAGGTCCGTGGCTACGGGGAGATCACAAACGCTGCAAAGAGTGCGAAATGACTGAATAAAAAAATATGTAACAGAAATGGGAGTATCCGTATAAAGTTTTCGTTTCTGTATCTTGTCTTATAGTCGCGTAAAGTCAAGGAAAAATAAATAAAACACTTTAAACCTATAATCATAAAGTCATTTATTCAGTTGTGAACACCAACCAAACTATTTATCCGGCTCGAAGGACCACTGTTTGAGTCAGTCTAAACATTAATAGAATTGAGAAGTATCTCACCTATATTTACAACTTGTAAATAGTCAGTCAGTGTTACTGCAGATTTATTCTGATTGCTCGTTATATAGAGCAAAGTAGGTACCTATTAAGAAATATCTAGACAATTTTAAGTTTTATTTTACCATCCATCGCTATAACAAGACGCGTGCAAAACTGACATTAAGGTGTCAAAACAAACTGCCGTGACGGCCAGTGGGCTGTGATCACAGAACACAACGCTGATCGAAACAGGCGCCAGTTCACATCCGAGGTACCGTCAATAAAATACCGCGATGTTTGCGCGGAGCGATTCACGCCGCATTTATAATTTGCATGCGGCTCGGTACTGCCAACCGCGTGATCGATGGCAAACATCAGCTCGATTCATATTCATCATCCAATTTAAATAAATAAAAAGTACTTAATACCATTATTCAGAGCGAAAAAAATCTTAATCTTAACACGAGGAAAGTAAAACAATTTGCTTCACCTATTTAGTCTTTAGGAAGTAATTAGGACTAGTGGTAACGGTTTGTCACTCCTTCTCCATATAAAGTTTTCGTTTCACGTCTTAACATCCCGCCCGATCCTCTTAATGCCACTACACATTTACAGAATACACTAAACATGCACACTAGTTTAGGCACAAGACACCGTACTCGTAAAACAAGGGTACGTAGAACCGGTTCACACGCGCTCTATACCAGGTACAGACATGTACCTGGGCGTTTCTCTCCTCCTCCACGGCCCGGTCTACCCGAGCCGAGGTCCGTGCCTTTAGAGGCGCCCTCGGGTGGTTCCGCTCCCCGATCCGATCCGAACCCTTCGGAGAATCTAGTAAGGCACGGGGACGCGCACTTTTAAGTGTGCGATGCCGTTTTCGCTCTAGAAAACCTCCGAAGGTGATTCGTTTCAACACGGCTTGAGGTATCCTTTACGTACCTCGCTGCCCCCAAAAAAGCCCGGTGACGCTGAAAATGAGTCGTGTCGTATTTAAATGTCAGCAAAGCTCACTTTGTCGTTTGCTACCTTGAAAACAAAGAATGAAGATGACAACCGTTTTCTCACCAACCCGCATTAGGCCAGAGCAGTGGATTATGGCAAGAAGGGGTAACCCCAGCAGTGGGTGAATGTAAAATAGCAAAAATGCTTCGTGCTCCGGAAGGCACGTGAAGCAGTTGGTCCCGGCTGCACCGCACTAGGCCCTCATGGTGGTTTCTGGACATCTATAGGAAAGACTCGTGGCCCAACAGCGGGAATAAAAATAAGCTGGTAATGTGATGATGTGAATATAAATTTATAAAATTATTGAGTAAATATAAATTTTCGCAAACTTGCTGACACAAATTACAATTCGGAAAAGGTGATGAAAAATTTGAGTTTCTTAATGTTGTTAGGAGTTGTGTGTTCGCCAATAGCCTAGTAGCGGTGCGGAAGGCGCCGGCGCACGCGTCGGTGCCAACTCTTTATGCGCCATTGATACCGCGCATTCGATTCGACGCGCGAAATGTACCAGAAACATCAACGTTCCTGATAGTGGTATCAGCCATCTTGATATATCATCTAAACGATATACATACCTAAGATTCCTGAAGAAGATAGAATGGTTGGTAACTACGGACGCTCATAAAAATCTTTGACTTCCTTGTACCATGCATACCACAAAATTTTGTGATCCAGGAGGAGAACTCCTCCTCCACCAACAAAACAAAATAAATATTGGCGTAGTTTGCTTAGTTCATAACATGTTGTATTAGACGAAGGATAGTCTCTCCCAAGGGTCTCTACAAAGACCGGTTTTCGCATCAGGCTCGCATCCAGCGGCTACCAGCGACCTCCACCAGATCGTCGGTCCTCTATGTTGGTCTACTAAAAAATAAATAAATGAAACTTGTTGTAATTTCTTGCAAATAGATGAACACTTAGCCATATGTAACATTGCATAATAACTTAAAAATCTTTTCTAACAAATCCAAACAATAATAAATAATAATAAATAAGTTAGCTGAGGATCTCGATGGCGCAATGGTTAACGCGCCCGGTCTGCGAGTGCTGAGGTTAAGAACTTTCGCAAAGGCCGGTCATCGGATGGGTGACCAAAAATGTATCATCTCGAGCTCCTCCGTGCTTCGGAAGGCACGTAAAGCTGTTGGTCCCGGCTGCATTAGCAGTCGTTAACAACCACCAATCCGCACTGGGCCCGCGTGGTGGTTTACGGCCTGTTCTCCCTATCCATCCATAACGAAGGCTCGTGCCCCAACAGTGGGGACATAAAATGAGCTGATGATGAAATAAGTTAGCTAATAGCAGAAAGTACTGTAAGCCTTATATGCGCGTGCGCAGTCATTGTGGAATCAAAACAATGTGTGCCAAACAGCAAAACACTAAATATTCGTCACGCTGCCGCTGCTCGCTTAAAGTTCAGGATCAAGGACGTTTTATTTTTAATTTAGTTAACGTGTGATCAAAATAATGTTTCAATGACGACGTTAACATAACACGTGCTACACGTGCTTATTATGTAACATGATGGATAGTAAAAATACTAGTCTGAATTATTCAACTTTTCTATATCATATACGAGTATACAACATTACTAATGTATAGCACCGATGTGCTGTTCTTCCCTTTTGGTGGGTTTTAACTACTGCAATATCTTACGACAACAACCAAGCAAATACCAACGGTCACGGAGAAAGTCGCCATATTTTGGTAGAACTATTACTATCCTACTAATATTATAAATGCGAACTTTTGTGTGTATGTATGTGTGTGTTTATTTGTTGCTTCTTCTCGCTGCAACGGATGGATGGATTTGGATGAAATTGGGCATTCGGTTTTTATCCCGATATTCCCACGGGAATGAAAGTCATTACCTTTTCTCTATATTTGGTTCAGGACAACGTCTGTCGGGTCAGCTAGTACTAAAATAAAATTTTCGAAGACAGACAATTTCTGTCTCACTGACAGAGTGAGATTGATTTGATTTCACTGACAGGTCGTCTTCAATTTTATTTATTTATTCAATATAAGCCTTCACAGGCACATATTGACTATTAAAAAAACTAACTTCTTCTGTGTTATATAAAATTGGTGCTCGTGGTCAATAAATGTTTGTTTCTGTTTCTGTTTCTGTAATCGACATAGCCCGAAGAGTTGCTAAGCTCAAGTGGCAGTGGGCAGGGCACATTGCTCGCAGGACCGACGATCTGGTGAAGGTCGCGGGAAGCCGCTGGATGCGAGCAGCACAAAACCGGTCGTTGTGGAGATCCTTGGGGGAGGCCTTTGTCCAGCAGTGGACGTCTTTTGGCTGAGATGAAGATGATGATGATGAAGCTGCGCTATCGAGTTCCTTCAATATAAATATTATTGCTATGGATTCCATTATCCATTCTTTGGCACCCAACTTGGCAAATTTCATTTTCCTTTTGAGCGCAAAGGAACTATTTAGGAAACATCCGAACAGTTAGGGAATAAATAGTCATTTCCATTGGGAAAACTCGCGGCAGCCAATAATCGAACGGAAACGAATCGATCGGATGCTGGTGACTCGATCATTTGCTGTTCCGCTTTCTCAATTCTTTTGTTTTCCTGCATGCTGCGGTAGAATTAAGTTTGTTTTGTTGTGGTGGGTTGTCTCGAATAATTTTAAATATAGTATTTCACTGCTGCCTCTTCAATATTTTCCAAATTGTGCGGTTTGTGGTCTTTCTGGTCCTGTTAGGGTCGACACTTCTTCTTCCTGTTCGGGTCTCCATACCCCACCCCAACTCTCTCGGTCTATCTACCTTTACCACTGCGACAAAATGTGCCCCATCCATTGCCTTTTTAATCTTAATTGTTTCCGACGTATAGAAAATATTTACTTTTTAAACTGAAAACAACAGAAAAACGTATTGCGTTATTTATTCTTTATTGTACAGAAGACTAATACAGTAAAATATTGAGTATTGAATAATAAAATAACATGGACTTTGATCGAATCGCATTGTCTTAAAGTACTTTCAACCATGGCTAGTAGCTTAGAGTTAATGCTCTAAGGCTAGTAGGGCTCAGTGAAAGATGTCATCTTTGTATCAAATTGTAAGTTGCGCTTTGAATTTAAGAAGATGACAGTTTGTATTTTTTAAATATTTGATTCGTAATATTTATTATCAATAAATTGAAATAAATTTCTATACGGATCCTGTCTCGTATATACGTCAATTGATCGAAACCTCAAAATATAATAAAATATGAAATAAATATATCGTTATAAAAGTATGATTTATAGATTAACCTCGAGAGAGCCACACTAATAAGTGACACAACTGTTTATTGAGTGTAATATACTGAAGTGGTACTGTATGACATTGTGGAAATTGAAACTTTTACCTGATGTACGAGTATAACTTAGATTTTTTAAATGTTTATATAATTTTTAACGCAAATTTTGTTGCGAACAAATTACTAAAACACAAATGTTGAAAAAATTTCCACGAGCATTTAATGACGGTAGTTGTTGACATTGAATCGCCTTTGGCTTTCAAAGTAAAAAGTAAATAGTGTTGAATAATTTCGGCGGGCTGGTTAGAACCACGATAGCTCAATTGGAAGAGCACCTGACCCGGTATGTCAGAAGGGTGCAGGTTCAAACCCTGCTCGTAGAAATTTTTTCAACATTTGTGTTTTAGATTTTTTATTTTGTTTTTTTACATGTTGTGGTTGTCCTCTATATTCTTTGTGTTTATTTGTAATGGAAAGTGTCCTGCTATGATAGGGCATTTTCCAATATTTTTGATGCTGTAAGGGAGAAAAGAGATGGACACTTGCTGAGTTTCTTGCCGGTTTTTATCAGTACAAGATCTCCCGCCCAGAGTAGACTTACGAACCGATGGTATAGTGACATTCACAAGAGCTACTTGTAGCCTAAACTGAATAAATGATTTTTGAATTTGAATTTGATATTAAACTAGTTACTATCTTCTAACTAATACACTACAATAAAGTCTTTTTAATAATATTAATTGTATTGTTGCGTTGTTGGCGTGAACTCGAAAACAATACATAATTATTCATAAAGTTGTCACGATGTCTTCAGCAAGATCTATTGAATTGAAACTACATAGTCGGTCTCAGTCAACATCTGAACTATACTCGAGTATTGAATCCGGGTCAGCTCGCTTTTGCGTTCGTAGTTCCACTAAATAGGTCAGTGGGTGACCAGTGATCGCCAAGAATAGAATGGGTTGCTATGGCATCTCCAGAGGTCGCACTACAGTTTGCAGTTACGTCTTCAAATAGTTTGGGTTATAAAAGACTGGTATTTCCCTTACAATCGCCAAACATTAAGTTAGTATGTAGATAAAGATACACAATAACCAGAAAAAAGTTTAAGAGCATATAAGTTTTTTGTCACATAAGAATCCCGAAATTCCTACGAATAACTTGCGATCTTAAAAAAAGGGTAACGTTGAAAGTAGGTGACACTGACACATTTTTAAAATAAATGAGTCAAGCCGATTATTCACCGCTCCAGTGTAATATATCTGTGTGTAATTATTGTTAATGTGCTGAATATAATGGACGGAAATATTGTCGCTGATTTTCTAAACTTAGAATTTTCAAGGTTACCTACATATCGCGATGTATGAAATTTATTCAATAATAATTTAATTAAAGACAGCCTTCGCAAAATATTCCATTAATTTTCACTGTCTGTTGTTTAATATGTAAGACAAAAGGTTCAGTAGAATACTGTTTTATAATCCCTAAAGTTTGGAATAAAGATATGGGACTCTACTGAGATATCACGCGGACTTTAGAGATAATTTGAAGAGTTATGTTGCATTTTGTTCTGGCTAGGTTTATTTAGTGTTGCCTGGTTTAAATTAAGCTCTAAATTTAAAACCATAACTACCATTTTTTATTCTTGTAACAACCTGATGTAATTTACGTGTTCTTTTTGGTTAATTTTATTTCATTTGTAATAAAAAATATCATTTTTTCAAAAAGCATCAATGCTTTTCGAAGTAAAATATAGACGCGATAAATAAGCATTATGGAGGAGGTAGGGCAACGGGTGGCCTTATAATGTGGTGGTTTAAGGATAAATGTTTGTTTGTCATCTCCAAGGATAATAACCTTATACGGATTTAGATAATGCACTCGAACGCAAAAAAATAAACTTTATCTGTCGCTCAAGGCATTTATGTAGGCTCAATGATATCTAGAATAAAAGTGCCGCATGTTTTTGAATCATAACTTTTAATTCGCAAAATGTTTTGACCATACCAAAACCCATTGGCTATAACAACAGTGTTTGCGTCAATGTACGTCTATAGCAGAACCAAATATTCCTTCAATCTAATCATCGAAAGCCATAGAAGGCGCGCCCCGCGTAACGGAACAATTACTGCTTGATTGATAGTATATGACCAGTATGCGGTAGTGCTATAAAGCCATTTAATATCAATTCCCTCGTTCTAAGAATGAAGTTACAACAAAATCAAATAAAAATTCAACGTATGAATATAGATAGATAGATAATACTTTTATTGCAACACTGTAAAACATAAACATAAACAAAAAGAATAAGAAAAAAATAATATAGTGGAAAGCATTAGCCCAGCTAAAGATAACGATAACATGGCTTATACAAAAGTTAAAACCAGTTTACAACAAAACAGCAGATATATGGGACATGACCTTGTAAAGTCAATTGGGACACCTAAATATGTCGACTAACAATGTGAGCGGAATGCTAAAGCGTAATTTTTCTGCTAAAATACTGCGATGCGATGCCAGATATTTGATAAATAGCGAGTGAGGGCCAACAAATTAACAATGCCAGACTGAGTAAATATTTAACTAAATGTATTGTATAGTATTCTTGCACAGACTGTTGGTTATGTTATAATAAAGCTAAAGAGTTTGTTTTTTGTTTGAACGTGCTAATCTCAAGAACTCTTGGTCGGATTTGAAAAAATATTTATGCATTTGATAGCCCAATTTTTGTGGAAGGCTTATATGGCTATTAAACATCACGCTAAGAGAATACGAAGTAAGCGCATTCGGGCGACCGACGTGATGCGACGCGTTGGGTCGGGGTACTACAGCTAGTGTTTTATATCAATGATTTTTAGAGTTGTACACCATTCTCTATGTCAAGTTCTTCTTCGCTCCAGTATAGGCTCCGATTTCACGAAAAAGTGCGATCCCCTTATGAGTTGTGAAGATATGATATTCAAAAAAGCTTAAAAGACGCGTATTCACGAGAGCTATAAGGTGCAAAAAGAATTATTCGAGAAAGACAAAAACGAAAAAAGTTATGGCCGAAATAGTGAAAAAAGTATATATTTTTTTCCAAATTTTTGATTTTGGCGCTTCATTGGAAACGAAGAATGATATCAATTTGAGAAAAACTCCTCTGGACAATATAGTCAGCTACAATTTGAGCCTAAAACAAAGACAATCGGGTTAAGGGTTTGCCCTGTAGCCTAACCTTTTTGAAAAAAGTCAAAAAGTCAGAACAACATTTTTCAAAACTACATTTATGAATTCATATTTCGCAGAGTTTGATAACGGTGTTTCAACGTTGTAGTTTCATTTTGTAACCTTTCGAATTCCGTAGATTCATTTCCAATGTGCTCGATAGTCGTGTGAGGCACGAAATCTGTGAATTTTATCCATAGAACCACTTACATTTTCCACTCTAAAAAGAGCGAGGATACCCTCAATTATGCAGGATCTAAATTTAAAAATGACCTTACTAAATGTACCCATATCGTATTTTATTTAGGTCGTCATAATTACCAAATTCGTTCTAAAATTCCACGATTTTATCTTCCGTTTCCATCATTTTAAGGTCGCGTATTCTCAATACTCCAATATGTACTTTAAAAGATTGAAATACAATATCCTCATATATTATTCGCATATCGAAAACATATTAGTCAGCTGCGAAGGCTGCAAATTGATAAATTGGATATCCAGATTGCCAGCGAACAACAACAAATAAACATGTCACACACAATTATAATGAACAAACAAATAACTATAATCAATGACAGTTTGAATGCATTTCATTATTGTAAACATCTGTTGTAGTTTTGTGTAGATAAACTAATGTAGTTAATGACGATAAAACTAACTTACATAACTGTTAATTTATTATGACTTTTTCAGCACAAATTTGGTCAATGAAATCTTCTATACTTACCTATTGCAAGCCAAGTATAATGTGTTGTAATAGTTTCGAATTACATTTTCCATTGGTTACGCATTTAATGAAGTATTAAAAACAATTTTTAGTGAGAAAGTCTTGTATCTTATTTTAATTTTTTATAGTCAGGCTACATTTTACTTTAAGTAATACATACTTACTGTACAGTACTGTACTTATTATTATTTCGTATATAAATTCACGGAATTTTCACTTTACACAATACAACTATAAGATAGTCATAATTAGGTAATATCATATGACATGGATGGCAACGATATCAAAACAATCAAACATTTTTCTCTCCATTCATTAGTTAATGCAATTAATATATTATAATGACTATTATTACAAAATGGCATATGCCTATATGCCGTATGACTATTACAAAATGGCATAGTCACCTCTTGTGTATGCAATCCTATGTTAAAAGAATACTAACTTCTGTATATTAGTCATAAATTATACAAGTTGTAACAAACAAAAGCCTTGCATTTCATTTGCCTGCAGAATGCAAAAGACAAGTTGAGTATAACACTGAGAAGTTTGGCGATCACACCACTTGGCAACTGGCCAGACCAAATTGGTGTCGCGCATCTCGAAAACGGGAGCTTTATTCCCTTATCTGATGTTCTTTAGGATTGCTTTGACCTCATTTTAAACCATTATAACACTGGTGCTCTTGCTATAGATTGTGTAAATTCATAAATTATTTATTGGCCTAAGTACATAAGACAGGTACGTGCTGAAATAAAGCTGCATTCTCGGTTGTAGACAAATGACAGGGTTATCTGAAAACCATTGTGTTTTTATTGCAAAGTTATAGATTGTTAGTTGTAAATATTAAACTACCGGTTAAAAGAGGTCCATAATAAAGGATTCTCATGTTTTTAGACGCAGTTAAAATTTTAAAGTCAATATTTTCTAGAGTACCTAAATCATTAGTGCTCTTACTTAGTTCTTCACAAGGATTTTAATTAAGCAATTTATATACAGCGATGAGATAATCTTGAGCTATTCTTATAGCATATTCATATAGGGCCTCATGGCCCACGCAGACACGGTCTCGAAATGAGTATGTCACGAAAACATATTGGCTTTTCTTTAATCACAACGTGAACTTAAAACGTGCCTCGTGCGTATGTTATTATTATGGGTGCGGTCCCATTGATAGCTGTAGCTAGGAACTATTTTTTTTAGTTGAAGAAGAGCTGGTTTGGCGAGAAGGACTACAAAATAGTGGCGCGGGTGATGTTCTGCTATTTAGTGGACTGTATTTTTTTTTGTTGGTGTTATACTAGACTAGGACGCATCGAACGGCGAGGGTTGGCTACAAGGTCAATCGGTAAGCCGTTCGAGGAGATGGAACAGGACGTACCTTTGATCAGCGAACGGCAAGCGCCACGTATGCGGCGGGCGGGCGAGCAGTCGGAACCGGCACGAGGTTGGTGGCCGGTGGATGCACTTTGCTGAAGCACAGACCTGGACCACCAGCGCGTGGTCTCTCACAGTTTTTACACTCCTAACGCGGTGATAGGTCGGTGAAATGGAGAACTCCTCTAAGCGCGAATGAAAGCGGCCGTCTCTTTCAGACTATATATAGATATAGATAGATAGATATTGTGGTCTTCGTGTGCGTGAGAAAGGTATTGGAGGGGATGAATCTAAAGGAAGCTAGTATAGCGCCAAACTACCTTTAATTTAAGTCACCAACTGGCGCAAACAACAGCTAAACCGCAATTTAATCCACAAGGTTAGACAGAAACCGCAATATAATAGTTTACTAGTTTTCGGGTCACATTATTAGCTTCTAAAATTCTACTTAGCTACCTACCTTACCTACCTTAGCACCCTAAATCTGGTAGTGAAAACAAAGTTCACGGCTGCTATGCCTCACCACGAAATTAGGAGACCCCAGAAAGTAAGCATGATACTTACCGCGGTCGAGCACCGCACACATAAACCCTCTCATGGACACGATTTCGGAACAGCTCGGAACAGTCCGACCGCGAGTGGCGACATTCTGTGTCCGTGAGGGGTTGTGTATGTGTGCGTTGCTGGAGCGCATTTGTATGAAGCTTTCCTTCTGCTGTCTTGTTATTTTGTGGCCTCGCTTGCATTCATATCATGTCGCTAGCAAGACTTCCGTCGCCACTTCCCCACAACGACTTAGCAGGATGTCATTTTAATGGACAATATTTGAAATTTATGTATGTTTTTTCTGTTTTTTTCTTTGATCAATACGAACTATTTTATGGCTTTGCGGTTTCCTCGTTCTCATTAAAAACCAAGTGCAAATATAATGTGGCTATAGTATTTATTATACCTTATGAAATGTAGCGTAGCGGAAACGTGGGGCTGTATTCCGTGATTGCTTTTATTCGCACGCACATTTATTATTCTATATATTTTTATGTGCTAAAATTCAAAAAACCTTAATTATTTATTCTGTTTAGGCTACAAATTAGGTTAGCTCTTATTAATGTCATTATGCCATCGGTTCTTAAGTACGGGAGACTTCGTACTACGTATATAAGAACCGGCAAAGACCTCGACAAGGGCAAATTATATTAAGTGATCATGTAAATATTTTTGATCGGCATTGAAGTTTTTTTAAATTAGATATTCATAGACATTTCTCGCTGGCGCAGCCTCTAGCGCGTTTAAGTTAGGATTGTATAGAAGTTTTCACATGATTTCATTTCTCCGGATCGAATATCAAATAAAAATTGCTCGAAGTCCGCTGTTTCAAAAATCGCTTCAAGCCGAGGGTCGCGGTTGTTATCGTAATATAGCAGTCGTTAAAATTCACAAACTCGCCTTTTTCTATAGCTTATGGTTCATTATGGTTTCTTTATGGTTCTCCTTCTCTCTATATGCTTTAGTCCATGTGGAAAGGCTTGAGCTGAGCAATGGGTCATATTTAGGCCGAAAATGACGATGAAAATATTTTCAATATTTGAAAAAGTATTAAAAAAGCTATACAAGCTGGATTCGAACTCGTATAGGAGGATTGGACTGAAGAGCCAGATAGCGTAATTAGAAGCGCACCTGACCCGGATTGTCAGAGGGTGCGGGTTCGAATCCCGCTCGTATAAACTTTAAAACACTTCGAAATTGTTATTTGCTCGCAACAAAATTTGCGTAAAACTTTATACATCCATAATTAGAACTGAGTGACATAAAAACCATCTCCTGTAATCTCGTTACATGACCGTGCACTAATAAATCTATTTTCGTGTGTTTCAGACAAGTGCTGTCCCACATTAAGAATATTCCAGAGCTGATATTGCTCGGAAACGAAACGCCGAACGCGCGCAGGCTGCCCATCTTCTCTTTAATGGTGAAACATCCCCGGGGGACGTTCCTCCACCATAACTTCGTGTGTGCTGTCCTCAACGATGTCTTTGGCATCCAAGCAAGAGGTGGCCTGACTAGCAACTTGAATTATGGATCAGATATTCTGGGAATTGATGACCAGCTACTCAAGGAGTATGAGAAGTTGTTGAATGTCGAAGCGTAAGTACTTATAGCACCGGCACTGCTGACTTCTATAATGGCATATTCATTTAATACCTTATGAGTATCAGTAAAGATTATTATCATGAAATAGTAAAAAAAACACCAGAAAAAAATAATGTTATACATATAACACAGTAATGACATAAAAGCTTTTTCGTAAAATAAGATTTGAACGGTTAAATAATATTTTGGCAAATCTTATTAATACATCATCCGACTCACATCTCATACCCGTACGTGGCGCCTAAAATATCGCATTCAATTTGTCAACATCGTCTGAATAAGAACCACTTGACACCTAAATGTTCTAAATTGTCGGCGAAATAATCTTTTTCTACGCATTATTATCGTAGCTTTCGTTTAAACAATCAATAATAAAGTCTGTTTGTGTGCTTATTGTATAATCCAGCTACAGTTATCATTGTGTTCGATTCGTTGCTTAAAGTTGATTAAT
The DNA here is from genome assembly GCA_947562085.1 of Eudonia lacustrata. Classification (NCBI taxonomy): domain Eukaryota; kingdom Metazoa; phylum Arthropoda; class Insecta; order Lepidoptera; family Crambidae; genus Eudonia; species Eudonia lacustrata. The sequence continues at coordinate 8,989,056 of OX387322.1, read as the reverse complement.
AGAGTTTTAGTAAACATACATTTATGCCGACCTAAAATTAGCAAATGATTCTCAGTAATCTTACGACGACCGCTTATTGTGATTACTAGTTATTATGTTTTAAATGACGTGTGAATGACCGTTATCAGATTGATTAAAGTTTATTTTTGTAAAGTGTAACATGTTGTGTGTCTGTTGCCTATTTCGGATTATTTTAAACTTTTATTTACAGACAAAGAGAATATGCTCGAGTTCGCAAAATGAGCGATGTCAAATCGCCTGAAGTACCAATACATAATGAGCACATGCGTCCAGGCTTCTGTCGTGTTTCGCTACCATTCTTCATGTCAGACCACGAGCTGGCCTTCGTTTTAGAAGCTCTGAAGATGGTGGCCACAGAAGGCTGGAAGATACTGCCGCAGTACATAGTGAACCCCCAGACTGGGCAATGGAGACATCATACTTGTTCCGTACTAAGGGACAGAAAATCTCTCTATTCATTGAAATTCCACGATGGGAAAGTAACATCCCATGAAAGAAGAATTTCTGGTAAGTTTTTACAAAAACAAAGCTTTTTGTCATTTATCATGAGTATTGATCTGTGTTAAACGTATTCTGCACTTCTCAACAGGGCCGGGCATATTTCCTCAAACGTTCACTGAATGCCTACAAACAGCAAGAAATCTATTTAATAGAGCTAGAAAATTGGCTATGAAGTGCACATCGGCTGAACCAGAAATGTCATTTAACCCTCGCATAGATTACTTAAGATGGTTTATGCTGCCCAAGGAAGCGCATGACCTCTTGCTGGGTCGATCAGGAAACGTGAAACACATTGTGCCATTCGATCCCTCAGGTTATACCGGAGCTCGGAAAAGTTTAATCTCAAGGTCTTCCATTACTTCCTCGCCCATTCTAGGGTCGTCTCCGAGACATTTTAGCTTGTCTTCAATTGATGATTGCCAAATGCTCAGATTTAAACAAAAACAGAAATTTTACTCTAGGGAGTTAAGTCTTAAGGAGACGCACAAAGAAGATGTTGTGACGAAGCACCCTGTGCATTTTGCTGTTGGTGAACAAGTTTCGCCATTGCGTATAATGCCTCAATGTACTAGACCTTTGTTAGTCAGGTCTAGATGCTACAGTTTGGGTTCAGACAGTCCACCCGTGAAGTTAAGTTCACAAGCGGAACTAGATTTAGAACTTAAGGAAGCCAGTCCAAACACTGAAAAAGCAAGCAGCTTTTGCAACTGTGGAAGTCAAACTGATCTCCAATCGTTAGACGATCCAATGATCTCACCTGAAAAGGCATTCCTCTACCGTGCGCAAAGTAGCACTTCGGTGTCAGACTGCAGCCAAGTAGGACGCACATCCCCTACAACTTCGCTAGCTTCCCAAACGTCTGAAGATATACAAGCCTACGTTAAAGAAATGACGAAGGAAATAGCAACTGAAATTAAATCAGAAATACGTGAAGTGATATCAAGAGTGGATGATATTTTGGAAAATTCAGATTTGCTCGAACAGTCGAATGCGAGCATTGTCTCAACGTCTAGTCAGAATGATAGGAATTCTGTATCAGTCATAGATGTAGCAGAATATCTGATGGGTATGTCAAAAGAAATGGCTTCCGAAGTCAAACATGAAATCCGCGAAATGGTGAATCAAGTTGATGAAATGATATCTCCGGATTATACAGGAAGCAGCTCGAGAAAGAGTTCACCGCCCCAGACTGGTAGAAGAAGAATAGGTTCTGGTCCTGATTTAGGCTTGGACTTAAAAAAAGGGTCGCAGTGTCTAAAGAAATGCCCGACCAGTCCTCTACTCCCGACTCAATATATGGATGATGACGAGTTACGTTTGAAGTACTCTCCGAATAGTCAGTCACCAAAATCAGCGCAGTGCACTCCTCTATACGAGGCTTCTGGCCCAAACAGCATATCATTCAACTCCAGCGAGACTTCAACTCCAGATACAATCATTCAAGTTGTTACAACTTCACAGAATTCTCCAAATATGCCTAAATCATTAAGTTCAAACAAACTGTCAGACGACGAAACGAGCTGCAATGACGTGAACTGTAGACATTGCTGTATCAAGAAATCATGGTGCCAAAACCCTTCAATCAGCTCACAAGACAGCGGTATCAACATGACATTTACTGAAACTGACTCTTATTTAGACTTTGGTAAGTTGTAATATTGTTAATTTTTTGCAAGCATTATGATTTCTAATTAACAGCTGCTTAAACACAAGGCCTGAAATAACTCTCATGATATTTATGGTTTCTAGTTTTATACATAACTCAACCTGTCAGAATAAAAAAAGGTTATCTAGGTAACAGTAATTGTAATACATTTATTTAATGTAAATTATTTTTCTAAGTCCTTCCCTACAACGCGAAAGCTTAAGATGTACGATAACAGATGTAGACAAGACGTGTTGCATTAATTATGTTTTTAGTAAAATGGCGGACTTCTTCAGATCCAACAACAAATAAGGCGAAGAAACTCCAAGGGAGACTGAGGATTTGCCAGAAGTATGAGAAAAGTGAAGTGCCAGATATAATTGAGGGAGTTCCGGTGTGTTCCGGAGATCATGTCAGGCAGACCAAGAGATACGAAGACGGCGGTAACTCGGGAAAAGTTGTATTTCAAATACCAGACGACACTGATAGACAGTGCAGGTAAGATATGGTGGTTTATACGTTCTTTTTTAAAGCTTAAAAAATCTTTATTTATGAGATAATACATTTAACTAGTCGTAAATATACATTAGGAGCTACACAGTGAAATATACTAATAAAGAGGATGTAAACCTAAAACACTAAATCTCAATGTTTGCTCGATCAGACATAAGATAAGTGACACGGAATAGGCACAACTGCAATTTTTCAAGCAGTGAATGTATGAAACATTTAATAGATATGCCTAAATTATGATAAGTGCCAATTGTTTACATATTTATGTGACTTGCAACATAGTAGTTAGTGAACTGAACGTACGATGAGTCTTATAAATTAAAATTAATTGTCTCTGTTGATGGTAAATTTTGAGTCATTTTGAAACTGACCTCTGAAAAGTTGAATAAACTCTGTCTTAGAACATGATCTGTCATACGATTTAAAAGTTAATGATAATAATTAGCCGTAAGTGGACACAATTAGTAAGAACTGTTTGTGATAATTTTGACTTCGACAACTACCAGCATTATTAGTAAAACATAATTCAACACTGTGTTTCAGTAAAAGTTGGTAAATGCTGACCGTGATTCTTATATCGTAAATTACCTTTCCGATGACGTAAATGTTTGTGTATTTTCTCTCGTTTACTTTACACCTCGGTTTATGTGTGTGACCTTCAATGAAGATTGCGTCATCACGAACATTCGATGCCATTATAAGCCACCGCTGCACCATCTGGTGATAAAATGCTCTAGAACTAGGATCATTAATCTTATCCTAATACTAACTGACGTCCGTAACAAACACGCGGTTTCTGCGCACAATTTGGTACTCGAAACGAAGACATTTATTGAATATTTTTAATTCAAAGGAAACCAACGCATTTATTAGAAAACTGTTTGATTGCAAAACATTAACATTATGAACACAATACGACATTGTTCTCCTCCTCTCGATTCCAATTCTCAAGTAGAAGACGGAGACACGGTTGGATGATGTCATCCCCTCTAGTAACCCTTCGGAGGTGTTCAATCACTACGGCTTAAGAAGCCTTTAGATTCTCGTGGCCCAGTCCCGTAAAAAGTCCAGTTATACTGTAAAGGAAAGAGTAGGCGAACAACGTTCTCTTTCTAAAAAAATGGTTTTACCAGACCTTAGCTTCAAGAGGTTTATCATCCATGCAAAAGCTTTGGCAAGCAATGTTTAAGAGAGTTTATATTGTTTTCAGAACAACAGTGTCAGAATTGAAGAGATGCAGCAGATTGTCCAATGCGTCCTCCAGCTGCTCCGACCGCAGTTCCAGGTCGAGTGGCTACGGCACTGACCAGCGCATCAGCAATGAGGATCACTTCTACGAGAGGAGGTATTTTTAACACACCATCATTAGCCTTGTCATGTGGTCCGTGCGTGGTAACCGCTTCTGTGGTGTAGTAGTTCAGACCATCGTCGGTCTAAGATCCAGAGATCTGTTTCGATTCGCAGTGGGGTATTACACGTTTGTGTACTACGGTTTGGTTGGTGGTATGGCTTCGTTGTCAGCCTGGCTAGCTACTACCACCTGGGATTCTGGGTGAAGTGCGGTCCCACCTTCGGCCTTATTATCACATAACATCAGGTGAGACGGAGGCCAAAAAATAAACCGTAAAGAAAATAAAAATGTTAATAACATTTAGCCTCTGTTGAAACAAGTGTCGTAGATTTATTCTAAATTCATAAAGCATGAATTTTTAAATGTTTCAGTTTTAACTTCGTGACCTTAGCCATAAAGTTAAAAATAGCGTGATGTATGCAAAATAACAATTTAAAAATACCCGTGCCTTCTTGTTTTCAGTAAATATTATTTTGTACCACGTTCTTAGATCTCACATCACGACATGAGTTTCATTGCGTTTTGTTTAGATGTAAAATTACGTTTTAGTTTCAACTTCGTTACCTATTACTTTTTTGTAGTAAAATCATAATTTTTTATCCCGTTTTTATATCTTAACATCACGAGTTTCATTCGCATTTTATCATTAAAAAAGTCACACTAAGAAGTAGTCTTACGAGTACAGGTCAAATACTTTGTAGTTTGTGACACTAACAAATGATTTTCTATTACATTCTACGTGAATTCCAAACACTTATCATTTCACTTCACAATTCAAGTCCAGATATTCAATCGACGGAACTATAAAGTTGCGATGGGAAATTTCAAACTGCACTTCGCCTTGAAATGGCGCACGGATGCGTGGATAGAATGCAAACTTTGCATGTTAACTATACCCAGTAACTGTTATCAGTTCTCTCCAACTTTAGTTTTGTAAATATAAGATATAACTACACAAATTATACAATGTAACAATTGGAGAGAATAATAAAGATTTTATTTATTTATTATTATTAGGTATATATATATAAATAGTTATCGTTTTATTTGTCACGCTCTATGCTTTCGATATCAAATATATAGTATAAGTAAGTAACTGGCTGCATGAGAATTTTATCAGTATATCCTCGTATATTCATTCAATTTGATTACTAACTGCAAACATTTCCTGAAATATCAGCAGTCGCACTTGTAAATAATATGCCATCTGTTTAAAAACTTATATATGCATTTGAATAACCAGACAATTCAGATGGCCACTAAAACGTGGATAGTAATTAATAGTGTTGAAGATTAAATAACTTAATGAGTACCAACAGACGAACTTTTGATGACAGGACTCTGTTTCCGTCTTATATTCCGTTTAAGGATCAATTACATGATATAGTGTTGTCTGGACTTATCTTTAACCTACCTATAACAGCTATGAGAGCACAACAATGCGTGTAACAGGAGGCGAAAGGAAAGGTAGACTGTATTAACTATTAACCCATCGTTTTGGCCGAGCGCTTACATGTAAGCACCAAACAATAAAATTCTATGTGTCTGGTATTTACGGCTAACGATGGGTTAAGGAATAATAAGGCAAAGTAAATGTAAAGTTTTAATGAATAAAAGAAAATAATCCTACTAATATTATAAACGCGAAAGTTTGTAAGTATGGATAGATGTTTGGTACTCTTTCACGTAAAAACTACTGAATGGATTTGGATGAAATTCGGCATACAGATGGTTTATAACCTCGATTAACACATAAGGTAGTTTTTATCTCGATATTCCCACGGGCACGGGAACCACGCGGGTGAAACCGCGAGCGGCCGCTAGTATTACAATATAAACATACCGGTTTCATCAACCACGATGACAATCAATAGAATAAATAAATAAATAAAACAGAGAGCAAAACCACGAAAATAACAATTGGAAAAGTAGATTAATACAAAAAGTTTATAAAACCTAGAAAGGAGTATTAACCTACTTTACGTAACAACGCGATTAATTTTGACAGCATTGTTGTGTAAGTTGTGTTCCTTCACTTGTCTACACCAGTTAACGCTGCTTCCCAACCATAATTTATAACGCCTTTATAGGCTCATTTTAACTAGAATCCTTGTTGTAGTGAGTCGGAGTGCCGCCTGCTGAAGGAGCAGTGCGGCTGGGAGGAGGATGACAGCAGCGTCTGCAGCGACGGCTCGCTCACCGACTTCACCTTTGATGACGAGGGCAAGTGGCACTGCCCACCCAAGGCAATCTGGAAGGCCACTGTCGAGGTAATTCGTACATAAAACATACTAAATTAATGACTGCCTAATTGAATAATAAGATTTGACGCTTAAACTTTCGAGTTCCATTTTAAAGAAATGTTTGGCAACCCATTGGAAGACGCAAATTATTAAGCTGTATAATAGAACGCTTTATACTCGATGTTTCGACAGAGTTGCACTGGCTGTGGCATCTATCAGTCAACATCGCAACAGCAGTCGGTCCGTGACCATAAATTAAGATAGTTGCTTTAGATCATGTGTGGTTTTTGTCAGGTTGGCAACGTAAAAGCAATAGTTTGCCGATAAACTCGTATTCTATATAGATGCGTAGACAAATAGAATAGAATAGAAATCATTTAATTCAGGCAACAAATTATGTATAGTTACATACAGGCCCATATTTATAAATACCTTACAGACTAACATACATACAATTAATATATAAAGCAAAGACTATGCTACACGTAAGGACGTCGACGTGCGACGCAGCGTGGTGTCCGGTAGCCGGCCTCGGGACTGCCGGAACATGACACCTTTCGGCCAAAACTCTTCTTTTATGAAAATCGACAGATGTTCGGTCGGTACTCTCACCACAAATGAATTAAAATTCACATTGTGGCTTGATTCCAACCGTACGACCCTCAGAGTGAATTTGGTTTTGATCCGATTTTTTTGAATAGGGACAATTTCTAGTAATTAATTTTGTATTTTTATTATAATGTTATTTAATTGGTTTTTGACAATTTGGAGTGTTGATTTTGTATTTTTATATGTATGTAATTGGTTAGAATATTTAGTAATTGTTGTTTAAAGTTGTTTGCATGCTACATTGTCAGCTGAGAAAGAGAGGAAAGCTAGAATAAGACCAAAAATGTACCTTTCTCAAGCGCAAATTAAATATATTTCATTTCATTTCATTTCATTTCATTCCGTACATTCCGTACTGCCTTTGTAGAGTAGTGGAGCCGGGACACGTATAGCAGCGTCGTAGGTGTAGCTGGACGCAGTAGGTGGTTTTGTCCGGCCGGTGCAACACCGCACAGGTTGCGATAGGCAGGCTTCCTCTTCTCCTTCCTCTCAAAATGACTCCGTTCCTGATGTTAAGCAGAAGCGGAGTCCAATTGCGAAGACATCTACTACAGTAGAATTGTGGCACACTGCTCTCACCTTGCCGACCTTTTTTTCTCCACATCTTGATTAAAGGACCCAAACTAACTCATTAAAAAGCTAACTAAACAGTTGGTCGCTTGATCTGTCCAGGCCATCCACGAGTTCCACATGGTCCGGGCCGGGGACAAGGTGCTGGTGTGCTTGTCGGGCGGACGGGACTCCATCGCGCTCCTGCACACCATGCACCAGTACCAGTTCTACGCTCGCTCCAAGGGCATCCACTTCAGCATCGGTCAGTATTTGCAATCTAGTTATGAGTTCTAAGAATAGGTTTTTGACTGGTTTATTTTGTTTTCTGTGTTATGTAAACCATTTATAGGAGCATAATAGGAGCTTATTCAAAGACCGTCTAGCTTTTTCAGTAGCTGAAGTGTGTTTCCAACTTCTCCCTTATCATTCTATACAATAAGATGAGGTGAAGGCCAAGAGAAATAAAAGAGATTAGGAAAAAGGAAGAAAACAAATAACCTTATATGAACCGCTTGTGTTAAGAATGTCTTCCTACCTCAACAGCCGATATAACCTAACTAAGGTGGTAACCTAATCCCTTTTCCATATAAATATAACCATAGTTTTATTTGTTTATTTACAGGTGCATTGTACGTCCACGAGGACAAGTCAGAGATGGATCCCAGATATTTGATGGCGTACTGCAGAATGCTAGGGGTGAAGTTCATCTACCAGGACAAGCTAGATGACGACGAGTCACAAAGTAAGTCGATAGTTTTCAAAATAAAGTATAAATATAAATGAAATAAATAAATAATAATAATATATAAATATTTTAGGGAATTTAAAACTGCACTTGAAAAGATACAATAACTGCATTTAAATCAAGCGGCATGTACTTAGCAAGTAGTTAGCATTGTGGATGCAAAATAACAGTTTTTCAAAATTTCTTTCACAGAATTTGAAGTGTTAAGTTCTGGTTAACCAGGTACCAGGTAAAATTATTATAGTTCCAATAATTTGTTTTTGAATAAAATTTTGATTAGCTACTTATTGTTTTCTAAAGTTTAGGCGAAACACATTGAATGAAACAATCTTTACGGGTTTACTGGCGTTTATTTTACACATCATCATCATCATCATCATCAGCCTATTTTACAGCCTATTTTACACATTTGATGTAAATTTATTAATTCTGATGACGTTTTCAACTTTTTACAGGGTTCTTGGTCACCATCCGTAAAAGTTGTTTGATTACAAATGTTTCATTTTTAATGAATTTGATGTTTATTAAAAAAATGTAAAGAAAATATTGCCAAATCTTATAAATATAACGATACTAGCTGTGCTCGCGACTTCGTCCGCGTGGAATAGTGACTTTCGGCAGCATTTTTAATTTTTTAGGCTCTTTTCCCGTTTTTGCAACATTTTTCACTGATGCTTCGCTCCTATTGGTCGCAGCGTGATGATATATAGCCTAAAGCCTTTCTCGATAAATGGACTATCCAACACAAAAAGAATTATTCAATTCGAACCAGTAGTTCCTGAGATTAGCGCGTTCAAACAAACAAACAAACAAACTCTTCAGCTTTATATATTAGTATAGATAGGTACTCTTAGAACAATACACGTGTACTCAGTGGTTTAGGCACAGAAACTCCTAGATTATAGCATTGACAGAGCCTAACCATTCAGTGGTTCTTAAACCAGACAATAGAAATTCATTTGTTCTATGGCACTGTGGTCACCTTGGGCGTCCAAGTATCTAAGCAAGTACACTACACTTGTAATTGTTGCATGACAATAGTCTACCAGCACACGTATTCCCTCTTTTTCACGCTGCAAATACAAATAGACAAATAGTCTTCGCTTAGGGACTCCATTTCCACATAACATCTGTTGGAGTGGCTTCATCTGCATAAAATATTTAAAAAAAAACTCATGGTGGTAGTGTAAATTTCGGACGCATTGCGCCACAGTTGTAATTTTATCAAAGAACAATAAAATCTATTGACATAGTGACAGAGTACATTTTAGGACGCAGCACACCACAGTTATAATTGCATCAAAGAATAATCATCCCCATTCTTATGAAGCTTATGTATATTTTAGGACGCAGCAGCGCTACCGGCAAGACGTCGGAGCTGCACCGCTGGGCGACGCACGCGGTTCGTAGGCGAGCTTACGCCGCGGCGCGCGCGCACGGTTACGGCGTAGCGGCCGTAGCGCAGCACCTGGACCACGCGGCGCGAGCATTCGTAGCGAACGCGCTGCACGGCGGCATGTTACGGACTGTTAAAGCGCACTACAGAGTGGCGTAAGTGTACTTACAGCTTTTAACCTTTTTAAATAAAATGTAGAGCTCTAATTTAATATTGTGTCGTCCTCTTTAGCCTGATCGGGGCCTGAGAGTATTGTTTATTTTGCTCAGTATTTTTTTTATTTTTGTCTTAGTATTTAATTGAGATTGACATTATTTATCATAAGTAGCTACAATCACTTGAACCTATAAATAAATCATTTCAGTTCGGTTATTTTATTACTATAAAAATATTGAGATTGGTTGGGACAAATTCTTCACGGCTTTACACTAAGTTTTGACACCTGATTTTTGAATATGCATCTTTTTTTTAGTTACTAGTGAACATATATTTAATCAATAAAATGTATTTTAATTCACAGCGAGCACGACTTGCGCATCATCCGACCGTTCATCTACGTTCGCGAGCGCGCGCTGCGAGCGTTCGGGCGCGCTCGCGTGCTTCCTGACTTCCGCGCGTGCGTGTCTCCACCCGACAGCCCGCCCGCCTGTGACCAGGAACCAGACCAGTGAGTTAACATACTATTTGTACCTTAAAGAGATTAGCGAAAATGTAGCTAACTGTAAAAGATTAAAACAAAAGATTCACTTCTCTTGTTTAAAAAATAAATTTGTTGATTTTGAAGAAGAAAACCTCTATGTTTTTGTCACAATTTTATCGGTTTCGTGTAGTATAGTGACTCTTAAGTGCCACAAAATCATTACAGCGGAGCGTGTAGACTGTAGAGTTTGAGCGTGGAGACTTAATAGACTTGTCGTGTCGTTTAAAGTCCATTTAAGTGTCCCGCCCTGTATAAGAACGGGGTGTACTAGTTAGCGTACCTGTCGGTATTACTTAACGAATTTAAATTGCTAAGGAGTTTTTGATAAAGCGTTGAGCGTTACTGCGTTCACCCCTGGGCTGCCTCTGATTCGTCATAAATTCTTTGAACGCTCCAGCGAAAACTACATGTGACGCCGCACGCTTGTAACACAATACCACGCATGCTTTTGTTTTGTAGTGAATATGCAGCCTGAGATAAAGTACCTACTATTTTAAAAGTTCTTAATATTAAACATAAACAACTTCGATTACAATGTAAGAAACATGTTTTTCTTTGTAGCAAACCATTACATATCGAGCGTTCGGTATCAGACCCGACGGACAAACGCCCTTCGCCCGTAGAGGAACCGCTCGGTGAACAGCTGGTGGAATCGCTGAGTGAATCGCTGAATGAACCGCTGCACGAACCGCTCGACCTCGCTCGTGGACTGCTGGATTCTCAGGAGCAAGTGCACCCGTTCTTGTTCTCCAGTCTGAAGAATGCATTGCATCCTCTGTTGAGTGCCAGGTAATAAGCATATAGTATTTTTCTACCCGTTTATTCCATAACGTAGACTAAAGTTAAGAGAGTATAAATATACAATTTGATATCCCATAAAAACTTCGAAGTTTTTCGTAGCAAAGAACTTTCCATAATGTACTTTATCTACACTAATGTTGTAACATTCTACTTATGTTTCTAATACTTGACTTATAATTACTACTGTTATAGCGCAGACAACAAAACACTCAATTTAAGCAATTTCACATGATGGTATAATATCCACATCGATATCGTAAAATCTTATTATAACATCAATAAAACGCGACCAATTAACCTGGCGAGCCTTATGTCAAAATCCTCATACAAGTTGTATAAAATTTTGATATTAGGCTGGCTTTTGAAAACAGTTGGGTTATACGTGAAAACTTCGTCGAAACTACTAAACTTACTATATACAAAACTCTTTGGTAAGATCTTGTGCCAATTAAATAAAAAAAGAACAGCGCGCGCTCGCTCCTGATTTTCCCTGCGCGCGCAGCTGCGCTCTCATTGGTTAGATTTTAATAGCGGCAAGTTCACTGTGATAATACACGTACGCGTGAATTTAATGTTTCGCAATGTGTTTTGTTTTTAAAATACAAATTAAAAGTTAAAAATGGACAGCGACGATGATATTTGTACGCCTCCGGATATTCTAGAATTGGCAACAAAAGTAACTCACAATCTTTTGCCAGAAAAATCTAGAAAATTACTTATATGAAAAAGAATATAATAACTTTTTGGCATGGAAGATCGAAAAGAAAACTACATCATTTTCTGAAAATGTCATTCTTGTGTATCTCAAAGACCTCTCCGACAAATTCAAGCCATCTTCTATGTGGGCTAAATATTCTATGCTCAAGTCCACACTGAGTATCTACAACAATATTGATATCACGAAGTATTCAAAAGTCATAGCGTTCCTGAAACGCAGTTCAGAAGGACACAAGGAAAAAAAGTCCTTGACGTTTACATCAGGTCAAATAAAGATGTTCCTGAAAGATTCACCAGATATTTTGTATCTTTTTGAAAAGGTAAGTGTATTTTAGTTCTGTTATTTAATCTACCTAGTACTTACGTACTACACACGCAAGTTATCTAAACACTCCGTTTAAGCGCTTTGTGTATAAATTAGGTAGTAGGTACCTACACTTTACTACTTCATAAATCATAGTTTTTACCTTGGCTATGTACCTCAAGCTTATTATATCGTTTATTGTTACAGGTTGCACTAATCTTCGGCATAATGGGGGCATGCCGAAGGCAAGAGCTATACAACATCCAGTTCGATGAAGTCTCTAACATAGACGACAGTACAATCATGGTGAAAGTTTCGAAAACAAAAACGAAAATAGATCGTTCTTTCGTTGTGACGGGCAACTGCTATGCCGTATGTAAAAAATACATGGAACTTCGACCCACCCCCTGTCGAAACCCTGCCTTTTTCTTGAGCTATAGATCGGGGAAGTGCGTCGATCAAAGAACTGGTATTAATAAATTTGGTGCTCTGGGAAAAACTATCGCAAGTTTTTTGAATCTGCCTAACCCAGCGTTGTACACGGGGCATTGCTTCCGGCGCACCTCGGCGACCCTTCTCATAGATAGCGGTGGTGATTTGACCGCACTGAAACGACACGGGGGGTGGAAGTCTTCTACTGTGGCTGAAAGCTACATTTATGAGTCTTTAATGAATAAAATTCAAGTCTCAAATACGATCTTGAACAGTATAGAAAACAAGACGAATGAAGTAATTATAAATATTCCAACTCCGTCTACGAGCTCTACTGCTTGCCCCGCGACCGCTACAGCTGCTGGATCAATAATTAACATTAACTTTCAAAATTGTACCATCCAAAATTTGAACAATTATTATAAATAAACTATTGTCAGCTTTTACTCTTGTTGTTTGAATTGCATTAGTGAAGATAAAGTAGTGTATGCAACTGCATATAACACGGGTATTAAAACACTCGTTACTATTATGAAACTCGCTGCGCTCGTTTCATAAACTCACACTCGTGTTTTAATACCCTTCATTATATGACAGTTGCATAAACTACTATTAAATCGCATAATCCAGTATAATAAACTTGTATTAAAAATGTTTTCTACTGTCTTTTTAGAGCAGGAATGAGCAAACTTTTTCATTCGAGTGACAATATTTACTAACAAAATCTATGGCGGGCCAGACTATTGAATTTTTGCTCTATTTTTTCAATAAATAAATGTTTTTTTTGAGAAATAAGAATATTGATAGGTATGCATTTTTTAAAACACACGCGCACTTGAATTTTTGTTTGATGGTCGCGGGCCGGACTTTGATCATTCACGGGCCGGAGATGGCCTGCGGGCCATAGTTTGCCCATCCCTGTTTTAGAGCTGTGTGATTTCCTCAAGCATAGAAAGTTATAATTTTTTTTTATTGGTTTTTTCGAAGATTGTATAACTTATAAAATTAGAATTTAAAAAAATATATATGTTAAGAAAACACCGGTTTTCCTTCTAGTTTTCCAGTGTTCGTTTCTTACTCTAATTCAAAGTTATTGATAATACAAGTATAAGAAAGGGCACTAAGAAGATTTTGCATGTTTTCCAGAAACATAGAGAAGGATCTGAAAGAGCAACGTCAGAGGAAGAAGTCGGTGATTCAGATGAAGAACGGTGCCCCAGTCTACGACTCGGAGGAAGGCACAGACGAAGAACCAGTGCCATAGACTAAACAGAAGAAGAAGGCAGAGTAATTTATTTAGTTGGAGGTGTTACTTGACAAAGGTTTATTAGAATCGAAGGCGAAATGCTATTTTAAAGCCTTTATCATTGCAGATAAGGTTGACAAAACGATAAAGGAGATTAGTTATTTATTTGTATGAATTGAAAAGATAACAAAAATAGGTGATTATAAGTCATCATTGTAGGATTAGTCATTGTTGTAGTTGATTTAGGAACTCCAAAGGACACCTCCCTCGATGAGGCTTCAACGCCATAGACAGGAGGCCTACTCAGTAAATTGAACATTCGATCATTAGTAGCTGTCATAAATATACATGACAATTATTATGTCACTAACTACAGAAGTGGTAAGACTGCGAATACGACGGAGACAGCCAACCAAAATCGAACTTTCGATTTACCTCCATTATTAGACCTCCAATTATTAAATTGACTAAGGGTTGATTTTTCAATCGTCAGTTAAAGTTTATTCATTGAATAATTTGACATAATGACAGATTATCTTTAGAAAATATTTCACAATGACAAACTTATTCTTTGGTTAGGACATATCTGAGGAATAAAAATCGGGCCTAAGAGTCACTAAAGCGCTAGGAGCAGTTTTCAAATATAGAGGAGCCCAATCGTTCCTCTAAACAAAATATGGTTTTGTAAGTAGCATCAAATAAATGTGGGGTTGTATATTTAAAGTAGAAAGTCATTTTTGTCTATCACCCTTTATATCTTATAGGTCCATTAGCTTTTCTGTGTGCTATTTGCGTAATTTTGTCACTATTCAATCCAAATAAAGTTAACTAAATTGATTTATTTTGAATCCGAACTACGCCAGCTAGCTACGAACTTAAGGAAACCAATAAGTTACTTTTTTAATAGTAAAGAAAAACCTATATCACTCATATTTAGCATAGTGGAAGTCGTTAGAACATAATTTCATTGCTACAAAAATAGAAAGTGCACTATACGTCTTCATGAGGTTACTCACTTGAGACACTAGTCTTAAGAGTACTGGTTGAAGAATGCACTTTGGCGGTTCTAATTTGGCGTTATGACCTGACGTGGATGGTCTAAGATAATTTTACTTGCGCAAGGACGTCTGGCTGTTCTCGTAAAACTTAAGCGCTCGTACTAGTCTTTAGTACGAGCGCGTCAGTTATACGAGAATCACTAGGGCGCCAGTACAAAATGAGGAGATTCCTGATAGTAAATTCTTTATATATTATTAGGTCCTTACCTATGAAATTGACGTTTTGTGTGAAGATTTTTTTCTAAAATTATATTTTTCATACTAACGTTTTTTTTTTTAATTTTCTTAGCATCTATTTATGTTAACACTATAAAAATTGTAGAGTAGTGTGTTTGTTTCACTAGCTAAGTATAGCAGACATTAAAAAGAAAAAAAATCAAGTCCCTTCAAAGCTACAATGAAACAAAAAGACAATTCCGCGAACATACAAAGTAGTCAATTAAAAAAAAAAGTTGGGCGATAAAGACACAAAATGAATAATCATTGTTAGTCCTGGAGCCTAAGTAACATAGTCCTAATTAAAGGTGTATAATAATATTAACAACCGGTATTGACTTTTAGAAGTAATACACCTATTAATAAGTGAGAAAAAAACGTCAATTTCATAGGTAAGGATCTATTATATAGACAGCCTGTAAAGTTTCCAATGTTTTCTGGTGCTTACCTAGTTCTGGTATCCAATGACACCTTGCCAAGAGGCCATCAGTACTGTAATTTATTCTGATGATATTAATTATCATCAATGAAGTTTAATACCACTGACAGCTATTATGCTAGAGAGAGTGATGGAAAATCAGGTTTGGGTGATAAGATGATGATGACTTTCAGCCGGAGCAGATAGGGATAAGGAAAAATAATTGGATTTGAAGGAAACCATTTATTTTGTTTGGAATGGTCTTGTGTGTAGAGGTGCCATTAAGTTTTCTTAAGTAGGTATACTTTTGTAAGTGGATTGCTGCAATACCTCGATTCACTCGAAATATGGAAATCAAAGATAAAGGTATTGTTAAGTTACGTCATGTTAGTGTTAAAGAGACCAATTTGTGATTACTCAGTGATTGTTTTGTTTTGTGATCAAGGTATTAAATGTTGATATAAGACGTTATACTATAGTCAAGTGTGCGTGCGCTTAGTATTTAGTACTTTGTTTTGAGGTTATGTTTGGCAAGGGTTGCCATATCGATGATTTAAATTGCTACTAATGTTTTTTTATTTACTTGTTGTGGAATTAAAAACAAAGTGCATTTGTTACAGTCTGCTAATAATTACCAGTTGCTATAAATATGTTATTGTCATGGTTAGTAACTGTTTTTTTATATAAGTAACTTATGGATATACAAAATGGCCTATTTATTATGTCGTGTGGTTCATATTATAGCGACATAAGTAGTATATCGTGTAAGTGTTTTTCAATCCAGGTGTTTTAAATATAGCATTCTTCATATAAACATAGTGTTTGGAAAAGGGTGTACTGTGTCTAATAAAGACAAAACAACCTATCAATAGAAGAAACTTTTACTACTACGGAACGGAACATCAAAAGTTGCAGTATAACCGGCTGTCTCACCCTGGTTTTTTCGATTTCTAAGGTAATGTTGTTGTATAAAATTATATATTATAAGTTGTTGGCTCTATTTTTGGCGCGATATACCCTTGTCCACTTATACAATACATACGTATTGACATATTATAACTATTTTGATAAATATTGACGGTTTATTTATGAGATTAGGTATATCATGTTGTAAAGGATTTTGAAAATCTTAATATCAAATGGTTATTTAACATATTCACAGTCCCATGAGTTATAAAATGGCTTATATCAATTGAAACACTATTGTCTTAATTGCTGGACTGTGAACGTGTCACAACTACTATTATAAGCTTAGATGTAGTTGAAATATGAAAGTTATCATTGTTAAACCTGATGCAAAGTATTGATTCGTATCCTCGCCATAAGTAAACAAATGAAAGTTAAGAGTTATAAATAGCATACTTTAACCCATCGTTGGCGTAAATACCAGACACAACAGAATTTTAATTATTTGGCGCTTACATGCAAGCGCTCAGCCAACGATGGGTTAATAATGATATAAAAAAAAACAACTCAAAGCAATAATGATAATTGGTAACCAAATATTTATTTGTAAAAGATTTTAAACCAAAATAAAATGACGGCGTTGACCTACGAGCATAAAGATCGAAACTAGGAAAGTAGATTAAGGGCGTAGCTAGGTAAGATTTATTATTTTGAAAGGTGACTTTCATCTATATGATTGCAGCAGATATAGATATGAGTGAAATAAACTTATATTGCTGATGTCTCTATAATATGCTCAAGTCCTAATATGAGTATGGCGGGAATGAAAATCAAAACTTTGTAGGTAACTTGAAACTGTACACTAAGTATAGTGACGACTATTTTATTATACGTATTGATGTTTAATTGTTCTACTTAAGTGTAAAGAAGGCGTTGAATAAAAATCCTAAATAATATTATAAATATATAGTGTTCGTTTGTTCTTCTTTCACGAAACGGAACAACGGATTGACATGATTTTTGGACAGAGACAGTGGGAGCGGTTTAGTGTGGCATAATTATCATTTTTATCGGTGAAATACAAATTTACGTGTAATTACGACGTTTTAGGGCTGATTTCACGCGGCCGGAAGCTTTTTTTAAATAATTTTAATTAATCACTCTTTGTTTATTACAATATAAGTGCAATGAACGAATAACAATTTTGTTTCGTTTTTTTATTTTTAATTATTATTTTACAACGACATTTTGTGGTAGTATAACAATGGAATGAATTTGATATTTTTGTATGGCAACATCAACAGCCAGGTTTTTTTCAAAGAGTTGCGTACCTTCAAATAAGAAAAAAGTATTTAAGTAATATTAAAAACATTCTCTTTTATAAAACATTATTCTATTCGTTATAGTAAAAATATTTTCTGTTGAAAACATTGATTTTTTACTTATTAGCTTGACATCTGCTAAACGCAAGGGCGGCCTTTAATCTTCTTACTTATAAGAAAACTCAGAATGTGACTGTTGATGTTAGACTGATTTGAAAGAGCTGTTTGTATTATAATGTAACTAAGTACTCATTTATTTTAATAAGTAAACTCAATTTGAGTGAAATCATTATTTCTTTTTAATTCTTTGTGCTGTTTTAGAGGAAACGCGATTATTTTTTATATTACTGAACGTTAGTTGTAAGAAAATAAGAATTCATTATTATAAATAAGAACTTACTTGGCGTAGAATGTTGGCGAAACAGTCCCATTAATTGCTTCCATGATAACTGTATTCATTTACATTTTGTCTTATAAATAAACATGAAGTTTTAATAAAAATCATGATGTTTTATTTTGATTTGGCTACTGAACGTATGTAGCCGATTCAAGTAGAAGAAATAACTTTCCAATATTACTTACATACACGCTCAGGCTGTTAAATCCTGTTAATTTAATACTTCAATGCCATTCAAGTATGGTCGACCATGAAATTGCTTTATCACTTTTGACAAAAACTTCCATTACAATAAAATTTCGCTATGGCTCATTGTCAATAATGACAACGTATCTGTCACTTGGTCTTTTAAACAAAAATAGAACTTGTTGTTTTATTATATGCAAACAAAATTCAGTTCTAAGGTGGTAAAGTAATTTCATTGTCGACTATACTTAGTCGTTTTCGTTAACGTGCTTGAATTGCTAATGAAACTCGCACAAGGCACCCATTTGACACAAAATAAGGAGACAGAACGTAAGCTATAATACATACAAATGCGCTCGCGCACCGCATACAAACACAACCTCTCACGGACACAATCTCCGAGACATTCCATGTATGTTCCGTTTGTATGATGCTTACTTTCTGCAGTCTCCTTATTTTATGTTGTTAGTCTCTGTTGTTAATAATGGCAGACTCGCATTAGGCCAGAATGGTATTATCTATATCTGTATACATATAATGACTTATCCTGACTGACTGACTCATCAACGCCGAGCTTAAGCCGCTGAAGCTAATTAGATAAAATTTGGACTGTAGGTTAATTGAGTGACGTAACCAGCCACTAAGAAAGGATTTTACGGAAATCACACCCTAAGGGGTAAAATAGGGAGTGAAAGTTTGTATGAAAGTTCGTCAGTTTTGAAGTAAAATACATGAAAATACCAATTTGGGTTCTTGAAAAGAATTTAAGAATGAACTGTTTCAAGAATTTTGTTCATTTTTCTTTAAAGAAGTGAAAAAGGGAAAAAGGTTTTTTTGGGGAAATCATTATTTATCATAATGAATATTTTAATCGATCTTTAGATTTTTCAACAAAAATAAAGAATGACGTGTTTTAGCATTTTTCGAAAAGCCTCCTCTAGAGAGGTGAAATAGGGGTGGAAAGTTTGTATGAAAGTCTGACATTTTTAAAGTTAAATCCATGAATATCGGTAGTTGGCCTGGTTAGAAATTATGAAGGGTTACAGGATTATCCTTATAGACACTTACCTTTAATAAGTTTGGCTTTTTTTAAACAATTACAGGTCGTGTAGCCCATGTAAGCAAAGCCACGAGCAAAAGCTAGTTATACATATGTACGTACGTACACTATACAGATTTTAATTCATCACAAAGATTGGAAGGTGTTGTACCAATTTAACAATTTAAGTAAGATTTGTGTTTTATTAGAGGATTCTGATAACGTTTTATCAAGTTATATAACTTTCTTAATACAAACCTTTCGGTGGGCCTATGTAAAACAAATAGAGAGTAAGTAGTTAAAATATTTTTTCATAGCTGCTGCATAACCTTTAAAAAAAGTCTTTCTACGAAAATACAGGACTTCTTGTCAGCATAATAATCATCACTCTATGGCCAAAGCCCGGGTTTGTGATCACCAACCCGCATTTGATCCAGCCAATACCCATCAATTGTACCGATGTCTTGACTTCAACGATGGAGGACTTTGCCCAGCTGTGGGACAGTATATAGCCCATTTCCTTTACTATGGCCAAAGCACGGACAACCATTTTGAATTGGTCAATTAGCGATCAGCTTCTATCGATTGCTGTCGTTGGCCCATTGATAACCCAATAATCGTCATCTTTAGAGCGTTTACGCCGCACACTAGCGCCGCCAATGATAAAAAAAACATATTTAGTAATTAGAGATAGAGAGAGCTAAAAACGGCCACTTTTAACTATAACGCCGTATTTAACTAAACCATAACATGTCAGATGTTCATTAGGTGACGTAAAAATGCTAAATTACTTCATTCAAATACTTTGTTGAGCATAATTTGATTTTGTATCTCTAATTACTAGATATGTTTTTTTATTATTGGCGGCGCTAGTGTGCGGCGTAAACGCTCTTAAACGGAAATGGAAGAGGGGTTAAATAAAACAACCTTTTTATTTCATCAGTACACTATAATTATAGGCTACAACATTAAGTTATTATGTTTGTTTGCGTGCACACACACATAGGCCTACACTAATGAGTATTACAAGTACTAAGGACTCTTCCTTTCATAATTATATCGAAAAAACCTTACAATTACCAACACTGAATGTGATAGATTATATTAAAACACACTACACTTATAAGCAATAAGCTGAGAAGATCAGACTATCCTAAACAATTAAATAAATATATCAATATTAATAATAATTATTATTTATGATAAGATTAAATATACCTAACATGTATGATAATATTATGAAATTTTTTATTCTACATGTTATCCTAACATTTTTAAATATTTATTTTATTTCATGACCACACAACATTTGTCTTGCTTTTAATAATTAGTAAAATATAGAATCTTCAACTACAAGCTACATAGTTAAAGCGAATATCATGCCTATGTATTATTTCTAGAATACATTAAACATACATACCTAACTAGTATTTAAAATAGATTTTAATTTAAAGAATGGTTCTACTGTAGAAGGATAAGGCCGAAACATTATTTTTTGGTGCCACCCCCTTGGCAGCACGGCTTGCCCCCTGTAAGGTGGAAAACATAAAATAATAATTATAATAAATTAACACAAACAAGCCTATAAAAAATTAAAGGACAGTAATAATTATAGAATGTGCCAAAGATAACAATGACAGGCAGACAGGTTACTTTTTTTAAAGAGTTTACTTTTGGCTGCGGCCTAAAGATCATAAAGTCAAAGTCAAAGTATTTTTTTTTATTCAAATAAACATATGAAAGTTCTTTTGAATCGGCCAAACATTTACAGGACGTCTATTTTTTAGCTGTGGGAAAAAATGGGCGCATGAAACACCACAGCTTTAATCCAGTAGGTATAAGTCCAATTACACTGTAAACAGCAAACATGGACTCTTAGGGGCGGCAAGAAACTAAAGGCTCATCTTGAGAGGGTTTCTAGAAGGGAAGGCATGACCCAAACTTGTCCTGTCCCCTACTAGATTCTCCGAGGTATCGGCAGATGGTAGTAAACACCATGGCTATAGAGAAAGCTCTTCCACTAGCTGAACCAGTTACATAGCCATAATCCTAATTTAACCTATCGTACTCTGAATCTAAGAACAGTTCTCTTAACTAAGTTTCTAATATGATCCCCGATGCCTGTTATACCCAAAACAAAAACACATGAAAACTCGTTTCTATATGCAATGAAAATACCTGCGCGAAGGTGCGCGCGCTGATCGGTCCAGTCAATAACTTGTTAGCTTAAACTGATTGGAACATTAATGTTACAAAATGTTAGGGTGAAAATTTGTTTGAAGTACCTCGGCGGCTGAGTGCAAAAGTTATTTTATACTCTGTGACCAATTCGCACTTTAAAATTATAAAGGAATGGCTTTGTGTGTGCTTCGGAAGGCACGTAAAGCCGTTGGTCCCGGCTGCCGGCATTAGCAGTCGTTAACAACCACCAATCTGCTGGGCCCGCGTGGTGGTTTATGGCCCATATTTCCTAGATCCACCCATAGGGGAAGGCCCGTGCCCCAGCAGTGGGGACATAAAATGAGCGGGTGGTGGCTTTGTGACCAAATTGCACAAATTGAAATGCTTAAATATTGTTTAATTTATATAATTTAAACATTATATACGTTTTGGTGCGATCCTATTTTACCCATCTCTGTGGCTGAGGCCCCTTTACAGTTAAATACACAAGAGCTATTCATAGCCCGAACTGAATATTTGTTTTTTTTTTATACATAGCTCGGCAAAAGACTCCACTCCACCTGATGTTAAGTGGAAATGGAGTCCAGACGTAAGAACAACTGGTGCAGCGAGGGAACAACGCAGCATCAGTCACCCTCACCCTGCCGGCCCGCAAGGATTTTGAATTATGTTTTTTTATTATTTAGACCACCACAGAGGCAGTTAATGCCGGCCATGACAGTTACCCGTTGAGCCAATTAGTGCAATATTGTCGTTGTATATACGAGCCGACCAGGTTATATTCTACTTTCACATTGGAAAGCGTTCGCACAATGAGACTTCCAACCAAGACAACCTCCACAAGATGCTCTCAGTTTCCAATAGAGATCTGGGGCCGAATTATAAATCTTATAGCGATGCAACTTACTAAACGCATTCGCTTTCTTACTTGCGATTTCAGGTAAGAGTGAACAGCTAAATAGTGCGTCGATGTCTAGATTCACAATAGAATAACCTGGCGCTATGCTAGGCTACAAAAGAGTGCAAATTAAACTGTTTGTCTGTTTTTAGTTTATTTAGCCTCCTGAACGCCCTCGTACTACCCATAGTACATTAAAAAAAAAGTAATTGGCGGTTATTAATCTTTATTGCGGTGAAAATACCTTAGAGCGACATCTACCTTTTGCCTTTTAACTAAAAAAAAACTTAAACTTTTTTTGTATTTTGTCTTTATTTACAATATATCAAAATTTAACGGTGAAAAGGTACCTAGAATAGTCAGGAGGTTAAATAAAAAAAAATAGATTTCGTACAGAATCACTGCACTTGGCTTTGTAATTCTCGTAATCGATACTCACCCGAGGGCTTGCCATCGCCGCACGCGCAGCTCGGGCCGCAGGTGCAGTTGGCGCCGCACGCGGCCGGCCCGGCGCCGCAGGTGTCTGTCGACCAAGGAAAAAAACATTTGAAGCACATACCATAGACATACTAGCTAGACCCTTGTATAAGACAGCGAACCACACCCCCTTGTAGAATATACATAGTCTACGTTAATAGTCTCAAAAATTAATAAAAAATTAATAACGGCCTGAAATAAAATCAAAACTTCTACCTAAATTTCAAAATTAGATAAATATAAGTAAGAGTTTTCTGATTTTTCTGTAAAACTGTGTGTAAGTTGGCATGCCTACCTCTGTCCAGAAAATTTTGAATTTGCCTAACCTACCCTTTATTGATATTTAATATATTTTTTTTGATAGATTTTAAATACATAAGTCGCTGCTTGCAAAATGTATTGATTAGTTAATAACTTAATATTGTCAGTAAAAGTTTTTTTAAGACCTTCGAATTTCATCACATAACACCTTAAATGCCATATGTCTGACAAACAATTGATTTCTGTTGTGTCTGGGACCCGCGGCGTCCAACCTGTAAGAAACACCCAGTCTTACACGCGGCTCTTATTGGAATTGCAATGCGAATAAAAATGGACCAAATTCAAGTCATCGTAAGTTTGATAACTCTATGTAAAATGCACTTTTTTATAAATTTAATTTTAAACAGTTAACAATCACTATAAATTAGCTTATAAAAGTCACACTTCTAGGCACTCTCGTATATATTAAATACACGATTGTAAATTGGTTATAAAGATGGAAAAAGGAATAAAGCCTCCAGAGTTTCGTTGCCAGCTCTTCTCGGCCGAAGGCTCTCACAAAATCCACTGGAGGTAGATTCAGTAGTTTACATATACTAAATTAAAGTTTATTATTATTTGGTTTTTTATAAATATTTTATTTTTTACGTTTATAGTAAGTGAGGGCTTACATTGAATAAATGATTTGACTTTGACATTGAATCTAAAGAAATAAAAATATTATAAATTGTTTGTCCAGCGATTCCGGGCAGAATTATCGCTCAATCACTTAATCGTCTTGGAAAAGGCATTTATTGCAGGCTTCCTTTCATCCCGGCCAAATATATCAATAAATGTTCCCAGAACATTACCTATATTTGGGAACACGATAAAAACATTCTTGAAAGACCGAAAAACACGCACGCGAATTCGCGGGCAGAAGCGACTAATACATAGGCAATTTAAAACGTAAAATATTTTTAGTACTTATCTCATAACAGATATATTTTAATTACGTAATGAAATAATTTTCTACATTTATCCTGTGTACCTGTATAAATATTGATTATAAATAAATATGTACCTACTTCAATTTAACACAAAAGAGTTGTATATTCTAATTAAAGAACTATTGCACAAGGAAAATTTATTCAAAATCACCAATCCCATGGCTTCTGCGTCATCCGCGCTCGCACCGGCAAAACAATAACAAAGGAGGATTCCAAACCACGTGTTCGAATTTAAAAAATGTTATTCGGAACACTTTGCCTAATTTAAAAATAATTTTGGATATCAAAGAGGTTTTGATATTTTTATTAAGACTTACCTTTACAGGAGTCGCAAGGCGCAGGCATGGCGGCTAGACAGCCTAGGCTGGACTAGGCAGTTGAGCTTCGGAAGAGGGTGCGCGCGCAGTCACGGCCCCCAGACATCTAGAAGCGAGCGCGATGTCGGGTCAATAACTGAGTTGCTACGTGGGGGAATCGGACGATCGGTGCTCTTTGCCGCTCTGATGCAGGGGATAGGGGTCCGTGGTATCGTATTACATCTTAAACCGGGTAGCCAACCATTTTCAAATTTAATAGCCAAATAAATAAAACATTGTTGGACATGCGGACAAACTATTGTTATTAAATAATTTTAAGAAGAAAATTAAAGTAGGTGACACAAAAAATTTGTACATTTTAATAAAAAGTAAAAAGTCCCTTACCTCAGGCAGGGTTCAAATCAAACCCACTACCTAAGTTCTGGGCGACAGCTTCTTTCATTTAGATATGCGAAATTGTAAGTGTATGCGCATAAACACCTTGTCATAGCATAGAGGTCACTACAGAACTCTCTATAGAACAAAAATATATACAATAAAAAAAACGAGCGAACCTTACAGTAGTCGCATATGATGTGTAACATTTGGCATCTCAGCTTAGTGCTAAGCAATTTTAACATTAAATTCTGAAATAAATGGGTCAGGTACTATTTGAAATGATTTTTTTTTCTTTGTTAAGAATAATTATTTTTAATGAAAACTGTATTTTATTTAATTGACACTAAGAGTAATGCAATTCCGCGCGCTCATTCGTCAAATAAAATGGCGCGCGCTTCCGCGATTGGTTGATACCATCCGACGGCCAACTCTACTACCACGCGCTAATTCGTCAAAACAAATGGCGCGCGCATGCGCGCTTCCCCGACTTCCTGTTACACACTTCCGTCCCATTTGACGAAAACACTCCCACAAATTGCAAGAAAGCGAGAGGAAAGATGTTACACATCAAAAAAACATGTGCCACGATATAAGCTTTTCGTACCTTATCTCTTGGACTACAATAAGATAGTTAAATAACTTATAGCGGCTATAGTGGTACCTACCTACAATAAAATGATCAGAGGCCGTAAACAAAAACAGGCGGCCGGCGCGGCGAGGAGAGAGTTGAGGGGGAGGGGGTATGGAAACCGGTTTTGCGCCGCATTGACATCGGTACCGATACCAGATTGGTGCTTGGGTACCCAAACAGTGTATCAATTAAATTGGGCATTAATAAAAAAAGCTTTGTAAAATTGTGCTTTTATATTTCTTAAGTCTGAAGTTAAAATGTTTTGTATGTTAAAGAAGATACTTACATTACTGTTAGGATCGTTAAAAATATACAATGCAAATGCATTTATACAAAACAAAAGACGAACAGGAACAAAAGATAAACAAAATTTCTAAATGCGTAAGTTTACTTACTCTCTTGGACTCCTTCTTGCAGGATCTTGACAATCTGACATTTGAAAATAAAAGATATATTTCACCAGCGACCTATACGGCCGCTACCTCTGTTCACGTCGCTTAGCTTTGGTGAACGTTTACTAGACACCTTTACCATATCTGTGGCTAAAACGCAGCCTACACTTTTTCAGCGTCTTTTTGATGTAATACTGCCCTTCTTGTGCCTAATCGTCTAAAAAAGTAAAGAGGTGAGTCAACTCATCAAACAAAAACAAAACGACAAAAAAGTATGACTTAGTAGATTTTTTAAAAATCTATTTTGACGCCTTGGATCATTTTGGCACAACTCGGTCCAATTTTTATCGTGTTGTTGTTAATTTTTTTAACAATGAGGCGATTTCAAACAAAATTTGTTTATGGGTATTTTATAGATGGCATTGATATTAAATCTGTAAATATGTATTGACGCTAGAAATGAAAACTTCCAGAAAATTTTATATTCAAGGAAGTAATTCTGTTTTTTCTGTGTTAGGTATAATAATAATTATGTTTGGAGCTGCGCGGTCTCATTAAAATTATCAGTTTTGAAAACTTAAAATAGTTTCTGGAAGTTTTGAAGTTTTCATCACTAAGAAAGAAAAGCAGAAAATGTAATAAGTACTCGTTTAAAATTGGCTTGAATAGAACTGATCTTTAGTATTTGTAAAAATATTATGATCAGATGTTAATGACGGTAGTTGTTGACATTGAATGGGCGCCTTTGGCTTTCAAAGTAAAAAGTAAATAGTGTTGAATAATTTCGGCGGGCAAGAGCACCTGACCCGGTATGTCAGAAGGGTGCAGGTTCAAATCCTGCTCGTGGAATTTTTTTGAACATTTGTGTTTTTGACTAGTTATTTATCAATTTGACATTAATTTATCACTAAGTCGTACTCTG
Source organism: Eudonia lacustrata (assembly GCA_947562085.1). Taxonomy (NCBI): domain Eukaryota; kingdom Metazoa; phylum Arthropoda; class Insecta; order Lepidoptera; family Crambidae; genus Eudonia; species Eudonia lacustrata. Next base: position 8,962,292 of record OX387322.1, on the reverse strand, counting down.
TGATCATTACTCCATCAAGTAAGTTGAACAGGTTTTTATAAAACCTGAACTTGTTTAAGTGAACACCTCATTACTCTAAAAAAAATTGTTTTTTATGAATCTGTAAAAAAAAAACTCTGGACGACAACCGATCAGGACATGGCTGGGCGACCGGAAAAGTTACTTAACTTCACTTGTTACTTGTTATTGCTTTAATGTACTTAGAAAATGATAGTTGATAGCGTGACACAGTACATAAGAGATTACAGAAGGACAAGTGATTTTCTTAAAACATCTTATTTTAACCGCCTCTTCGTTCTAGTGGTTATGATCACCGGTTTCAGACCCAGAGATCTCGGGTTCGATTCCAAGCAAAATGTATGTTTGTCTGGTGGTAGGGCTTGAGGATCCGCCTGGTTAGCTACCACCATCTTACAAAAACACAAATGTTGAAAGAATTTCCACGAGCAGAATTTGAACTTACGCCCTTCTGACATACCGGGTCAGGTGCTCTCCTAATTGAGCTATCGTGGTTCTAACCATCCCGTCGAAATAATTCAACACTATTTACTTTTTTACTTCGAAAGCTAAAGGCTCAAATCCTGCTCGTGGATTTTTTTTCAACATTTGTGTTTTTGTAATTTGTTCGCTAAAAAATTTTGCGTTACAAATTATATGAACAAAACAAAAACATTTAACCACCATTTTATTTAAATATGTCACCTAACATTAATGTTAGTAGCATTATTGTGTTCCGGCAGCTAGAGATAAAAAAGCCAGTGCCTCAGAAGTTCAGGATTCCGGGTGAAGTGCGCTTCCTTCCTTCTTTCATACCTTCGGCTTCATCATCACTTAACATAAGGTGAAATGAAGGCAAGCTGGCAGGCCAAAGTCTGATGGTAGACCACGATCCATCTGGATCGGGCCCTAATCCACCACGTCCGATGCTAGTTGGTGGGTTTTAACAACAACGAGGAACCAACGGCTATCGGCTATACGGTTTCGGAAAGGGATTGCTGTTGGCCGCTTATGACATTTACAGCGTTACTAGATTTAAGGGGTAGTGAGTAACAAGATCAAATTTTACTAGAAAACATCAACCAGTGTCAGGAAGCTTTAGTGGGAATCGATTCCCACTCAAGCTTGCGGAGACTTTGTTTTCCATTCATTGTTCCTTTGCTTTCCAGACATTGTTTTCCATTCATTTAATTTACCATAAAAAGCAGCAGTAAAACGCCTTGAGAAGATCTGGAGAAATCGTAACATCTATCGCAGCACGAAAATTACACTAATGCGTACTTTGATTTTCTCTATTTTTCTATATGCCTCTGAAACATGGACATTGAAAGCTTGTATTGTATCAAGGATAGATGCGTTTGAAATGTGGTGCTGGCGTAAAATGCTGGGTATTCCGTGGACTGCGCATCACACTAGCGTTTCTATCCTTCAGGAGCTGTCCATTAAAACTCGCCTATCATCAGTATGCCTTGAAAGAACGCTCTCATTTTTTGGCAACGTTGCTCGTCGGGAATCTAGTAATTTGGAGACGCTTATACTGGTGGGTCACGTGGAGGGAAGAAGAAGCAGAGAAAGCGCCTGCCCGGTGGACGGATGCTATTCTGGAAGCCCTGAAATGCAACACACAGGCGGCTATCCGTCTAGCCCAGAATAGGACCACTTGGAGAGCCCTGGTCCGCGATGTTGCTATATGGTGGTCACGACCCTCACGCATGAGGACTCGACGACGAAGAAGAATTTACCATGTTTGTTAGAGAGATTTGATCCTTATGATTGACCCTATCGACTGATTGCATAAAAGTACAGGTTGTTGTTTTCTCGAATTTTACTCGGTTCGATTCATAGGTGTGGGAAGAGTATTTAAAAAATCGTTTAGTTTCTTTAAAAAAAAATAAAGGAATGATTCCTTTGAGTGAAATTTGTTATCTTCATTATTTGGAGTACTTTCCCTCCTCATTAAGTAGGTGTTACTGCGTGTTTATTTGCAATGTCGGTGTGGTTGCGGCGCGGGCGCACTGATGATGGTGGCTGGGCTGAGTGAGTAGCGGCGGAGTCGACGACCGACTAGATATTCCGCCACGCGAATCAAATGATTCAACGTCTTATTGCTGTGTTGTTACATAATCACGGCCATTGTTAATTTTTTTAGATATTATTATAAAGATCGGTTTTTGTTTTAACTTTGATAGTTTAATAGGGTTAGGTATATAAATTGTCTCAGGATTTTCGCAATGATTCGATTTGTACGATTATAGGACATATAATTTTACGCATTTCTAAACATTTAATACACGTATTGCTTTAATACAAATTACTTATATATTATAACTATTAATGTGTGTCCTCTCATATTTTTTTAAAATAGATATTTTTTTCTTTAAAGCCATGTGAGTTCAGTTGTTTACGTTATGTACGTACGTAGTGTACTTTCTATGCCTAAATTCAACAAATCATGTAAATTTAATTTAGATACAATCTTGGCTGCAATGTTAAGCAAGTTTTGCAATGCCAGGCGACTGGATGGGTAGGAAAGTTAGAAATAGTGTTCATGATAGTGCTAAACGCCAATAAGAATCAGGGTGCCTAGTGCGAGTTTTATTTGCCATTCGATCGCGTTAACGAAAACGAGAAATTGTGTGGCAATATTGTAATTCTCCTCGTTTGTCGCCAAGAGTCTCATCTTCAATGCCGTACAGTCTTTTTTTTGCAAAAACTAGCACTTCGCATACAGAATAGCGTCTTACAAATTATTAAAGTACTCTTACTTTGAGTCCGTAAAATGGGATTTAGTTCCGCGACCAAATAAAAGACTAAGAAGGTATGACGGTACAGTGCAACCACAAAACAGTTCGACCACACTCTGCAAAGAAATATGTATTCTTATGATAAAATAAAATAGTAATTCTCATTCATCACATCACCAGATCATTTTATTGAAATGAAACAACTTTTACGGATCTACTCGCGTTTATTTTACACATTGCTTATTTAATGTTTATCTTGACGTTTCGAACCCTTTGCAGGGTCCGTGGTCACAGGGAGACTGAGGTGTTGGTCATCTCTTTAGTTGTTAGCTTGTATACCCTCATTTAAATTTAATCAGGTGCGTTCCGTTTTACGCAAAAAGAGCTTACAGTATCTTTTGGTCTGGCAGTATGGTGCCGGGGCTGGGATTTAATATTTTGTATGATGGGATCCCAGGCTGGTGGTAGATTCCAACCATCTTCTCTATTAAAATTAGGGTGTTTTTTTAATTTCAATAGCCTCGCGTATCATCCTAGGGATGAATCGTTGTTCTCTAGCGAGTATTGTGGTTTATCAAATCTGCTGGCACGGGCTTTTTTTTTTGTTGACCCGGTGGAAATCTGCGTCCAGATCATCCCACGGGGAGAAATGGGTATTGGCTCGACCCGTTTTCGGGGTATGTGAGGATGGGCAATATCCGCCCGACCCACTAAAACCACCGGGGTCGCCCGCCTTCCGCAACACGTCACGTCCCGGGAAACTCCGGCGACTCTACCGCAACTGTGTGAAGACGGATGCCCTGCTGAGGGCTCTCCTTGCTCTATTTGGAGCAGAACTCTTGCAAACATCTGTTTGCCTATGGGGCACGGGCCTGCCCTATGTGTGGAAGCACAACAGGGAGAACGAGATGAACCACCACGCGGGCCCAGTGCAAATTTGTGTTTGTTAACGATTGCTAATGCAGCCGGGACGACTTCACGTGCTTTCTGAAGCACAGAGGAGCTCGATAAGTTTATAGTCTCTTATCCCTTGCCCGACTTTTGCGAAAATTGCTTAACGTTAACAAACGCAGATCGCAGACCGTCGAGCGCGATAACCGCTACGCCATAAAGCTCCTCCTCTCATCATCATCATCGGCCTATCTTAGTCCACTGCTGTACATAGGCCTCCCCTAATGAGCGCCGTAGCGCCCTGTCCTCAGTATGACGCATCCAGCATCTGCCTGCAGTCTTTCGCAAGTCATCATCCCACCTGGCCGGAGGGCGTCCTATACTACGTTTACCGAGTCGTGGTCTCCACTCAAGAACACGTTTACCCCAGCGGTTGTCAGTTCTTCGCCAGATATAATCATCTCCTCATCATCCTTCTCTCATAATCATTGGAAATTCTCATTATCTCATGTGAATAAAAATCGCTCTCAGCACTCTGGGCCTATAGTTTGCTTAAATGTAATGTAAAAAGTTTAAATGAAACAAAATTGTCCCCCAGCCGACCACCAACCACCCGACTTCAATATTTTTTTTTTATTTTTATTGTTTTTTTTTTGTTTGTACTGGTATTCAATAAACCTTTATTATATTCTATTCTATTCTAAGTGTAGGAACATACTATGCCGAAATTACGCGACCGAAGTTCGGCGTTTTCGGCCTCAGAGGTTAAATGCTATACGCTATAACGCAACGTAATTTCGGTATTATGTGTCGTCAGTAATTCAAAAAGCATTGTAGGCGTAATCATGCCGAACTTCTGTCGCGTAACTTCAGCATAGTGTGTTTTTACACAAAAACTGACATGCGTATCTAGGTAGTTAATAATAGGATTTCAATATTATTTCTTGCTATTTAGAGCTGTTTAAGTACTTTTTTAATATTCCTGTTTTTTGAAGTCGGTTTTTTTTAATGCTTATTTTATTGCTTATTTAACGCCTCGATAGAGTGTCGGTACGGTAGCCTTATTTTGTTTGACATTAGGACTATGGGAAAATTGTTAAGCCAAGTCGTTTTGAAATGAGCTCTTAAATCAATGTTATTGCAGTTGTGAAAACGAGTCAAGTGTAGGTATACCTATTTGCCGGTACACGTGTCTCGTTTTCACAACCGCAACAACACCTGCGACAATGCTGCCTTGTAGAGCTCGTGGTGGTTACCATGATGGTAAGCCTCCATCGTTTCCATCGAACTACCACGGTTTCATTATATTCGAAATTTCGTTTGCCTGAAATAGTTAAAAAACGATTAACATTTCATTTCAAATTAATTATTAAAAATATTTTTGCAACAATAACTTTCATAATTAATTAGGTACCTCTTTTTAATTCGAGAAATATTTTTAACCAAATATTTGTTTAAATAAACTCTGATACACAAGATACAATAATTTAAATTTACTTTTAAATAAATTTTTCTTTAATTCCCGATCGCGTCTGATTCCCAATACATAGTATAAACGTACGTTCCTTCGTTTGGTTGATAATTGGAGCGTCTTTTGTCTCATGCACCTATTTTTGTGGTGGCATTATGCGCGCACGCATTTTTTGCAATGGCGCGGGGTCGACGGTCGCAATTAACAAGCCGTTTTTGTCGGACCGCGAGAGATGTGGGGTTAGATAACGCTCTTAGAGTAATTGTGCCTAATGTTATTTTACGTCGTCAGCAGTCACGGTACGTATAGGCAAGTAATATAAGTAGATTTGGCCGGTTCTCAAGGACTAAGTTGAGGTTTTATTTTGTTATTTCAAATGGAGAAATGCTTGGCCATCATCTCACATGATGGTAAGAAACGACAAGAAATAATATGAAAGAGGAATCCTCAACCATCGAAAACTGGCTATTTAATATTTCTTACTGTAGGAACACACCAATACTACTAATTACTAATACTAGTGGTCGCCCACTGGTCGAAATACGACAGTAATTTTATTAAGGCTGCACGGATTGTATCTTTAAGCAATAAAAAATTAAAAAAGATAGAATGTGAGTTTGTATTGGCATTGACAGATTTCGGCCGCTCCTCTTCCATTTTTGAAATTTTTGAAAAGAGTTTATACTTATATAGACATGGGCTGGATTAGGTAAAATCCGTACCTATTCCACCTGCTCCTAATATTTAAAAATACCTAATCCAAATACCTATTCCGAATATTTATTCAGTACTGCATATATATTCAGAATAGGCATTGTATTGGTGTAAGTAACGTTATTAGGTACTGCATAAATATTCGGAATGGGTAATGTTTACGATTAACGTTATTGAATAAATAAATAATAGGAATAGATATTATGTAGGAAACATGTTAGTGTAAGATATTCTTAATATTACTGCTGTTTTAATAATTTTATGTTACGTTTTTTACTCAATAGCACCAAGTTAACATGACCGTTAGCCATGAACAGATAGTTGAGTTTACATTGTTAGTTTCTTAAGCAATCAAAATTACCCTTCATACTTTAGGCCAGCCGCACTTTGGATGCGTTTTCGTACGAACAAGGTACATGCTCTGGTACAGTCACGAGCATTAACATGTATACACTTTTGACTATTTTGACTTTTATTCCATTGTATTAAGAGTTACATTGTTTACATGATAATCTCGTGAGTCGTGACTATACCTCGCAACTAGTTGTGTGGGTGTATCTATATGGAAATGTATCGTGCGTATTCGTATGAACACCCATCGAAAGTGTGGCTGGCCTTAGAGTGGCACTTGCACACTACACTTTAGGAAATTAGGAGTTATTCAAAATTAGCAAGTAGTGTGTATGTTTAGCACACTCTAACAGGCTTAGGACTGTCTTCTCGTGTAAATAATATGTTATTATTTCTGACCCGAGGGCGTATTTAATAATTTTGATTGAATATATATATACACTGATTGAATTATTATTTAATTATTATACCTACTATACACTGAATGAACATTTTTTTTGTTTATTTTTACTTTATATGTTTTTATTTTTTTTTTGTTTTTTTTTTTATATTTATGTTTTCATTATTTATCAATTTTGCTGCTGGAGCTTTCTTATTTCTAATCTAGTGCGTCTGTCATTTAGCATCAAACCTGCTACAGAGAAAATACGTTCACAAGGTACACTTGTTGCAAGGACATTAAGTTTTTTTATTGCTATGCGGCATAAATAGGGGTACAATTTTTCATGTTCTTTCCACCATTGAAGCACGTCAATTTTGTCGCCATATAACAGAGCTTTTTCTTCAAGATATCTTTGTACCTCTACAATGGCGCGAGATCGAGCTGTGCCCATAGGCTGAACAGTCTGCATAGTTTCTTGGTAATGTTTCCATAAACTGCTAGATTCTGCAACTGGAGCCGTTGTGGTACTGCTTGACGACTCACCTTGTTGCGGTGTATTTATGTCCTCGACTTCATTTATTAAAGCAGTTACTAAACTGACAGCTAATTTTTTTGCCTCATCAGCAAAACAGGGATCTTCAAAGTAAAGTTTGAACCTAGGGTCCAAAAACATGCACAATGAAGGCTTTTGTCCAAATTATGGAACCTTCTACCGATTTCTCCTAGCAGATCTTGTCGAAACGAATCCACTATGGGTATGCTGTTTTCTTCCATATTTTCTAATGCAGATTTCAGCCCTCTTGTGATGGGAATCACGACGCTGCCACTTACAAAATTCTGCGCACTCATTTCTCGCGTAACTTTTTCGAAAGGTTTTAAAATTTTAATCAAACCCTCACATATATCCCAGTCGTACGATGTGAGAGAGTGAACATTGCTCTGCAAGTTACAAAGAGCACTGTTTATCTCTTCTTTTATATCGATGAGCCTGTTTAACATATAAAATGTAGAGTTCCACCTAGTACTCATATCTTGTAAAGGCCTTTTTGGAGTTTTACCTGCTTGCTCTTGGTATTTTTTTAGTTTTTCCCATGCTTGGGTTGACCTTTTGAAGAAGCTGACAACGTTTCTAGCCCCTGTAATAAGGCCTGCTAACTCTTCAGAAGACTGTAACGCAGACGATATCGCCAAATTAAGCGTACGCGCATAACACCCGAAATGCTTCCAGCCTAAGTCTAAGAGTGCTCTTTTTATATTTGCGCCATTGTCAGATACAGCTAATACGACCTTATCTGTAAAATGCCACTCATCAGTAACCCGTTTTATTTCGTTAGACAGGTTAACTGCTGTATGAGATCCTTCCAAGGGTATACATTCAAGTAAAACTGCTTTTAGCGTGAAAGTTTGTAGGTACATCAATATAATGGCCAGTAATTGCCAAGTAGGCGTCATTGGTCCGGGACGTCCAGATATCTAAAGTGATACATATTGATTGCACTTTATCTCTTACCTCTTGCAATTTTTCATTTCTGAGAGCTTCGTATCTACTTGGTAATAAATTATTCGAAAAATACTTACGTGAAGGAATTTTATAAAAGGGAAAAACAAAATGTATTAATTTTTTAAAACCCCGATCCTCCACTATACGGAAGGGCTGAAAGTCCGTAATAAATAAATTCATTATATGATTTTCTATATCTAGTTTACATTTACTTTCATTTTTTTAAATTATGTATTCTGACATTAAAAATGTTCCGGGATTGTTATACCTTCTACCAGTATTACTACTTTCCGGGATACTTGCAGCCGATGCTGACGACGCCCGCGCTGCCGTGGTAGTGGATGCAGTGGTAGTAGTTGTAGTTGTAGTAGGAACTAGAGCAACTGTCGCGTTCGCAGTTTCATTTAATGGTGACTGCTCTGACTGTTCTCCTCGCCCCACCGATATCATTACCAAAGGATGTTTTCTTTTTAAATGTTTATTTAAATTGGACACAGTACTTTTAAATGACAGGCTTGCTTTGCATATTTTACACTGTGCCATGTTGTTACCAAGATCCACGAAATGGTCCCAAGCTGCACTACTTCCTCTTGGAGCCATAATTTACAAATATATTATAACTATTTACACTTTTAACCTAAACAATAAAACTTAACTCAAATATTGTTATGACTAATTACAGTTTTTAAATTGCACTACAAAATAAAGTTCCACAATAAAAACATACGAAAAAAAGTTGGCAAGGAAGGTCACAGTTCAATGCAATGCTATCGAGGTGCAATGCAAATTATTATTAATGTTTGAAAACTGTGCCAGAGCGCAGAGCGAAGAAGCCAAGTTCAATGACTCTAGAAACAATCTTCATACAAAATAAAGCTCTAAGACGGATGGTAATAAGGCCTATTTTTCTCTGAGTCTCACTCATTAGCAACAGAAATAATCAAACGACATTTTAGTAAGCTATTTTTATTTATTAGATCATAGGTACCGTTCAAAATAATGTATTCTATTTTTACATTTGCGATGCATATAGTATTTTAAAAGAATACAATTAAGGTGTTTATTGAAATCTTAATACAAAAGTATACTCTAATGCAATAAAAATTAGGCCTATTTTTCTTTGTCTCATTCAACGGCAACAAAAATTAAACGACATTTTATGAAGGCATTTTTATTTATTAGATCAAAGAAACCGTTCAAAATGTTATATTATATTTTTTAATTTGTGATAGAGATAAACGGAATACAATCAAGGTGTTTATTGCGATTGCGAGGTACCTACCAACCTACCTACCTACTCAACAAGAACTATTCAAAGTTCATACCTAAAATATGACTCGATTTAGTTGATTTATTATTTTGATTTACTTTTAATTTTTTTCAAAGATTTTTTTAGAAACAACACTTAAATTAATAAATTTAATTACCACTTACGTATGTAAACTAAACTTTTTAATTGAATTTAACGCCAATTAAAATTAGACAAAGAAATCTTCCATAAGTTTAGCATGACCTAAAGCACATAAACATTTGCTTTAATTCCATGCTATATTAGTTATGATATTCTATCCTAGATGGCGTATGGGGGACTCTCAAATAAATTTGAAACTTACTTGTTGGACATAAAGTGTAGTTTTGTTTACAACAGTAAATATTTTATGCAAAACGGTCGTGGAATACGAATACCTAATCCTCGGTGCATACTAGGTACATACTGGTATCGAAAAATACCTATTCCACGTACCTAATCGCATATTTATGCCACAAGTCTATACTTATATGCGTGTGTGTCAAATACATGGTAGTGTGTGTAATGTTTGTTTTATTGATTTAATGTATTTTTATGCACAATCTAATAAAAATACTAACATTCGCGTAACCTTCTCTATATAAACTATAAGTGTGCGAAATTTCATACTCCTCCGTCCGCGCAATTTTCGTAAAAAAGGGGTACAAAGTTTTTGCTTCACGTATTAATACATAGATTGTTGTTTTGGCGGCAGTTAAGCTAGAGTTAAGATAGTCAGCATTAGCGGAGTGATGTGCGCTTCTCTCTTCGTCCTTGTCGTTACTTACCATCAGCTGTGATGAACGCTAAGTGCTTTGTCGTGATAGAAAAAAAAGGTATTCTACGGTTTTTTACCCTTACCCTTACTTTTTACCCTGTTTTGCGATTCTTGTGCGAAACAACCTATTTCAATAATTTGAAAAAGCTTGGCCACTTGCTACCACAGACCTAATACTCGTACAATGTACACACGGCGGCGGCAGATCAACCTACCCAAACCTGTAAAATTTCTCCAATGACTATTGATCCTTATAACCAAACGGCAAAGTTCAAAATTGATTGTAGAAATTTGTCATTTTTGGGTAGGTTGATCTGCCGCCGTGTGTACTCAACGAACGTCATGAATTTAAAATATAATGTTCATACTAGATGACGATAATTAACATCAAATTATTCAAAGCATACCAAGTACTGAAATTTTCCAAAAATATTCACTTTTATGTAAGTCGATTTGTGCTTAAAAATAATTTTTACTGGGATGTTTTCTTTTCCTTGCTAGTTGTATTGCCATACAAAAAAATTGTTGACTTACGTAGGATAGAAAGAATACCTAGGCAAAATGTTAACATGAATTCTAATGAACCCTAATCATTTAACGTAGGGTCATGAAATGCACCTTCGATAATAATGTATGCGTGAATGCCAATACAGTTCGAACGGGACCTTTCATACGTACCTCGACTATTACCATTTAGACAGTAGGAGTGAGTGGTAGGGCATGCGATAAATTTTATAAAAGGGGCGGCACACCACTACTGTGGTGAGCGATGAAATCCAACAATATACAAATAGCTTCCAAACATATGATAGGGCATTTTCCAATATTTTGAAGCTGTAAGGGAGAAATAAATTGCTCTTGCTGAGTTGCTTGCCGGTTCTTCTCTGAACAAGGTGTCCCTCCCGCCCTGTGTAGATTTGCGTAACGATGGTATAGTGCCTATACTGAATAAATGATTATGAATTTTAAATTTTGTTGTAATTTTGTTACAAAAATTGTTTAGCAAACTTACTAGATAGCAAAAACACAAATGTTGAAAAAATTTCCACGAGCAGGATTTGAACCTGCACCCTTCCTACATACCGAGTCAGGTGCTTTCCCAATTGAGCTATCGTGGTTCTAACCATGTGTGTTGACATTGAATGGGCGCCTTTGGCTTTCAAAGTAAAAATTAAATAGTGTTGAATAATTTCGGCAGACTGGTTAGAACCACGATAGCTCAATTAGGAGAGCACCTGACCCGATATGTCAGAAGGGTGCAGGTTCAAATCCTGCTCGTGGAAATTTTTTCAACATTTGTGTTTTTGTAATTTGTTTGCAACAAAATTTACGTTCAAAATTATATAAACAAAACAAAAACATTTTACTAGATAGCGTTAGCTTTCTTTGAAAAAGACCAGAGTCTTACTCAATCACTACGGTCAATTAAAGAGGATGTAGATAATTAATTGGATGTTTTATGACCAAATCAACAAAATTAATAAATGCTTTATGCAAATCTAACTAAACTGAAACAGAATTAATTAACTATTTAACTTAGTTTACTGATTTAATTAAACTACTACTTAAGCCAATAACATGGTATACCTATATGATATACGTGTAATACACATTAATACAACAAATTCGAACTTATAAGACAATATTTAATGACATAAAAAAATAATTATGCTTTGTCTTGACTATTATACCTAGCATAATTTAATCCTGAATTCAAAAAAATAAAAAAAAAATAAAAAATAAAGAAATACGTAATAAGTAATACCTAGTAAGTATTATTTTAAAATACACGACACACTCCACAAAGAATCCTGTAGGTACTATACTAGGTGGTATTTTTAACCGACTTCAAAAAAGGAAGAGGTTTCTCAATTCGACCCTATATATTTTTTTTTATATAAGTGTGTTCGCGGATAACTTCGTCGTTTATGAACCGATTTTGATGATTCTTTTTTTGATGGAAAGGAGATATCCCAAGAGTAGTACCTTGATAACGAAACCAGGATCTGATGATGGCATCCCAGAGAAATCGAGGGGAACCTTAGAAAATCGTAGTGGCGTATAGTGAGTTTGTTAATTTTTTTCATAAGTATTTTAAAGCAGTACTGTTTAATGAAGGTCTGGAGTTGATCTGATGATGGAGCTGAAAGACAGTCGATGGAACTCCTCAACGATTTACAGCAATGACCTGGTGTTGGACTTGATTAATTTGTATTGATGAGAACTTTACACCTAGATAGGTTGTTTGACCTAGACATTTTTTAAAACTGATATGCGTATCTAGGTAATTAATAATATTATTTCAATATTATTTCTTGCTTTTTAGAGCTGTTGTTTTGTATACTTATTTTTTAGTTTCCTTTTTAAAGTCGCTTTTATAGTTTAGCGTATCTTCTAGTGTTCTCCAAGTCTTTAGTGGTAGTGCGTGACTGCTCGCGATCGGCAGCCATTTTGACATTACGTAATGGCTCTGCGTTCGCTTTGAGCTTTATTGGAAATATTTGCATTTATTAAGCTTTTATTACACAGTGGAAAGGAGGGGGGGGGGGTATTAATATGTACCTATGCGACATTGTGTGCTTATGAGTTTTACAAGAGAAATTAAATTTGTTTAAAATTTTACTGTAGAAACAATTTGGAACAGTGTATAAATATTTTTTCGGGAAAGACGCGGGATTAAGCTAGGATAGGAGATTAGATGACAAAAGGAGTAAAATAAGTAATTAGATTATATAACTACTGTCCTATTTCTCGGTCGAGGCTTCTATTCTTGATGATACCTTGAAATGGAGTAATGGCTACAATTGATAAATATTGGCATAATCGCCACGTTACCCAAATGCGAATTGGTGATCACAAACCCAACCTTGGAATTAACAAACGTTGAAACTGCTAGAACAGTTTACTTTAGTTATTTTCATAGTGTCATGTCGTATGGCCTCTTACTGTGGAGAACAGCAGCTGATATTGAAACTGTATTCATTTTACAGAAACGAGCAGTAAGAACAATTTATAGAATAGGTTCACGAACTTCTTTAAGAAATCTTTTTAAAGAAATTGGTGTATTGACAGTGGCGTCTCAATTTATTTATAATTGTATAGTTCTTGTACGTTGCAATATCAACTCATTTACTAAACACGGTGACGTACACAATTTTAATACTAGAAGTAAGTCAAAACTTGTAATGCCACTGATCAGGTTACAGAAGGTGCTTAGTTCTTTCTTGGGCAAGGTATACACTATTACAATACAATACCAAATACTGTACTAGATTTACCTATAGATAAGTTTAAAAAACATGTAAAGTCTTCTTTACATAAAAAAGGTTATTATACAAAAAAAAAAAAAAAAAAAAAAAAAAAAAAAAAAAAAAAAAAAAAACATGATAAAACATTATCATCTACATATTCTTTGACTGGCTATAATAAAAAACGCATACTTTGCTACTTTTTATAATAAAAAATTGTACTGATATGGCAGCCTTTATAAACAGTGTTCTACAGATAACGTTGCGTTGAACATTTCAATTAGTTTTGATTTTAGAGTAGCTTGGGTGTGTCATGCTCTCTTTAATGTCTCTGCGGTGGTGGCATGTGCGTCGGGTCGTTACATTTCCTAAAATATGGTTGAGTGAAGCGATGGCGGATTCATATGTCATACTCGTAAACGGGTGTGGAGGCTGGTCTGCCCTTGCGTACTTGTCTTATTTTTATTAACTATAGTATAACTTTGTTTTTTCTTAGACAGGTTTTGACTTTTACTAGTACTGTATGACATTGTAAAAAATTAAACTGGTAAATGATGTTTTTACAAACTTATACATGTAATTTATTTATTTTTGCTTTTTTTGTGTTTTTTTTACGTGTTGTGATTGTCCTTTATATTTTGTGTTTTTATTTGTGATGGAAAGTGTCTTTTTATGATAGGGCATTTTCCAATATTTTTGACGCTGTAAGGGAGAAAAGAGCTGGACACTTGCTGAGTTTCTTGCCGGTTCTTCTCGGTACAAGATCTCCCCCGCCCAGAGTAGATAGACTTACGAACCGATGGCATAATGACGTTCATAAGAGCTATTTGTAGCCTAAACTGAATAAATGATTTTGAATTTTGAATTGAACCTACTAAACTATACAGTTTTAATAAAACACATAAACAACATTCAAACATAATTTAATCACATTCCCAGGCCCGGAAGAATAAATAACTTAAAGTTAACAATAAATACGCCGGTGCAAGCCAACTTAATCAGACTTCAAATGCTTTTTAGACTTGAGCATCATTCTCCTCAGAACAGAGTAGCAGATCCAGAAGACCAGGTATAGCTTGGAGTCGGTGCTGACGATCATGTAGGTGGCTAAGATGGCAACGATGATGCCGAGGATGTTGAAGATGTAGGTCGTGATGGGTTTGTTAGCACTCCCGGTCTTGTGTGGGCACCAGGGTGGACAGACGATGGGAGTTTTGCAGGTGCAATTGGGCCCGCACTCATGTGGGAGCGATTCTGTGAGACGGAGAAAGAAATTAACATTATTTTAAACTTATACTTTGAGCTTTTGAGAGTAGAGCTTTGCCCTAACTACATCTGAGGGTTGAAGTTAGAATATCTTTTAAATTAGTTAAGGTTTAATAAACTATTTTTAATTTTGTTTAATTTAAAATTGTCCGTGAAGATAGCGACTGCTTAACCTGTCGTCTGCTGTCAATTCAGACACCATAGAATTTTAATTGTTTGTAGGACGGATCTGGCACTAAGCAGACGAAAGGTTAAGTTACTAAGACGGTAAACGACCTTTAAGCACGTTTGACGTCGAACGATAGCCTGAGTGAAGGCTTATGATGCAGCGAGGGTACCACGCAGATGTTGCCGACCATGGACCTCCAGCGCCTATGCCTTGTATTGACTGGAATAACACTCTTCGCCATTAAGTCGGATTCTGGACAGAATTCTACCACCAGGAACTTTGTAATTGTATTGGATGGTTACTGACAATTATATCGAAGGTGGTAGCGTACTTGAGCGCGCTGGTAGCATGTAATCTTCTTCCTATATAAACGTAAACTTTATTTTAATAGTAAAATTCCAATTTAGAACCCAAATAAAAGAAAGGAATACATCCTCCTGTCTTGTATTCGGTACTACACAAATATTTTCTTTAAATAACACAAATTATTAAGATTAATAAAGGCAGTTAATAATTCGATTGATATAGTTGTTGTAATTCGTTGAAACTTTCAAAAATAAGAAAGGTTTCCGATAGTACAATTAGCAGCAAAATGTTACATAACGCAATAAGATACTGATAATCCATAACTATTTTTGAAATAGCAAAGAAGCAAATTTGCCGCGACATTGCGAACGAAAATATTTAAGGAGCACACAACTTACCTTTTACAGTATCGCAAATGGTCGACATTGCTGTATCTTCTACTGTTTTCCGGAGTAGAATGAATAGGCGATATTAATTTTAACATTTAAATATAGCTCGTTTAGAAAAGGCAGACCTCGGTAAGTGAATAGGGGAAGCGGACGAGGGAGCACCATGGACGGTGGGTGAAGCCGAGCGGAAACTATCAATAGATTGACTTCCGTGAAGGCGAAAAAGTGTACAACTGTACACCATTTCCTTGTCGGTCGGTTCCTACGGAAAACTTTCAAGAAATGTAATTGAATTGATAACTGTAAACAGGTTTGTGTTGTTTTTATTTACACTATGGATTGACTGTAAAAAGTAAGGAAGCTTTTTTAAGTAATTTTTTTATTAAAAAATAATAACATTTCTTTAAAGAAATGCTGTCTAAAAAAAACTCCGGTGACATAAATCTAGAGTTTCCTATATGATATTTTCATTTCCTATTATTCGGCTCTTGCTTATACTTATTTAAAAATTCATTACTATCAAAGTAGAAATGATAGATATAAGTTTATTGCAGATATTATACCAAAAAAACTAACCAATTTTACCCGAGAATGTTATGGAGAACTCTTTTGTATAGTTTCCTACTGTTTATATTTTTCTATCAACTGCAAACATTTTTTTTCTCTTCTTGTCATTTAGCTGCTATTTGAATTATTAATTATACGTTAAAGGTAAGTATGTAGCTTTCCTCTTTCCTTTTAAATAGTCTACTATTATTTTCTATACGCCTCAATTATATTGAGGACGAGGTAACTACTGATACCTCATTTTAAAAAATACAAGTTCCTCAAAGCACTGATGAGGACTAAAGCTTGCTGTGCATTCTACATCGATAAAATTATGACGATGTACAACTTCTTTGATCGTTTCTTCGTATGTGAAAGGTATTAATATTTCACTGATTGGATGCGAATCTTGAATTAAAAATGTGTTGACGACACTTATAATTTATCAACTTTATAAATACCTAAAAATACTATTACGTTTCTGTTAGGAATGTGTTTAAAACAAGATACCTCGCATTCGAACCGAACTATGTCCAAAAAATCATTCATATTAATTAAGCTACTCTTTTTTTATAGTTAAGACTAGGGATAATGCTGTGTCCGCTAGAGTGAATACTGGTTATTGCCAAACCGGTGATTCCATTTACCCTAAGTGGCACGGGAACTATGTACAGTGGTTTTTAGTGTGTAGGCCCTCCTTTTCCCAAACTCCTGTCGAGACCCTCGGGTCTGTTCAGGGAAGTGGGAGCTGAAGGGGAGAACCCCGCATCAACCATCCGCGCCTCCCCGGGCGCGGTGGTATTTGGTTAGCATCTTTTCCACTGTATAACACAAAGAAAAGGATAATGTTGTCGCAAGCGTAGTCGAGGCTAGGGGCGACCCTAGGAAACGTGGAATTCTTCTCCCTTCTCCTTACTCATGGTGAAGTGCGAAAGTGAAGTGCGCTTCCACCGTCAGCCTTATCATCACTTAACAGCAGGTGGAGATGATGGCCAAGTGTTCACTGGTATGATATTAAAAAACCCAGCCACGAAGATCTTGACGGGGAGTAGGAAAGCCTACCCATTAGTACCATCCCTTCTCTCTCGGGGATGACTCGGGACCACGGCGGCAAGCACCGAGCTCCTGCCCCGCATTCTAAAGAGATTAACGCTGTAGTTACAGTCAGCAACAAAGGTAGCTCAAAACTTTAGAAGCGTACCATACCAACTACTATGTACAGTCGAGATCAATAATATGTATACACTTTTGACAGATGTTGATTCTTATTACAAGGTAAATAAAGTTTACTAACTGTCAAAAGTGTATACATATTATTGAACTCGACTGTACATACTACAGTACAACGAGTGCGTTAGTACCGAGGTAAATGGTGTTACTTGGTACTAAAGTGTTAAGTTTCATCTGAGGCAGACTTTAGTAGGTGCAGTTGCAGTTTTTAGTTGGTTATATTCCCCTGCGCCCTGTCGATAGGAGTGCCCCGGTTAACTCGCGGGTCATCCTGGACTAGATATAGGCAAGCTTACAGGAACATCAAATACTTTCAATAGAATACCGCGATTCTGCCATTTTCGAGATCGCACCTCTGAATGCACAATAGCGGTGGGCTTTTTTACCAGCCTTGTTCTAGTTACCGGCGGTTTTTCTGCACCGCTGCCGGTATATAACCTGGTCGGCCATTAGCCGGAGCATAGTCAGCTGATAACCGCGACCAACCGACATACAACATGCCATCTCCCTGCGAGCCCTGCAAAGGTGAGACGTCAACAAACCTTCTTTGGTTCTCCCTTAGTGACATACTTCAATAATCAATATTTGATTACATTCCACCTCTTTATGACCGCCTATGTGGTCTATTGAAGTAACGGTTTCGGAAGCGTTCTCAGGTTAAATTCACAGTAGGGGTGTAATGTGCTAGAGCTGGTTTCCAGCCCGCCTGGCTAGATACCACCACTTTACTTTGAGTTTGCCGTTAGTAGCATTATTGTGTTCCAACAGTTACAGATAAGATAGTCAGTTCCTCTTTAAATTGAGAGTTCTGGGTGCAGTTGCTGAAGTGCTCATCATTATACAGGGTGAATTTTTTATCACCGTCCAAACATTCTGAGATTCCCCTGTGATACAAACGAACAACTCATACTATTGAACCAACTCCCAACTCGAAAATAAAATTCAGCTGTTCTATACATTTTGGTCGAATGAATATTGATGTTTTGTATGGAACAGCTGAATTTTATTTTCGAGTTAGGGAGTTGGTCTGAAGAACAGTAAAAAAAGTGACCCTCTTTGACTATTGAATTTTCCGTCACTTACCAGCAGATACCATCAGGATGAAGCCTTTACCCATCCATTGTAGTTATAACTTGATTTAAATGACTTCCTTCCATGTTATGGATAAAGTAATGGATAAAGTATGGACAAAGTATTTTATGTCTTAAGACAAACAAAGTTTAAAGTATCTTTGCATTGCAGGTACAATTATTCTTACAAAAGTCAACCTTTGAATTAGTACCATCAACGTATACAGTACATTTAAAAAAACGTGATGAGTGCAAAACACCAAGATGTGCCTTATAAAGTGCATCCACCTTGAGCATCTGTTTAGTCTCTCTCGAATCGCCAACGGAACGGACACAAAAAACTGTTGTTGTTATTTATAAAATGTGGTTTAACGAGAAGGAAATGTGATGAAACGCAACAAAGGAGGATATAGCGAACGTCTTGTCACGAAAGGTCAATTCAATTATTATTACTATACGTATCTAACAGTTACAAGAATTGGAATTAGTTGATGCTTTATTTACGTCTTAAGATCTTATTTGTTTGCACAAGAATTAACATGATGACAACAACAATTGATTTCAAAACATTAAAAGGTTAAATAACATCACGTAGATCTTCAAAATATTAATTACTTTTATTATATGACCCAAAACGATGAATAACTAAACACTAAAAATTGGTCTCAAAAACTAAATCGATGGGACGTTTATCGTGACGCCATAGCTCGCTATTTCCATAGATTAATAATAAAAGAGAATTCCGATATGTGCCTACAATGTTCTTCTAACTGACCAATCTAATACCATTAAATTACTTACATGACTGTTTTCTGGTTTCAGATTCCTGCAAGGACGGTTCTTGCAACGACAACTGCTCGTGCAAGGACAAGGGCTGTGACGACTGCTCATCCTCTGGTAAGCACCTACAAAGTGTAACAAAAAGGTGTGGTTAAAATGAAAAGATCCCATCAATCAAAGTATCCCATCTAGAACTTATGTGTGTTGTTATGACATAATTATTAACTTTAATTTGTCATGCAATGGTAAATGAAATATTTATCTTAGTGAAGTGATGCGCATCAGGCGCGCATAAGCAAGCAGCAGCGGTCATAAATGTTAGTACACAGAGGTTACTAAACCACTAGTGCTGAGACATGTATATTTTGATGTGACGTCACAATAGAAATATTAAATTAAAAATTGTATTCACATTAAAATTAATAATCATGTCTTAGTAACTCTGCATACAAGATCTAGATCGGGTACGCTTTTGATCTTTTCATTTTGACCACACCTTTCTGTTACACGTTGTTTTTGTGAAGCAAAAACTTTGTACCCCTTTTTACGAAAATTGCGCGGAAGGAGGAGTATGGAATTTCGCACACTTATAGTTTATATAAAGAAGGAGTGTAGAATGCTAATATTTTTTTACAATTATGCATAAAAAATACATTAAATTTAAATAAAAATTGTTTCATGCATTTTTCAAAATTTTCAAAAATGGAAGAGAAGCGGCCAAAATCTGTCAATGTCAATCCAAACTCACATTCTATCTTTTTTAATTACTTAAGATACAATTCGTGCAGCCTTAATAAAATATTGTTTAGTAAACAGCTAGAATTTCGGCCACTGGGCGACCACTATAGTTCCTTTAATTGTTTGGAACTGTTATTCATAAAGAAGTACTGAGCCCGATGTCTGGAGTTACTAGGTTCAATTTCCAAATAAGTTTTTAACTTGTTTTTTTTAAAGAGTATTATTGATGCACTATTTAAACAAAGTCCAGTGACGCTGTGAAGGGCATCCAAGAGCCAACTCTTTCCGAAAATAATTAAAAGCTTTTAACACATTAATGACAGTCCCTGTTACCCACCTAGAAGCTAATCTGCTTGAGTGAAATATGAGTTCACGTCAGTAGTCTAACGAAGATGGTGACTGAAACACGACATCTTGCATTAAACCCGAGCATTAAATCTGCTTGCTTTCCGACGACGACGGTTCAGTAATTAACTGTCGTCATCACCAGCTCATTTTGTTGTTTCCACTGCTGGGGCAGGGGCCTCCCTATGATGGACAGGGAGAACGAGCAACAAACCATAACGCGGGCACAGTACGGATTGGGGGCTGCTAATGTTTATTTGTTTATTTGTTATTTTCCCTGTGCGGTGCCGGGGATAAAGAATTGCACCACCCCATCTCTTCCCGTGGGTGTCGTAAAAGCCGACTAAGGGACCATTCCAGAGGATGGGCAGCAGCATCTCTCTGAGATTAAGTCTCAACTTACTGCGATCGCCAACCCGCCTGCCAAGCGTGGCGATTACGGCAAATACCCCTCATATCCTTGGGGGAGGCCTTTGTCCAGCAGTGGACGTCTTTTGGCTGAGATGATGATGATGATGAATGTTTATTTTCCGGGGCTTTACGTGCTTTCCGAAGCACGGAGGAGCTCTCTGATGATAAACTTTGGATCACCCATCCGATGACAGGACTTTACGAAAGTTGTATAACCTTAGCAATCGTAGACCGGGCGTTTTAACCCCTGTCTCCCGCAATCGAGCACCTCGTGACTGTCTTAAGTGTGATCAAACGTTTATAGATTCTAATACAACTCGTATATTTTTGTCTTCAGGTGGTTGCTGTTAGCTGGTAGCAGTTCAGCTGGTACTTCAACATGGACGCGGTGAGGCGCAGCCGGCGGCCCACTCTCTGCTCCCGAATCTCCAAGATCCTGGAGACCTGCTTTCCGGTCTCCTTTAGCGGCGTCTTCTTTGTTACCATCGTTTTGTTTTACTGCCTTATCTGAATATATGGTCCGTTGAAGTTATTTGTTGCTTTCATTACCGATTTCTGCAAAAGTGCGACCATCTGTGCAGTGATCACGAATGCCATGCGAAGTCAACAGTTAGAGATAAGATGGCTAGAGCCTCAGTAGTTGAGGAAGCCGGATGAAGTGTGCCTCCACTTTCGTCCTTATCGTCACTGAGTATCAGGCGAGATAAAGACTTACTGCCGCATTCATAAACGTCAATTATCATTAATGATTACTTAACACCTAAAATGGTCTATTGTAAAATAGTCTCTAACAGAGACATAAGCACATTTTCGACTGAACAATTGTAGGTTAGCACCCAGTAATCATTAATGATAATTGACGTCTATGAGTTCGGCAGAAAGGGTTTACCAGTAAAGAATAAACAAAACTGAAATTACTGCAGAGGATATTTTTGAGCAGACAAAGCAATCTATTACCTGTCCTATTCGTTTTTTCGGCAACTTTGCTGAAATAGTGAAGTGTAAAAGTGAGTGTAGAATAAAGTGGTCCATTTTAAAAAGTAACACCTTTGATCGTTGCAGATGTATAAAAGTCTCTTTGGACAATTCTTAAACTACTTTCATGTTTTGGTTCAAATTGTTGTCCTGTGGTTGTATCCTAGTGATGTCGTGTTACTTTTGAAAACGCATTTGATTAGATAATCAAATTTCAATATGCACCAATCATCATCATCATCATCATCATCTCAGCCAAAAGACGTCCACTGCTGGACAAAGGCCTCCCCCAAATAATCATGGAGGGTATTTGCCGTAATCGCCACGCTTGGCAGGCGGGTTGGCGATCGCAGTAGGTTGAGGGTAACCTCAGAGAGATGCTGCTGCCCATCCTCTGGAATGGTCCCTTAGTCGGCTTTTACGACACCCACGGGAAGAGATGGGGTGGTGCAATTCTTTATCCCCGGCACCACACAGGGAATGCACCAATAGTTTTATAAAATGATTTATTAGGGCAAACAAACAGTGTAACAATAAACAGTTATAATAAAATAGTTATATAAATTTATAAAAGAACACTAACACCGTTTACCAAAGAAAAAACTAGTATAAAGAATACAAGCCGCCGCAATGAAGTTGTAAAGTTTTTATTAGTAGTGGTCACCCAGTGGTCGACCGTAGGTAGGTACGTAGTTTACAGAATATACAACACTTAAAGAATGTAATGTAACACACTCAACACATATACATCAATTTCTTACATATTTCATATTTTGTGACTCCCTCTCTATATCTATCTAATACCTTTAAACGAGCAATATGTGTATATAATATAACCTGAATCTCGGAAACGCCTCCAACGATTTTCATGAAATTTAGTATGCAGGGTTTCAAGGGCGATAAATCGATCTAGCTAGGTTTCATTTTTGGAAAATTACCAAAAAAATACCGAACAAAGCTCGGTCATCCAGGTATTAAACTTTAACATACCAAATCACACACTACTACCTGCGCGCAATGAGCTTAGGGGCACGAAGTTTTCTTTTTAGTTTAATATTTAGAATAAAAAATATGGTATTACTAGAATGCCTTCTAAACAGTGCGTTATGTATTGTTTAGAAGACATTCCATCACTTGCTTTTTATAACTGCTAGGTTTCATAATAAACATGTCAATGTCATTGAAGTAACAGTTAAAGGAATTTACTAATTGAAACAGCAGATATCTTTTACTTGCATGGGTTTTACATCGTGTGGTTGCAAAAAGTTTAAATGCATTTCAGCAGTGCGTTCGAGTAGGTATTCTGTAACTAATCTTATTAATTAACGGAACGCAATTGTATCTACCATGACAAAGATCGTAGAGTAACATGGCTCCAAGTTGTAAGCGTCTATTAGTGAGCGTAACAATCTTATATTTATCTAAAAGGTTATTATAGGACAAATGATTACGAAAGCATTTAAATTGGACACAACGTAAAAAAATATTTTGAACTTTTTCTAGAGTAACACAGTATTTAAGATAAAAAGGATTCCAAATTGGCACAGCATAATCTATAGTATAAATCTCCTCAAGCACTAAATTTGTTGATATAAATATGTATTAGTAAAGATTGCAAACTTAATGTATAGATATAAGATTTAAATTTAAGAAATATAAAAACCAAGTTGTAGTAGAAATAAGTTTTAGAAAATTATTTCTATTAACTTGTAGTGTATAGATAGACATATATTATACTTATGTTACATGTAATCCCTATTACTATGAAATACATCCAGTTCTAATCGCACGACTCGTTGTTTCACTCGTCTCCACGGCGCCCATCCTTACATGGCGACCCTGCCATTTTCGGATTGGAGTACGATTTCCAATTAAATAATCGGTAGCTAATTATAGTTTGCAAGATGACAGAACAGATTCTTTATTCGCGATTCCACGAGAACAACCGTTCGATTTGTGAAACAGGCAATCCTAAAGAAAATGTGTCGCTCAAACAGTAACCCACCCCCAAAGGCCGAAACTGAAATAAACACGCAGATAGGATACAGTAACCATATGGGCACACACATCGAGACCCATGTCGGAATAATATCAGGAAGCATGCTGGCTTTCCTTTCGGTGTTCCTGCTTGTTGCCGTCAAAATAACCATACGTTACTGTGTGAAATGCTTTAACAAGAGAGTGCAGCGTGGAGTCGACGCTGGAGTGGTGCGTATGCAGAAGCTGTCGCCGGAGTACCCGGAAAGGATCAAGGAGAGAGCGTAATAAGCGGTTAGCGGTAAAGTGAACAGTGCTAGTGATGAGCGGTAAAAATGTGAGTCATGAAAAGTGTGTTTTGTGTTGTGACCAGGTATACTATGAACATTAAGCCATGTTATTTTATTCAAGTAAGCTTAAAATATAATAGTACCTATTTTATTATGTAAAGTATGTAGTTTGTGCCACAATTGTTACTTTTATAGTGATGAATGGCAGATTATATAAAAGAATTAAATAACAAATTATTTGACATAAGAAAAGATTTAATAAAAATCGGTCCAAAGAGACGAAGAGGTGAAATATTAGATAAAAAGTTGAGAGAGGCCAACGAATTAAAATATCTTTATAATAATTATATAGAAAAAATAAGTAAGGTTTTAGACTTTAAAGACGAACAAGTAAAAAAAATTATAATTCAATGTAGTAATAACTTTTCAAACTTATTTTCTGTAGTTCAAAGTTTATGTAAGGTCTGCCTTGAATCGGATCGAAAGGACCGCGTAGAGTTAAGTAGTAGTAGAAGTAGTGTTAGTGGCTGTAGTAGCGAAGACGAATATTTAAAGATGTCTAAATTTGATTTGAAAACTGCGCTGAGCCTTTTGCCGGTAATGGATGATACCGAGGGAAATACAAAAGAATTAATTGATAGGATAGAGTACTACGAAACTACTTTAGACGAGGCATCTAAGACGAATCTAATATCGTTCGTTTTAAAAACGCGTCTATCTCAGGGAGCTAAACTAAAATTGTCTAATTCATATTTGTATGTCAAGGATTTGTTAAAGGATATGCGACAGGTGCTGTTGACAAAAAAAGCTGCGACGGCCATACATACGAGACTACAGGCGGCGAGACAAGGTGATAACTCTGTGGCGGATTTCGGTAAGCAAATTACTGAATTATTCGTAGACTTAACGATTTCGCAGTCCGACGGCGACACTAACAGTTATAATATTTTACGGCCCATTAATGAAAAGATCGCAATTAAGCGCTTTGCGGACGGACTACGAAATCGTAGACTAAGCACGATAATAGCAGCCCGTGACTTTCAGAATCTAAAGGACGCGGTTCAGGTGGCCCAGGAGGAAGAAATATCTTCCCCGGGAGCGTCTTCATCCGCTGACGTGGTGAGCATGTACCATAGTAAGCGTAGATATTATACAAATTATGCAAACAGGATGACTACTGGGCGAGGCGAGCGCGTAAGGGCGCGTTACGCAGGCCGACCTCCAAGGGCGCAAGAACAACAAGAGCGCAAGCGAGACGAATAAGGGACTCGCAAGGGCATCAAATGACGACAAACTCACCGGTCAATAATAATTTCATCAATTCAAGGTCTGATCAACCGAGAGTTGTAGACATTATTAAAAAACCGACGAATTTGACGGAACTAGCTTTGACAAATAATAAAAAATTAATGAAATTAGAAAAAGAAGGATTAATAAAGGAAAGGTCAAAATATTTTATATACGTACCCAGTAGTTAAAGTGTTTAAGACGTATTGGTGAGAGATCTAGTTTGTTTGTGTAAAAAATTAAATTTAAAGAAGCTTTGTGTGTTAAAAAACGAAAATAATATAGATTTTATAACTGGGATACTAAACGAAATAAAGAGATATAAAGATTGGACCGGTCCCCGATTGTGTATTCAAAGATTAAATAATAAAGACGACGTACATGTAGTTATTAATGATTTTCACCTATTGCCCACAAGTGGCCACGCGGGCATTAGGCGAATGTCTAATAATATTAGGAAATTCTATTATTGGCCGGGAATGGACAAAGATATAGTGGAATTTGTGAATAAATGCAGCCAATGCAAAACGCAAAAACATGCACTTAAAACAAAACAGCCGATGGAAATTACTAGTACATCGAATTATGCGTTAGAAAAAGTTTTTTTGGACATCGTAGGGCCATTGCCAAAGGATAACAACAGTTATGTTTACGTGCTCACCTTACAATGCGAACTTTCTAAATTTATAGAGGCCTACCCATTACATGCAAAAGAAAATGAAAAGAAATGTCCCACGAGAAATAGCAACTGATAGAGGCGCCGAGTTTATCTCCACGACTATGCAGCAGGTATGCAATTTATTAAAAATTAACAAATTATCGTCAACGGCGTACCATCATGAATCTATCGGAGCGTTGGAAAATACACATAAGAGTTTGGGTTCGTACTTAAGGATACAATGTGAAAATAATTCCAGTTCGTGGAGCAGCTGGCTTCCTTATTGGTGCTTTTGCTATAATAACACCGTTCACAGTGAGACCAAGTATACTCCGCACGAGTTGGTCTTCGGTAAGTCTTGTATGTTACCAAATAACCTCACCAGCGATGTCGTAGATCCTTTATACAATTATGACAATTACCCATCAGAACTAAAGTATAGACTACAGGCACAAAAAGACGCAAAAATTAATTTGATAAATAGTAAAATAAAAAGAAAAATAAATTACGACACTGCTACAAACCCTGTGACCTATAAGAAAAATACATATTTACTGTTAAAAAATGAAACCGGAAATAAGTTCGAGAAAGTGTATAATGGTCCTTATTTAATATTAGAAGATTTAGGTTGTAATGTGAAAATTCTAAAGAACGAGAAACCCGAAATTGTCCATAAAAACCGCACGAGAACTTATGTATCTTAAATTGTATACTATTTTTATATGTAAGTAACTGTGTTTAAAAAAAAAATGCTTATTTTTATCTCTATGTTATATTATCTTTTAATCGTAAGATGTTTATTTGATATTTTATTTATTTTACCATGGTAGTCTGGATACCAAATAAAATATACTTAATTGTTAAGTAACATTTTATTTTTTCCCTCCAGGGGAGGTGTAGTGTATAGATAGACATATATTATACTTATGTTACATGTAATCCCTATTACTATGAAATACATCCAGTTCTAATCGCACGACTCGTTGTTTCACTCGTCTCCACGGCGCCGGCGCCCGTCCTTACAAACTCGCTCTCTCTAAAGCGGAAACCATAGACGTATTTGCTGACAATAATGCTATGAAGCTCAAAGCCTGTTTCATTAATGACAAATTGTATTAAAATGCTTCTTGATCTAGATTTCACTTAATTTCAATCTTAATTTTGTTTTTTATTTCAACTTTGTTCCCGATATTGTTGATTGAAATGTAAAATTGAATTATTTTAATGTAAATTTTGTTTTTGTACTGAATTGTATTTTTTATTTGATTTTAATTTTAATTTGTTGATAAACAGGATAGCCGTCTTTTTACACATTGTGTTTGTTTTTATTTGATGCTCTCTGCCTTACTAAACTTTTGTCATGGCATTATGCTGTGAAAACCATTTAAATGTTATTATTTTAGCTTTAGTTGTAAAAATGTTTTGTTTGACTTAGCAAACTTAAGCAAAGCTCAGTAATATTTTTTCTCTTTTCCTTATTTACTTTGTTGGACTGTCCCAAATTTAATGTGGATAATGTAATAAAAGAAGTACATAGTGGAGCACCAGTTTTATTTCACAACAAACTCTTAAACATAAAAGTGTTATCATTTTACAATTTCAAACATAATTCGTGATTAAATAGTCCGGTATTTTTCTTTGGTGTGTTAGCAGCAGCCCCCTTAAACAAAGGAACTAAATTAAAAACAAAAACTTAAGCCTATGTATCGCTAGAAGACTTATAAATATTTAGGTGTTTGATTAGAAATTAACAATAAATTCAATAAAACTTGTTAGAATTTCAGACATTATAAATAATGATAGAATTGTATCTAGCCAAAAATCGAAGCCTCCTGTCAAAAACTTTTTCTCAATGTCCAAAGTATTTTTTTTGTGACACCCATTCTTATTGGTCGTCTTGTACATAATGACGTTGGCATTAATTTCTCTTTTTACTGAATTTTCAAAATCTATAAATTAGTATTAACATATCATGAACCTGATTTGGTTGAGCAGTCCGAGCAGTTTGCCTCACAAGTGCAGTTTTCCTGGCAGGCCGCGCCATCTTTGCAGGAATCTAAGAAAAGCATAAATGTAAAATAAACTCTCTCACTGCCGCGCTTAGAAACGCTCAGAAATGCCCATTTCATGAGCAACTACTATTATTACAAGTAAGATATTTGTACTTCTTATTTAAATCATAGAGTTAAAGGGATATAAAACTATTTATTGTTTAATTAGCGAAAATGAGAGGAATTGCAATATGCATGGATTTCGAAAAATAAAAGTAAAAAACATTGTTTATTGAAAAGCGAAATTTAAAAAATATATAAAATCAATTTTTTATTTATTTGTTTCAAATTCTGTTTTAATTTTTTTTTTATTTCTTACCTTTGCATGGTTCACAGGGAGCCGGCATCTTGAACAGAGGAAAGATGCTGAAGTATTGGAAATACGTAAAGAGCTGATTCAACAGATGACTGTGACTTAACAGTTGGAGCATTGACTTTATATACGATAGATTTGGAGCAAAAACTGTCAATAGATGCAAGGTTGTGATGGAGCCTTGGTGTGTTTATTTAGTTTTTATGACAATGCAGAAGCGAGTAAACTAACTTGTTTCAAGAGATTTAGGACTAGAAATGTTTTAAGAAAATTGCCATTAAGATGCCTCGTTGGCCGAGTGGATGGCAAAGCGCTCGGCCCGATACCCGAAGGTCCCGGGTTCAAGGCCTCGGTCGGGCAGTCTGTTTAGGATTTTCGATGCATAGCCCGAGTTTGTGATCACTTACACACACTCACACACATCAATTTTTAATGGCTTGATTTCAACGATGAATTACGCAGCTCTGCTGGGCAATTCATCGTTGAAATCAAGTAGCAGGCAGTTATAACCTATTTACTTTCTTTTATTTTCTTTTTTTTATTTTTTATACATAAGTCGGAGAAAAAGAAAATTATTAAAGGAATAATATAAATTATTAGTTCACGTGTCGGTTAAGTAATTTAGAAAAATACAACGAAAGTCGTAAGCAACTAGGTAAATCGTTGAATACTTTAGTACCGTGTCATAATAACATCATTAGAGGTAGACAGACATGCGCCTGCTCGATTAATTACTTACTTTGACAATGTACTTTTGTTGCTGACTGTACTCTTTTCTTATTTATTTATTTTATTTAACGACCTCCTTGGTCGAGTGGTTTGTACGCCAGTTTTCATGGTATCGCCATCTCTGAGGTCCCGGGTTCGATCCCCGTTCGGGTTAATTTAGAAATTATTGTTTTTCTAAATTGTCTCGGGTCTGGGTGTTTTCTATGTATAATAAGTATGTATCTAGGTATTTTAAGTATGTTTATCCGTTGTCTAGAAACCATTTAACGAGTTTCTTATCGAAGCTTCTCTTGGGCTAGATAATTGGTGTAAGTGTAGGAAAGTTTATTTATTTATTTATTTATTACTAGTAGCCGCTCGCGGTGTCACCCGCGTGGCTCCCGTAGGAATATCGGGATAAGAAGTATCCTATTTGTTATTCCCGATAAACTATCTGTATGCCGAATTTCATCCAAATCCGTTCAGTAGTTTTTACGTGAAAGAGTAACAAACATCCATACTTACAAACTTTCGCGTTTATAATATTAGTAGGATTTATCATAAAGCATCAAGATTCACAATTTGTCATGACGTTTCCGTCACAGCCACAGATATTGGTCACAGCTCATCAGTTCTATTGACTACTTCAATGACAGACTTTTTGTGCATATTATGTAGGTACCTATTTCATAAATGTATTTTCCTTTAGCTTATCAACAGCTATCGACAACGTCATTTGTACAGTTGCAGCAACGATTTCATATTGAAAGGTTATTTTATTACCTACTGTTTCATTAAATCAGCAAAATGAAGGAGTTCCATGAAGAGAGTCGTAAGTTTTTTTCTATTTTAATAGACTATGATCTAACATACTCTTCTGAAGTTTTCTTTTGTCTTCTTTCAATTCACAGTTGGTTTAATATTTGAAGAAATATACTGTTTCTTACTTTAAATGTACGCGAATTAACAGCGCATCATAATTCATAAGCACCGCACGTTGACCTGAATATATATCCACTATTTTATTTTAACTTAAATCTGCGTTTGGTTTAATACCAGTGTTAAGCGTTTTTGTTATTCCAACCAACCTATGGACTGAATTTAAAAGAAAACACATATTTGTATGTTATTTTTTCCTTTTTAGATGTGGGGCCATTTAAACCGTGGAGTAGTAACAGCAGCTGCACACCTGGATGTGACTGTCAAGATGTTAATCTAGATAGTAAGTTTTCTATTGTATGAAATTCAAAAATTCAAATTCAAAACTCAAAATCATTTATTCAGTTTAGGCTACAAATAGCTCTTATGAACGTCATTCTAAGCCATCGGTTCGTAAGTCTATCTACTCTGGGCGGGAGATCTTGTACTGAGAAGAACTGGCAAGAAACTCAGCAAGTGTCCAGCTCTTTTCTCCCTTACAGCGTCATAAATATTGGAAAATGCCCTATCATAAAGGACACTTTCCATCACAAAAAAACACAAAATGTAAAGGACAATCACAACATGTAAAAAAAACACAAAAAATAAAAAATAACTAAATAAAATATTTAAGCCTGCAAAAACATAATTTACCAGTTTAATTTTTTACAATATCATACAGTACTAGTAAAAGTCAAAAAAACTATAGTTAATAATAATAAAAATAAAACTAATTGTAATGTTCAACGCAACGCTATTTTGTTATCTGCAGGACACTATTTATAAGTAGTATTATGTATATGTTTTTTATTATAGCCAGGCTGTTTTATCTTCTAAATATTCTTTGACTGTATAATAACCTTTTTTAAGTAAAGAAGACTTTACATGTTTTTTAAACTTATCTAAAGGTAAATCTAGTACAGTATTTGGTATTTTATTGTAATAGTGTATACCTTGCCTCAAGAAAGAACCAAGCACCTTCTGTAACCTGAACAGTGGCATTACAAGTTTTGACTTATTTCTAGTATTAAAATTGTGTACATCACTGTGTTTAGAAAATGAATTGATATTACAAAGTACAAGAACCATACAATTATAAATAAATTGAGACGCCACTGTCAAGACATCAATTTCTTTAAAAAGATTTCTTAAAGAAGTTCGTGAACCTAGTCTATAGATTGCTCTTACTGCTCGTTTCTGTAAAATGAATATAGTTTCAATATCAGCCGCTGTTCCCCACAGTAAGAGGCCATACGACATGACACTATGAAAATAACTAAAGTAAACTGTTCTAGCAGTTTCAACGTCTGTTAACTGCCTTATTTTTCTAATGGCATAAGCAGCAGAACTGAGTTTGCCGGCCAGTTTCGAAATGTGAGGATTCCATTGAAGTTTTGAGTCAAGGGTTATACCTAAGAAAACTGTTGAGTCTACCAAATCTAATCGATCACCGTTTATTCTTATATCTTATATGATTAACAGAACTCTTCCAGTGTCATGGATAACCATGCATCCGCGACTCTCCGGGCGCAGTCGCACTCAGACGACGCGCACGATCCGATCCGAACCCCTCGGAGAATCTAGTAGGGACTGGGGACACGCGCTAGTGCGTGATGCCGTTCCCTCTAGAAAGCGTCTGACGGTGCTTCGTTTCACACGGCTTGAGAAACCCTTTAAGTTTCTCGCCGCCCCCAAAAGAGTCCGGTAACGCTGAAAATGTGTGAAGCAAACAGCAAATTCCCTCAAAAACAACCCGGACGACGAGTTTTCCATTACAGAAAAAAACTCGGACGTCGAGTTTTCCATTACAGAAAAAAAAAAACTCAGACGTCGAATTTTCCATTACTTACAGAAAAAAAACTAGGACGTCGAGTTTTCCATTACTTACAGAAAAAAAACTAGGACGTCGAGTTTTACATTACAGAAAAAACTCGAACGTCGAGTTTTCCATTACAGAAAAAAAACTCGGACGTCGAGTTTTCCATTACTTACAGAAAAAAACTCGGATGTCGAGTTTTCCATTGCAGAAAAAATACAAAAGGACATGAATGCGGTTCTATTGACGTATTAAACGGCTTTGTTACCAGGCAATAGTAAACTAATGAGTGTCTTAAAAGTTTTATTAGAAACACGTTGACGAAAACGAGAATTTGTATTGCATTATGAAGCGGCGTCTCCTTGTAGCATAGGCAAGGAGAGTTTATTTTGTCGTACAAATTTTTCGTTTTCAATTTAAAAAAGACAACGTGTTGAGAAAATTCCACGAGCGGGATTCGAACCCGCACCCCATGACATTATGTCGGGTCAGGTGCAAGTACACTACCAACTAATTATATATTATATTATTATTATTATAAAGGTATTTTATTTAAATGTAATTAATTTTTGTTGTACACACGCCTGCACATCAACCTATCCAAAACTGTCAAATTTATCTAATCGATATTGATCTTTATACCCAAACACTAAGCTATGGGGGAACTCCTCTGACATTGATAAATTGTTTATATTATAGAAGAAGTGCTTGAGGATATTAACAAATATAGAGCAAATAGAGTCATGCAAACCCCACTTTATCAAACATAGAATACTTACATTTATATCCATCTACATATTAGAGTCATGTAAATTTATCAAAAATCATCAAGATTTTTTTTCACCCATTGACAAAACAAAAAGAAACGATAGATATTTAAATAAGCTGAAATTACCCTTCACCAAGTTAACATTAGTCTCATCCAATCCTTACTTTATGTCAATCAAAATTTACAATCATATCCCAAACCAGATTAAAAACTTGAAAAAAATTTCGCAGTTCACTATGCAGTTAAAAAAGTTCTTGACTGAGAAATGTTTTTATACCTTAAAAGAATTTTTCGAATATAAATAACAACTGAGTATGTAAGTAATATGATAGAAATATTTTTTACAATTCATATTTATGTGATTGACATAATTTAATATTTTAATTTGTTGGAATTATATTATTATGAATTTATTTTATGTTAATATGTTAATTTTTTTTAATTGAATTTATAATTGATTTTTTGTATTGTGACATCTAGAGCCCTCAGGACCAAAAAATAATTCACTTAATTGCTATGCCCTTGCAGGGCGTCACATAATGACATAACATTTTAAAGACCTAAGTACTTGTACTGTGTAACTTTTGTGACATTGCAATAAAGATTCTGATTCTGATTAAAGTTAAAAATTTATTAAAGAGACATTTTGTGGTAGGTTGATCTGCTGCCGTCTGTACACTGTACCAACAAATATATTTCTTCTTTCATCTTTTTCTTCTTTCTCCTTCTTCTTCTTCAACATTGCCATCGTGGCTCAGTCGAACTTGCCGAAACTTTGTTCTCGTTTTCGTTAATGTAATCGAATGGCAACTAAAACTCGCATTAACACCCTAGGTTAAAGTTGGTAGCTATGTAATTATGACATGAAATGTTTCGTAGATTGCTGTGCATAATCATTTAAAGTGTAGGTTAAGAGCGTTTACGCCGCACACAGCGCCGCCAATGAAAAAAAACATATCTAGTAGGTAATTAGAGATAGAAAATCAAATTATGCTCAACAAACTATCTGAATGAAGTAATTTGGCATTTTTACGTCACCTAATGAACACCTCACATGTTATGGTTTAGTTAAATATGGCGTTATAAGTAGTTAAAAGTGGCCGTAACGTCTTATTTAACTAAACCATAACATGTGAGGTGTTCATTAGGTGACGTAAAAATGCTAAATTACTTCATTCAAATAGTTTGTTGAGCATAATTTGATTTTCTATCTCTAATTACTAGATGTTTTTTTTTCATTAGTGGCGCTAGTGTGCGGCGTAAACGCTCTTAATTATTTTACTGCTGGTGGCAATATAGATGCCATGATATTTT
Organism: Eudonia lacustrata; assembly: GCA_947562085.1. Taxonomy (NCBI): domain Eukaryota; kingdom Metazoa; phylum Arthropoda; class Insecta; order Lepidoptera; family Crambidae; genus Eudonia; species Eudonia lacustrata. Next base: position 8,928,601 of record OX387322.1, on the reverse strand, counting down.
AAACCTTACGTAGTTGCAATAGAAATGAAAACCAATGAAAAATATATTACGCTATACCAGTCAAAGGGGGTAATGGCACCAATTGTTCGACTCAAAAAATGTTGTTAAATGTTAGGGGATGACCGCTAGGAAGCAGGTGGTCTGTATTCATTTGGTGCTAAAGACTAAAATCACTTGCTGAATCCTATTTGTAATGGTTAAAGGAAAAAAATGTCAATCATTCGTTCCTGTCGAAAACTGGTGCCTCTACCCTATGGGTCTTACAAATAAACAAATAATAAACTTCGAATAGTTATTCCGTGTTTTGTCTCTTTTACTCTTATTTGAAATGACGTTTACATGACAGGAACAAAACACGAAATAACTATTCGGACCTTATTCTTTGTTTATTTGTAAGGCGCTATATCTTTATATTAATACGTGAAGATACTTCGTGCCCCATTTTAAGCACATTGCGTAGTACTATTAGTTATTCTGTGACATTGCGCACAAGGAGAAGTGTGAGGTTTGGTAGGTACAGTTACAGTTTCTATGGAGTTGAGAAAGATAATATGAATGTATAATATGTATTTGGTATAAACAATGTATAATTTGTGAATTGCAGTCGAGTTTTGACCAATGGGATTGTTTCAAATTGTAAAGCAAAGTGTTCACTTTTAAATTACTTGTTTGTTTACAGATACTTGCATGAGATAAGCCGATACGATGCTGTAAGATATAAAGAACAATGGAAATATTCACGGACGATCTGAAAAAAATATATTTATTATGACATAACTACATTCTGAAAAACTTTACATACAATTGGCAATTAGTTTTAGTTGATTGGCACTATGTGTTTTGATGAACGTATTGACGTAATGTTAAGGATATTTACTTTATTATTCGTATATTATTTAATAAACGAATAATAAAGTAAAGCCTTTTCTCTCTTTTTTCATGAATAATAAAAAAAACTCTTCCGATAAAAAATATATCCAAGTCAAACTTTTACTCTTTTGAAGTCGGATAAAAATAAAACATTGTAATTGTGGCAAGGTATTTTATTTCATAATTCGCCTGACTACATAATACTTATTAGTAAAAATCTTAGAAACGTTAAACAGAAAATATAAAAAAAACAAAATGCACCACCATTTGAAGATAGCGAAACAAAACTACATAAACATGCTTATTGATGATGTGATGATGACCTATGGAAAGTTCCTCTATTGATTCAACGAACTCTGTGAATGTCAAACACAATAACTCCTGTATACAGTTACTAACAAACAATCATCTGTTAGTAATTAATGAAAACAATTTAGAATTCATTAGGTAAAACAAACTTGCGATTATGCTGCCGATGTTGACATTGACGATAAGAAAGTAATCGTGAAAGTTAACTTTTAATTTTATGTCACATGATCGTGTTTAGAGAAGCTGTTTCCACAGTCCCTGTTACGGGTTCGTAATTAATAAATATCAATTAAACACAAGGTGTCTTACAAATAAACAAAGAATAAACTCCGAATAGTTATTCCGTGTTTTGTACATTACTCATTAGAGTAAGAGAGACAAAACACGGAATAACTATTCAAAGGTTATTCTTTGTTTATTTGTAGGACCCAAGGTGTTAATAGTCAGTTTACCTTAGTATTCTGCCCTAATATTCTGGCTTAATAGTTAATTACTGGGTAGATATCTCCTTGAATTAAAATTATGGTTCAATCTGACAGAAACAGAAGAACTAGAACTGCTAAATGACATTAAGCCCAATTAATACCATATTTGAAAATCGCGGTGTTTTGTTTTCGAATTCAAATAAATGACAGTTGAAAGTTATTTTTTAATTTTGGTCATTGTTGATGGGTTGTGCGGTGAAGTGCAGTGACTGCCGCTCTACTTCTTGGGCACTGAGCAGGAGTCGCCGCTGCAGGTAGACTTCTTCGCAGCGCAGGTGCAGGAAGAATCGCACTTGCAGTTCTGGCAGCACTGGCTTGACGTGCATTTGCAGTCTAATGAAAAAAGGCCATATTAATGTCACCGTAGAACTACACGTGGAAGACTACTTTAGAGAACAGGAGCTGTGATCAATGTTTTTTTTATTATTTAAAGCACAGAAAACAACTACATTTACATAATTATTAAACACAACATTTTAGAATTACCGTGATCATACAAATATAGCCGACCCGACCCCGTTGTGCAATAATTAAGTATAAAAAACAAATTATGGGGCAATTTATTCAAGTAAAGAACAAAAAAATCAATAAACTTAAGGGTGCGCCGACCAAAACATGCCAAAAATGCAGTCATTGTAAAGTTGATATAATTGAAAATACTATCGTATTAAATAAACAAAATATATATTTAGTATCAAAGGGAACGTGTTTACAATAAGTCCGATCCATAAATTCATAACACACTATAAATTTTTCTACAATATAATTTAAAGTTAGGCAAAAATCATGAAAACGAGTGGCGGCGTTTAGTTGATTTCTTATAGTAAATCCAAATTATTGTTTCTCTGATTTTGTCAAATCAACCACCAATGGTCTAAACTACAAATCGTCCGTCTCACATTTTAGATATGTACAGCGGTATATAATTTTTTTTTTCAAATTAACACGTTAAATTCCCTATACAAAGTTAGTTTGGCCGCGCGGCATCAAATAAATATGGACGAAGATATTTCAAATAAAATATATGACACTTGTCACTTACGAACGGCGCACCCTTAATCTAATTAAAAGTTAAATATGTAAGTAGGGTAGTGTAGTGGACCCGGTACTAGACAGGAACCGGTCGGATCGATATTTTTCCTTTATTCATTAAAAAGTTGAGGTTAGCAACTGATTTTAGTCTTGAGCAGCTATTAAATACAGACCACCTGCTTATAGCGGTCATAACGTTAAATTTCAATTAAAATCTATGTAATTGGCTACGAAAACTGTGTCAAAAAATAAAACAAAAAACCCGACTGCTAAAACAACCATATAAAAACAATTATATACTCGTAAAAACCGGATTAACACAAAAAATAACTGCAAAGAGTAAAAACTGAAAAGAAAAAATGAGTATTTATAAATACATTGAATATTGATAATTGTCGCAGACGGGGACAATCATCAACCAAGCGGCCGCCGTGGCCAGCTCAATTAAATCCGCACTCTCTTTGGTTGGTTGGTGATTGTCCCCGCCTGCGACAACTATCAATATTCAATGTATTTATAAATACTCATTTATTATAGATTTTATTATAAAAGTATAGGTATCGGACAAGGAAATATTTCACGTTGCATTCAACATTGCTCAAATGGAATTCTGGGATCTTAGAGCTTGTTTTATTTCATTGCAGTTATTTTTTATGTTAATCCGGTTTTTACGAGTATATAATTGTTTTTTATATAGTTGTTTTAGCAGTCGGGTTTTTTGTTTTATTTTAATAATTTGGTTTACTATTTCAAACTTTCTACTTTTTTTTATTAAGTATATTCCGGATTTTTTATAGCCTATGTCACTCGCACAGTCAAAACAAATCAAACGACAACTCATATGTTAAAATCCACCATGGCGTTTGGGCTGTAGGGCGTGCCAAAGAAATAGATATACATACATACACTCGAAAAACATAACCCTCCTTCTGACGCAGTCGGGTAAAGACTGGGCCTAAAGTGTCGATCACCTGTGCCATGTGCCACCACGATACGTCGTTTACTTCATTTGAGTTAACATTAATTAAGCTAACACTAATATTTTTTTCTCTATTGCTATCATCACTCATATGTTACACTTCATTCAAAAGTAGCCCCGTTCAACGCTACTTATGCCCCGTTAGTAGAGAATGAAGAACTATCTAGTCTCTAATGACTAAGTAACGACGGAAACTGTCTATTACTTGTTATATTCCTTTCTACTTTACCAGTTGTTCTAGTGAGAAATAACTGTTGAAACGGGACTTAACTCTCAACATAAATATAGAATACGAATATAGTCGACTTAAGAAGTGAACGCAAGCGGTTTTCTCCAATCGACAATTACATCAAATACCTTTCTATTAAAAATTAAAAATAAGATACATTCAAAAACATTTTCGTATACAAAGTTTTAGTTCAGGTAAATTTACATAGATGGCGCTGTAGTGTCTCTTTAATCACGCGATAAAGTTTTTCAAGAGCTTGTACCACAAATTTTGTCAGTATAAATGTCACACTATTATCTATCACCAACCGTGGCTGGCCAGAGCAGGATGAGGAGTAGCCGCGGATCGTGCTCACTGGCGTGCACTTGGAGAGGCCTATGCCCAGCAGTGGACTAATGTAGATATGATGATGATGATAATGACGGTGATCACCATTAAAAACCAAATATATTTTATACAGTAAAGTAAAGTTTGGGTTGATGGAATTCTCACCCATAGACCTTTTTGTAAGCAAATAAACTAAACATTCCTAATTGTAAGGCTACCTAGAAACTAAACATCGGCCCGCCTAGGCTGCTACGTCCGCGTTTATAAACATTGCGTTTTGTACCGAAAACAATCGAAAACGTACGAAACGCGACCATTGTTGTACTAAAGTCAGATGTTTGCGAAAAACAGATTTTAAATTAAACGTAGCTACGAAATTCTTACCAGAGATGATGTTTAAGGTTATAGTTCCATAAAAAAAATTGCAACATGACTATTTGTGTTTACGAATCATAAAGTAAAAGTGTCTTTTTTATACTGCTTTTGTTTTAATAGGTACTTTTATCCTTTTTTGGGATATTATTAACTGTTAAAATTATATATTTGTGTTATTTCTATAAAGTTAAGTAAATGTCTTGAATTTATTAATTAAATATTCTTAAACTTTTGTTTCAAACAGTTAAGTTACCGTCAAATCTTAATTAAAATTCTAGTTTATACAATCAGATCGATCGTCAATTCCATTAAGTTTCAAACTATGTTTAATACATGATTGTTTTATATTTAATAAATAAATACAATTATTTTTGTTAAGTATTTGCAATATTCCACTGTTCGCGAATATTATTATTTTTATCATATTAAATAATTTTAAAACCAAGTGGAAAAGTAATGTTTGGCCACTTAGTTTGAGAATTTATTTTTATTTGGACGAAACGAATCGAGAGAGAAGATCGTTAAAATTGAGCACAATGCGAGTTGAACGATACGCTTATCGTTCAACATCGCTATGTTTGATGGATCATCTCCAGATACCTACAGGTTTGCCGTCATTGAAAAACTAATTTCCCGAGGGTCATCATTGAAACCACCAGAGGGTCAGCAAACAATATTGAAGGACTAATTGTAAAGTCAATTTTACATAATTATATAATAACTCCAAAATTATAAATAATTTAAAAAAATTTTTAGTAGAACTGTATAATGTTCTGTTACTCGCTAATTTCTTTGCTTGCTGTCCACACCTATTATAATTATATTTGATTTGTGTCATTGTGTATTTTATTTAAAATTAAATAAATAAAAATGTTTAAAAAAATAGTACCTACTCATAGTGCACAAAGACTTGATAAGTTGCATGTTAAATATTTATTTTTGCAAACTATTATAAGTACAAAGGATACAAACAAGTATTTATAAATTATATTACAAATACTTGATCTGATTCTAGACGCAAAATTACAATATCCTAAGTAAATAGTATGATGACCTTTTTAATGGCTTGCACGACTATTCACGAGAATTTTAAACTTCACCTCATAACAATTGTGTTTAAAATAATTACGACAATCTAAGTTAAAACATGATTATTTGGGGGAGGCCTTTGTCCAGCAGTGGACGTCTTTTGGCTGAGATGAAGTTAAAACAGACTTAAAGCATTTATACGCACGAGCCTCTATGGATGGAGACGAGCCATAAACCACCAAGCGGCCCAGTGCGGATTTTGCTAGGTGTATTTATTTGAAAAAGTTTTTTTAAACCTTTCAGTTTACATATTTTTATTTTTATAAACAATAAGTTATTTATACTCACTATCACCGCAACCTCCGCAAGGCATCTTGTATTATTATAAAACAAAGTTGTGACAGATGAAAACAAGAACCGTTCTATGCGCCGGCGCACGTTATATTGGCGAGCCGCTGCGCCCGCATGCGCTATATATTACACACACTATCCGCACTTAGTTCATTTGGCCTGTTCAGATACAATGATACTGAAGTGACAACACTTATTTATTTTTATATATTAATTTAATTAATTTCAATTAAACATGTCTTAACATGGTGACCAAGAACTGGACGTCGAAACGTAGGACGACCAGCTCGATGAACAGATGATATCAATAGAGTCGCTGGAAAGAACTGGTTTGGAATGGTTACTAACAGAGAAAGATGGCGTGGCCTATATACCTATTAATTTGTGCTTACTCTCAGCATTTGGTGGAGACAGGCTGACGAAAAAAATAAATAAATTATAATACAATCGGTGGCGGAGTAGCCAAGCTGTCGGCTCTACACCTGTAGGTCCTAGGATCAATCTCAGATCGGGCATAAGTAGTGTGTTTTGGATTTCTCGATATATCATCATCATCATCATCATCTCAGCCAAAGACGTCCACTGCTGGACAAAGGCCTCCCCCAAGGATATGAGGGGCATTTTTCTCGATATATAGCCCGGGATTATGGTCAACAATCCGCATTTGTCCAGCTTGGTGATTAAACCAATATCTATCAATTATAGCGATTACTTGATTTCAATGATTGAGGAATTAGCCGGTAGAGCAGTACCTAATCAGGCTGATGAATCTTTTTTCCAGCAGGGCAGTATCAATATAGACGGATTCATATTACTAGGTTATTATATTGGTCTTGATTTTGCTCTTTATATTATAATAACTCATACTTACAATAGTGACGTTTCAGCGCAATCATAATTAACATGTGTTATCAACTTATCACTAATTTAATTATATAGTTGGGTACCTAACATTTGTGACAAGCGACCGCTACAGGAATGACTTCCTTCCTCCTTTTACAGTATTTAAACACTAATTACCTATTATATATAATATGCCAATACTTTTATTATGTTACATTGCGAATGCTAAAATAAGACTTGATTTTCCTTGTAATTGTAGATATTTATACTCGTATTTAAAATTTTAATTGAAAATATCACACAGTTGTGGGTAGAAACGTAAATCGATATATTCTACTAAAATATATCTATTGTAATTCTAGACGAAACTTTAAATCATATAAATCTTTACAGTTAGTCATTTTAACATGTGTGTTTGCTTTATTGTGAAAGAGATTATTAAATGATTGGCAATATACAGGATGTTTGGTAATATATATACACATATTGTCCCGATACATAGCCATGCAACCGAGTATAAAAAACACCGTGGTAACACGCAAAATCATATTTATGAAGATTTACTTTTCCATACAAAAACTTAAATTATTTTATTACCGTTTTTTTTGTTCAACCCTGACATATTTTGACTTCTGTTTTGTTTGGATCATGAGGTTGACGACCAAGAACAATGTATCAGCTGGACTTAGGGTTGTCTCTTTATAATTACTTATTAACAAACAACCTTAAATCTCGGTCATAGATATGGTGCTTTTCTGGAATGTTTATATTTATCAGAGGTTCTACGACCTGTGTTTTATCTGCCATATTCCGGATTATACAGGTATTACCAAACATTTATATATGTATACACATTTAAAGTTATTCTACGTAAAGTTGTTTTAATAATATTCTTTAATTATTGTTATTGGTGTGTCCGTAATAGTTGCACAAAAAAAAAATATGTAGAAAAAGCTTTTGTTACTTTATAAGCACTGCGCGCACAGAGTAGGTACCTAAAATTTATATTTTGTGTAGTGGCAATGTATGACAGTAACCAGTTTTTCCTTTAATTATTAAATATAGGGGTAAGCAACACATTTTTCACTTTATTAACAAATGAATACAGGCCATCTGCATTCTAACTGTCATCTTGTATCCAGTAATATTCAATGGAATAGTAGTTAGTAGTGGATTTTCTGGCGATGAAAACTTGTGTCTAACTTTGGTGCTAATACGATATGTATAAATCGGCTGAGCCTTACCAGCCTAAAGGTACAAGTTCCAGACGGACCGCAGACCGCATACTGCAACTGCAAGCGACACTACTGGTTTCTATGAATCTCTTTGAAATTGATACCAAGCGTGGCCACACTGCAGCGCGGCGTACAGCCGCGGCGCGCATCCTGCAGTTGCGGCGCGCATCCTGCAGTTGCGGTGCGCATCCTGCAGTTGCGGTTGCGGTTGCCTGCGGTTGCCTGCGGTTGCAGTCTGCGGCCCGCCTCGGACTTATGTCTTTACCAAACATACATTTGTAACTTTTTTTAACTTTAAAACAAAACACTGTCCATTTAGTATCCGAACGCGTTTCAGTGACTTCTTTAGATAATAGGATTGTGTCTAATTCACATTCGGCTGCACGACTTTTATCAGTCACCATAGCCGGCATTTGTTTTCCAAACAATGCACCGTTTCTTTAAAAGTTTCTATGCTGGTCCCTAACAAAACATACAATGGACACTTCACAGCAGTATTTCGACGTTGTTTTGTACAGCGTTTAGTTGAATTAGAGTCGTGTGCGGTTAATTTTGCACTCGTCTCGCAATGTTTGTGCGGCATTCAACCAAATGTACCTAACTACTCGAAAATCTTGAGTGTCATTGTTGATTTGTTGCTCGCTAGTTATCAAGATTATCATTTGTTACACTTGTGCCGATCATCGTTGGCACAAACAACAACAACAGTAACCCGAGCCACAAAATAAAGAAAGGTAAGCTATAATACATACAAGCTATATACATACAATACATACCGCATACAATACTTACCGCGCTCGAGGAACACACACATTTTTAGTACTACTGCACATATTGTCTGGAGCGACTCAGAATCGGTAAGTTAACAACTTTCTCATAGTAACATGGGTTGAATTGAAATATGTAAAAAATATTGAGACTTCATACAAATCAGGCTAATCAAGTGTTCGCTAAAGTTAGAAGTCCAAAATTTTTGGTTTTATTTCGACCCGTGTTACTATGAGAAAGTTGTTTACTTACCTTATCATCACCATCATCATCACCACCATCATCATCATCATCATCATCACCACCATCATCATCATCATCATCATCATCATCACCATCACCACCACCACCACCATCATCATCATCACCACCATCATCATCATCATCATCATCACCACCATCATCATCATCATCATCATCATCATCATCCTCATCATCATGAGGGGAAATTGCGACAGGTTGGCGATCGCAGTAAGGTGATAGTAATCACAGAGAAACGCTGCTGCCCATCCTCAAGAATGTTCCCTAAGGCCAGACGCACTTTAGATGCGGTAGTACGTACGTATTTTACTCGTACGCATAACCCCACACCTAGTGTGCGAGGTACCATATAGTAGTCGGAGGATCGGGATGTATCGTTCAAGTCGTACGTGCTCGTACGAGTCAAATTCGTAAAAAAACGCAGCCAAAGCATAAGTGCCACTGGCATTAGTCGCCTTCTACGACACCGACTGAAAGAGAACCGATCCGATCCGAACCCCTCGGAGAATCTAGTAGGGAACGGGGACATGCACGTGAGTGATGCAATTCCCACTAGAAAATTTGTGACGGTACTTCATTTCACATGGCTAGGCTTGAGGAACCCTTTCAGTTTCTCGCCACCTAAAAATGCCGAGTGGTAAATAGCAAACATTCTCCAAAAGAGTCCGGCCAAGTGCGAGTCGGACTCGCGCACGTAGGGCTCCGTACCATTCTACTAAAATTATAAATGCGAAAGTTTGTGTGTATATTTGTTGCTTTTTCACGCTGCAACGGATGGATGGATTTGGATGAAATTCGGCATACAGATAGTTTATAACCTGGATTAACATATATTTATCTATAAAAACGGCAAAAAAAATCATGTCTGTTGTATCGCAGCCCCCTTAAATATTTATTTTATTCTGTTTTTTAGTATTTGTTGTTAAAGCGGCAATAGAAATCATCATCAGACATCATTAGTGAAAATTTCAACTGTCTAACTATCACGATTCATGTGAACAGCCTGGTGATAGACGGACAGACGGACTGACGGACGGACAGCGGAGGTTTAGTAATAGGGTTCCCGTTTTACCCTTTGGGTACGGAGCCCTAAAAAAACGGGGAGAGATGGGGTCGTTTAGGAGACTTTAATTTTTTTTGGTTGGAGTGCTTCTATACCAAACTGAGAACGACATGCTTCCTTATTATGGGACACATCCCATCCTCATTTCTTGTAGTTCCAGACTACTTTTTTCCAAAGACTTGGATCACACGCCTGCCTAGAAGATGTAGTGCAAAGTTGCATATTGCAAATGTTGCTCTCTAAAAACATGTATCAGGCACTTGTTTGTAAAACACAACATTAAAATCCAGTATAATACTGATACAAAGTTTATTTTGTTTTCAGCTTCAATAATAAACGCTATTAAAGTTTTTTATTTTTTATTTAAGTTTTTGAAAGTTTTATGTTTTTTAGTCCAAAAAGATAAGGATGATGATTAAAATTATTCATCTGTTATTGTTAAGTTTGTATTCTCGATCTTATCCTTGAATAGAAAATTTCAAAAATCTTAGAACACTTTAAAAGTTACTGACGTTCACTTCCTATTACCTGAAGTTATCGCTACTCGTTAAACTTTAATTTCAGTAATCCTATATTTTCGATGGTTACAAGTTCGCTACTATGCCACCAGCAGCGCTATCCTCTAAACTCTAAGCAAAACAGCGTCGAACTCGACGTTGAACTCGCTCATAACTTGCAAACGAATTTCAACCTACTTTTAAACAGTAATAAAGTCTACATTTGTTTGCAAGTTATGAGCGAGTTCAAGTAGTGAGTCGAGGTCGACGCTGTTTTGCTTAGAGAATAGCACTGTGGATTAACGGATGTGTGACCAAAAACTTATCATCTCCAGCTCCTCCGTGCTTTGGAAGATCTTTTTTAACAATCTATAATCCGCACTGGGGCCGCCTTTTGGTTTATGGCCCGCTCTCCTTGTCCCAGCAGTGGGGACATAAAAATGAGCTGGTGATGATTCTCGCGTAATAATGAAAACTAGTGGTTGCCCTGTGGTCGAAATTCTGCCGTAACTTTATTGAGGCTGCACGGATTGTATCCTAAGCAATGAAAAATTAAAAAAGATAGATTTAGGATTTAGATTGGCATTGACATAATTCGGCCGCTCCATTTTTGAAATTTTTGAAAAGAGTATATAAGCTAAGCGTGTGTGTCAAATACATGTTAGTGTGGGTAATGTTTGTTTTATTGATTTAATGTATTTTTATGCATAATTTAGAAAAAAAAATAATATTCGGATAACCTTCTCTACATAGTTTATATAAACTATAAGTGTGCGAAATTTCATATTCCCCGTCCGCGCAATTTTCGTAAAAAAGGGGTACAAAGTTTTTGCTTCACGTATTAATATAAAGATATTATTACTTGTAAATTAATAGTGAATTGCACTAATAGTTCATAGCTTTATTTATTCCATAAACCAATTATCGACATTTCTTCCTATATTCATTAGAATAGGAGTCGGCAACTGGTTTTAGGGTGTAGCAACAATTGAATACCGACCACCAGATTTTAAATAAATAGCGATTTCCTAACTTGAATCCAGTCGACCACGCACTATTTGCATCCCTTTCGCCTTAATGCAGATCGAGAGAGAGAGCGATGTTTCAGCCTTAACTAAATGTTGGCAACTGATGAATACTAAACGTCAAGAAGTAATTTTTATTTTTTGTAAAATTAGATCAATTCAATGCAGTCATCCAGCTCATGCCAGCCTTGCAAAGAACGTCGCTCAACCTAATCTGAGGGCGTCCTACACTACGTTTGCACGCGGTCTCGGTACGCGTATAATTTCTGGTATAATTTCGCGATACTGACGAATGAGGTAAACTGACGAGTTCATGAAACTGGCTAATTAGGGAAACTGACGAGTGATAACGCGACCCCAAGAAATCATTAGAAGTTTTTTATCTGACTGTACAAAGCAGCTATTTTTATTGGTGTCCGAATCGTAAGTGAAAAAAAAAATAAAATTAAAAAGTGTCAATTTGGACACTGTGTCCGAATATAATGTGTCCGAAGCGTCAGCGATCCATCACTACTGGTTTTAGGGTGTAGCAACAATTAAATACCGACCACGCTGCTTTCTTGCTGTCATCCAGTAACATTTCAATGAAAATCTATTTTCTTTTTGGCGACAAAAACTGTGTGGAACTCCAAGCTTAAAATATATAATTTTTAACAACAAAAAAAACCGACTCCAAAATACAGGAAACCAAAAGAAGTAAAAACAGCTCTAAAAAAGTAAGAAATAATTGAAATCATATTATTAATTACCTAGATACGCTTAACAGTTTTAAGGAAGGTCTATGTTTTAAGCAACGCACATTGACCAACATAACTCAACATTAAGATAAAAAGGTGTTTGACTCAGTGGCTGCAGGGGACCCGCAGCCACCGATTCTTTTTATTGTTATTGGTTATGGCAGATTAACAGTGGCTAATGCCACCCCCGTGAATAATTCGCTGCGTGACAAAACCCTCTTTAAAAAAAAAACTATGTCTCACAGTTTATCTTATTTTGTTCGGACAGCTTCAAAGCCGGGTAATTGGTCGCTCGTAAAATTACTGAACATAATGCGCATACAATACAATGAGCCTGTAATGTATTTACATAATTTACTAATTGCTTCGCGTCGTACATACAATATTGACCATTCCCAATTACTGCGTGAAAGTCGTTAGAATGACAACTCGCTGGCTGCCTCTTAAGGCGCTGACAACTGTGAAATTAGTTCACTTATACTCGTATATAATAAAAAGTATACATCATAAAACGCCAAGAGATGTTTTTTGTTATAATAAGACTATATTATATTGCAACAATGTTATTGTTTCCGAAATGAAATATATATATATATATTTCATTAAAAATATATATATATTTATATATATATATATATATATATATATTTATATAAATATTCATAAATATATATATATTTATATATATATATATATATATATCCCTTTCCGTCACTCATTTAAATCGGATCAACATTTACCGTAAAGGGATATATATATCTATATATATAGATATATAGATATATATCCCTTTACGGTAAATGTTGATCAGACGCGACTTCACGCGAGCACTTTGTTGATCCGAAAATGCATGTTGATCCGGCGCCTTTTGTTGATCCAATATGCATCTCTGGTATCTAATGTGGCTCCGACCGGATCAACATCTACACTCACGGGACTGCTTACTAACATTCGCCGAAGTTGATATGATATACAAATCCACCTTGCGATAGTTACGGAAAATGTTGATCCGATTTAAATGAGTGACGCCCAGTTGGTCGTCCAAGATACCGCTGGAAAGATGAAGTTGCCAAAGACCTGAGAGAGCTGGAAGTGCCCGACTGGTCTCATTTGGCACAAAACAGGAAGGAATGGCGCACTCTGATGTCGGAGGCCAAGATCCACTTCGGATCGCTGAGCCGGCGTAGTAAGTAAGTAAGTGATTTAAATGAGCCAATCAGAGCACAGCAAACGATCGGATTGGCTGAAAGCACGGCTGCTGTCGCGGCCGACGTTGCCGTTTCGTATCTTTGGCCACAAAATAAGAATAAAAGCTTCATACAATGTGCGCTCCGAAAACCGCTCACGGACACGGAGTCAGTCGGAATCAAAGGCGGTTTCTGGGTAATGCATGCGCGAGTGCCGCCCGCTGCATTGTAAGTCAATTGTGAACTAGTTAACGTTATCGGAATAAGCTGACATTTTGTACACTTAAGTCATCTTGATGACAATGCAATAATATAGTGACCTGGACTGGTGCTGCAGCCAGGATCGTCTCTCACAAGGGAACTCCTCAATGGTTAAGCGTATAGAGTTGAAATTTAGACAATTATGTACACCCAATAACAATGCAATAATGTGGTGACCTTGACCTGATGCTGCAGCCAGGATTGTCTTTCACAAGAGAACTCCTCTATGGTTAAGCGTATAGAGTTGAAATTTGGTACACATATGTACACCCGATGACAATGCAATAATAAGGTGACCTTGACCTGATGCTGCAGCCAGGATCGTCTTCTTCATGAACAACTGTTCAAATTTCTTCAAATGTGTCTCAAGACACTTTGAACTCAAGTTCAAATTTCACAGAACGCTGGATATGGCTTTTATTCTCTACACAGTTTGGACCTGCCAAACTGGCGGATGTCCAACAGTGGACTTCAAATGTTTCTTGAGCTATAGTTTGTCAAAACAAATCTAATGAGCCCAAACACGACGAAGATATTGCTTAAGTGAAAAGTTCCTATGGCCAACATCCGGCTCCCATCATCAGACCAGCTCCATGGTACCATATCATTGCATTTTCACCCAAGATACCTCATCATCATCATCAGCCAAAACTAGTCCACTGCTGGACATAGGCCTCCCAACAAGGCGCGCCACTGAACCCGATCCTCGGTTTTCTGCATTCAGTCGCTGCCAGCCACCTTACACAAGATACCTAGGTATGCCAAATTTTATCTCAATCAGGCACCGGAAAGTAGGTCAAAATTAATTTACTTGATTTGCACCGGAAAGACATACAGACATACGAACGAAACTAGTTAATTTAATAAAAGCTTGTATTAGGCAATCCATACTTTCATATTGCATCAAAAGTAACTATGTCTTTCTGTTTGTCTGTCTGTCTTCATGAAATTTGAAATGAAACAACTTTTACGGATCTACTCGCGTTTATTTTACACATTACTTTTTAGTTAATGTTTATCCTGACATTTTGAACCCTAAAATAAACGTGAGTAGCTCCGTAAAAGTTGTTTTATTTCAATGTGTAGTGTTCACGTAAACTACACGTTCACGTAAAACATATCGTCAAATTTGATTATTTTGTTTTGTGTAAAACAGTGCCTCAAGCTTTTAAAATTGAAATGTTCGTGCTCACCTTGGCATTGGGTTATCCATCTAATCCATCTAATCAAAGACAGAACCCGCATTCAGTTCGAGTTCGAGTTCGAGTTCGAGTTCGAGTTCGAGTTCGAGTTCGAGTTCGAGTTCGAGTTCGAGTTCGAGTTCGAGTTCGAGTTCGAGATCGAGTTCGAGTTCGAGTTCGAGTTCGAGTTCGAGTTCGAGTTCGAGTTCGAGTTCGAGTTCGAGTTCGAGTTCGAGTTCGAGTTCGAGTTCGAGTTCGAGTTCGAGTTCGAGTTCGAGTTCGAGTTCGAGTTCGAGTTCGAGTTCGAGTTCGAGTTCGAGTTCGAGTTCGAGTTCGAGTTCGAGTTCGAGTTCGAGTTCGAGTTCGAGTTCGAGTACTCAAAATACTCGTTTTGAGTATACTTGTTTTTTTTATTTTTTAAGACTTAAATTTTTTAACTTTAAAAAAGAGTAAAAAAAAAGTAAAAAAAATAAATAAATAATACTCAAAAAGTATCAAACATCTTAATTATCGTCTCGAACTCGAACTCGAACTCGAACTCAAACTCGAACTCGAACTCGAACTCGAACTCGAACTCGAACTCGAACTCGAACTCGAACTCGAACTCGAACTCGAACTCGAACTCGAACTCGAACTCGAACTCGAACTCGAACTCGAACTCGAACTCGAACTCGAACTCGAACTCGAACTCGAACTCGAACTCGAACTCGAACTCGAACTCGAACTCGAACTCGAACTCGAACTCGAACTCGAACTCGAACTCGAACTCGAACTCGAACTCGAACTCGAACTCGAACTCGAACTCGAACTCGAACTCGAACTCGAACTCGAACTCGAACTCGAACTCGAACTCGAACTCGAACTCGAACTCGAACTCGAACTCGAACTCGAACTCGAACTCGAACTCGAACTCGAACTCGAACTCGAACTCGAACTCGAACTCGAACTCGAACTCGAACTCGAACTCGAACTCGAACTCGAGCTCGAACTCGAGCTTGAACTCGAGCTTGAACTCGAGCTTGAACTCGAGCTTGAACTCGAACTCGAACTCGAACTCGAACTAGAACTTAAAAAATAAAAAAGAGTAAAAAAAAAGTAAAAAAATAAATAAAAAAACAAGTATAAGATTTCATCATTTAATTATCGTATCGAACTCGAACTCGAACTCGAACTCGAACTCGAACTCGAACTCGAACTCGAACTTTGCATCAAAAGTAACTATGTCTTTCTGTTTGTCTGTCTGTCTTCATGAAATTTGAAATGAAACAACTTTTACGGATCTACTCGTAAGGAGAACGGGCCATAAACCACCACGTGGGCCCAGTGCGGTTTGGTGGTTGTTAACGACTGCTAATGCAGCCGGGACCAACGGCTTTACGTGCCTTCCGAAGCACGGAGAAGCTCGAGATGATAAATTTTTGGTCACCCATCCGATGACCGGCCTTTGCGAAAGTTGCTTAACCTCAACACTCGCAGACCGGGCGCGTTAACCACTGCGCCATCGAGCACATTACACATTACTTTTAGTTAATAATTATCCTGACGTTTCGAACCCTAAAATAAATGCGAGTAGATCCGTAAAAGTTGTTTTATTTCAATGTGTAATGTTCACGTAAACTTTAGAAAACTATTCATAAGTTTAATTTGTTTTGTGTAAGCCTGTTTTAAAGGATAGCGACATGAGTAAATGAAATAAAAAAAATGAATGCCTCAAGCTTTTAAAATTGAAATCTTCGTGCTCACCTTGGCATTGGGTCATCCATCTTATTCATCTAATCAAAGACAGAATCCACATTCATAACAAACTGAACGTACGAACGTACGAACTTATTTTCCCGAGTTTCCTATGGCCATCTTCCAGCATCATCAGACTCTGGTTACCATCTAGCACCAAAGTACTCGTCAAGACGAATCATACGAGCCCAAACTCGATGGGATTGTGTCGTTTAATTACCGAGTTCCTATGGCCATCTTTCAGCTCCATCATCAGACCCTGGTTACCATCTAGCACCAAAGTACTCGTCAAGACGAATCATACGAGCCCAAACTCGATGGGATTGTGTCGTATAATTACCGAGTTCTTATGGCCATCTTCCAGCTCCATCATTAGACCCTGGTTACCATCTAGCACCAAAGTATTCGTCAAGACGAATCATACGAGCCCAAACTCGATGGGGTTGTGTCGTTTAACTACCGAGTTCCTATGGCCACCTTCCGGTTCTATCATCAGATCAGCTCCATGTCATAATAATTTTGCATTGTCGTCCGATTCACACATGCATGCAAAATTTCATCTCAATCGTTAACCGGGAAGTGGATCAAATTTAACTTGCCAGATTTAATTACAGACGAACAAACAACAGGGCAGGTGAAACTAAATAAAAGCTTGTATTGTAAAATAACACAAATTCACTCTATATTCTACTGGGTTCTCTCTCTGTCACACGCAGTACGCGACGTTGCCGCTTTGTGTTCAAGTACCTATTCGTCCATTTTGGCTCCGGATCAACTTAGTCTAAGTAAATTTCGCATATAAGTTAATAATAATAATAATAATAAATCTTTATTAAATAACTTACTTTACAATATAACCAGAATACTAAACATACTATTTATATACTCAAAAATACACAAGTGCCTGAACTAGGATTATCCTGTTTTCCAGGCTTAAAAGGTAAAGGAGGAGAAAATGGTAAAGGACTTACTAAAATCTTAAATTAGCAAAATACATTTTTATTCTTAGTGACTAAATAAAAATAAAAACAAAACTATATTCATTTATAAACTTATCTTCCTAATGTATATAAATTAAATATTATTTATTTCGAACTAGGAACCTTACTAAATTCTTAAATAATAATAATAATAATAATGCAAACTACATATACTACATAACTATAAATAGCAAAAACAACATTCATTTATAAACTTAACTACTTCATGTATAAAAATTTAAACAATATTCATTTTAAACTACTAGGTATAAAGGATAAAAGCAACATTCATCTTAGGACAACTAATAATTTTTCTGTATCCTCGTAGGACATATTGAGAAGGGCTTCTTTGAGTAAATTCTGCCTAATTTAGCGTTTAACCTATTTATAATGAAGTGGACCTAAGAACAAGTAAAATCTAGAAGAGAAGGCATGTTTTGTTGCTGTATTTTGAGGGCAAACTATATCTTTTCGTCTTTTGTTAGTAGTTTCAGTGCTGTATGGAAGTGCGACGTGTTGTTTGATAACTGTGTTTAGAATAAATAACTGTCTAACCGATAATACTTTACAGGATTTATAAAGAATGTCAGTGGGGAAAAGGAATGGACGAAAAGTAGAGACTTTTAATACCGCTCGTTGGGCTCTCTCAATAGTTAGTAATATAGTTTTAGCAGTGCCACCCCATGACGTAATGCAGTAAGTTATTATTGATTGACATAAAGTTAGGTAAACTTGCCTGATTAATATTAAATCCGCAATTTTGCGTAGTTTTTTAAAAACAAATATTAATTTCCGTATTCTGCCGCATAAAGCTTCAATATGGTGCCTAAAAGCAAGGTTTTCATCAATTATAACACCCAAGTACTTAATCCTGCCAGTAATAGCAATGTCCGAACACTTGCACAGTAGATTTGTGGGGTCCTTACATTGGTGAGCATAAAGTTTAGGGTTCGTTGGAGCCGATTTTGATTTACGCATAGAAAACTGTATATAATTTGTTTTATCCGCGTTCAGTGTTAGTAGATGTTGCTGAAGCCAGTTATTAACAAGATTGAAGCCCCGTTGTGCATATTTATAGACATCTTCATGAGAGTCAGCAGAGAACAGCAGAGCAGTGTCATCAGCATATGATATGATTTTGCCACGTTAGTTTGAGATTACACAGGTCATTTATATATACTAAAAATAAAGTGGGACCTAAAATGCTTCCCTGAGGAACCCCAAAAGAAGTACTTTTCAGATCAGAGCTGAGGACACTGCCTATTTTTACGCATTGAGTACGGTCATGAAGATAATCTGCAAAAAGTTTAAGCTGGGTGCCTCTTATGCCTAAAGATTCAAGCTTTTGCAATAGAATAGGTATTGAAACTGAGTCGAAAGCTTTTGCGAGGTCCAGGAATATTCCCACTGTCCTTTTACCCGGGTCAAGTTCCTGAACTAAATAGTCAGTGAGTTGATGCACAGCGTCGGCAGTCGATAGTTTAGCTCTAAAACCAAATTGGCTATCTGACAATAAGGACTGTCTCTCTAAATCTATATTTCCTGACAAGTCCTATGACAAGTCTTTTATTTATAATTTTTTCTAATATTTTAGATATTGCTGGCAGTAATGAAATAGGTCTATAGTTCGTTATGTGATCTTTACTGCCAGATTTAAATACCGGAATAATGACAGCTTTCTTCAGACATTTGGGAAAAATTCCTTCAGCCAAGCATTTTCGAAAAATGTAAGTAAGCGGTGAAACCAGTATGTGCTTAAATTGTTTTAATATTTTATTGGATATGTTATCCCACCCAGCCGCCGAGTCATCTTTAAGGCTCTGGATGATCATTTCTACCTCAGCTTCATCAGTATCTAATAGCACAAACGATTTTAGATTATTGCTACAGGTTAATTGAGGCTTGCTTGAAGATGACGGTGATATATCCTTATATGGAACTTTTTCAGCTAGATTTTTTCCAACATTAACGAAAAAACTATTTGCACTGTTTACAGAAGCCAGCTGTGATGAATGCACATGTAATAATTCTGAGGGCGATTCTTGTTGTTTGAGATATGAGTTACATTTTTTATACACTTCCATATCTTTTTACTGTTAGTTCCCGCCTTTTCCAACTCCTTACTTTCGTAACTACTTTTGACTTTTTTAAGAAGGGAATTACAAAAGTTTCGGTATCTTTTATACGACGATTGTAAGATTAAATTAGCTGGGTTAGATTTAGCCTTCATATGTAGTTTGTCTCTGTGCTTCATACAGCGAATAAGTCCCGGTGTAATCCAGGGCTTAATATTGTAGTTTTTATTACTTAAACGTATGTGCATTGTATTTCTAAAAATAGCTTGCTGAACATTGCTTATAAGGTACGACATACAAACATCAGCGTCATCAAAATTGAAAACTGGGTTAAAGTCAATATTGCATAAATCCACTTCAAGTTTGTTTACATTTATTTTAGATATTGTTTGCGTGCGATTTAATTTAGGCATCTTGCAGTTTAAGGTTAGTAGAACAGCTTTGTGATCGGTAATAGTCGAGTTAGTAACTAGTGCTATTGATGGGAAATTCGATTTAAGCATGATATGATCTAAACAAGAGCCGCTTTGGTGTGTAGGAAGCGTGTGCGCGGGGAGTAAGCCATGAAAGGAACATAGGTTTAGGTATTCCTGAGCATCGGAAACATTATTGTCGGGAAGAATGTTGATATTAATATCTCCTATTATTATTGTATTTTTAAATGGTGATAATATTTGTAATGTGTTATTTAGTGAGTCAATAAATGTATTGGTATTCCTAAAAGAGGGCGGTCTGTACAAAGCTAATATTGCAAAATCAGATCCGATTTTGATTAGTAGCCGATTACAGTCTAAAATATTTGGTTCTTCGACGGTGATTATTCCTAGCATAAACTACTATCCCGTCATTTTGGTTATAATTTACCTTGCTGCTGTACATATTATAGCCTGGTATTCCTGGTAAATTACTATGTTTACTAAGCCAACATTCGGTTAAGACAAAGACGTCACAATTTATGTCTAGTCTTTGCTTAAAAACACTAAAGTTGTCAAAATTCTTATATATACTGCGTATGTTTTGTGTTAGTACAGTTAAAGGATTGTTGTAAGACGATAGATATTGCTTGCACATTTCAATCTCACAAACTTTAGAGTCAGATACAGAATAATTATCTAAGTCGGAAATCAACCTCTCAGCCATAATATATAGTTACTAAAATTAATGTATAAGCTCTAAAATACAGTAAAATAAAAGAGGCGCACTTAGGCGCCATCATAGTCTATTGAGTTGATGTACCTTTTTTCAGCCATTTTTCTCGCAGGACAGTCGGCATCGCCAGTCTTGTGATTGTAGGGCTTTTTAAAGTGCAAACATGTAGCGCACTTTGCTGGCTCGTCCTTCTTCGTGCAATATTTTAGAGCGTGACCTACTACGCCGCAATGACCGCAGGTGATGGCCTCCTCTCGGCATGACTTGGCCGCATGGCCATACTGCTGACACTTGAAACACCTGGTTACCAAAGTGAAGTCTCTTACAGGGCACGATGACCAATTTATAAAAACTCTATCCTTCGCAATTAAGGTCTTCCGAATATGAGCCGGGACTTCGATGATATAGTTGCAGGTCTCTGCATCTTTCTTACCCGACTTGTGGCTTAACTTGATAGAGGCCAGAAAAGTTTCAAGTGTTGTGTCTTGGAGCTTGTCGGCCAAGTTTTGTTGGTAAATGCAGTTAAAAAACTTCGTTTTCCTGCATACTCGAGGGCACACCGATTACAATGATTCTGGGCTTACGGGCTTACGTTTTAGAGGCTCATCCATAGTCAGACCAGATGTCTTCAGTTGCGCCGACTGCCTTAGCTTCTCGATGTCGTCTTTTGTATCAGTGCTGATTATAACACCGCCGTTCTTCGTCTTGCGCAAACCTCTCACGTGCAACTTTTAAATATATTCTGGATCTAAGAAATCATATTCAGTATGAGTTTTTCGAACGTTGCTGGATCAACAAATGTTGGTCAAATCGCTGACGAGTATGTTGAAAACCTGTAAGTGCAGCTCCACCGACGTCACACGTGCATCAAGGACGGATCAAAGTATATCAGTTTGCGCTACGGGGAGCCGAGTATACACGTAAAATAGGTGGATCAACAATTGTTCTAACTTGGATCAACATTTACCGTGAAAGGTAATATATATATATATATATATATATATATATATATATATATATATATATATATATATATTATGAAATTACCTCTATAGAAAAAAATCCAAAGTCACTTCTAAACAGTAGATATCTATTTACATGCTTATTTTTTTAATTTACTAAAGTACGTCGATATGAAATTATGTAAATTATGTTTGGTATAGGTGTATAATCCCGAAACACGGTGATAATATGCAAAAATTTACGAATAAAGTTTTTTTATTAACCCTGACATGTTTTGGCTTCTGTTTCGTTTGGACCATGAGATTGACGACCAAGAACACTGTCTTAGCTGGCTCTAGAGATGTAACTATGCAATTTTACTCAGTAACAAAAAACTTCAATTTCTAGTCTATAAGGTGCTTTTCAGGTATGTTAATAATTTTCCGGGATTCTATTCACTTCAACCTACCTGCCAAATTCGGGATTATACAGGTATTATAAACCTCGTATAAGTACTTAATTGTTGAAACGCCAGGGTGTTTAGTCCACCCCAGGTTCAGGTAGAAATAAAAGAATAAATACTTTACAAGAGTTTATTCCCAGGGGTGGGTAACGTCGGTCGCATACAATTCAGTGGTGTCGCTTTGATTTATAAGGGGACTTAGCTTCTAGGGGCTTAAGTCTCGTGTGCGCAGTTCGGCTCCTAGGTCAGCCTAGACCCGGGCCGTAGACTGCGCCAGTAGATACCGGGAACCAATGCTGGACCGCAGTAGTAGCTGCCTCCGGAGGTGCAGGCGGGTAGGCGCGTACAGAGAGCTGCCCCCGGAGTCGCCGGCGGTTATAACCAGACCAGGGTTCTGTACCCGGTAGAGGGAACCCCGTAGGTTGGGGTAGTCAAATATGAAAATTCACAATTACAATAACAAAAATCCGAGAACCGACTAATAGCTGCGGTGGTGATCAAAAGAGTCCGTTAACCTCTTTTTCACCCTTTTATATTACTTTTCAAAATCACCAGTACTATGTTCTAGAACTTCCCCGTAAATTAAAAAATGTTCCATAGAGCTGACGATTTACAAAAAGAAACAGAGACACGAATGAACAAACAGCCTAAGGTTTCACTCTACCACAAATACATTTTGAGTAAATGTATTTGTAAATAATACAAGAGAATCACCGCGTATATGTATGTGCTTTCCTAGCAAATAATTTATTTAATTATATAATTGATAATCCCTATATTAAAATTTATCAAAGCAACCTTTGTAAAGAAATTGCTGAACGAAACGTAGACGTTCGGTTCCCGAACGGAATAGCTGTCAAAACGGAACTGTCACCTAGTTGTTTGTTTACAATCATAAATCGTAGCGAAAGCCATTTCTCAAGAAATTGAATTGAATCATGAGTTAAGGTTATTGTTCATATTTATTTATTGTATTTCATAGTTAATAGTTTAATAAAATGTAGTTCTATTAAATAATTGTTATAAAATTAATGGCAACGGTAAGTACTATGGATTTTAGCAAAACACACGCCGTTTCCAAAGGTAAAATCGGCGTAAGTGTTACATATCCCCCTTTTTAGAGTAGGATTTTTCCTGAGGAAAATCCATCTAAGAAAAAAAAATAAACCACCAATAAAACTAAAACTTTGTACTACATCCATCAAATCTCAACAAATTTCCCCCATTCAAATTGCTCCATTCAAATTGCTCCATTCAAATTGCTCCATTTAAATTGCTCCATTTAAATTGCTCCATTCAGAATCTGTTAGCAGAAAGCAATCATAATACAACAACCTTATGACCGCACCTTACAACTAGGGTGCTTTGTTTTAAATTACAAAAAAACACCCAGATAATTATGACCTTAATGATGCCAAATATTATTCCAGAATAATTGCCCTTCGAAACATAAACAACTGCAATAAAAAAAAAACCCCCACAAGGTTGACAATAGGTAGGTATCGCCAACTACCAGAACTTTAGAGGCCCTGGTTAGTACAGAAGTACCTTGTGTTAAAAATCCCCCCAATAATGTTGACAATAGGTAGGTATTGCCAAACACCAGAACTTTAGAGGTCCTAGTTAGTAAGAAATGCACAAAACAAGGCAAGGAGATTCAATTACTAGTAATTGAATAAAAAAAAATATTACAGTTGAGTATGACCAGTCTGGTAGATGTTATGTCTTTTTCCATTAATATAATTATTATTTTTTTGTGGAGGAATTAAATTTGGAATAGAACCAACAACAACCATTTTCTTTACTTTAATTAGGGTCAGAACCCAGCAAAAAAAAAATTATTTATTTATTTATTTTTTAAAATCAACAACAACCCACGACTACCGATGTAAATATATGCCATATAAAACAGTAAAATTCCCATGCAGATTTAAAAGTCGCACCTAAAGCAGGCACTAAAATTTTATTTACTTGTTCTATCCTTATTACATTGGACTTCAATTGATGTATTAAAATGTATATAGTAATTTAATTATATTAAACAACATAAGTTTGTTGTAGATAAGAATTGTTTGAATTAAACTCTTGTTTTAATTAAACTATTTTATTATTATAATTTTATTTATACATCATTATTAATTTATCATTGTATATTAAAATTATTATATAGGTTTTTTAATTATAATTGTGTTTCATTTAAGGTTTTGTTTTATGATAAGTTAGGCTGATCTAGACAACCTGTAAGACCATGTTATCCAGAACAAAGTTCAAGTTACTTTGTATATAAACATTTTTATAGTATGCAGTTTAGATATATTTTAGGTTTAAGTTTCAATTTGGTTACATTGTTATAGTCACAATGCTACCCATTAAAGGTGTAGTTTTATTACCTAGTATTATGATAACACCTGTTTTAGACAACTGTTACCACTTAAGACACTTGAAGTTTTTAATTACATATTGGTTTAGTTAAGTACAGATTCATATATTTTTGTCACTATCTATCCTTACCTTATATAAGGACAATGTAACCCTTTTAGAGCTGTTTATTTAGTTTTTTCTAAGTAAAATAGTTTAATTTAAAATGTTAACATCGCTTATAGCTGCAATAGGTACAGCACGATCCAAGATAGATAGACTAGGCTCTTGAGGTGAGTCTAGAATAAAACAATCCAGCTCCTTGGGAAATAACCCAAAGGATCTCCAAAAATCCATTCCCAAAATAAGGTTATTTTGTACTTCAGGTACAATATAAAGTTTAATAACATGAGACTGATTATTAAAAGTCAATGGTAGGTTTAAGAATGATTTAGACATAAATTCTTGACCGCCAGCTGCAGAAAGCTGTATCGGATCACAAATAGTTGATTTATAATTTAAATCAGAGAAATATTTTTCCATTTTATTTCCTAAAATGCTAATGCCAGAACCACTGTCCAAAAGACCAACAATACTTTTGTCACCAACATTAACTGAGATAAAAGGACGAGAAGAATTAGTTTTAGATTCTTGAATCGGAGACACATAATGTCCAGTAATGGGTTTGATTTTTTGATCCTTTTTTTTAAGTATTATTTTATTTCCACCCTTATTACAATTTGGACACTCTGGGGAACGAACACCTTCTTTTCCACACTTAAAACAAACAATAGTGTGAGGTTTGGTACACTGCCGTAGCGAATGACAATCCATCCTACATCTCGGACAATACACTTTTCGTGATCCCCCAGAATCATTATTGTGTGTCGATGACATTGAAGCAACCGGATAATTCTTTTTAATAGTATTAGAATAATTGTGATTAGTATAATTAGAATTGTGACTTTTATTATTGTTTGAAATTGTAGTTTTATTTGAATAATTTTGATTAGAGCTGTTAGAATTATAGTTTTTATTACAATTTAAATTAGTATTCCTTGAGGTAGACGATAAGGTGCCACGGAAGGCAAACTCCGGTGCAAGTGTATTAGGACCAACACTAGGTGGCTCGTGAAAATGAGACATGCGAGACTGAATACTCTCGTAGTTACGACAGAGTGTTTTAAGATGCTCTATGTCGTTTATGTTACTTGCCGAAGCCAAGGTACTGGCATAACACGGCCTAATATTATGTAGGATAATCTCGAGTTTATCCTCTGGACTCACAGACTTGTCCAATCTAGAGAACATGCCATGCATGATTGAAAGATATATAGTTATATTCTCGCCCTCACCCTGAGTGCGAGCACGAATCTCCGCCATGAGGCGATAATCATAGTCGTCTAGACCGAAATCCTCCTTTAAGAGCTTCACCAACTCAGCCCAGGAACTGATGCTGTCCTTTACCCCCCGATACCAGTGGAGAGCATCGTCCGTAAAAATTTCAAACAAGAAGGACAAAAGCCTATCGTGCTGAAAGCCTCTAGTGGCAGCGAACTCCTCTACTCTCTGTATAAAAGCCCGGACACAAGATTTGCCAGAGTAGTTAATTTTTCTTAAGTCGGACAACAAATTCCGTTCACACATAACACACACCACTTTAGCTTCAACAGCCTGCTCCGATGATGCAGGTATTGTTGCGGGTTGCGGCTGTGGTTCCATTGATTTAAGATTTTTATATATAGAATCAAATAAAGAGGATACTTCCTGAAATTGGGTTTTTAGCTTTTTCGTTGCAGTTATTCGATTTAATCTGTGATAAATGGGATTCACTAAATTATCTGTGCGGAGAAAAAGATTCCTATCAAATGAACTTTTTAATTGTTGTATGCTAATTATAGCTTTATTTAAAGACTCCTTAACGCATTCAATATCCTTATCCGGATCTAAAAACGACTCCAAAATATCCTCCGCTGGTGAGTCATTAGCAATTTTGACAATTTGCTTCCGCAACTCCTGCACGGAATTCCCAGGTTCTAAACCACGAAGTTCCACTTCGTAAGCCAGCTCGGCCTTTTGTAGGGACAAAAATTTTATTGGGTAAGCCATTTTAAATTTAGTTAATACCTTTTAAAAATGATTTATAAAATTTATACTGTATGATTAAAAAGGAGCACACACAAATACACAACAATTCGCGGCAATAAAAGAGTCCAATCACACGACCTACGTATGAGAAATAAATTAAAAATATTTTAAAAATTGACAGAAGTCAGTTCGAAAACACACCACACTGATGAACTAATAACACTAAGAGAACCCCAGGTAAGTGTTCTTAGCCAGATCAATTGCAGCGTAAAATAAAATTTTTAAAATAATAAAAAAATTAAGTGGGTATCAACCAAATTCCAAAATTTAAAAAAAAACAACAACCGTTCACAGCCAACGGATTTTAAAGACCGGAGCACAAGTAGTTTAAAAATTAAAATTTAAAAATAGAAATAACGAAGAACGAGGTAGATCGCTCGTTATTTAAAACTACACCGCTACCAGCGCAACGGATTAAACAATAAGTGAGGAAGGTCACTAATTGTTACGTTAAAGTTGTCTCAGTAACCAGTAGTAATAGTCACTAAACGAGAACAACCACTCAATATGTACACGAAATGCACAGTAAGCACCACAAAACACTAAACACAATTTTTGATACCCACTTATAAAATAAAATAAAATAATAAAAATTGCGACAACACTGAACGAGCGACCTTGAGCAAGCCGGGCGCCACTGAAACGCCAGGGTGTTTAGTCCACCACCAGGTTCAGAGCGGCGGATGCTATAATTCAATACTGTCGCTCAGATTAGAGAAGAGGACTTAGCTTCTAGGGGCTTAAGTCTCGTGTGCGCAGTTCGGCTCCTAGGTCAGCCTAGACCCGGGCCGTAGACTGCGCCAGTAGATACCGGGAACCAATGCTGGACCGCAGTAGTAGCTGCCTCCGGAGGTGCAGGCGGGTAGGCGCGTACAGAGAGCTGCCCCCGGAGTCGCCGGCGGTTATAACCAGACCAGGGTTCTGTACCCGGTAGAGGGAACCCCGTAGGTTGGGGTAGTCAAATATGAAAATTCACAATTACAATAACAAAAATCCGAGAACCGACTAATAGCTGCGGTGGTGATCAAAAGAGTCCGTTAACCTCTTTTTCACCCTTTTATATTACTTTTCAAAATCACCAGTAGTATGTTCTAGAACTTCCCCGTAAATAAAAAAATGTTCCATAGAGCTGACGATTTACAAAAAGAAACAGAGACACGAATGAACAAACAGCCTAAGGTTTCACTCTACCACAAATACATTTTGAGTAAATGTATTTGTAAATAATACAAGAGAATCACCGCGTATATGTATGTGCTTTCCTAGCAAATAATTTATTTAATTATATAATTGATAATCCCTATATTAAAATTTATCAAAGCAACCTTTGTAAAGAAATTGCTGAACGAAACGTAGACGTTCGGTTCCCGAACGGAATAGCTGTCAAAACGGAACTGTCACCTAGTTGTTTGTTTACAACACTAATAACCTGCCCTAAAACTAGACACTGGCTAAATCGTAGCGAAAGCCATTTCTCAAGAAATTGAATTGAATTGAATCATAAATCGTAGCGAAAGCCATTTCTCAAGAAATTGAATTGAATCATGAGTTAAGGTTATTGTTCATATTTATTTATTGTATTTCATAGTTAATAGTTTAATAAAATGTAGTTCTATTAAATAATTGTTATAAAATTAATGGCAACGGTAAGTACTATGGATTTTAGCAAAACACACGCCGTTTCCAAAGGTAAAATCGGCGAAAGTGTTACATTGTAATACTTATAAGAAAATCGCTATTGTTTAGATTTTTCATAAAAT
This sequence comes from Eudonia lacustrata, assembly GCA_947562085.1. Classification (NCBI taxonomy): domain Eukaryota; kingdom Metazoa; phylum Arthropoda; class Insecta; order Lepidoptera; family Crambidae; genus Eudonia; species Eudonia lacustrata. Next base: position 8,899,948 of record OX387322.1, on the reverse strand, counting down.
ATCTAGATTTTAAATAAATAGCGATTTATAAAATGATTTTTTTTTGTTTATATATCATCATCATCATCATCATAATCAGCCCACATCAGTCCACTGCTGGACATAGGCCTCTCCCTCTCTCTCTCTCTCTTGTTTATATATGTTTTTTTTAAATAGCGATTTTCTAACTTGAATCCAGTAGACCACGACGCACTATTTGCATCCCTTTCGCCTTAATGCAGATCGAGAGAGAGAGCGATGTTTCATGGTTGTCAGAGCCTTAACTAAATGAATACTAAACGTCAAAAAGTAAGTTTTTATTTTTTGTAAATTTAGAGCAATTTATTGCAGTCATCCAGCTAATGCCAGCCTTGCAAAGAACGTCGCTCCACCTTATAATCTGAGGGCGTCCTACACTACGTTTGCCGATACGGTCTCGGTTATCGGTTCTGCGACTAGTATGGCCACTCAGATTGCTAATCCGGCTACAATTTTTTCGAGTTTGCGTTAGTGGGAGAAAATAATAGTTGGTAACGTCGCAAATGTACCCCCCTGTTTTACATATTTTCTAAGCAAATGTTGTATGTATACAAAATTGTATTGCTTTATTTAAACAATAAACTATTTGTATTTGTATAACTTATTTATTTTCAATTGTAATACAAGTTGAAATAAGCTCGTATCAACAAGCAAATGCTAATATATAAGTGACTAAATAAGTTACCATGCTCTGAAATTTCATTGGAACTAGCACCCTTCAATATATGAAATACTTATACGAAACAATGCTACAAAGACAACAGCTACATCGATCGGGCGATCTAGCGATAAGCGTTCCAACTGACATCGGAACTTATATATGTTGTACTTTATATGTTGGGCAAAGGTGTTATTGAAATCAAGTCATCGCAACATATTTTTTTTAAATATCTTACGAGTAAGCATTTGACTAGGCGAAAACGCCTTAGGACGGAGTAAGTTCATATGCGGAGGCAGCAGAAGACAGGCCCGATTAACCATCGGTGCCTTGACAGGGCATTATGCCACAAAACAAATGCTTCACAAAATGCACCTTTCAACAAATAGTTTGTGTAGGGCATGTGGAGAGCAAACCGAGTCAATGCAGCACCTACTGTGTGACTGCGACTCTCTGGCTAGGAAAAGAATGGGACTCCTGGGGTCGGCCTATCCGAAACCGGAGGACTTCAGGCTCTTCGCTCAGGACGTTGCCAGACTTATGGCATCTATCTTTACAGAGGAGGAAGAGTGAAAGGATGGGGTTGCACAAAAGATCACAATGAGTCGAAGTGTTACTGGGAGGTGGAAAACTCGGCAGGCCCCACTAAGATAAGATAAGATAAGCATTTGACGTTCATCTAACAGGTGAGATGAACGTCAAATGCTTGACGCTTCAAATGAGCCGAAAATGAGTCCAATGCTTTAAAATGAGCCGTATCGTCATCTAACATCAGAATGTCAAGTGATGATACGGCTGATAATTGGAAGCGAAATTCTCCTAGAATCCTCAACTACTGAGGCACTGGCTATTTTATCTCTAGCAGTTAGAACACAAAATGATCAACGCTTAGTCGCCATTTTGAAGTTATGGCGATATATTTAAATGAGCAGGTGGTAGCTAACCAGGTGGACAACAAGTCTTACCACCAACCAAACCGAGTACACAAACATATACCCTTGCTGGGAATCGCACTCGGGAACTCTGGGTTTATGAATAGAATATAATAGAAATCATTTAATTCAGGCAACAAATTATGTACAGATGGTAAGTTACATAGAGGCCCATATTATAAATACCTTACAGACTAACATACATACAATTTATACCTACATACAACTAAAACTTTGCTACACGTAAGAACGGCGACGTGCGGCCTCGGAACCGCCGGAACATGACACCCTTCGGCCAAAACTCTTCTTTTATGAAAGTCGACAGATGTTCGGTCGGTACTCTCACCACAAATGAATTAAAATTCACATTGTGGCAGGACTCCAACCGTTCGACCCTCAGAGCGAATTTAGTTTTGATCCGCACATACTCTATGATCTCCTCTGCCTTCGTAGAGTAGTGGAGCCGGGACACGTACAGCAGCGCCGTAGGTGTAGTTGGTTCGGCTTATTCCTAAAGGTCCATGACTCTATTGTTCTTCTATTCCCACTGGGTCCATTAAATTTTAAAATATGTTTTAAAACTTTCATATATCAATTCCCAACGGGTCCACGAGACTTATCCGAAGTACAATCAACAAAAACGATACAGAGGGGTTTGCGCAATTTGTATCGCAGAGAACGAAGAACAACGACTTGTTGACTCGTTTCATTATATCGTTGTAGAAAGGGCCGGTAACGAATTATTTTAAGTTGACAGTGTAATCAACATAAATAATACGTGGAAATGTGACGATAGTTGAGCACTTTAACAAGTTTAATTCAAGAAGTTCATCTGTGGTCTAACAGTTCTCGCTTTGATGTGCAACACCATGCTATCATACTCGTTTAAAAAAAGGTGAGAATCTATTCATTAGTGCTTATTCACGTTGCCTAAATTAGAGCGAAACACACTACAGTTATGAGCGAGATAGACTGCATGCAGGGATGACGCGTGCGCCAGAGCAATTTCTTATCAGTTGACCTTGCTCCCTTGCGGCGGGAAAAACAAACAACCGGTCGGTGCAAAGTGAAGTGCATGGACTTACAAAAATATGAGTGCAAATCAGGACGGCGTCTGCGCGGGTCTTAGCGTACCCACAGAGTTCATTTTTGTTCAAGGGCCTAGTAAGTAGTTTTTATTATTTAATTTTATTTATTACATATTATATAAAAATTAGCAGCATTACACATCATCATCATCATCATCTCAGCCAAAAGACGTCCACTGCTGGACAAAGGCCTCCCCCAAGACATTACACATGTTACAATATAAACCCGTTAGAGATAGAAACGCGTTTTTTTAATTAAAACTAGTTTTTACTGACTGCCTCTGTTAAAACTTAAATTCCCTATTGTAACTGGAATTTTCTACTTATTAAACCTATTAAAAATTTATATAAAACAGGTTCTAACTTTAGTTAAAACTATCTTACTTTAATAAAGTTTTTTTTATAAGATTTAATAGATAGACCAACAAATATTTCGTGATGCGCATTTTGCGTTTTTTTCTGTGATTGTTTTAAAATTATGATTTTTTTCAACCTAATTCAACCTAAGAGGGTGGTTATTGAACCAGTGACTAATTCTTATGCTATGATATTAACTAGTGGCCGCTCGCGGTTTCACCCGCGTGGTTCCCGTTCCCGTGGGAATATCTAGATAAAAAGTATTCTATGTGTTATTCCCGGTTATAAACTATCTGTATGCCGAATTTAATCCAAATCCATTCAGTAGTTTTTACGTGAAAGAGTAACCAACATCCAAACAAACTTTCGCGTTTATAATATAAGTAGAATTACGAGGGTAGCGCTTGTTTTTCTCTTAATCAAGGTTACTGGTTAGGTACTTATTTTTGACATTGAAAATTGTCGAACAGTGCGTAGGTATCTTAAAAATCAAATTGTAAATAATACAAATATTATTAATGCCTTATTGTATTTTAACACACCTTCAATTTTGAGATCACTGGTATGATTAAAAATCGCTTCTGTAAGAGGGGTACAAAAGCTTATCCCAAAAAACACGACTGTACTGTGTATGGCGGATATGACTAATAGGCTTCCGACTAGTACCTACCCATCACTAGTTTTCTAACATTTGCACAACCGAATGACAATTTTATGATTCACTTCTATATACTCCGTATAATAAAGATATCAAAAGTTACTTATATCGAAAACAACGTACGCGTTATCTATGTGATAGATAAGAGGTACTTGTTTATTGGCTTTCTTTATAATGTTATAGGATACAGTTTTAATAGTTGCAGTATTTCTTTATAAATGCTACCTTTTAACCATAGTTTTATGGCACAATGGTTAACGCGCCCAGTCTACGAGTGCTGATGTTAAGCAACTTTCGCAAAGGCCGGTTACCGGATGGGTGACTAAAAATTTATAATCTCGAGCTCCTCCGTGCTTCGGAAGGCACCTAAAGCCGTTAGTCCCGCCCAACTACATTAGCAGGCGTTAACAATCACCAACCCGCACTGGGCCCGCGTGGTGGTTTATGGTCGTTCTTATCCATCCATAGGGAAGGCTCGTGCCCCAGCAGTGGGGACACAAAATGAGCTGATGATAAATTATAGTTTAGAAAAAATGGTTTGCGAAACTCAATCTATTAAATGCTTTCCATCAAAACTACTTTTTACTAAACAAAACTGTTGTAGAGAAGCATTTCCTCTTTCCATTTTCCATCCTCACCGTCAGGAAACTGTATGTGCTGAGCAGCATTCTTCGGAACCATTCTGTTCTTTCATATGACCCAGATCTAAATAAAAATAAGCGCCGTAGTGACAAGGTCTGCCAAGTTTTGCGTAGTCGATTGGAAGTCGTTCGTCGTCAGTTTCATATCTCTAGTGGTCCTCTCTATAATAAAGTAAATAAATGTCTAAACATCTACGCGTTTACCTATAAAAAATGTAAAATTTCAGTATCAAATGGATTCTAGAATTAACTTATGATGAAACAGAAAAGTTGCTTGATTAATAAAAAATAAAATGTTAAATAATCAATAATAAATATAATAATAATAAAATTAACACACAACACACACACTCACACACACGCACACTCACACACACACACACACACACACACACACACACACTTTCTTATATACCTAATGTTATTAAAAATGTATACCATAGATATAATAACCTCTGTTATCTAAAGTTATTATAAAGAAAACTCTTTATTTCTCAATAATATAACGTATTTTTAATATATATTTTTTTGACATGACATTATTATTCTAATTTCTACAATGTCAAAAACAAATCAAATAACGAAAAAATAAAAAATCATTCAAAAAGTTCACAACACTCCCAACCGCGGAGCTGCGCACACGCATACTTAACAAAACAATATTTAAAAAAATTAACATCAAAAAGTAAACCGATCTGGTGCTGTGACTTGCCGACCAGAACGTGTAATATAGTTACATTCCCGTTCCTCAGACACCTCCAGCGGATACAGGCTCTGCAAAGCCCTTATTCGCTCGCCTGCGTTAGTCTTTACGCGAGCTACACGCGATATCCCATCTGCACCTCGAACGGTGTCTACAACTAGTCCCAGAGGCCACTCTACACGCTTCTTGTCTGCTTCAACAAGAACTATATCGCCCTTTTTCAATTCTACATTAGGTTTACTGATTAACTTATGTTTTAATAAACTTAAATATTCATTCCTAAAACGCTGTTTTAGGTCTGCGCACACTTTTATAACATATTTCCAACGCGACGATAAAATACGGCCATTAATAAGTTCAATATCAATGTTACTACTGTTGGGATTTGAGAGATTTAAACATGAGGCTGGAGTTAGAGGTGTGAGGTTTTCAGTAGTGTCGGCTATGTACGTAAGTGGACGCGAATTGACTATTGACTCTACCTCACAAAGTACCGTAACCAACTCTTGATAATCTAAAGCTGCTCTACCTAATACCTTTCGTAACATTCCCTTTACTGTTCTCACCATTCTCTCCCAAAACCCTCCCCACCAAGGCGCGGCAGGGGGAATGAACCGCCATGTGATTTTGTTTACCTTTTGCTCGATTTTGTCCCATTCAAGATTTTTAAACACATTGTCTGTACCGTGAAAGTTAGTCCCATTGTCACTGTAGATGATTTGAACTCCACCTCGCCTTGCTAAAAACCTACGAAGTGCAAGTAAAAACTCTTCGGTAGACAGTGAAATGCATAACTCTAAATGTACCGCCCGATATACAGCACAGGTGAATAATGCGATCCAAGACTTTTGCCCAGACCGTAAAATTAAAGGGCCTGCGAAATCTACGCCTGTTACCTGAAATGTAGAACCACACTGGACACGATCAGTAGGTAAAGGTGGTTCGGGACCTATATAGGCCTTAGAACTGTAGCGCTGGCACACTACGCAACACCTAACAGTTCTCTTAACAAGTTTCCTTGCTCCAATTATCCACAATGTTTCTCGTAATTTTGATAACAAAGTTTGAGAACCTGCATGGCAAAACTCTTTATGCTTCTGCATAACCAGTCGTCCAATAATTACATTAGTTCCGGGTAACAAAATAGGAGTAATAAAACACTCTGCATCTTCGCTCAGAGTCAAACGCGTTTTAACTAATAAAAGATTATCATCGCTTTTAATTGTTTCTAGCCTGAACTGTTTTCGTACCTCGCCTTCGTTGAAATTTTCTAACTGAATCACTTTAAATAGCCGACGTTCTGCGTACCTATACTCTACGGAGGATAAATTACCCCGTAATTTATTAGCATAATTACGACTGTTTGAAATAAAACGTAAACACCAGCCCATCATCCTTACAATCTTATTATAATTACCAAAGTACTCCAACCGAACAGAAAATAAATCAGTATGCGCTAACGACATATTACAATGAGTACCTAAAAATTCTTCAACTACATCTAACGACTCATTTTCCGATATTGGCCACTGCGAACCGTATAACCAATTTGGACCTTTCCACCACTGACTTTTTAATAATTCGTGTGGGTTACAGCCTCGCGAAGGTAAATCAGCTGGATTACAATCACCTGGTACATGACGCCAATCTTCCACCTTCGTCTTGCGAACGATTTCAGTTATTCGGTTCTGAACAAATATATTAAAGCCAGTTTGCTTTTTGATCCATGCTAAGACTATCCTAGAATCAGTCCAGAAATACTGCTTACAAGATAATTCTAAACTGTCTTTAGCTTCGATAGTCAACCGTGATGCCATAAGAGCAGCTAAAAGTTCTATTCTAGGAATGGTGACACGTTTTGTTGGTGCAACTCTAGTCTTTGCTAGTACGAACTCTACAGACACCTTACCTTTACACACCGAGCGCAAAAAAATGCAACAAGCATAAGCAGACTGACTGCCATCACAGAAAACGTGAAGACTGTTATCACTCTCATCCAAATCAAACTGACTGATTCTACGAGGTAACGTACATAAATCTAAGCTACTGATTCGCTGCAACCAATCAGTAAAATTCTTTTCTAAATCAGCTGGTAACTGTTGGTCCCAATCCACATTTAACTGCCAACATTTTTGTATTATAATTTTTGGCACTATAGTTGCGGGACAAAGAAAGCCCAGTGGGTCAAAAATACTTTGAGCCATTGATAAAACATACCTCTTAGTTATCATTTTTGACGTATGAAAAGGTATCTTACACTTTAACTCATCACGACGCGGATCCCAAGTCAAACCTAACACAGACGTGGACACAACTTCTTCGTCTACGACTATCGGCCCTGTGACCCAACACCGCAACTCGAATTTACCGTCACCCATTATGTTCTTGGCCTCTTTTATAAAATTATGCATTTCTTTCTCATTTTTAACACTTAAAACACAATTATCTACATAAAAACATTTGCGCAACATATTAGCTGTCTTACTCTCATATTTTTGTAAATGATATAAAATAGTGGCAGATAGCAAATAAGGGCTTGTAGTTACTCCAAAAACGACGCGGTTATGACAAAACGTTTGCAATACTCTAGGAGTCTCTTGCGTATTACGCCACCAAAGAAACTTTAAATAATTACGATCTTTAGGACATAAAGAGATTTGTAAAAATGCCTTTTTTATATCAGCAGTTATGCCTATTTGATTTTTTCTAAATTGAATAAGTAATGGTGGTATCAATTCTATTAAATTAATTCCTTTTTCCAAGCATGCGTTTAACGAATACCCATTCTTATCAAGTGCAGAAGCGTCAAACACCGGCCTTATTTTCGTGGTAGCACTCCCTGCTCGAATCACTGCATGATGCGGCATATAATGACCGGTTCCCTTTTCGTCAATGACTAGCTTCTCTATAATGCCGCACTCTAACCACTCTTTAAAAATTGCATCATAATAATTTACAATCCCTAATCGTGTCAGTCTGGATGTTGTAGAATATAATCGCTTAACAGCTAAATCATAATTACTTTCTAACATTTTATTTTTCCATGGAAGTTTAACTTCATATCTGCCCTGTTCATTAACAATAATCGTGTTTTCGAAAAAGTTTTGCACCTCCGATTCTATTGCTTTATTATTTTTTATCTCGGCCTCATCCCTAATTCCTAATGTTTCTAACCTCCAGAAATCCTCAACACTTTCGGGACCACAAAAAGCGTGTAAAGTGTTTACGTCGTCATCGCCTACGCAATATACACCCACTGCCGGTCCTTGTATCGTCCAACCTAGTTTGGTTTCCATAGCAACGAGACTATCGTTTACACGTTCTAATTGGCCAGTCAGGAGCGTACCTAAAACATCACAACCAATTAATAAACCAATATCTGTTAGGTCATCTAAACAATCTGTTAAAAATATACCCTTCCTTTTCATGTCTTCCACAATCTCTTCATGTCTCAGTTTAGGCAAATAACCACAGAGAACAGGCTGCTCTAGAGCTTTCAATACGCAGTCAAAACTTTTATCCATACTCGAAATGTTGAGACTATACATCTTATAATCTCTTTTCTTAGTAACAGTCCCTCCAAATAAGTTTTGACTGAGTGATTGTTCCCCGATCGGATTCAGCTTTAATCTCTTAATTACATCTGATTTGACAAATGTTCTTTGTGCTCCAGAATCCAACAAGGCTCGAATAGGAAATACTTGACTATCGTGTGAAACAGTTACCTTCAGAGTTTGCAGTAAAACGGTTTTCTTTGACATGGATTGCACTAAAACAGACTGTCCACTCATTCCTGGGGATTCCTTTTTATCGCCAAAATAACTAGACTTAGGTACATCGCCGCACATAATAGTGTAGTGTCTTCTACCGCATACAATAAAAATACTTACGGCATGTTTTAGATATATGGCTTTTTAGTAAACAAATCATGCACGCCCGATTTTTTTTAAGAAATTCTTTTCTCTCGTCTATAGTCATTTTGAGAGCGATCGTGCATTCTGAACTCGTGTGAAAACTTTTTCCACACCAAATGCACATAATATCTTTTCTAGCGACATCTTTACCGTCATCCTTGCAAGACGTAGTTAAACAAGAAGCTGTTGCTCGTAAATTTTGTTTTGACAATATTTCACCCGAATTGAAATGAGCCACTCTAATTTTTTCTTCCGACTCTACTTCATATTGTATAAATTCTAGCAATCGTGAGAGTGGCTTTTCCTTTTGCTCTTTATAGAAATGAGATCTATTCCAGGCTCTCAAAATTTCGTCCGGTAATGCCGATTCAACAAGAGGGTACAAAAAAGAAGCATATTTATCTTGTGCTAGGCCGAGTGATTCCAAAGCTAAAATCTGTGTCATTAAACGATCATATAGAGCTCTCGTTGACAAGTTTGATACATTTTTTGTAATCACCAGCTGCAATAACTCACGTACATAATGATCAATTATGAGTTCATCTCTTGCAAACCTTTGCTGCAGTTGCGCGACGGCTTTACTATAATTGGCGCCGCAGGGTGGAAAACTTTCAACTAATTCCGCCTCCAATTCATTAGCGCACAAGGTAAATAAGCGGCGCACAATTCTACGCTCTTGCCTTGCGCGATCCATCTTATTATTTAATTAGTCATGTCGCCACTTATAAAGAAAACTCTTTATTTTTCAATAATATAACGTATTTTTAATATATATTTTTTTGACATGACATTATTATTCTTATTTCTACAATGTCAAAAACAAATCAAATAACGAAAAAATAAAAAATCATTCAAAAAGTTCACAACAGTTATTATGTAGGGATCTGCTGTCATAGTGTACCGAACCCTCCTCAGTCTTGGAGGTGGGCGTTGGCAACTGCGACACAGTCATGCGACGAATGCGGTTGTTATCGTTCACATTAAGTTTATAAATTGAACTGGTGCCAAATAAAGATTTTTATTATTTTATTATTATTATTTCAACATTTCATTGAACGATAATAGAGTCAGTTTAAAGAAAATGTTGGTTTTTTGTTTTAAGATTTTTTTTTAGTTTTTGATCTTAGGTCTTGGTTGTCGCAAAATGAATAAGTAACATCTAATCAAATCAAATTTTCACGAAACATGAGTTTAGTTAGACTGTTACATAATCTATTATTTATTTATTTATATATTTCATTGTCATGCAAGTTTACAGAATTCAAAAAACACAAGCAAATCATACGGAAATAATATATTTAATGAGATTACAAATAATTAATGGAATCAGGCGTTATTTTGCGGAAATCCATAGTACAAAAAAATGTAATTTAAATACCAAGCTGTATAAAGGAGTGAGTTAGCGGAATTAACACTACATATTATTTAAATTACATTTTTTTGAGATTACAAATAATAAATAACTAGTTACCTACATTGTTGCAAAAATAAAACAATTAAAAAATTACAGATAACATTAAAAAAAAGAAATATCATCAACAAGAATATCAATCATTAAATTACATTAAACATAATACTAAAATAAAAAATTAAAATATAATAAAAAAAATTAATGTCAACGAGTAAAATGAAATAATAATAAAATAAGTACCTACAATTATTTACAAAACATAATATAAAGAAAGTATTTCATGTATATCATCTGTAAATCACACTGCGTGAGTATGTCTCCAATCAATCGCAGGGCGCGCACTGTGGGCGCGTGTGCGCGTGCTGTGTGCGCGTCACAGGTTAGGCAGTAAGCGCGGACGGCGGCGGCGGTAGCGCGGCGCGGTGCCACCGCCCCCAGAGCATCCCTAGGTATACGCGAAGGAACGAGGAGGCCCTGCCTTTCTAGCAATGCAGGACTATCAACGTTTTGGTGCAGCATATAGAGATAATGTATTTTATGAAGCAGCTTTCTCCTTCATCTAAATGCATCTAAACCAACCATTCCATATACAAATAACGAGGAATATAGAAAAGGATAATACCCATACCTACGTTTTACATCTAGCGTGTGATCTTTAATAATAAAATTGTAAAATTAATAAAAAAAACTACCTAACCACTAATAGATGTCACCCAAACACGCACATTCATTCACACACATACTCCATAAGACACTCACACTTCACTTAAACACCAACAGATAACACATACACATTAACATACATACCATAAACACATACTTTGCACATGCTCACTGTTTATCGTTTCATTTATTCTCTTATTGTATTATTAGGCTAAAGTCAGATAAGTTGGTCATATTTAGTTTTTGCTGTCTGAGGGTGGGGCCTGGTGATCTGTAGCAACGGGTTTCACTTCTGAAACCTATTTCAGGCACCATTCCTTCACATTTATACTTCAGTTGTGGTATTGAATTACTTTGCTTTAGCATTAAGTACCTAATTTGTGAAGGAAATAAATAATTTTGAATTGAATTGAATTTTGAATCTTTCGTTGAAATCTTTCAACCAAAAGGGTGTACTTTTCTTCGTAGGGAGCCGTACTCTAACTTACTCCGACATACGAATAAAATAACACTTTCGCCACCGTCATGTTACGAAACTGTAAAGCAGTTCTTATAATAAAACCATCTTACTCGCAGCCTTGCAGGTTTCGGTCACATGCTGATGAAAGTCAAATTTGGCATCCAACGTCAGTCCGAGGTCACGAATAGAATCAACCCATTCCAAGGGAGAGTTAAGTAATGTGTACCCTGCCTGAGTTGTACGATGTTTACGCGTAAAGGTAATTAATTTGCACTTAGCAGTATTAAATGGAAGGGATATTAATAACATATAATCAACAACCTGCGTAAAATTTACCACCTCAATGATAACAATTTTACACACAATCATAGTTTTAAAATATAGAGTTCTTGTTTTGTTCGTAAGCTTTTAATTTCAACGTACGCACGCACACAAACTTACTAATTTTCTTCAACAGATTTTGAACTTTATATACTTAACATATGGTTGAACATTTATCGAAGAAATTGAACAGTTTTGCATAGTCTGATGTGCAGGCTTCTGTACGATAAATACAAATAAAACCCTAAAACAGGGCGACGTGGTATAGGACAAAGAATTTGGCGCACCTATCGTACCTGTTCACTATCTTATCATATCACCACTGATAACGACATATCAATGAGCACACATAGTACCTCACTCCAGTTGCCCAAGACAATTGCAAAGCACATGTTGTCGCCAAAAACTGATAACAGAAGAGTAAAAAAAATATGTGATTACAGTCCAGGTAATTTGGATAATGGGTGTTAAAATTAAATTAGTTTTAACAGCGATTTTAATTATAAGTGCAAGTGCGTTTGGACAAGATGTGGTTGATGGTCAAACTGAACGGACTGTGAATGAGGACATACAAAATTTTCTACCAATCGAACCAGTGCCTGAAGTACCTCAGGAGAATGTGGAGAATGTTGTTCCTGAAGAAGACAAAATTATTAACGATCAAGAACAACCGATAGAAGCGTTATCTGAAACGCAGCCTTTGTCAGTCAGAAGCGGAAAGTATCAGGTCCTAGACGATGGCTTAGGCGGGGACCAGCCTACTGAACTGGAAGCGGTTAACCTAGATCCTAATGGGGGGCAGAGTGAGAGGCAACTGTATGCTCCAGACTCAACTTCTACGACCAACGAATACGGTAAGTTGTTTTACTTATAAATTGAAATGTTCTCCTCATCCATCCATAGGAAAGGCTCATGCTTTAGCAGTGGGGACATGGAAAGCTGGTAATATGATGTGATGAAAATGTTAGATAGAGACTTCGCATTAAATAATTTGTACTACAAAAACTCACTCATAAAAGTATGAATTGGAAATGTTGAATAGTATAGAAAAGATGACGTCACCTATAAACAATGGTGGACATCCGCCATCTTGTACAACGATTACATGAATCACTGAAACTTATTTATTCTAATACGTTACAGTTGAAGTAAGTATAAGATATTTCCATAAACTCATAAGACTTGCCTATGTAAGAAAGGCAGTGATGCGGCACATAAGCGTACTTTGATTGCCAATTTAATCTATCTTTGGCGTGGTATATAGGTACTTGACTGGGTGACTTTCTTCTTGATTTGCCTCCATACTTTGGAAGGTACGATAAGCCGTTGGTCCTGGTTGTTAACAGGAGACTGCAGTTGTAGAAACGTGGCATATCTAAGGCTATTCGGGCCTTAATAGGCTGGCGGCTTGAAAAAAAATTAAAACTTTTTAAGGTTAAGTCAATAAAAGAGAGCGGAGGAAACCAGATTATGCTCTATAAAAGGAATACAAGATTATGGTCAAAGGAATAGAAGGAAAGGAAACACATGTGGCTTATCAAAAATTTCTAAGCATTTGCTTTTAGATATAGGTTAATACAATTGACCACACCCTCCTTCATTGTTTACTGAAAATCTTAGAAGCTTTCTTGCTTGCTTACACGAATATTCTATTTACTAACTCTACAATACCTATTGACCTCATCTAAAAGAGAATTGTTTCGAATTACCCTTAAGTCCAAACTAGAATGATCATCATTGACCTGAACATCGTTCACAGATAACCTACATAAGTGGTGTTTTGCTAGTAGTACTAGTAGATTGTAGTAAGTCATTAGGATTGACTATGTGCATTACAACGCACTGTCCAAACTATGACTCAAAGTAACTACAGTGTGTCATCATGTACATTATAACCATCTAGGTTCATTAACTTTTAACAGTTTATAAGATTTATCGCATAATGCATAATATTTGCATATTGAGCAACACTATAATGTATATTGACTTTGTATTTGTAACCTAGTATTTGATATTATGTCACGGATATCCATATCATGGTACATGCACTGTGCCGAAATATCGAGTACTCAAAGTAAAGAAACCTATGTAAACCTGAAAACTGAAAACCTGAACACCTGAAAACCATGAAAAACGGTAAACATATACCGATAATTACTTGAATGATGTCGACCATTATTTTATAATGTCCTCAAATATGGAAGACGCCGTGTATGATCCAGATCCTATGACAATTGCATACCAGAAATATAAATAAAGCATTTTGAAAAAATCTCATAAATATCAGGATTTCTTGTCATCAATATGTATGATTTTAGTACCTAATAATCCTTGTTATTCGACTTTAGAAGTTGTAATCTGTTTTTACATAAAGTTACTTATACATTAACTCTCGACAAACTGCTCCAGAAGTTTGAGAGAACATATTTTTTTATTAAAAGCGTAATGGCCCGTTCTCCCTATCCATCCATAGGGAAGGCTCGTGCCCTAGCAGTGGGGACATAAAAATGAGCTGATGATGAAGCGTAATTATGAAATAAATAATTTTAAAAAGTCAGATTCAAAGCATTCTTGTGAGTTAAATTTTTTCCGATTCTGATAAATATAACTGGGTGTTGTAATTAGTCGGCTGCCAGTAGTACTTGTAGCGAGGTGCGGCCCTTATCACTGATAACGCTCTGTGATATCGTGGAACTAGCGAAAACGTAGGTAACCTCAATTATCTAGAAGTTAATGATTTTAATAACTAAGCCCATAGATGAAGCTTGGTTATCAAAATAAGGGATATATTGTACAAGGGAGGAGATTAACCACTGCTCAAATTTTAATGTGTTAATAATTATTTTCGTTTATATTTATTTAATTAATTACACGGCCGCTGCCAATTACTATAATTAATGTTTTTTTTAAATAACTTTATATAATTATGTATACCAGTTGTATCCTAATTAATGAAATATTCAAAAAAATAGAATGTAAGTTTGGATTGTCATTGACAGATTTCGGCCGCTCCTCTTCCATTTTTGAAATTTTTGAAAAGAGTATATATTATAAGCGGTGTCTCAAACACTAACTAAAATTTGTCAATGTTTACACTAAACAATAAAATAAACGCTGAACTACAATTTATTGACAAAGGAAACTACTCATTTAGGTTACAACTGAGGTTACAACATATAAAAATATAGAAGACGTAGGTACTTAAGAACCTCAATTCAGTCCTCAATCAGCTCCTTTTAACCCACTACTGGGCATAGGTCTCGTCGCTCATGCCATTAGCCTTGATGTGCTAGTCTGCAATCCCCATGGGTTGGTTGAAGACTTATGACCTGGTTATACCAATCGTTGACCCATCTCATCGGTGGACGCCCCTTTTGTATCCTCTTTGCCACCAAAATTACTTTTTGAGATCCTAAAATTATAACATCAAGTATGTAGATAAGCGCTATAAGTTTATCAAGACTCTCGTCTTGTTGTTGGACAAACAAAATTTGAAATCTCTACATTAAACATTCATGACACACTTTAGTTTGTAGTCGGTAAGTCAGGAGAATATTTTGAGTCACTTTTCAGTAGGCCTTGTAAGTTGTTATCTTAGTATTCATACGGAGCCCATGAGAATGCATCCGTGTTGGTTAAAACTCTGCTTAGTCCCTTTGCGAGGCTTTCGCTTTACCATCGCGTATTGTCTCCGAAGAAAACTGACATCTTCCGGTGCATAGCCCGGGTTTGTGACTCTGAATACCAACTCTCATTTGGCAATCTTAATACCTATAAATTTTATATAGGTAACTTGATTTCAAAGATAATGCCTTTGTCCAGCTTTAGGACAGTATATTGGCTTGTTCCATCGTTTTAATACATATGTAGCTAAAATAAAATCGTCAGCCATTGTAGTCAAGTATTCTCGGAATGTTGAAATACTGTATGAATCATAGGCACCATTATCTAAGTCAAACACTACATAGCGTGTACCTTAATAAGCGTATGATTCACACTTTGTTTGTGAAAAAATCCTAATTACGAAATGTAAGATACTAATAACAATATTACAAACCAAAAGAAGACATGCTTTGGAGGCAGGTACTTAAAATCATGGAAACTGAAAACGCTTTTTTTTTGTTTTTTCTATTTGCCTTTTTTTTTGTAAGAGAGTTTGATGTTGGCCTCAGGCAGCCTTGACACCGTCACCGGACTTTTTTGGGGCGGCGAGAAACTTTAAGGGTTCCTCAAGCTGTGTGATTGAAACACTGTCAGAGGGTTTTTAGAGGAAATGGCATCACACAAGCATATCCCCATTCCCTATTACGAGATGGTCCGAGGGGGGATCGTAACAACCCGTAGGCGCCTCTAAAGGATAGGACTTCGCCTCAAGTTGACCGGGTCGTAGGGCTGGGGAGAAGCGCCCAGGTACATGTCTGTACCTAGAATAGAGCACGTGCAAATGGGCTCGCATTGTAACACTAAAATTAAACTGACATTGAAGGGTTTTTTTATCCTTTTAAATTCATAAAATTATACAATTTAGCTACAGAAGAAAAAATAGAAAAGTTAAGAGATGATGATGATGAGTTGAAAGCGCATTTTCGGAATTTTTAACTTCTGAAGAACTGGCTATCATATCTCTAATTGTCAATGCTACTAACATTAATGCTATGGCGACATATTTAGATATGATGCTAGTAGTCCAGTCAGGTAGCAAAACTGTATAGTATTTTGTTATATTCATTCCACTTTATCTTCCAAACTCAAATCACTGCGAGTCACTTGATTTTTACCTGCAATATTACCTATATATCTAAAATACATTTACATTGATTTGTTTTAAATAAACATGATCGAACAAAGAGGCTATGAAAGGTAAGCGCCGTTGACATCACCTTACTAGGAATTAACTGAGCTGTCTGATATCTGTGCGATATCTTATCATATCGAATCGAAACTCTACATAGCATGGCACTTATTAATATTATGCTACGAGTTATGATGAATTTTCATAGCAATATAACAAAGAACTATCGCCACCATCATGATTGTAGCCTGTTAAAGGCTGTTTTTTTTTTAAACTTTTTCAACATAAAATACACACAAATATACACGGCAGATATATATCCAAAGGCATTTTCTGCCAGTCAGTTATAGGGTGGTGCAGAAATGACATGGTAGGTGGTCTTACGTGCAATTTTGAGCGACAACAAAAGTGGCATATAGCATAACAAAAAAATATTTAAATTTAATGATGCGTATACATATTCTATACATTACAAATACACAAAAACACTATTAGTAATTTAAAAATAATAAAAAAACAGTCTTTACTAAGAAGATTCTGCCAAGGTTTCATTAAAAAAAGCATGAGGACTTTCTTTTTAAAAACGCCGCAACTTGTAACTATCGTGATTTCGAGAGCCAGCGCGTTCCACAGGAGAATTGACAGGGTCTTTTCAGAGAGACATGGGAGACCAAACACCTCCTTCTTCTCCTGGCATTGTAATCCTCGTTACTGAGGGTCCTAATTACCCCGATGGGAAGTAAATTTTTTTGATGATGCTTCTCCATCTTTGCACCACACCACAAAGATCTAATATAGTTTGGTGGGTGTCAATGTGGCAGACTTCGATAACAACTAGGGAATGATATAGATGGGTCGTATACATTTTATATATATATGTATGCATCAGCATTAATGCAGATTAATGCTGCAAAACTCCCCAAAGGAATATTGGAAAACGATTTGTTTAATAAATAGACACGTGTTTTTTTTAATGTGGACTAAGGAAGTGGTCTTGGTCCACTCATATATCCTATATCCCCAGTAAGGAATAAGGATATCACACTTCAAAAAGTAACTGTCTCATAATCATCATCTCAATAGATACTGAAAACATAGAAGTCACAAGATAAGACACAAAAAAAATATTAATTGTATTCTTATAATATCATTTGATACCTACCTACGGAAACTACCAGAAATTAGTTCAATGATACACATTTTTGCTCATTACATTATTAAACTTTCAGCCCACATCGATGGCAGAGTGCTCCCCGGAACAACCTATCAAAACAATGGGCAGCCCTACGTCATTACGAACCAGCGCCTCACCCAGATCAGGTCCAACTTCCTCTACTGGTTCTACGACCAAGGAGGCAATGAGAACATCGGCGACTACCAGAGGGACATCCACACCTCAACCCCTCAGATCCACAAGAACTTCAACTTCCAGCTACCGTTCTTTGGGTTCAGATATAATTACACTAGAGTAAGTTTTTAAAACTTTTTTATCATAATTAATATAGAAGTGTTATCAATAGTATGTTTCCTGTTAGAAGAGTTAAAACCGTGGTTGAAACTCAATATGTTATAGAAACTGGTTTAGTCCGGTAACTAAAAATCAATGAGTTCATTCTCTTAAGTTTTCGGAAGTAAAAGCAAGTAAGTAAATAGCCTATAACTGTCCCACTGTTGGGCAAAGGCCGCCATCATTGAAATCAAGTCATCACTACAATTGATGTGTAATGGCTTAATCACCACGCTTACAAACTCGGACTATAAAAAAAACCAAAACACACTTTTGCTAATCCAATCTAAGACAGACTAGACAGGTTTTGACTTTTACTAGTACTGTATGACATTGTAAAAAATTAAACTGGTAAATGATGTTTTTGCAAACTTAAATATTCTTTCTTTTTTTGTGTTTTTTTTTACTTGTGTTTTTATTTGTGATGGAAAGTGTCCTTTTATGATAGGGCATTTTCCAATATTTATGACGCTGTAACGGAGAAAAGAGCTGGACACTTGCTGAGCTTCTTGCCGGTTCTTCTCAGTACCAGATCTCCCGCCCAAAGTAGATAGACTTACGAACCGATGGCATAATGACGTTCATAAGAGCTATTTGTAGCCTAAACTGAACAAATGATTTTGAATTTTAAGTAAATAATCATTACTGGATATATACGTTCCCTGTGTGGTGCCGGGGATAAAGAATTGCACCACCCCATCTCTTCCCTTGGGTGTCGTAAAAGCCGACTAAGGGACCATTCCAGAGGATGGGCAGCAGCATCTCTCTGAGGTTACCCTCAACCTACTGCGATCGCCAACCCGCCTGCCAAGCGTGGCGATTACGGCAAATACCCCTCATATCCTTGGGGGAGGCCTTTGTCCAGCAGTGGACGTCGTTTGGCTGAGATGATGATGATGATGATGATGATATATACGTACTTCCTACTTTTCAGATCACCATGAACGGGTACATTTACTTCAGTGATCCTCCCGACCACTACACCTACCCTCTGTCCTTCCCCGTTAGAGACTGGCCGGCCATGAATGACCCATCCTTCATAGGAATCTTCTTCAGCAAGTGCCGCATTGGGAACATCAGACCTGATGACGTCGATCCAAGGAGGCCTGGCGTCTACTTCAGACTGGACAAAGATTTACAGGTACTATAAAATGTTGTTGATATAAAAGTACTTTATAGTACGTTCCCGTTATTTGATTGACATTTTTTGATAAAATCTTTGGTATTGTGAGGTTACAACGTTATACACTGCTGAGTGTACCTTTAAATGTCCGATGGGTAAGATAGTTTCCTCCGTAAGCCAATGTTAAATAGCTTCTGTAGGTAGGTATTTTATATGGGGACAAAAGAATTTGAGCACAAAATTACTTCGGTCTACCAAAATAGCAAATTAGGCAGTAACATACGGCCAACAAACATTTCTAAATCAATCCAAAATTAATGTCATACTGAGCTGCTGTAAATTTTTATTGTTTTCAGCTCTAACACTGACAGGATTTTGATTATGTTTTTTCCTCAGACTCGCACAGATCAGCTGGGCGTTGAGATGCGGGAGCGTGTGACGTGGGATATTCGCACTGGTGTCATCGGCTCGGAGAACTTCTTTCCGAAACACGCCATCACTATAACATGGAAGAACATGTCTTTCTCCGGTGGTATCGACAACTCCTTGTTTATGGTAAGTTGTTTGTTCGGTTTCGACAAAAAAGTTCAAGTCGAAGTCATTTATTAATTTAATCGTACTTTATAAATAACTATAAAACTTAATCCCTCGCGCGCCATATACACTACCGGTAGTGCATAAGGTCGTCGGACGTATATACCTATAGCGCGGGACGGGGCCATAATGACTGACTAACACTATGCGCCTATTGTAAAATTTACATAATCGCAGGATTGACCCAAAAGGATGAGCTTATTCTACAGGCTGTCGTATTCGACCATCTCCTCAACCTCGACGGTGCGGTGCAAGAGAAGCACGTAGACTATAGCTTCTTATGGATGGGCTTCCTCGTTTTCCTTTCCCCCTTTACAACCCTTTGTCCGCAACGTTAGCTCTTTAGAGAACCTACACGTATGACCCAAACCTATACCGCAATACATGTCGCTTGCAATCGTGATTTGCTTACCGAATTATGTTAGAAATAAAAAACGGGCATTGTCAACAATAATGATGTATGCTATACTGAATCTTGTTTTTATTTCCAGACCAACACCTTCCAAATGATCCTCGCGACAGATGAAGTATTCACGTACGCCATCTTTAACTATTTGGAGATAAACTGGAGCTCGCACACTGAAGCAGGCGGTGATACCACTACAGGAGAGGGTGGTGTACCGGCCTATGTAAGTTATATAATACTATTCTTTTACAATCCAAACCATGCACCTTCTTTTTTGAGTCAGCTATCCATCCAGGCATATCAAACCATATCGTTTTCTCTAAGTAACTTTGCTATTGCGTAGAGCGCAATATACTTTGTAACTTCTACGTCATATGCCATCTCCTATCAGAGGTCGGCTATCATTATGGCCACTTGGGGCCGTGATATTGCGGCTCGGAAAAGTTCTGAAGCACTCAGATTGTACCACTCGGCGAGGTTTTGTAGCCTTTGTACATTTCTACGGCCTGGTATACGTAACTATATCGGTACTTATCATAAAAAAAACATTAATTTCATTAGTATAGCTTGGGTAACAAAGATTCAATCATCAAACGTAATTTCAGATTGGTTTTAACGCCGGTAACGGAACACGAAGCTACGAATACAAGCCATACTCTCAAGAGTCAGTTTTACGAGATTTGACAGGCAGAGGGTGGGCCAACGGTTTTCCAGGACGACACGTATTCAGAATAGACGAGAACATACTTATGGGGACTTGTAACAAAGATATAGGTAAGATATAGACAAAACCTTATGCATATTAAATTGATTGCTGTTATTTCCTAAGCTTTTTCAGAAACATTTAGAAGAGTAGACGCTCAAGTGTAGGTACGTATCAAATCATTTGATATCTACTTTTTTTATGAATTCAACTTACAAATTCTCGATTTTTACTTAAATTTTTTTACAAAGTTCTTCAAAAAACCGAACAACTACCATATAACTATACTCTGCTACCTACAAAAATGTAAATCCTTTTCGGACTCGATCGTTCCGATCCGAAACACCATTTTGCCTTCACAAATTCTATTAAACAATCAATAATTTAGAAATTCTACACAATGCAAGACTAACAGTTCATTTTATTAACAGACGGTGCAAATTTGCCCCTAATGTTCGCACCGGAGAGTGGTAACATGCTGGGTGGGACCGTCGTCAACATCACCGGCCCCTGCTTCAACCCGGACGACCGCATCACCTGCCGCTTCGACACCGAGTCTGTGATAGGAGCTGTCGTTGACGTCAACAGAGCCATCTGCGTCCAGCCAAGGTTCTACCACAATGGTTATGCCAGGTTCGAGGTGGCGCTCAACAACGAACCCTTCAAGTGGAAGGGTAAATTCTTTGTTGGTAAGTAATGTTTCAAATCTATATCTATATAAGAAATTAAGAAGAAATTAAGTCTTGATTATTTCGTAGAGTAAGCCAGATCTAGATCGGATACACTTTGGATCTCTAAATTTTTACCACACCTTTCTGTTACACATTGTTTAAGTAGTTTGTTAACTTGATGTTTTCAATCTTTCTCTTCATTTAGTATAGTTTCATTTAGCAAATGTTACTTTATAGAGACCCCAGCGACAGCTACTGAGAAGATCTTCTTCCAAGACGACGCTGTCCATCAGAGAAATCCACCAGAGGTGAAGGTATCCTGGAACCGTTTCAACTTAACCAGCAACCTGAATGTCCAGCTACAAATCAGTCTGTGGGGCTACAAGGAGGTCACCATCCGACCTCAATTGGAGTTCATAGACATGATAGAAGTCGGTGTCGCGAACACCGGAGAATACGTCATCAACCCGCAGAACTTTAGGAATAGGGACAATCTTATGCACAATGACATGCAGTTTGGTTTCCTGCAAATCAACTTGACTACTCCAGAGGTGTATAAAGGAATACCGATATCACCGTAAGTGAACATTCAAAATAAACATATATCCTGAATAGTTTATTGTATTGTAATAAATAACCTTAACTACAACTTGTTTCTATGCATACATAATCAAACAATCAATGACAATATTTATTTACCTTTCCAAATATATGATCACGTGGTGACACGCGTTTTAAAACAATAATTGAAGTGCATTTGGACCATAAAGAAAATTGTATATACTAGAAAGGTGGCAATATTTCCTCCGTGCTTCGGAAGGCACGTAAGCCCAGCAGTGGGACAGTTATAGGCTGTTTACTTTTTTACTTTACTTTTACTACGTATTACTCTTTATCTTTATCTATCTATCTACACACAGGACACAGTCTAAACTTCTCCATACTTGCATGCATGGAACATTAAACAAAAAAAAATTGCATTCGCATTTTCCACAGTATCCTATGGAGTCGTCCGATTCCCCTGGCCTGGTACTTCGCTCCCCAATGGGAACGCCTCTTCGGTCAACGATGGCCACTAACCATGTGCAACAACTGGCTTCGCAACGATCGTTTCCTGAAGAATTTTGCCTCCCAAGTCACCGTTTGCCCATGCACTCTGGAGCATGCGTTGCTCGATAAAGGACGGTACATGCCTGACCTGCATTGTGACAAAGATACCAACCCAACTTGTAGATACCACTGGGGTGGTGTTCATTGTGTCAGAAGCGGAGGACCAAGGTTAGTATCGCCCTCAACAAACCTCTCTTTAAGTAACTGAGTGGTAGAGCCACGCTGCGTTGCAACACGAAATGGGTTGGCTCGCCCGGCGTAATACCACCCTCTCACAGAATATCGGCGTGAAACAACGGCACTCGTTGCTGTTGTGTTTCGTCCGGTGAGTGAAAGTACCGGAGGCCCATCTCTCACCCCTCCCCTCTCCCAATTCCTACTCCCTCCTCAAGATCCAACTCCTTCCTCAAGGTTGGCAACGCATCTGCGATAACTTTAGTTTTGCACCCTGTCCATGGGCGGTGGTGATAACTTTCCATCAGGTGACCCGCCTGCTCGTTTGCCTCCTTTTACCATAAAAAAAAACTAGATATTTGATAATAAATAATTGTCTTTAGTGTCATTGTCAACAATATTAAAACACTGGAAAGCTTTAGCATCTAATGCATCGCTACTGAATTGAACCGCCGGCTCTCTGAATACAGTTATAGTTGCTATGCTGGGTATATGGAAACCCTTCCAGTATTAAGCATGGCCACTGATCTGAGAGGCTTTTAAGTATCACTTCAAACAATAATCTCAGTAAACCCTTCCATTAATCAGATCTGCGAACGATCTGAGTTCGGGTATTAATTCCAGGTATTAATACATTTCATTCAAAATTTTATAAAAAGCTTCCACTATTCAGAACATGAACCATAATAAGGTAATGTGTTGGAGCTAAGACGCGGGAGGAATTACTGTGCGAGGCTCCTGGATTTCAGATCACGTGCCGGAAAGCTTGAGTTATCACAATTTATATATTTATAATATAAATTCCGCCCAATAAATAGTCTTATAATCTTTCTAAATATTTGTTTTCGTTTCACGTGTTTTATATATAAGCATAGAGATTTAATATTTTTCATATATCTGTCCGTAAAGAGCTGTCACCGAAGGGTTTCATATTTAAAATATTATTGCGTTGTAATCCCTCCCCGAGCTCAAAACTAAAATCATGGTAGCATTTAAGCATCGAAATACTGAAATCTACCATTGTAATCTCCCCGCACGTCAGAACTATGGGAGATCTGAATACTGGAAGGGTTTCCATATACGCTGCTATGCTAGCTAGCTTCGTAAGTTAGGGGCTATCATTTTATCTCTATCTGTCCTCACTTTGCTTTCAATTAATATTGTATTTTCTTCAACAGTCCGGAAGGATCAGGGCAACAGTGCTGCTACGACAAAAACGGCTTCCTCATGATGTCCTACGATCAGATGTGGGGCTCCAGGCCTCACAGATCCCACGACTTCGGCTACACTCCGTACAACGAGGCCAACAAAGTAAAATATCTTATTATTAACTTAAAATACCACAGAAAGTAGTTTAGTTATTATAAGTTTAATTTTAGGAAGTTTAATTTACTTGTTATTGTCTTTGTTTGTAATAAAAAAAAATTGTTTTGTGTATGCTGCATGGTTCGGTGTGATGCTTAAATGGGCAATGAATATCAAACAATCAATACTTTGTACTTCGTGTGAGTTCGAAGCACAGTCGCTTTTGTCATTTTTCATAGAAATAAAATAATATTTTTTTCTAAAGAAACATGTCCATTTCATGAAATCTGAAAATTAAATGTATAAAATATTATTTCTTCTTCTCAAATGTTGTGTTTAGGTGGTTTCTCTTAATGTTATTTAAAATTATTTTTTTATTAATAGGTACCATCGCTGTCCCATTGGTTCCACGATATGATACCATTCTACCAATGCTGCTCATGGCAAGAAGAACAAGCAGTTGGTTGTGAAACCTTCAGGTATGAGTTTCTACTGATTTTCTAATTCATTAATCCAAATAATAATATGCTGATGCGAATGTTTCTGCTTTTTTATTTATCTTGGTAAAGTCTGAAAACTATAAAAAATAAACTAAGGTTAATACAGTCGATTTTGGTTTCAACTATCATTTCGTAGGTATATGACACAAACAAGAGTATTATTACTAGTATAATTCAATGATCTAGTGATGAAGAGTACTATTGACATAGTAAATACTTACTTACTTACCGTTGAAACACATCGCTCAGACTTCAAACATAATGCTGTTGGCGTTCCGCAAGGAAGTGTTCTCGGTCCTTTATTATTTCTCTTGCATATTAATGACTTGCCAGACGTAACGGAATACAAAACTGTATTGTTTGCTGACGATATTTCTTTGATAGTTACTAGTAATAAGACATCTTCGTTAGAACAACATAAACGCGACATAACCTCTACACTGACCCTGATAATTAGATGGCTCCAAGACAACAACCTTAGAATAAATATATCTAAAACAAATTTGATCAATTTTAATAATCTTAAAAATCAATCAGTTGATATAGAGTTTAACGGACAATTTCTGCGAAATGCTACAAATGTAAGATTTCTAGGCCTAATAGTTGATCCCAAATTGAGTTGGAAAGAGCACATAGACACAGTATGCAACAAAATAAACAGTTTTTCTTTTGCTTTATATAAACTAGCCAGAGTTACAAGTCGAAGCACAGCACCTACAGCTTACTTTGCATATGTCGAGTCAGTTTTAAGATACGGATTATTGATTTGGGGAAATGGCATCGACATAAACAGGTTGTTTTTAGCGCAAAAACGATGTATCAGATCCATATGCAATCAGAGTCCTGACATATCATGCAAGCCCTATTTTACATCCCTCAATATTTTAACTCTGCCCTGCCTTTTTATACTAGAAGTTGGAATCTTTGTCAAGCATAATAGTAGGTTGTTTGCACGGGCGGGTCAGTTTTATCCCAGAAATACGCGAAAGCCTAACAGGCTGGTATTGGAAACTGCTCTGAAGACAGCACGATATAAAAGGAATAGTTATGCTATGTGTATTGAAATATTCAATAAGATTCCTGACCATCTCAAGGGGAATATTCCAATCAGTCGTTTTAAATTCTTTTTGCGTAAATGGTTATTGGAAAAGGCTTTTTATTCGATAAAGGAATTTTTGGAACACTAACTCCATGTCAATATTGTCACATTTATTTTTTTATATTTTATATTTTTTTATTTTTGACACAATTTTTTTCTTGACATTTTGGCTTATATATAAGTATATTTTCATTTTATTTTTATGACATATGCGTTGTATTATTGTATTGAAATAGTTTGTTTCATTATTTTAATTTGTGTTTCTGATGCTATTGTTATTGAATGCGTAGTTTTAATGTTGAACTTAGTAGATATCCTAAATATTTGCATGCTATGTCATATAGCTAAATAGGTTTAGTCCCATTTTATTAATTTAGAACATCAAATTGTAAACACCCTATTTAAAGCAAATAAACCTACTTACTTACTTACTTACTTACTTAGGTACTCAGTTTGCTCAGATACCCAAAGTGAGTCTTAGCCTACAATAATAAGAGCCTCCATCTGGTTTTGTCTGGACTCTTGCGCCACCTCCACCACCGTCGTCGACATAGTACTTAAATATGAAAATATAATTATACAAATAATGTTATATGTAATGAAATTGATAACCTCCTCCTTATGATGTCGCTTGAAAATATCCAATTTTCTAAACATTTGTTTTTCTATGGGAATAGGTTTGAACGTCGTCCATCACAAGATTGCGTCGCTTATCAGGCTCCTGGCGTTGCTGGTATATTCGGTGATCCGCACATTGTTACATTCGACGATCTCCAGTATACATTCAACGGCAAAGGTAATGTAGCGATTTTTCTGTCTTATCTTAAGATCTCGATCTTACCTGATTGTAAATGTAGATGAGATTTACGGAGGAAGAACACAGAAGATTTCCTTTCATCTTGAAGACCAGGAGACTAAGAGTTCCACCCCTTTGTGTTTAGATGCTGTTGCATTTTTGTTGCTATTTTCTTTGCAACAGTTTAACTAACGAAAGTCTAGTCTATCTATCAATCTAGGAGCCATCACTTTCCTTCTGCAGGGTAAAGCCTGCCTTCCCTCTCTAGCTTTACAATTAAATCCTTGTCTTCTTAAACTTCGTCTTAAGACTATCAGCTTTAACACAAAACGATGGCTAAAGTTAGACACTGCTTAAAACAGATGCTGTCACTTTTAACTAATACTTTTAGACAGAGACACAATATTTTAAACAAGTATTTGGCCATTGTTTAATGCTGTTTTGTAGTAAGAGGGTAAATGTAAAAAACCACCGCCGCCGGTGATTTTGGAGGCAGCGGGCCTTGGGGTGTCTTTGAATTATTATTTTTTCTGATGCCAGGCGAATACGTGCTAGTGAGGGTGGATCATCCCCAGTTGAAGTTGGACGTGCAGGGCAGGTTCGAGCAAGTGCCGAGGAACATTTATGGAGCGGTCAACGCGACACACCTGACTTCTGTAGTCGCTGCCTCTAACAACTCTGTGCCTATTGAGGTGAGATACTTATGTTTAAGTCATATTGTTATATTCCGAACGCTTCTCAGAATCTAGTAGGGGGCGACGACACGATTGCGAGATTGCCATTCTCCCCAATCCGATCCGAACCCCTCGGAGAATCTAGTAGGGCACGGGGACACGCACTAGTGCGTGATGCCGTTCCCTCTAGAAAACCTCCGTGTTTCGTTTCACACGGCTTGAGGAACCCTTTAAGTTTCTTGCGCCCCCAAAAGAGCCCGGTGAAGCTGAAATGCGGTGTGAGGCAATCAGCTAACTCTCTCTCAAAAAAACAAAAAGAGATGCTATCTTTTCTAGGAACTCTCTGAGGATGCTCGATCTACGGCTTGAAAACCTTTAGTTTCTCGCTGTTCTCAAAAAAATCCGGTTATACTGTAAAGGCTATCTAGGAACAACAGCAATCTCTTTCCAAAAAATCTTAAAAATCTTTGTAGATATAAGATTTTTGTATTTTTTTATTAGTAAGATTGTTCTTACAAATAACATCGAACATCATTTGCAATTTTGCACTCAAAGCGGAGATTAATTTAAAAAAAAACCTTTCATGTACTAATTTCTTCTGGATTCTTATAATATATTTGATGATTTGATGATGAAAATTACTTTGATTATATCGTCCATTAGCTTTTGATTCCCATAATAAGATAATTATTAAACAATATTTTATTCCATCATTCAGGTCCGAATCCGTCCAAGACACTCTCAATGGAGATACAGGCTCGATGTGTTCGCTGACAATAAACGAATCTACTTCGATAGAACCTCTTTACGGGTGCAGAACTTCCCAGGTAAGGATAAAAATATCTATTTGAATGTATGTATGTTTATTTTAATATAATGTAATAAATGATTCAATTCCAATTCCTAATGCCCTCTCCGCAATTAATGCTCTCTCTTAGACTTAAATACCAGTGTGTAGCTCGCGAATGAATTAAGAAGGATTTATTATTGCCAGAATGCCTAAGATCTTGAGAATTGCGCATTAAGGACATGCTTTTAATTAATGTTATTGCGTTGGTTGCTGAACGAATAGATATTCGGGTTAAACTACTGACGTGAACCCATACCCTACACAAGCCTGTTAGTTAATGTGTTAACAGAAACGTTAAGGGGGAAATTGTTTATCTTGGTATGGGCATGTGATGGGAAGAGATGAAACGAATGTAACTAAGAGTGATGATGTTAATGGATGGAGGGGGAGAG
Organism: Eudonia lacustrata; assembly: GCA_947562085.1. Taxonomy (NCBI): domain Eukaryota; kingdom Metazoa; phylum Arthropoda; class Insecta; order Lepidoptera; family Crambidae; genus Eudonia; species Eudonia lacustrata. The sequence continues at coordinate 8,871,428 of OX387322.1, read as the reverse complement.
GGAGACCAAATAAGAGATATGAATGAAAATGGTGTGATTGATGTCCAGGTGAAGGTTGATAGAGGAGAGTGGAAGAAACGGATAATTCGCGGCGATGAAAAATGTATCTATTTTTATGTTTTGTAGGAGTGACAGTGTACCAGCCCATGTACATCCTGAACCAGTCGGAGATTGTGATCATGTTCTCCTCCGGCGCGGGAGTCGAGGTCGTCGAGAACAAAGGCTACATGACGGCTAGAGTTTACCTCCCCTGGACTTATATGGTTCGTACATAGCTCTTTATTATGTTTTCAGTAGTAACTTCCATACACTATTAGTGATTTTTGTTTCTGGGGAATTACTTTTTTAACTTCCATCACCATAAACATCATCAGCTCATTTTATATCCTCACTGCTGGGGCACGAGCCTTCCCTATAGATGGATAGGGAGAACGGGCCATAAACCACCACGCCCGCCGACCCAGCTTGTATGTTTGATTTATATTCAACATTGGTCAAAACTCGACCATAGATCACAACGCTGACTTGATAGGTTTAAACGACTGTCATCTCACGACACCAGCTGGAACCTAAAGCTAAGTGCTTTTCGAGAAGCTAAGGAGATCAAGATATTATTTTTCGCCTATCCGGTGACTGGGGTATTGCGAAAATTGCTTATCCTGCAAGATCCTATCTCGAACCCTGAAAGTCGCTGCGATATAAAGCTCCTAAAGCTAGATTCTGGTGAAATTACTATGTAGACTAAATCGTTTTATTTTTTACAGAACCAAACGCGAGGGCTCTTTGGTAACTGGTCCCTGGACGTAAACGATGACTTCACGAAGCCTGACGGAACTCGCTCCACTGTGGACCTCAATAACTTCCAATCGGCACATAGGGAATTCGCGCAGTATTGTGAGTAGTTAATATAGTACTTAGAATCACTAAATAATAGCTAATTAGCTAGGCTAGTAAAAGAACATAGGCGGCCAAAGATAAGTTCTGTACAAAAAAGGTTTTTTTTGTACAGAACTTTTATTTACCGATAATAAATCGTACTATACATCTACAATCAACGCCATTTTGAAAACGGATAAAATTAATAATTACTTTTAATTTAGAATATAGATTAATAAAGATAAGAGGACATTGAACGTTTATCGATATCGCTACGAAATATCGTAGCATTATTTTTCGATAATATCATAGATATTTCGTAATTTCATTTGTTTATCAAAAAATCAGAAAAATTATTTAGGTTTTAAGTATAAAACAATGTATGGCTAGCCGCCAGCAACGGCACAAGACTATTGCTGGGATTGAGATATGCTGTTAAACTAACAACTGCCTGTGCAAAATGCAAACTTGTACTACGGGAGATACCAGCATCTCTCATGTTAGGTCGCAGAGTGCGTACTTAGCTTGATGCCTTAAGACCTAGAACTGCCTGGTGATCACACCAAACTAAAAATTTACCGGGTTCGATACCACCTGAGGTTGGTTTACAATTGGAACCGGTAGGTGGCGCTGCTGTAGGGGTCCATCATGGGATACTAGTTTTCTTAAGCGAACGAATGATTTGTTTGTTTTGTTGTCATGGAAACAGACGTTTGTTTGTTTTGTTATCATAGAAACTGTCAAAGCGGTACGAAGTCAGCCGGTCAGCTAGTTTTATATATATTTTGAATTACTTTAATAGCCTATATCACCCGCAAGCAATGTATCATACTATCAGTTAAATCATTTTTGGAATTGGACCAGTAGTTCCAGAAGTTACCCTCTTCAAGCAAACAAACGAACAAACTTTACCTCTTTATTAATAGTACAGATACCTACAGCTGTACCCACGCCTGCACCAACCTATCCAAAACTTTTAAATTTCTTCAATACATTTTCAACCGTATGGCTTAACAATAAGGTTCAAAGTCTATTGAGGAAATTTGACAGTTTGTGGTAGGTTGGTGTTGGCAGGCGTGTGTACAGAGCGCTTTTTGCCCTAATAACTATACTAGCGGCCCGTCCCGGCTTCGCACGGGTGGACTTTTTTTTAATATAGCCTATGTTACTCAGCGCTAATCTCGCATTCTAATGGTGAAAGAATTTTATAAATCGGTTCAGTAGTTTTTGAGTTTATTCGTTACAAACATACATACAAAAATACAAAGCTTTCCTCTTTATAATATTAGTATAACTCTGCCGTTACTGTTAAAGAAAATGTAGTTACTTAAACCTTTTTTCAATTTACTATTTCTTTATTACCTTTCAGGGCAATTATCGGATCGAGAGCAAAAGGACATAGGCGTGGCACTCTTCAGTAGAGAATACGGTCGGACGGCGGCGTACTACAACGACAACCTCTTCCAGCCAAACTTCTTGAGAGAACCGGCCGACTTCGTTCCGGCCAATCGGTCGCATGAAGTCAGAAGGGCCGTTGACATCTGTCAGGACTCCTACCAGTGCAGATACGATTACGGAATGACACTAGATAGAGACATGGCTGAGTTCACCAAGAATTATCTGTCGTCTATAGTGAGTAACGCTGCTTATTAATTTATTTTATTGTGGCAGCAAGGGCCGTAGACCTTTTTTCAAGTATTCTGCAGATACGATTACGGAATGACACTAGAATTAGAGACATGGCTGGAGTTCTTTGTGAACTCATAATAAGGCTGTCGATCCATTTTGTTTTCTTCCAGCCATATGGGTATGTAACTACTTACCTATAGTACTATAAGTGAGCTTAGGGCTACTATAAGTTGACAACGCAGTATTGTTTCCATATTTTTTTATTTTTCTTAGTTTCATCAACAACTTACCTGTCCCATGAACCACATTTGTGACTCATAACAATTGATTTTCTATTGTTTTAATTAATGAACAGCGCACTTGTAACGGCTGAAGTTACGGACTCCTAATTCAACTGTTTTTTCTTTCTTTGCCGTTTAACTTGTTACCGAATTAAAATGTACTATATCTCATACAAATTGCGAGTGTGCACGCACATTTAGTAAAACCTACTAAATGTGCGTTTATAGGTACCTACGTTGAACCACTGTATGTTAATAACTTACAATTATGTTTCCTACAAAAACTGCCTACACATTTAATCGCGTGCGTATCTCCGATGCGTCTATTGTTCTTTTAATAATGATGCAGTGGTCACGGCCGCCTGGGACATTCATCCTTCTATGGCGATGCATTCAGTCATAGACTTGTAGCCATACTTACCGGATAAGTATGGAAAACCAAGCGTAAACATTTTTACTTGTCACTGGAACTTTTTTAAATCTTGAAAGTGGCTTCAACTCAACAGGTAAACGTTAAGATACTTAGATAAATAAATATTTTTAACTATCATTTTATTTCTTACAAAAATTTTGCTGATTAATTTCTTTGTAGGTGAAAACAAATTGTGAACCCATAAACATAGATTAAAAAACACTTTTCGGTAACTTAACGGCAAAAGTAAGCGTTTAAAAAAATATTTTCATTTAATTTCTTACAAAAAATTTACTGAATGAATTTCTTTGTGGGTGATAAAGTCAATAAGGCGCGCGTTAGGAAGGTTTACTCACAAAGTACTTCATCATCATCATCGTCTCAGCCAAAAGACGTCCACTGCTGGACAAAGGCCTCCCCTAAGGATCTCCACAACGACCGGTTTTGTGCTACTTTCATCCAGCGGCTTCTCACGACCTTCGTCATATCGTCGGTCCACCTTGTTGGAGGCCTGCCCACACTGCGCTTTCCGGTAAAAGTACTTACTTATATAAAAATATTTTGTTGTTCGCAGACGAATATAAAGCAACAGAACGCTAGAAGAGTGCTTAGCTGCGGCATTTTGGAGACCCCTCGCTTCGGTAGAAAGAGTAATTTCTTCTTCACACCTGGAACTAGGGTAAGTTGACAATAGCAATAATATGAAATTAAAATAAGCAATTTTGTATAAAACTTTTTCTTTACACGTTACGTTACCAACTTCTAAGATCCCTAACCAAAGGCACAAGCAGCTGCGTTATAAGCTCTTCATTAATACGAATCTTGTGAGAGTATTCTATAGTTTTACAGTCTTAAGTATTGTTAGTTCTCGAAGAAGGCACGGGTTACTCTACCAGTCCTGGCCGTACCGCGGGGGTGGACAAAGCCATCTCCCTACACTTCCCGCGAACAACTCCTCAAGACGTAGAGGCGTCTAACTCGCTCCCGGGGATTAGACGCCTCGTAAGAGTAACGTCCGAAGGGGACAACGGCGGGTCGTGAATGACTTATAGTTCTCGGAATCCAGCCCAAACGGTAGGCAGGTGCACTAGGTTTTTAGTAGGTCGGCCCATAGAGGGTCGGCCATAGCATCCAGCTACTCCACATACCCCCGCAAAGTGGAACCCCGGGGTGATTGGTTCAGTGAATTTTCCCGGGTAAAAAAGGGTTTTTAGTTAGGAGTGTCTTTCTTCTGTGGTAAGGAGGTTATTTATTATTTTTCAAAATAAGAGAGCGAAAGAGTGAGGGATAGAGAAACATTCATTGAGAACACTAATAAATAAAAAAATATAAAACAATCAATTGGTCGTCAACGAGACATGTCACAACAACGGTGGTAGACTGGTAGTATGGCCGGCCTATGCTCCTACATTTGTTAAATAAAGATACATTTGAATAGTAAATAAATAGCCTATAACTGGCCCACTGCTGGGCAAAGGTAATTGAAATTAAGGCACCAATACAATTGATGGGCAATGAGTTAATCACCACGCTTACAAATTGCGGGGTTGTCATCACCAACCCGAGCTATGCATCGAAAAATCCGAAGATTGTTTGCCTGACCTGGGAATTGAACCACGGCCCCTCGAGTATCGGGCCGAGCTCTTTTCCACTCGGACACCGAGGCGTCATTAAAATTAATTAAATAAACAATGATAATTTATAAAATGTCCAATTATTAAGTATACTAAAATTTACTAACAGAATAATTAATGCTACGCTTAGTTTAGCCTCTGCTTTTCCCTTAACATAGTGTAATTTCTATTTTAACGTTTTCCCATTGTCAGGTAAACTTCGAATGCAACCAGAACTTCATTTTGATCGGTGACAAGCGACGGGTCTGTGAGGACAACGGCGTCTGGAACATTCCCGACTATGGCTACACGGAGTGCTTACGTGAGTACATACAAACTTTAAATAGATTGATAGAGAGATAAATAAATAGATAAGTAGATAGGTAGATAGACATTTTAAGAATTAGTTTGGGATAGAGAAGAATGGAATAGACTACACCGACAAGAGCGTGGCTGTTAAGTTGAAGAAGAAGAAGATTGATACTTTATTTCTCATACAGATATATAGGTAATTATTTAATTTTACCATGTAGGTACACTTCTAAACTTTCGCATTCCATCTGTATATAAACCGAATGTTTCTTTGTTTGATCCCTATACTTATTACGTTCTTATACCGTTCATCCGATTGTGATGAAACTTAGCTAAGTTTTTAAAGTTGCGGAATGGCCGCTATATTTAATTGTTCAATATTGCGTCGTCGTTACTCGGAATGTTATTAGTATAATAGGGATAATACCGATAACAAAACCAAACTATTAATGTTATTGTTATTTTTTGAATAAGTATTATTTTGCTTATTCAAGCTTAGTGTGCAACAAAGTTATTAAATAATTATGTTTTTAAAATGCAGGAAACCAAGAGTACTCTCAACGCGCCCTGTTTTTGACGTGGGGCATCATATTGTGCACTTTTCTACCTTTGGGACTCCTAATCTGCCTGCTCTGGTTTTGGTGCTTCCACAAGCCGCGCTCCGAGGGCAAAGACGCCTTCAGCTTCGCGGACATACCCCGATCCAAATCTGCATCTAGACTTAACCTTAGATCGAACTCAATGGGAAATATCACTGACACTATAAAGTCGTCTACACTCCGTAGCCAAGACTCTGATTTAAAGCCCAAACTCCCTGATACTCCCATAGAAGAAACTCCTATCATTAAACCTAGTAGGTCAGCCCCACTTCCACCTGAGCCCCAAGATGAAGAAAGCTCGGGAATGGGATACCCCGACTCGAATAGAAGCGATTCTGGCAAATCGGACAAGTCCTCCTTAGCTAAAAAGCGACGTGCATACGACAAAACTTATAGGACAAATGAACCATTACCCAATGCACCCGACGTTGAGTTCCCTGAGAAACTTTGGGATTTGTCTGAGGAAGACCTCCTTTCTTTAACATCTCCTTCCGAATCAGAGTCCAACCGAGATTCAACTCTAACTCGTCCTGCTAAAGACATAGAGTACGTGAGCAGGCCGCGTCAGCAAGGTCGTCGTGCTCTTCCTAGTGACTCAGGTTACTCAACTAAAGACGGATCTGAAGATCCTTATGGTACGAAGTATGAAAACGCGTACAGTCCAATACCGTCCCCTACTTATTCAGAGATTTACTCTCCTGCCACTAGTCCGATTTCGGACATCAGTCCAAGAAGTACTTTTGACAACCCCGGTTTGCCAGAACCACCGAAAAGCGCTCCACCGACTAATGAAATAAAAACTTTCACGCTCCCACCTCAAAGAGGAAAGTCTGTGGAGACCTTGATCGATCCTCCTGGAGGAGAGATTCCAACTTTCAGTGGTCGCTCTACTATGGTCTAAGAAGTCTTTAAAATCTTCCTAGTTTATTTTACTATTATGACAAATCATTACCATGTTTCATTTATCTAGAAACACAGACAGACATTCATGATAATTATATCATAGATTTTAAAAATAACCCTTAATTTTTTACCACCGCTCAGAAAGTTAACAAGTGTTAGACTGTTATTATTTAGTTATCTATTCACTGCCCTTTTAAATGACAAGTTATGGGAGTATCAGGGCTTTAGTTAGTAGATAGAGTATTAAAGTAAGTTTGTATTATTAAAAGGCACGTTATCGTTATGTTTTGCACAGACTTAGTAATTTTTATTAGAAGTGTTTTTTGTATTTTCCGTTGTTGTTTGTGTAGTGAAACCCTTTTATTTATGTAATTGATGGATGTGTATGAATCGATTAAATACATTATATAATAAAAATCGACTTTAAAATCACCGTGAGAGGAAATTTCTGTTCCCAAAGGTAGAAAAGTATCTCTATGCAGCTTTGTTTTTTACAAGCTTTATTTAACTTCACATGTTTGTTTTTTACTTTCATAATAATAAGAAAGCAAGGAATAACTTCTTATTTTGTAACTTCTTAACCACATTGCAGTGGAATAGAAATTTTCTCGCTGGAGTGATGCGTTTTATTGTATTCAGAAATTATTGCTTGCTTTCTTATCTTGTGTACACATTAGAATTTAGGTCACAAAACGAGGTGAGTGTCGCTTTTTCTATTTGCATTGTTTCATCATAGATTAGGGGAGATAAAAACATGTTGTAGACAATTACGCTCATGTGTGTAAATTAACAATTAGCAAGAATAAAAATTGTATGTAGGTACCTAGGTAATGTTATTTTCAAGCGCTAATTGCTGCACTGAAGCTAAATTAAATACTTATAAGATTTATAAGGAAGGCGTTTAATTTTTTCACTGTATTTTATAAATTAAACTTATTAGGGCTTAGTGTTTTTAAATAGTCTTGTCTATTTATAAAAACTGAATAGCTACCTATGCTTTAAGAGCGTTTACTCCGCACACTAGCGCCACTAATGAAAAAAAAAACATATCTAGTAATTAGAGATCAAATTATGCTCAACAAACTATTTGAATGAAGTAATTTAGCATTTTTACGGCACCTAATGAACACCTCACATGTTATGGTTTAGTAAAATAAGACGTTACGGCCACTTTTAACTATAACGCCATATTTAACTAAACCATAACATGTGAGGTGTTCATTAGGTGACGTAAAAATTCTAAATTACTTCATTCAGATAGTTTGTTGAGCATAATTTGATTTTCTATCTCTAATTACTAGATATGTTTTTTTTTCATTGGTGGCGCTAGTGTGCGGCGTAAACGCTCTTAAGTCTACCTGGCAACCGTTTTGATATTGATGGTAAATAAATACCTATCAGAGTAACTCCTTATTAAAGGCACGAAAATATTGTTAGAAAAAAAATGAGACAGAAGAATACTTAATTTACGGTGTACTGCTCGCATAAAAAACAAAGCCAAAACCGGTCGTTGTGAAGTTCCTCGGAAGAGGCCTTTTAGCAGTGGCTGAAATGCTGAACTTTTGGCTGAATTCATGATATGACGGTATAATCGCGTTTGTATTAATTAAAAGCGTTTTCTTAATTTTCTTTGCGTCATTAAAAACATAATTTGATTGATACATACCTACAAGTATAGGGCAATATAGTTTTATCAAAAATAGTTTAGGTAGTTTTTAAATTATTTGAATTGTAACGGTTTTTTAATGTTTTCTAACTTCTAACAGGCAAGCAAGAGTACTCAGCGCGTACCCTAGGCGCGACCTGGGGTATCATCTCCGCGGTGATGCTGCCCATCATTGTGGTCCTCATCTGCCTCGGCTGGCGGTTCCTAAAGAGGAGGAAGACTTATTATGGAGACGAGACCGACTTCATGACTATCAAGTTAGTTTACATGAAATACTTTACAGCTTAACGTTAAGTGGAACCTTAATAAACCAGCCACCACATGTTCAAAGTTGGAAGCTCACTTCACCCGAAATCCTCATTTACTGAGGCACTGGTTATCTTATCTTTAGCTTCCGGAACACAACAATACTAAGTACTAACATTGATGTTAAGGCGATATTTTTAAGACGCACATTAACACAAATAAACATTGACTCAAATGGTATTTCAATTTAGGGCAATATTAAATAAAAACCAAAGTTAACTATCTTCAGTTTAGTAAACAACATGTTTGTGAAGTTTCTTACTGTTTAATCAGTAAGTATACATTTCCATAATTTCTTATATGACGTCATTAACTCTAATGCTTGTGAACAACCCACAGGAGCCGTCCTTTGGACCCTGACGATTCGATGAAGATCAACTCCGATGACGAAAGCCTTCCTTACAAGAAGGAGTTGCCTGAGGACAGTCCTGAGCCTACCGATCCCCTTCGGGGGGTAGACAACCCCGAGTCGTCGGGGTATCCTTACGGGCAAGCTTATGACCAAACTCCGCCCCCACCGCCACCCCCTGACCAGCTGCCCCCGCCCCTTGGCCAGATGCCCCCACCCCTCAGCCAGCTGACCCCACTTGACCAGCCCGTACAACGACGGCAGCAGTGGGACGGAGAAACAGAGATAAATTAGCGTCTTTAATTTATCGTCCTCAAACAAGGACTTCTATAATGTCTATAGTGAGGACATTGACAGCCCATCGCAAGACTCAGTCGTTTATTTGAAAAGTAGGTCACTGTTGAAAAATCTTGTCTTTTAGCTGACAATTAACTATGAGTCTTATTACATAAGATATTTTTTTAAGGTTTGTTTATTTCATTGTGTATGTAGTCGAGATTTTTAGCGTGTGGTTCTAATTTATGGGATCACGATAAAATACTTGCGTTGAGTAGGTGCTTAACTTATGTACTAAGCTTATTTTTATACATTCTATTGTAATTAAGTTTTATTACTAATGTTCATAAGTTGGTTTATTATTCCAGTTTGCTTATTTGATACACAGTAGCTACCTACATAAACTGATGATAATTATGTAACTTGTCGTAGTTATTTCCGCCTATAACCAAGGCACTTATTATCATGACATTAATTGACAAAAAAAGAAAAGTTACTTACATTGACGACTTTTCGATTTCTTAATAAATGTGCCATTATGAATACAGATATATACATAGCAAGAAAATACAAAACAAGCGTTTTCTTGACTAAACAAAGTAGGTAAGGATCTAGATTAAAAAGTTTGATGTGCTAATAAATTATAAATTAAAGCTATTTTAATGGTGGTTTTATTTGCCGACGATACCGAATGTTCTGTGATATCCAATATTAAGAACTATTAGGAATTATAATATGAAAATGAAAGGAGCTCGATGGTGCAGTGGTTAACGCGCCCGATCTGCGATTGCTGACTTTAAGCAATTTTCGCAAAAGCCGGTCATCGGATGGGTGACCAAAAATTTTTCATTTTGAGCTCCTCCGTGCTTCGGAAGGCACGTTAAGCTGTTGGTCCCGGCTGCATTAGCAGTCGTTAACAACCACCAATCCGGACTGGGCCCGTGTGGTGGCTGGTTTATAGCCCGTTCTTCCTATCCATCTTTAAGGGAGGCTGGTGCCCTTAGCAGTGGGGACATTATGAGCTGGTGCCGTATGAAAAACTAAATATGAATTTGTTAATCACTACGAAAACTAACTTAATCTATATGAACTGTGAAAAGTTCTTATAACCTAGTTATTGTTCTTCGCTATATGCTCGAGATTCCTTTGTCCTAAAAAACAAAAGTCAATGTCACTTTGACATCTTTAGTATTTACTGGCGGGAACTCAGGTCAACTCAGGCAGGGCGGAAAGTGAAAAATTAAAAATATAATATACTAATATACTTATAATAAAATATACTTAATGACATAACTTGGACTCTCGTTTATTTGCTGAAATTTATCCGCGCGGTGAATCGGCGGATTTGTATGTCGAATATTAACAGTTAAGTTTTTGTGAACATGCATGGGTGTTGGCAAATGGAACGTCACTTTCCAAATACTCTCAAGAAGTAGATTTCTTGAAAGTAATTAATTTTGTCGACAAATCGACAGGCACCTTACATCTCTGTCGATTCGTCGACGGTCTCTATAATTTACTAAAACTCTAGGATGATGATCTCTGAGATGATGGAAAAGATAATGATGGTCATTATCTTTCCATCATCTCAGCCAAAATACATCCACTGCTGGACTAAGGCCTTCCCCAAGGATCTCCACATCAACGACCGGTTTGGTGCTGCCCTAAAACTCTAGGATAACAGGAGAATATAAAATATCGATGATCGGTTTACCATTCATCAAATATTAATATCACCAGTATTATCTATTCTTTATCTAGCTATACAGCGTGTCCAAAAAACGAAAGATAATCCTTTACCTGCGGGTGGGTCACATCATGTCCTACCACATATTGGAATTTCAGTTTAATGAAAGTCTCACGGTTTTCGAGATATCGTTTCTTTTTCATTTTTTTTAGAAAAATCTTCCCTCGTTTAGTTTATTTCATGCCATTTCTACAAATGATAACTTTTTTAAGCCACATTTTTTTTCAAACTCTCATGGTTATTTGCTTCATCTAAAACAATATTTTTTTGATCCCTACATTACTGCGAAAACCACATAAAAAAAATCTTATGCAAAGACTTCATACAAACTAAATCAAACGGCTGACTTTGATAGCCTGTGGTTTAAAAAAAATGTACGAGGCAGACCGTGCCAATTACTTTAAAACATTGCTTAGTTAATGATAATTTAAAAATGGTATTACCGTATTACATTCCTTTTTAATTTTAATTTTTATGGTAATTTAAATGCACGAAGGTAGCAATTTCGGATTTAATTAAAATAAAAGTCAATTAAAATTTAGTTACCTTACAAGTATTATTTCATGATTTGATACATGTGAACAATGAAATCGTAGAAAGGTTCGGTACCTGACATGCTTCCATGAAGTTTTGACCTTGACATGTCATTGTAATTGAAATTGGCAAAGAAAATATTCTTTATTTTAACAGGTATTTTGGGGTTTGGGTATAGTATGGCTACAAGTAAAAGACAATTAAAACGAATGAAATTTTTATTATAGTAGTTTATGCAACTGTCATATAATGAAGGGTATTAAAACACGAGTGTGAGTTTATGAAACGAGCGCAGCGAGTTTCATAATAGTAACGAGTGTTTTAATACCCGTGTTATATGCAGTTGCATACTCTACTTTATCTTCACTAATGCAATTAGTCAAACAACAAGAGTAAAAGCTGACAATAGTTTATTTATAATAATTGTTCAAATTTTGGATGGTACAATTTTGAAAGTTAATGTTAATTATTGATCCAGCAGCTGTAGCGGTCGCGGGGCAAGCAGTAGAGCTCGTAGACAGAGTTGGAATATTTATAATTACTTCATTCGTCTTGTTTTCTATACTGTTCAAGATCGTATTTGAGACTTGAATTTTATTCATTAAAGATTCATCAATGTAGCTTTCAGCCACAGTAGAAGACTTCCACCCCCCGTGTCGTTTCAGTGCGGTCAAATCACCACCGCTATCTATGAGAAGGGTCGCCGAGGTGCGCCGGAAGCAATGCCCCGTGTACAACGCTGGGTTAGGCAGATTCAAAAAACTTGCGATAGTTTTTCCCAGAGCACCAAATTTATTAATACCAGTTCTTTGATCGACGCACTTCCCCGATCTATAGCTCAAGAAAAAGGCAGGGTTTCGACAGGGGTGGGTCGAAGTTCCATGTATTTTTTACATACGGCATAGCAGTTGCCCGTCACAACGAAAGAACGATCTATTTTCGTTTTTGTTTTCGAAACTTTCACCATGATTGTACTGTCGTCTATGTTAGAGACTTCATCGAACTGGATGTTGTATAGCTCTTGCCTTCGGCATGCCCCTATTATGCCGAAGATTAGTGCAACCTGTAACAATAAACGATATAATAAGCTTGAGGTACATAGCCAAGGCAAAAACTATGATTTATGAAGTAGTAAAGTGTAGGTACCTACTACCTAATTTATACACAAAGCGCTTAAACGGAGTGTCTAGATAACTTGCGTGTGTAGTACGTAAGTACTAGGTAGATTAAATAACAGAACTAAAATACACTTACCTTTTCAAAAAGATACAAAATATCTGGTGAATCTTTCAGGAACATCTTTATTTGACCTGATGTAAACTCATTTTGGGGACCCTCCCTTTGGTATGAGCGTAAAATATATTCACATTTTGTAACAAAAAGTGGTAACAGTCTGGAGTCCCCATCAAAGACGGGTATTATTTTAACCAGTTCCTGGGGTACTCTATTGATTTGATCCATTTTAAATTATTTACTGATAAAAATATTAAAAAAAAACTTGACGTGAAAAATATTCGCGAAATTTATATCTTAAAATCTATTACGCTATAGGATAATCCTTACTAATCACGGCACATATATTTATTACAAGGACACATAAAGGAAAGTTACAGGAAGGTGAAAAAGATCTACTCACAGTTCCGCGACTACTCCCATGTTATGGAACAGGTACTGCTGGTCTTCTAACTTACTCCGCCCTATAATCCAGTTGCTTCCTCAACGAATTTGTTTGTTGGCGATTCCAATTAAACCGTAGAAACGGACGCGAGATTCCACGACGCGATCGAAATTCTATCGAATAACGTAGGGATCCCACTATTGGAATCCTACCGGCTGCGCCAGTTAAGTTAGTACAACTGGTTCGAATAAAAAATATATTTATTCAAGCAGAGTTACAGTCAAGACTTAGCTAATACAATATTCAATATTACTTATAAACAATCGATTTATATACTAAAATTAATGTTAATGTTGCATTTTGGCCATTGACGTATGACCTGGATATTACGCCTGACGTTGGTTGCTCGAAGTGCTGATGAAGCTGAGTTGGATGGGTGTACCGTCCTTAACTCGCTCGCTCCTGATTGGCCCTGCGCGCGCAGCTGCGCTCTCGCGTTAGATTTTAATGGCGGCAAGTTCACTGTGACAATACACGTACGCGTGAATTTAATGTTTCGCAATGTGTTTTGTTTTTAAAATACAAATTAAAAGTTAAAAATGGACAGCGACGATGATATTTGTACGCCTCCGGATATTCTAGAATTGGCAACAAAAGTAACTCACAATCTTTTGCCAGAAAAATCTAGAAAATTATATGAAAAAGAATATAATAACTTTTTGGCATGGAAGATCGAAAAGAAAACTACATCATTTTCTGAAAATGTCATTCTTGTGTATCTCAAAGACCTCTCCGACAAATTCAAGCCATCTTCTATGTGGGCTAAATATTCTATGCTCAAGTCCACACTGAGTATCTACAACAATATTAATATCACGAAGTATTCAAAAGTCATAGCGTTCCTGAAACGCAGTTCAGAAGGACACAAGGAAAAAAAGTCTGAGAGAGATGAGTATTTATTTCATGTAATAACTAGTAGATTATCGGGTGATGCCGCTAAATTAGTAGGTGAAAGAGATGCAATTACAAGCTGGGAGGAATTAAAACAATTATTGGGACACCACTTTGGTGACCCCCGTACCGAGGAATGTATCGCAATGGAATTAGAATCTTCCAAGATACAAAGAGGCGAAAGTTATTTAGATTTTTGTCACCGATTGCAACATACTAGAAGTGTTCTATTTTCTAAAATTAACGAAACCGTTACTGATAAAAGTTTGCGTCAAGCTAAACAACATATTTATGACCACTCTGCTTTAAATGTTTTCTTATACAACTTACCCACGTATTTAGTTCGACTTGTACGTATACGAAACGTTACAACTCTAGAAGATGCGTTGAAAATCGTGTTAGAAGAACAGAACTTTCAAACCGTCTATGACTTTAAAAATAATCAACGCAATAACAATTCAAACTTTAATAGGTATCAATCAAATAATTCACATAGATTTCACATGCAGAACCCTAATAATAACTCAAGACCATTAAATAATCAGAGTACACATGTACCGAGTAGTATGCCAAGTAGTTCATTTAATTCACCAAACAATTCATTTCAGATAAGAAACCAAAGACCATTTAATAACGCTAATAATTATCATAACAATAATCAGTGGCAAAATGCAAATAGGTTAGATAGGGAATTAGGAATGTTAGTTAGTCAGATAGAAAACTTTTCTGTAGTTATAAATAATAGAATAAAACAAATATTACCCTACAGTCAAAGATATAAGCGGGCTATATTTTCACCGCTTGGATCTTTTATTAAGGCTATTTCAGGAAACTTAGACGAAGAAGATGCTCTGAAATATAACAGGCAGTTAAGCAATTTAGAAAATAGGGAACATATTACTGAACATAAAATATCATATATACAAAAAGCTTTTGATAAATTTATTAATGTATCAGAAAACATTAATTCGAACGTAAACAATTTAAATTCAAAGACGAAAGAAATAGAAACACTTCTTCGCGATGACGTAACGGTTAAAAACATGATTCACGTTATGAATAGTATGCAACAAATTCTATTCAACTTTCGCAATATCTATGAAAATATTCAAGAAATTGAAACAGCTATTGCATTTAGTAAACTACAAGTATTACACCAGTCTATAGTTAATACAACCGAATTATATAGTATATTAAAAGTAGTTGAGAAACATGCAACTACTGTTTATCCCGTTAGCTTAGAAAATTTACTAAAGATAGAACGTAGTATAGTACTTAAATCATATATGGATAAGAGAAGATTAGTATTTGTATTAGAAATTCCCTTAATAACTAGAGAAACATATATTTATTACAAAATTATCCCCATCCCTATAACCAAATCCAAAGAAGTACTAACTTTGATTCCTAGATACCCCTACCTTTTGGTGAACAGATCGAAATACATGCCCGTAATGAATCCATGTGAAGAATTAGAAGACAACAAATTCCTATGCTCCGACGACAACATGCCACAATACAAAAACGAAACATGTATAGAACAAATTATGCTAATGAAGAACAACTACAACGAATGCCGTCAGTATACCATACAAATTGAAGAATTGAAGATTCAGAAGATATACGGTAACAAGTGGCTGCTCTTCTCTAAAAATACCCAAATAATTACGGAACATTGCAGAGATGAGACCCACAAGTACGGTATCAAGGGGACATACTTCTTTACACCCAGCGAAGATTGCGACATACAAGTAGCGGATGTCTATATAAGTAAACCAACAAACGCGACCGACGTCAGTCTACTGCAGGCTACAATAGTACAAGTACCAGAGCTACAACAGAACATCAGAAGAGAAGTCAAACAACTGGACCTGAGAAATGTGGACTTCACCGACATCAAGGACATTTTGAAAAGCGCCAAAGTTACTGAAGATGGTTTGGGAACATACAATGACATGTTTATTGTAACAGATAAAGCAAGTTTGTGGACTCTCCTGTTGTACATCCTGATTATCATAATAATTGCCATATTCCTGGTCTTCAAGTTCAAGAACCGCTGCTGCAAACGAAATTCTCCGAAACCGCCTACAGCACCTTCGGATAATTTCTCTCTTGGGGAGGGAGGAGTTAAGGACGGTACACCCATCCAACTCAGCTTCATCAGCACTTCGAGCAACCAACGTCAGGCGTAATATCCAAGTCATACGTCAATGGCCAAAATGCAACATTAACATTAATTTTAGTATAAAAATCGATTGTTTATAAGTAATATTGAATATTGTATTAGCTAAGTCTTGACTGTAACTCTGCTTGAATAAATATATTTTTTATTCGAACCAGTTGTACTAACTTAACTAGCGCGCGCTGTTCTTTTTTTATTTAATTGGCACAAGATCTTACCAAAGAGTTTTGTGTATGTAAGTTTAGTAGTTTCGACGAAGTTTTCACGTATAACCCAACTGTTTTCAAAAGCCAGCCTAATATCAAAATTTTATACAACTTGTATGAGGATTTTGACATAAGCCTCGCCAGGTTAATTGGTCGCGTTTTATTGATGATATAATGAGATTTTACGATATCGATGTGGATATTATACCATCATTTGAAATTGCTTAAATTGAGTGTTTTGTTGTCTGCGCTATAACAGTAGTAATTATAAGTCAAGTATTGGAAACATAAGTAGAATGTTACAACATTAGTGTAGATCAAATTATTTATAGTTATTCATTTTAGTTAGTCATTTTGCAACCACATGTGTTGCCTTGTAGAGAGCGGCACATCTTGCAAAAGTAATGTACAAATTACCCTATTGTACAAATTTGTCCTGGGAACAAAACAAGCGCATTTATGATTTAAATTTATTATTATTTAATTTGATTTGTCGTCATAGTGACAATATTTTATATTTCGGTATTAATAAATTTATTAATAACTTTAGTTTGACGTCAGATACTATGTATCTTTCTAAGAATTGTAGGACCCTAATAGCTAAACTGTTAGCTTATAATATACAGGATACAGTTATAGGTGTTATAACTAAGTATTTACGACCTAACAACGTAATCATTAGTAGTTCTACTAATGCAACATATACAACTAGTAATAAGGTAACAACCTCAAGTTTAAACTGAGGTCTAAGACAAAAGCCAAGTCCTCATTAATTACTATTATACATCAAAATATTCAAGGTTTGGCTGGCAAAGACTTAGAGTTAGAATTATTTGCAAAAAGTCAGACAATTCATATATTTTGTTTAACTGAGCATTGGCTAAGAAGTCATGACACATCATTCCATAAAAATAATTTCGAACTAGCAAGCGCGTACGTGCGAAGCTCAGCTATTCACGGTAGTTCTTTAATACTAGGAAGAAGTAATATAAAATATAAAGATCGCAATGATATTGTAGACCTATCAGTGGAGCGTAATATTGAGCTATCATGTGTGGAGTTTGATAGCTTTGTAATAGTGTGTGTATACCGACCCCCATCGGGCAATTTCGGTATTTTCGAATCTGTATTGGAGGACGTACTAAGAAAATTAAAATTAAAAAATAAATTTGTTTTTGTATGTGGCGATTTTAATATAAATATTCTAGAGAGCACTTCAATGAGTGTTCGTCTTCTTGCCTTGTTTAAATGTTTTAATCTCATTAATCTATTTCTCGAACCCACTAGAATAACTTCACATTCAGCCACTTGTCTTGATAATGTTTTTACAGACTATGACCCTGTTTCTAAGTCAGTCATTAGTAAGCTTACGTCTGACCATTGCGGTTTGATGGTGACCTAAGATTTTAATATTAAGGATGAGCCAAAAATAGTGAACTGTAAACCAGTTACAAAGGAGCGAGTGGAGTGTATTAAAAATAATATAGCGTGTAAAATTAATGCATTGCCATTTGTACAAGATGATCCAGATGTATTATATACTAATCTTTTTAACTTTATAAAGACTGAGTACGACCAAGTGTTTACACAAAAAACAATAAAAATTACCCATAAACTTAAATTCTGTGACTGGGCCACGACTGGTATATATAAAAGTAGAAATAAATTGTATGAGTTATATAGTTTGAGACAATATAACCAAAATGATATTTTTACGGAATATGTAAGAAAGTATTCGAAAACATTTAAAAAAGTGTGCATATTAGCTAAATCTAATTACATTAAAGATAAAATAAAAAAGTCTAACAATAAAATTAAAGCCACTTGGGACATTATAAACCGTGAAACAGGTAAATTAAAACCACGGGATAATACTTTCACTATAAAAGTAAACGACAACCTTGTGAATTCAGATTTGCAAATTGCTAATATTTTTGATGATTATTTTGTAAATGTACCTGTGCTGACAACCTCAAATTTAGATTCATCACCTGAAGCTGCACAAACATTACTCCAAAAATATGTACCAAAATGTAATGTTTCTTTTCATTTTAAATATATTGATTCAATGGATATTATAAAAACTTTTAAATCACTGAAAATGAAGAACACATGTGACTTGTGGGGCATCTCTATAAAAGTAATTAAGAATATTATATATTCTATTGCACCATATCTTGCTGAAATTTTTAATAACTGTGTGAATAAAGGTATCTTTCCCGATCTTATGAAGTTTAGTAAGGTCATACCTTTGTTCAAATCCGGAAACAAAGAAGACCCCAGTAACTATCGACCTATTTCAATACCAGCTCTAAGTAAAATTTATGAAAAAGTTATATTGGAACAATTGATATCGTATTTTAACATAAACAATCTTTTACATAGTAAACAATATGGATTTTCAAAGGGACGTTCTACTACTGATGCAGGTGTTGCTCTAATAAAACATATATTTGATGCCTGGGAGAAGTCTCAAAACGCCCTTGGAGTTTTTTGCGACTTGTCCAAGGCTTTCGATTGCGTTGAGCACAAGACTCTGGTGATGAAGCTACATTACTATGGTCTCAAAGATTACGCACTAAATTTAATCAAGTCGTATCTCAGCTCTAGAACACAGACTGTCGATATTAATGGAACTAAATCATCTGGTTCTCTTGTAAAAATGGGAGTTCCACAAGGTTCCATTCTTGGTCCTTTTCTGTTTTTGATTTATATTAATGACTTGCCATTCTTTGTAGAGAACTTCTGTGAAATCGTATTATTTGCAGATGATACTTCACTCATTTTTAATGTAACTAAGTGTAAGAATAATTTCGACGATGTAAACAAAGCTCTTTCAGATGTACTCAGTTGGTTTACTGTTAATAATTTGCAGCTTAACGCTAAAAAAACAAAATGTATTAATTTTAGACTACCAAATGTCAAGAATAAACCAACCGATATAAGAATAAACGGCGATCGATTAGATTTGGTAGACTCAACAGTTTTCTTAGGTATAACCCTTGACTCAAAACTTCAATGGAATCCTCATATATCGAAATTGGCCGGCAAACTCAGTTCTGCTGCCTATGCCATTAGAAAAATAAGGCAGTTAACAGACGTTGAAACTGCTAGAACAGTTTACTTTAGTTATTTCCATAGTGTTATGGTCGTATGGCCTCTTACTGTGGGGAACAGCAGCTGATATTGAAACTATATTTATTTTACAAAAACGAGCAGTAAGAACAATCTATAGACTAGGTTCACGAACTTCTTTAAGAAATCTTTTTTAAGAAATTGGTGTCTTGACAGTGGCGTCTCATTTTATTTATAATTGTATAGTTCTTGTACGTTGCAATATCAACTCATTTACTAAACACGGTGACGTACACAATTTTAATACTAGAAGTAAGTCAAAACTTGTAATGCCACTGTTTAGGTTACAGAAGGTGCTTGGTTCTTTCTTGGGGCAAGGTATACACTATTACAATAAAATACCAAATACTGTACTAGATTTACCTTTAGATAAGTTTAAAAAACATGTAAAGTCTTCTTTACTTAAAAAAGGTTATTATACAGTCAAAGAATATTTAGATGATAAAACTGCCTGGCTATAATAAAAAACGCATACTTTACTACTTTTTATAGTAACAAATTATACTGATATGATAACCTCTATAAACAGTGTCCTACAGATAACAAATAGCGTTGCGTTGAACATTTCAATTAGTTTGATTTTAGAGTAGCTTGGGTGTGGGGGAGGTTGGGCGGTTTGATGTATGCTCAAGTGTGCGATGTTGAGCTATATGCGTCAGCCGTCAAGTCCTATCACGCACGTCCTCGTCGCCGCTTGTCCTGTCGACCACCTGTACAGGCAGGCGGCGAACCCATCCTGCGGTGGGTCGTCCGCCCCGGGCAATGCTGTGGTCACCAAGCAAGCATCGCACACTCACTAATCTACCTTGCGACCTCAGTAGCGAAGAGTGGAGGGCTAACCCGCCAGTGATATCCTGCACGGCGGGCCAATACCCTACCTTTTTTCCCATGATCCTATCCACATAATTTCACTCCTTACCGCATTCCTTATTTCCTACCCTTGTCCCGGAGGGATGACAACCTCGACTTCAAAATTGTTAAACAAAATAAATATGGCACATTTTTAAACACAAAGTTACCCCAGGAGGGTACCGGCGGAGCCGGAGAACCCCTCCCTGGGCCTTCGGGCTCAGGCTGCCCCTTGTATCTGGGGGGGGCAAAAGATTTGCCAAAATTTAGTGCCGCTATGCGCGGCGAAACTAAGGTCCCGCAAGGGACGAAAGCGCACCGCGCCCCTACGGGGGCAGGCGCGTTAAAGGACGGGACTACTCCGAAGCAAAGTGGAGACGGACACCTTCGGGGACCGAATCTGCCTAGCGGACGAGGCAGAAACCGTAGAGGGAAGGGCGTGGCAGAAACCGTAGAGGGAAAGGCGTGGCGTCCGGTGCTCCGGCACGGCATCCACTGCAGTCGGGCTCCATGCCAGGGTCAGGTGGGTTTGGGTACCTTAGGGGGCCGAACCCGTCGACCTTTGTGCGAGGGGACCAAGCAGGTGGTAGCTCGTTGCATGGTGGGGGGGCTACAGCACCCGCCCAGCAATCCCCTATGGAGGGCCGTGGAATGGTGGGGCTACGGGAACGGGGTCTTGATGGGATCCATCCCGTCGTCACCCCCGGACCATCGGGGCTGCAGGTACTGGGTCCTGATGGGATCCTGCCTGTTGGTCCTCGGCCTGATGTAGAGAAGGTGAGCGAGGGCAGGGCGTCAGGTCATAGGTCGGGCCACCGCAAGCGTAAGGCGAAGCTGGTTAGGCAGCAAGCCGAAGGTGAGCAGGCTGCGGTGGAACGCTCTAAGCGGCAGAGGGAGGTCAGCAACAAGAGCCAGGCGGCGCTTGATGCTAAACGCGTTAAGACTCACGGGTCTTACGCGGGAGCAGTAAGTGCCTTCAAGATGGCCATCGTTGCTGTTGACTACCCGGCAACCATGCTGGGGGAGAGTCATTATGTGGCTATCCAAGGAACCATTTGGAACCTGTTGGAGGCCACACCTGACCCCATCCCAGTAATTAGTATGGGAGGCATTTCGGCGGGAGCCATCCTCTTCACTTGTGAAGGGAGTGGGTCGGCGGAATGGCTTCGAGCACAGGACGGCCTAACTGTCGAAGGCGTATTGCTCAGGGTGGTCGATGCCAAGGACCTTCCAAAGATGGCATGGAAGTCCCGAAACGTCAGCCGCCTTGACACGGGCAGGGTTTTGAGAATGCTGCAGAGGTGTCATCCCGGTTTGAAGACCTCGGGCTGGAAGATCGTCGACACTAAGGTCGAGGGTCTGACAGTACGGAGGGTCATACTGATGGATGGTGCCTCTGCAGCATTCATCAAAGCGGAGGGCTATTGCCTTTACACGGGCATCGACAGGAGCGTCTTTAAGCTTCTGGAGGAGAAGCTTAAGGGCGAGCCTGTCGAGGCCCAAGGCAATAGTGAAGGAGTGAGCGTGGCGGGAGCGACTGAAGGTGAGTGCTTTCAAAACGCACTAGTGGAAAAGGTGCAGCCAGGACCGGGTGTTCTAGTTGCTGCGGTAGGGGATGTTGGAGAGGAGATGACACCAATGGAATGTGGTGGGATCTCCTCCCCAAGATCTGAAGACATTGTGGGAGAGCTCGCCATAGACGAGCTGCTTCTGGGGAATATCTGGTAAGTTCACCCATGCAATTACTTAACAAAGGTAGCAAGCCTACTTTTTTCAACGCCCGCAGGGCACAGGTGATCGACGTAACCATTGCTAACAATAGAGCGGTAAGGAACATCACAAACTGGCATGTGTCGGATGAGGTCTCCCTTTCCGATCATAACTACATATGCTTTAGGTACAGACTAGGTGAAACCATAGAAACTGTGCGTAGGAAGAACCCCAGGAACACTAACTGGGAGGGCTTCAAAAAGGACCTCAGAATGGAGCTGGATGGTCCCAGCTGTAAATTAAACTCAGCCTTGGACATAGAGTTTGAAGCTGACAGAATTACAGAAGCACTGATGACGGCATGGCAAAATAACTGTCCAGAGACGAAATCAGTGACAAGGAGGGTACCATGGTGGAACCCGGAACTGGCTCGCATTAGAAGAGCTACACGACAGGCGTTCAACGAAGCGAAAGCGAGGAATGACTTCAGCGACTACAAGGAGGCCTTAACACGGTACAGTAGTGCGGTACGTAAGGCAAAGAGATCTGCCTGGAGGAAACATTGTGACCAGATACAATCTGTTCTGGAAGCAATGAGATTATCCAAGGCTATCTCTACAACAAAGGCGATTCCATTAACCACGTTAAGGAAGGAAGATGGAGTACGTACAGAGACAGGGAGTGAGACATTGAAGGCCATGTTTGACACTCATTTCCCTGGATCAGAAGTCATCCAGGACGAACATGATCCAATCAGCTGGAAGGAACAGCAGAGGAGAACTTCCAAATATGACTGGATAACAGCGAAAAGGGTAGTGGATGAATGTAAGGTTAGATGGGCTCTTGGGAGCTTTCAATCGTTTAAGGCGCCAGGACCTGACAACTTTTATCCCATTCTACTACAACAGGGCGCCTCCATCCTGGGACCCCATCTCTGTAGGCTGTATAAAGCATGCATAGCTTTAGGACATATTCCCAGAACATGGAGGCGTGTTAAGGTAATCTTCATACCCAAAACGGGAAAACCAGATTACGAAGAACCCAAAGCCTTTAGGCCTATAAGTCTACAATCCTTTCTCCTGAAGACCCTGGAGGACCTCTGAAAAGATTCCCACTCCATGGACTTCAGTGTGCATATCAGGCGGGGAAGTCAACCGAAACTGCTCTTCATCATGTGGTGAGTCGAGCGGAATCTGCGCTGGAAAACAAGGAGATTTGCGTCTGCACTTTCGTAGATATCGAAGGTGCATTTGATCGCACTACCTTTGAATCCATCAAGGTCGCAGCCAAGAACCATGGTGTGCCACAACCGATCTGTAATTGGATTGAATGCATGTTAAAGGGTAGAATTATTAACTCTGAACTGCTAGGTGACAGTCTAATTGCGCGAACAACTAGAGGATGCCCACAAGGAGGGGTTCTCTCGCCTCTTCTGTGGAGCCTTGTGGTTGATTCAATTGTAGTAAGGCTGAATAAAGGACCATTCCATACGGTGGGTTATGCGGATGATTTGGTCATCTCAGTCAGTGGGAAATTTCCCTCTACGGTATCGGGGTTAATGCAACGTGCCCTAGGTCTGCTGGAGGAATGCCCATGCCCATCACCTCTCTGTAAACCCGGGGAAAACAACAGCCATCCCCTTTACAAGAATGAGAAACACTACGGGACTGGGTAACCTAACACTCTATGGCACCCGGCTCTCTTGGTCCAAAGAAGTGAAATATCTAGGCTTAACGCTGGATAGGCAACTTACTTGGAAACAGCATGTGGACACAACCGTAGCCAAGGCTTACAGAGTCTTTGGCATGTGTCGGTCTACATATGGCAAGACTTGGGGACTCAACCCCAAAATCATTAGGTGGATCTACATGACGATGGTGAGACCGATCCTCACATATGGCAGCATCGTCTGGTGGCCCAGAACCAGGCTAAAGATCTGTAAGAATGCTCTTAGCAAACTTCAGAGCAGCTTGTCTAGCAATCACTGGTGCCTTTAGAACCACTCCAACGGCAGCGCTGGAGGTCCTCACAGACCTTCCACCCCTGCACATTGTAATAGAAACAGAGGCAAAGAAAGCGTTACATAGACTAAAGGTGGCCAGATTATGGGACGCATCTAAACCTCTGACCAGACACACAAAATGGGAACCAAGTGACATTCCTGATAGGATCATGGAAATGGGGTGCGATAAAATATCCCCCATATTCGTGTTCGAAAAGAAATTTAAAGTTTATGTTCCAACCAGGGACGAATGGAAACGAGGGCCACCGTCTCCGGAAAAAGACAGCCTAATCTGGTACACCGACG
Source organism: Eudonia lacustrata (assembly GCA_947562085.1). Classification (NCBI taxonomy): domain Eukaryota; kingdom Metazoa; phylum Arthropoda; class Insecta; order Lepidoptera; family Crambidae; genus Eudonia; species Eudonia lacustrata. The sequence continues at coordinate 8,846,966 of OX387322.1, read as the reverse complement.
GATCAAAAATGAAGTCGGGCACAGGGGCAGGCGTCTATAATAACGACTTCAAGCATAGTCAAAGCATGGGAAAATTTGCTACTGTTTACCAAGCAGAAACTTTCGCGATTCTCCTATGCGCAAAGCAGAATATAGAGTTAGCTATTAAAAAGCGCAATATATTCATCCTGAGTGACAGCCAAGCCGCGCTCAAGTCACTCATACCGCCCCGAATCGACTCGGGCCTTGTTCTGGAAACCACAAAAGCTCTAAACAAGCTAGGTGGGCATAACAAGGTGCGATTGATCTGGGTCCCAGGCCATATGGGAATCCACGGCAACGAGATGGCGGATGCACTTGCCAGGGAGGGCTCAGAGACCCAGCTTATTGGTCCTGAGCCGTTCGTGGCACTTGCACAAAGTACCATCAACAAGGCCTTAAAAGATTACATCAAAAACAGGCACGGCATCGAATGGAAAGAGCAGCCGGGTATGAAACACTCCAAATCCTTCCTAGGCGAAAACGCCTTAGGACGGAGTGAGTTCATATGCGGAGGCAGCAGAAGGCAGGCCCGATTAACCATCGGTGCCTTGACAGGGCATTATGCCACAAAACAAATGCTTCACAGAATGCACCTTTCAACAAATAGTTTGTGTAGGGCATGTGGAGAGCAAACCGAGTCAATGCAGCACCTACTGTGCGACTGCGACTTTCTGGCTAGGAAAAGAATGGGACTCCTGGGGTCGGCCTATCCGAAACCGGAGGACTTCAGGCTCTTCGCTCTTAAGGACGTTGCCAGACTTATGGCATCTATCTTTACAGAGGAGGAAGAGTGAAAGGATGGGGTTGCACAAAAGATCCCAATGGGTCGAAGTGTTACTGGGAGGTGGAAACCTCGGCAGGCCCCACTAAGATAAGATAAGATAAGCTTGGGTGTGTCATGCTCTCTTTATTGTCTCTGCGGTGGTGGCATGTGCGTCGGGTCGTTACATTCCCTAAAATATGGTTGAGTGAAGCGATGGCTGATTCATATGTCATACTCGTGAACGGGTGCCGCCCGTGGAGGCTGGTCTGCTCTAGCGTACTTATTTTTATTATTTTTAACTATAGTTTAACTTTGTTTTTTTTTCTTAAAACAGGTTTTTGACTTTTACTAGTACTGTATGACATTGTAAAAAATTATACTGATAAATGATGTTTTTGCAAACTTAAATATTTTTAATTATTTTTCTTTTTTGTGTTTTTTTTACATGTTGTGACTGTCCTTTAAATTTTGTGTTTTTATTTGTGATGGAAAGTGTCCTTTTATGATAGGGCATTTTCCAATATTTATGACGCTGTAAGGGAGAAAAGAGCTGGACACTTGCTGAGTTTCTTGCCGGTTCTTCTCAGTACAAGATCTCCCGCCCAGAGTAGATAGACTTACGAACCGATGGCATAAATGACGTTCATAAGAGCTATTTGTAGCCTAAACTGAATAAATGATTTTGAATTTTGAATTTTGAATGGCAGTTGATGTTAAAGAAAATTCAGGTAGGTTGTTCTAGTTAACGATGGTGGCAGTTCATACGGGCCTATCACTTCACCGTTTATGATCCCAGTCCACAAATTATTTTTGAACTGGGTTTGAAACCTATCTTCCCGTATAATGTGGGGATTCTCTAGTTCCCAGTAATGCAGATTATGCATGTTTAAGTAGCCATCTTTTCGGCACGTAGACTCGTCGCTCCACAAAATTTTGTCGTAATAAACCCAATCTTGGTTAATTTTACTAAGCATTGTGCGACAAAACTCTACTCTTCGCGGGTAGTCAACGGGTTGTAAAGTTTGCACACGCTTCACATGATATGGGTACTCATACCTTTTTAAAGTGTAGTGCACTGTGCTTTTCTTTTTTCTTTTTTTGTCTCGGCCCTATCTTATGACCACTAGGGTCGCCAGACCTAAATCCACTGGTTTTTTTTTATTGGGGCTGCCTGAAAAACCTGGTGTACGAGACGGAGGTGATATCAGTTAAAAAAAAATTACGCAAGAGGGTTATGCTCGCCGAATTAAAAGGTCCTTTATTAAACGATGTAGAGCATGCATAAGGGCAAATGGCGGCCATTTTGAGAGCATTAACTGTAAATAATTTAATAAAAATTTCATTCGTTTTAATTGTCTTTTACTTGTAGCCATACTATACCCAAACCCCAAAATACCTGTTAAAATAAAGAATATTTTCTTTGCCAATTTCAATTACAATGATATGTCAAGGTCAAAACTTCATGGAAGCATGTCAGGTACCGAACCTTTCTACGATTTCGTTGTTCACATGCATCGATTTAGAATACACCAACAACGCCTCACACGCGGCTTGAATCAAATGTGCTAAAAACGCGTTCTAGCACAATTGCACTCGTAGTCGCGCGCCGATCACCGTCAAGTCAACATGCTTAATTGCTCCGTGAAAAAGTGCAAAAATAATACTTCAAATAGCTTAAAAAAAGATGGCGTTTCGTATTTTTGCTAAGTATTCATTCAAGGTTTTATAATGTAATGAATTTGTGGCTAAATTGACTTTCTACCTAAGTAAAAACATTATTTTTCTAAAATAGTTTGAAAAAATCGCTTACGCGGTTGTCCCTTTCCCTCGCGTGACACTATTCACGTGTTAAAAGGGACGAAAGATTCATAAAAGTAGAACATAGTTAAATACTAAATATATAGAGCCGCCTGTTTAGTTTTTTTTAAGTTAGTTTTGTAGTCCACATCTTTTGGCGGTATGCTTCTATGGAATTAAAATTAATAAATATTTTTCAGCTACCTACTATAATAAATACTCAGATCAAAGCGAAAATATTAATTATTTATGACCGATAAGTACTGTACTACTGTACTTCTACTGATATTTGTCAAACATTATTTTTTACATGCTTTGTATTAAATTGCTATGCATGTATGTATGTAAGTATGTACGTAAGTATGTTTGTATGTATGAATGTATGTTTGTTCGGATCAAATCTTGCAAATGAATTTTAAAGCAGTTATCCTCCTCAACCGATTGAGCTTTTTTGCAAACATATAAAGTTCGTTGAAAATGTAATATGATGGTACCATCTAGCTGGTCTGATGATGGAGACAGAAGGTGGCCATAGGTAATGACGTAGGCTGCAGTAGGCGGACAGATTATTGTGAAAACAACGATCGTTGGCCTAAGTAGTAGTAAACAAGTTCGGTGACCACATTAGGTGAAAGAAATAATGTAATTGCCATTTTGGCCATGTTAGCGGTTTGTGCTATGCGTCTAATGATTTATACCTAATTTGCAATGAATCTAAAAAGATCATCAGGCACTATATTAAAATAAGTGGCGGAAGTACACTGTTAAGGCGGTATAATGGTAAATTTTTTAACGATGCAAATACTGTGATGTCTAATGCACATGAAGCTATTTAAAAATACAGATGCTCATACAAGTGATCAATTTCACCATATTTATAAACTGACAAAATCAGCAGTTCAGAAATATGTGGATGTGCGTCTGCATTATATTTGTAAAAAAGAAAACATTAAAAAAAAATTACTTCGAAACGACAAGTTAACAATATATTAAATTTTATTTCAGGGTACATAAACATATATGTTTTAATAATAAGTTATTTGTTTTATTTTTACTATAATTTATAAAAAAATTGTGCTACTAGCATTACACCAGTTTTCTAAATTGTACAATACGTACATGAAAATAATTTTGTTGAACACGACTCCACTTACTCTGTTCCTACAAGAGACTACGGAGATCGTTAAATTTTACGACTTTCGCGATGATCGCATTTTGTAATGTCACAACCGTCTAACGCGTGCAATACAAATAAAACCTTATCTGTGGGGAATAAAGTTGTATTTAATTTTTATAAATATGGTCTTAGCACATTATACGTTTTTAAATTGTCTACTATACACGTATACTTACAACTAAGCAAGTCGGGACACTTTTTCGACGTGAATTTGTAGGTGACGGTGTATCTAGGTATTCTAAATCGATGTTCACATGTATCAAATCATGAAATAATACTTGTAAGGTAACTAAATTTTAATTGACTTTTATTTCAATAAAATCCGAAATTGCTACCTTCGTGCATTTAAATTACCATAAAAATTAAAATTAAAAAGGAATGTAAAACATTAATACCATTTTTCAATTAACATTAACTAAGCAATGTTTTAAAGTAATTGGCACGGTCTGCCTCGTACATTTTTTTTAAACCACAGGCTTTCAAAGTCAGCCGTTTGATTTAGTTTGTATGAAATCTTTGCATAAGATTTTTTTTTATGTGGTTTTCGCAGTAATTTAGGGATTAAAAAAAATATTGTTTTAGATGAAGCAAATAACCATGAGTATTTGAAAAAAAATGGGGCTTAAAAAAGTTATCATTTGTAGAAATGGCATGAAATAAACTAAACGAGGGAAGATTTTTCTAAAAAAAATGAAAAAGAAACGATATCTCGAAAACCGTGAGACTTTTATAAAACTGAAATTCCAATATGTGGTAGGACATGATGTGACCCACCCGCAGCTAAAGGATTATCTTTCGTTTTTTGGACACGCTGTATAATATCTTATATCCTTAAAACCTATAGAAAACAGAAAACAAGGATGTATGGGCCAGATCACTTTGCCTTCCCTAAACATACCACAAACGATGCGACGTCAAGTCAAGTGTCAACTGTCAAGTTATTCAATTCACTAATATTTTTTGTAAACACAATCAATAAAATAAAAGTTTATAATTGTTGCAGTACAAGTTACGTGGTAACATATGCAATTTAGAAATATTTGTAAGTCTTTATCGTACGTATGTAGGTATACGTAAGCGTACATAATTTTTATCTCTACTTAAAAAATCATGAAGTAAAAGTACATACCATCATTTGTGTTAATTACACATAGTTAATTAATGAGCACTAAAATCGATTGCTCTAACTTCGGTAAGTCAACTTCTTTGATTTCATTCTACTTTCTGATTAAAGAAAAGGATAATCATTAGTTTCTCCTAGAAACTATACAACGAAAGATTATACTTAACTGTTTGCCATTTCAGTTTCAAAACAAATAAACGAAAGTTCGTCAAGCTTTGTAATATGTTTGAAGAAGCAGAATGAACTTTAGGTCCAAAAATGTGCTGTCATGCCTTTTTCTTCGACCCTGGCTAGGAGTACCATTAGGAATATGGATTGCAGTGTCAGTAGTGTATTATTGGTGGCTTATATCACGAATAAGTGTACTGGAAACGCAGAACAAAGTGTTCAAAACACAACTGAGGCTTTCCCAGTCGGTGCTGAGACAGATGTCTGTTGATTCTGTAACTACATATAAAGTTCCAGTCGTAAGTATTATTTATTTCATTATTTTTCTGTAAGGTTGGTTGCCATTGGTTGTAAATAGATTATTATACTATATTTGGTTGTAATACCAGTCTTAGAGGTCCAAGGTTTGATTCTCAGCACATATAAGTAAGTACATAATTGACTTTGATAATTTTTTTTAACTGAGTGGCAAGCTACCATCACGCAGGCTTACATTACTAGTACTGTTGTGTACCACAGAGAGTTCAGTTCTTTTCTCAGAGATGATGAGTAAATGAGGATGCCCCTCTGGTGGGTTAGTAACCATAAGAATCCATTCATCTATAAGAATGATTCCCTGAGTAAAAAAAAGATAAAAGGAACTTCCACTCCTAGCCAAGTGCAACAAGACCAAGCTCTTTCCTGCTTGGAATAAAAATCAAGGACACATAGTCAATTATATAATATTTTTCTGTGTCATTTCAGATACCCGATGCATTAGGCACACTCTGTGAGACTGTCCACATTGCTGTAGTGTGCATGGGCAAATGTATGCGGCTGATAACTCCTATGCTGAAGTCCCTACTGCATCATCGACAAAACCCATTGCATTTTCACTTCATTGTTGACGGGTCGTCTCAACACATAGCAGAAATACTTTTTGACACTTGGGACTTGCCTGATGGTAAGTATAATAAGTTGTCTGACTTATTTTTTCCAAAGTAAAAAACCATCTACTTAATTTCTCAATCAAATAAAAATATCACCTGTAATAAAAGTTTAAACAGCAAAATATAATAATTTCCAAATAGCTGTGTAGTGTATTATTATTTTCTGATGATTATAAAATATAAATATACAACATGCTATTGCTGAATGCTGAATTTAATGGTGAAGATTTATAAAACACTCATCATCATCATCAGTTTATAAACGTTCCTGGGCTCAAAGCAAAGCAAAGCACTCTTTAATCGCCTCTGTGGTCTAGTGGTTAAGACCACCTGTTTAGAAACTTTAGACTCAGATCCCGGGTTCAACTTATAAGGGGGTTGGTTGGTGGTAGTGGTTTTGGACATAATATCAATCTTTGTGGCATTGTTGTGTTCTGGCAGCCAGAGATAAGATAGCCAGTGTCTCAGTAGTTGAGGGTTCCGGGTGAAGTGTGCTTCTATCTTCGGCCTTATCATCACTTAACGACAGGATGATGGCCAAGTGCTTACCCGTAAGTTAAAGAAATAAAATAAAATAAAAGCACAAAAAAATTCAAGATTCTTATTAATATGGTCCAGGGACTATTGAGATGATTGCTTAACTTGTAAGATGAAAGCTGCACCGCACCATCAATCTCTTCAAATAATATACTAAAATCTAGACCTAGAACAAAACTAAAAACCACTTATTTGATTTCCTGCAGTTAAATACACATGTTACAATGCTCAAAGCCGTCTGTTGCAAGTGCGATGGATCCCCAATAGCCATTACTCTGGTATCTACGCTTTGGTCAAGCTGTTGTTTCCTGATATTCTACCTAGCTCATTAAAGCAAGTTATTGTGCTCGACTCTGATTTGACCTTTCTGTGCGATGTTGCTGACCTATGGACTATGTTTAGGAACATGACTAAGGAACAGGTAAAGCCCTTATTAATTTAATTTAAAATAATGTGCATATGTGTACCTACTTATATGTATTTATTTTGTGCAAGCTGTTGTCCGTGACTTCGTTCGCGAGCACTATACATCCTACAGGATATGTGCAAAATGTCATACAAATCCTTTCAGCCGTTCTCAAGTGATATGCTTACCAATGAACAGCATTTAATTTTTTATAGGTAGCTAATTTGTTGCCTTCCGATAAGTAATTTACCTTTTGTGATCAATCTAACAATCGAATCTGTTTCTAGTTCATAGGGTTAGTGGAAAATGAAAGCGACTGGTATTACGACACTTTGAAGCACTGGCCAGCGTTAGGCAGGGGTTACAACACCGGAATAATGCTGCTAGATTTACACAAAATCAGAACTAATACAGACTGGACGACTCTATGGCATGATGCTGTCAATGAGAACCTGGATAGGTTGAAACAAACCACTTTGGCTGATCAGGACGTGATTAACGCTATGATAATGAAAAATCCTAAGTTTGTATACAATATTAGCTGCCAGTACAATGTACAAATGTCAACGAAAACTTTGGCGAAAAACTGTTATGGAGAAGATACTAATAATATCAAGGTTAGTAGAGTTTTTTTGTTTTTTGTTTTTTTTTTATATTGTCAATCTATAAACATCTTTTTTATTTTATTTATTTAAACAAATATACATGTTTAACTTAATCTAAATAGTGTAACAAAAACCAGAAAGGTTTATTCGTACACTACATTCATCATAATTCATATTTTGTGAGACATTATTTTATAAGTACCTATAGAAACATAAAGACAAATGTAACCTCAGTTACTTAAAAGGTATAGTAAGTAAACAGGCCATAACTGTCCCACTGCTGGGCAAAGGCCCAAGGACAAATCAAGTCATCGCTACAATTGTTGGGTAATGAATTAATCACCAAGCTTGCCAAATGCAGGTTGGTGATCACAAACCCGGGGTATGCATCGAAAAACCCGAAATACATTTTGCCCGAGGTGTTATACAATGTGTTAATAAAATTGCGCAAAACCTCAGACACCCCAAATTATCTTTACTATAAAATTAAACTAAAAATTTTCGCGGATTATTCAAGAACATATTTAAAACTTTTTGTTTTTTAGCATTTCTTGCAAATTAGAAACTCTATGGTAAAGATGACGCGCGATTAACTGTGAGTGCAACGATGCCTGCCGTTTGGCGCCGGCCGCGGCCGACCGTTGCGTTCGTCGACTGAGCTGAACCAACAACTATTGTATTTTAAATACCTTAAAAAATTAGATTTTAATGTTTCCATCACACTCTTTTTTTCAGGCTTTGGACTGGCAACTTATGACAAAGTTTATTATTATCGCGAGCAAAATATCACATGGGTAGCTGGCGTGTTTAAAAGAGTTGAATCACACTATCTACAGATTATCACAAAATCAACTTATTTACACAGAAATTACAACTGACATTCTACTTACAAGTTCGGATTATTTTCATTACTTTCGTTTAGCAATAATTCGAAGTGTCTGACACCACGTCGAACACTACAGTCATAAACGCCGACCTAATAAACGTCACACTGCTTTATTTACATTGTCATTGCACCGAGCTAACATCCGAACCATTTCACAATACTGTACTTTCCTGTACTGATAATATGCCATTATGACGCGCTATAAACAAACACCTGCGCCCGTGAGTCCCGTGACGCAAGCGCCGGCCGAACTAGGCCAAGGTCGCCGAGCCGCATCGCATGTCACAACACCGCCCCTCGCCCCGCCCTTGCTATCTCTTTTTTTCGCATTTCTGGAAACGTAATGCCCTTTCATACGCTGACCGCAAGGTTCGAGCCGGGTCGTGTCGCGTGCGTGTGAGTATCTCGGTGTTCGTTCACCTCTGATAGAAAGACGATAGAGTTATGTAAATATAAAAAGCGGCGTAGTTGTACTTAAAACCATATCAGTTTATAAAATCTGACCTATATTTTTTATTAATGGAATCGATTCTACTCTCGATTCTGAGCAAACTAATTTCAGGTTTGCGCAATTTCTTTGACACGTATATAATATTAAACAAGACTTTTCGCGACTTTTTTTTTTGCTAGCTATCGAAAAATTGTGCCCACAATCCTTACTCGCACTTGAACATGAACAACGGCATATTGGGACATTGGGTCATAAACCACCATGCTGATCCAATGCGGGTCAGTGAGTTTAAATGACTGCTATCATACAATATCAGGAACATATTAATGAACTGGGGCCCGACCGCCTAACCGATCGCTTTGACTTCGTGTGTGGTTTATGACGTCATCTTGTCGTTTCGTGCCGCCTATGAAAGCAATATCGAAAGCTATAGCCTTTAGCTTTTGATATTGCTTTCATAGGCGATGCGAGGTGGCAAGATGACGTCATAAGTTATACGCGTAGTCAAAGCGATCGCTTAGGCGGTCGGGGGGCTGATATAGTAAAAGAAATCTCGCTCACAATATGTAATGAATCTTTCTAGTATTTCTTGTTATCTAATTTTATCAAGTTTTTTAAATGAAAATGATAATTCCATTGTACTCATTGTTTTTAGGTGATCCATTGGAATTCTCCAGGCAAGTACAATATAAGAATAAGAGATGCAGATTTCTTCAGGAATATCCATCAGTCTTACGTCAATTTCGATGGTAACCTGTTGAGAGAAAAACTACACTTATGTGGGCAAACCGAAGTGGTAACATACAAGGTGAGCGGCTACAGAAATCCATAATTGATAACATAGTGATTGCAATGATGGGGGTTAATTTACCTAAAGTTGCTGACAAGACATAAATAAGAATTGTTAAAACCACCAGAATCTATGAGAATCACGATTTCTCGCATCCAACCTATCTATTTTTTTAACATTATTATTAGTGCACTAACGTCTGACGCTCCGCAGGTTCACATGTGAACCAATAACAATTGGTTTTCAATTGTGTCTGGTTTTACGGTGCCTGACTGATTAACTCATTAATAACGGTCCTTCGAACCTACCTAGAACGCTAATATTATTCTAATATTGTCAGTATTCTAATATTGCCGGTATTTTTATATGATCAGTATTCTAATGTTGTTAGTATTCTAACCGAGAAATTGAATTGAACCCGAGACTCGGCTTCGGTCGAGTTCGGCTACCGACGACGTCTTCTTAAACATTCGATCTAAATTTGTTATGTAATTTTTTTTTATAAATTTTCATCGTACATATGGTACTTCAGCTGTTGCACTGTATATTAATTAATCTATAATCTAATAGTTCTTTGAAAATTATGTTTTAGATGAATCACTCCGACCTATGTTTGGGTTTCCGCGCGGCACAACGCGTCAAGTTACGCACGCACCTGTATTACATGGATTACAGTTATGCGGACATAGACAATTTTGACGTCACACTTGTGCTGCAATTGTCTATGGATCGGCTGCAGTTCTTAGAGAGGCTTGTCAAATATTGGGAAGGTAAATAAAAAGTTTACAATTAGGTCTAATATTTTATCATCCACTTTAATCTTAGCATAAAAGATGTACTGTGGTAATTTGTTAAATGAAAAATTGTTAGTTATTATGTTAGTATGCATAGGCATAGCATAAAAGCTGAAGCTTAAAGCTGGTGATTTAGCCACTCGGCTACTCCCCATTAAATCAATGATGAAGACTTTTGACCAGCGCAGCAGTGGGGCAGTATGCACGCTATTTAGGATTTAATATAGCTTTATTTATTGTTTGTTTGTTTGTAAAAGGTCCGCTAAGTGCTGCCATCTATCTGTCGGACTGCGAAGTGGCGAAGTTGGAGAGTTTCATACGCGATTGGTCTGACACGTTGAGCTCACGACGGAACATCGGTTATCACCTCGTATTCAAACATGACTCTGTAAGTTACATGATTTATAAGTTTCGTCTCTTTCATATTAAAAGCATATGATGACTGATACATAACATAACTTATAGTACCAGACTTAGAAGGGCGTTTGTGTTCTTGGATTGCTCAGTGGTTCTTTTTGTATCCTCTTTATAAGTCATCCAAAGAATACCAGCATCGTGGCTTATGCTGAATTGAGAATAGTTGTGTGTACCAAATAAAGCCGAGTAAGCTTTTCTTTATTCATTCATTCACTTATAAGTAAGCAATCTTAAGGTCGCTGCATACGTGACGGGTTTTTATACGGACGGGACGGGACGGGAAGTTTTGGAAATATCGTTTCATACAAAATGTATATGAAAGAGCATATGTTACGGAGACATGGACGGGGCGTGAACGTGGCACTCACGAGGCGAGAAAAATATCTTCGCCGACGATCTTTAGCACGTCGCGCCCCGCGCGTGCCTCGTCCCGTCCGTGTTTCCGCTACGTATGCACATTCACTCCGTTCGTTCCGGAGGGAGAAGTAGTAATGCCTTGATGATGTAAAAATGAACGACGAAAAACAAATCCAGTGTGTACGCTCACATCCAGCATTATATAGTTTTGCTAACTCAAAGTATTTAGATACAAGAATTATTTGTGGCGTAAAATTGCAGTACCTAATAATTAATTAAAATTAAAAATTATTTTTTTTATTTCCATAACAGACTTAAGTAAATGAGGGCTTAGCTCATTTTCCAGTAAAGCAAAACATTCCTTTGGAATACGAAAATACTGATAAAATTGAGTCTCATTATCCAGAAGTTCTTTGTAGAGAGTGTGGTATTCTCCTTCTTGTTCTCTATACTGCCATGTAGCATATACAGAAAATCTCCTTTTATTGTTCACAGCCGTAGTAGCTACTTCGTCATCTAGAACAATAGCAATTAAAGCCAATTCTTGAAATGAAAAATCCATATTTCCTTGTTCACAACACTAGCACGTAAGATCCGAGTCACTGTCACTGTGCGTAAGCATTAACACCACGTTCCCGTTTTGAACGAGGCAGTCACGTCACCGTCCCGTTCACGTTCCGTTCGAGTTATTACCTCGTTACGTATGCAGCGACCTCAACAGTGCAGGAACATCTCTTCTAGAGGTAAGACCTAAACCACAATGGTGTTTGAACCACCTACTGGTTTTCGGGAGTTAATATTTCTTGTGTAATAAGATAAATAATATTACCAGCCATCATATTATGTATGAAGAATATTTGTAGTCTATTTAAGACATCTACTACTCGACTAGACTACTCTCTACGAGAATTTTTAGATGATAAAAACCTCAAATAATATTTTTATCATATTAATCAATCAATTAGTTAATTTATGTATAAGCTAAATATATAGATTTATTTATACATAATATATATAAATATAATAAACTAAAAAATAAATAATCGTGAATACGAGCATAAGGTGACTCCTCGCCTCTCCTACTTGCCGTGCCCTACAGGGTCCATAAATGTGCCTACTTATATTTTTAACATCTTTGTAACTTATGGAGTGCAATAAAGATATGAATATGAATATGACATCTGTAAATTATGCAACTAATAAGTCGTACCAGGAATCCTCATTGTTCAAATAAATAGGTTCTTTTCTGGTAATGTTAAGATAGTTTTTTTCTTATGATTTCGTATAGAAAATAATTTAACCTGTGTACAATATTTTTAGATTATTGTCTATCCTAAATTAGTTATATTTTTTTCCCACGTACTGACTGTAATCTATCAGTGTACCTATTTTAAATAAATAAATAAAAAATATACAATTCCAGGTGCATTACCCCGTGAACTACTTGCGCAACGTGGCCTTGGAGAACGTGAACACGCCGTACGTGTTCCTCATGGACGCGGACTTCGTTCCCATGGCGGGGCTGTACGAGCACTTGCGGTCCGCCACCAAGGTCATCAACCCGTACGCACAGAAGAAGGTACAAAACGAACAAAATTTTAGTTCTTTATTAATTTTAGGTTATATTTGTTAAAGAAGAATCAAAAGGTAATTGAGAAAAACCTTCGAAATATCGGTAGTAGACTTTTTTAGCTTCAGAATATTGGAATAGGGCGGCATACCCATCATAGATAGAAAAACCATTTTCCATCACAAAAGCCAATAAAATTTTCAAACACATGTAATAGGGACATAAAAATAGACTTAAGAATACTTATCTATATTTGTAAATTAACATACTGGAAATAGGCACTATTTACCATTATTATATTAATAATAAATAAAATTTCTTTATTTTCCACCAGAATATTACATGTTTTGCTAAAACAGCGAAGTAAATGTTTCTTACAGGTAAAAAGAGAAAATTGGAGTAGGAAAAACATATAATATTTGGGAGGACTGGAGCCCAAGATAGGATAAACCTGAATTTCAGGTCACCAGGATCCCCGCCCGAACTATAAACTACGTCTAACAATACAACTTAGATAATGTAAAAGAAAAACAAAAACAAAAAAGTAATAGTAATAATAACAAGAAATAGAAGTTGAATGTGAGTTTGTCTATGTGTACGTGTGTACATATATGGTGTGAGTGCGTGGGCGTGTGTGTGCGCATGTACATGTATGGTGTGTGTGAGTGACCGTGTGTGTGCGCGTGTACATGATGGTGTGTGTGAGTGAACAAGTGTATGCGTGATGTGTGAGTGAGCATACATATGTAAACGCGTGTATCTGTGTGCGAGTAGGTGCAGGTGCCTTTATGTGTGTGTATTTCAGTTACCTGTCATCTTATCAGTGATTCTGTATCGTGGTGATTTAGCTCTAATAAATTGTTCTTAATGATGGATTTGCATTTATGATAGATTATATTATATATTTTAGGATAGATATTAAGTGCCGTGTTTAATTTATTTTAATATATTGCGTTACAAACTTATGGCGCTTGCGAAGAAGGCGCTAGTCCCGTCGCAAATGAAATTGACGACCTATCCGCGTAGTTGCGCTCGCAACTTCACGGCCGTCATAAAACACATACGTATAGCCTTGAAGAACGTGAACACGCCGTACGTGTTCCGCATGGACGCGGACTTCGTGCCCATGGCGGGGCTGTACGAGCACTTGCGGTCCGCCACCAAGCTCATGAACCCGTACGCATAGAAGACGGTAATAAAACTAACTCTTTATTCTTTCTAGGCTATATTTGTTAAAGAATAAGCGAAAGAAAAACGCAAAAAAAGAAAGACGACGACGTTAGCTATAACTTCTATTTTTAGATAACCAATCAGTGTATTTATTATGTCTGTATTGTGTAAACTTTACTCTCGGCTACATTGAAGCTCTTGCGACAGTCAAAGAAGAAACAAAAGGTAATCGAGAAGACGCGGCAAGCAACTCGATAAGGGCGTTTCATTTTTCCATTTTCGAATGTTGGAATAGTGCTTTCGTATTCCAGGATTCGGAAGCTGGAAAAAAGAATCGTATTGTCAATCGTCACAAAAGGTAATAAAGATTTTAAGAAGAAGAAGCCTTCCCAATAGATGTATATCGAGAATGGGCCATCATCGAATGGCCCATTCGCATTGAATCTGTCAGTCACTTATAATATGTCAACCCTAACAAACCGCCGTTTACTCTTCGACCAATGTAACTTATTTAAAATCATTAACAACCACTTGGACTGTCCTGATATACTACAAAAAATAGGCACATTACAAAAAGTACATTTTTGTCGCGCCCCTCACGCGTCAAGTCACTAAATGATAAATATTTACACGTGTTTGTGCCCACCGCTGCATGTAAAAATTATACCTGTAATCGTTTTTTGATAAGAACTTTAAATATGTATAACAATGACTATTGTAAGCTAGATAATGTTAATTCTGAACTAGACATTTTCCAGTAACTCCTTTACTAAATTTAAACGCCTAACTTACGAAACCCTTAACAGGCAATGAAATTGATATGTAGAAGATGTAAATAAATGTGGTTTTTTTCCTGTATTATTTGGTTAGTACGTACGATGTAATTCTGAGCCGTCGTTTTTTTTTTACTTCTTATCGGCACTATAGGTATATAACATATGTAAAATAGTTATAAGCACTGCATTCTGTAATTGACTGTTTGTTGCCAAAATAATAAATAAAAAAAATTAAAATAAAAAACCACCACGCGGACCCAGTGCGGTGCGATGGTTGTTACCGACTGCTAATGCAGCCGGGACCCACGGCTTTACGTGCCTTTTCGTGGAACTCTAGATAAAAAGTTTCTTCCCTTCAGCATGGTGATGTCCACTGCTGGACGTATGCCTCTCCAATTTTCTTCCACATTGTGCGTTCTGTAGCCATTCTGATATCTGATCCAGGTCGGACCTGCTAATAATCTAATATCATCAGACAAAAAAATTACTTTGACATAAAGCTGTCGTCCCCAGTGCCTCGTGGTGCCCGCGTTCGAGACGCAGCGTTACCGCGCGTCGCCGCCCCGCAACAAGCCGGCGTTGCTCGCGCGGCTGGCGGGGGGCGCGGGCGCGGCCGACGTGGCAGCCTTCCGCGCGAGGGAGTGGCCGCGGGGGCACCGCCCTACCAACTACACCAGATGGGTCACCGCCACGGCGCCGTATGAGGTTAGAGTCACTATAAGAGACAGTAAATATGTATCTACTAGCTCAACGTGCGAATTCAAGGACTTAATATGGTAATGGCGGGTGTACCACCCCACCAACTACACGGAATGGGTTACACATTTTGAGGTATAAGTTTCAGGTCACTTGGAAAAATAACATTTTTAGCGCGCTTTTTACCTGTTGTGTGAATTCCAGGTAACACAATGTGGTCCAAGCGTAGTTCGTTCATACCCAGTGCAATCCTTAACCGGTCCACTAAATTATTACATGAAATGCGTTACCGATAGTGCTCCGCATGAGGTTAGTTTCAAGACACTTGGAGAATCTATCATTTCATCGCTCTAGTAGCTCGACGTGTGAGTTCAAGCATTAATGGTCATGGCGGGGTATAAGCACACTAACTAATCGCCGCGTTCGAAACGCAGCGGTACCATGCGTCGCCGCCCCGGCTCCGTATTAGGTTCGAGTCACTTAGAGAGACAGTTAATATGTATCTACTAGACTAGCTCAACTTACGAATACAAGCATTAATCGATAAGTGATCGCCACGGCTCATTTTTAAGGTTAGAGTTTCAGGCTGCTTGGAGTTCGACGAGTGAATTCTGTCTTACATTATAAAGTAAAGTAAAGCCATTGGTCCCGGCTGCATTAGCAGTCGTTAACAACCACTAATCCGCACTGGGCCGCGTGGTGGTTTATGTATGGCCCGTTCTCCCTATCCATCCATAGGGAAGGCTCGTGCCCCAGCAGTGGGGACATAAAATGAGCTGATGATGATAATTCACAGGTGGAGTGGCAGTCGGATTACGAACCGTATTTAGTGGTGCATCGGTCGGTGCCTAAATACGACACGCGCTTCTCAGGCTTCGGATGGAATAAGGTTATTTAAATATTTTTAATTTTTCTTAATGGCGTTCACAATGCTATATTTTGTGAAAATAGAGTTTTTGCAATCTTGATCCTATTAAGTACAAATAGTAAATAACTCTACTTAACTATTAATGCTGTATACTAAAAGCAAAACATGAGCCCTTTAATGTGTACTAAGACCATATTACTATGTTTTTAGCAAATAAAGTTTTATTATTATTTGTATGTGTGTTTTTTTTTTATTATTATTATTATTATTAACAATGAAGTAAGTCAAGATCTCTATTTTCTTTGTGTGTACGTAAATATTGTATTTTTATGTACAGTAGAATCCGTTTATTATGACTCCGCCTATATTGACCAGCCGGTTATTATGACGTAATTGCACTACGAAGTTTGGTTTTCATACAAAATTCTTTATAAAAAAGTCGGATATAATGACTTCCCTTACAGTGATATGTCGCTTATTATGACCCATTTTTAATAAATTATGTCCGGTTATAATGACCGACATGATTCTTTACACTTTCGGTATTGTTCGTTGGTTCCCGACGACGTTCGGCACGTGACTCGTTCACAGCAATATTGAAAATGATAATTTGACCATAGCTATGACTTCTATACACAATAGTATTAGAGACTGTTTTTACAATAAAATGAAAAAACAAAAGCAGACAAAAATTACAGATTACTTACAGTAAAAAATACATTTGTATGTGTTATTATAATAATGTGCTGATTACGTGCAATTTTGATTTTGATTTAATATGTATGTATACATACATATGTAATTACATATGTACTATGTTTCTGTATTAAAATACATACTTAAATACATACATATTTACATAAAAAAAGTTTTTCATTTCACATAACGCTTTATATGACGTCCGCTTATTATGACGTGTTTGTCAATTCCTTTCGATGTCACTATAAACGGACTCTACTGTATGTGTAATGACTCTTTACCCAGACGTTACTAACGTTTGATATACGGACAATTAAACAATTTTAATTTTTTTTGAAAATTCTCCCTCCAACATGATCAAAGCTATTTTAATCTAATTCTCTTTTATACCAGTTCTATCTCGTTTTCCTCGCACTTTCATGCCACATACTTCACATTCATACTTCATCTTTCATTCCTGGGCAGTGGGTGTTCTGCCTGTATCGTACTATTCTGTATTTTTTTTTAATTTTATTTATTAACTATTTATCAAGGTTTGGGTAAGGGTAAATAAGTTTTTCAGCATCGTATGTTATTGTAAATGGGATTTTTGTACAAAAATGTGCTTATGTTATTATAACAGCTTTTTTCCCTGTTTTGGGCCACTTTTCATAACATTCTAATCTTCTTTTTTTCTCAAACTTACAATTTTTCTTCAATATATATCTTAAAATTAAATGATTTATATACTATAACAATTTTGGATATTGTGAATATTATACTACAGTATATATTCTATTCCTATTTATTAAAACTACTTACATATTTTTATTTCTTATTTCTATTTCTAACAATATCAACAATTTTGATGCAAAACTTTATAAAAATGGCCCTGTGCTCTCCCGCTATGAGAGCGGCAAAGTTTTTCGGTTTCACACTCACACAAAAGCACTCACTCATTTTGTGTAAAATTTTATTTTGTTCAGTGATCCGTAAGTATATCAAACGTTAGTAACATCTGGGTTAAGCAGAAGCGAAGTCCTGATGTGAAGACAGCTAGTGGAACAGGATTGTCTACAATCAATTTTGTGCTTTATGGTTTGGTTATAGGGATCAATATTCATTGGAGAAATTTGACAGGTTTGGGTAGGTTGATCTGCCGCCGTGTGTACCTCACTAGCCGCCATTACTTGCTGACCCGCAAATTCACTCTCCACACCACGTTTAAAGCCCTAATGTTGTAGAAATTAGAGAATACGTGTGATGGACTATAGGACTGTGCCCAGTTACTGTGGGCAGTAAAATATAGGCTTTGTCCTTTATATTTTGTGTGTTCATTTTTGTAGCCTAAACCGGGGGCTTATTGTCTAATTTCAACCTCTATCACGATACCTTTCAAAGATATTTACGCTTGTCATTTTGCATAGACGATTCCAAGTAAATGTGAAAGTGACGATGTCGTTAATTCAACATAATTCAAAAACGCGTCGTGATCGCAATCACTGATGACACTACTTGTGAATTAGTTTGAAGTTCTTGGATAGCTTTCAAATGTCAAATTGAAAGGTATTACTATAGGTATTAGAGTTAGACAATAAGGGGGCCCAAAACATAATTTTAAATGTTGCTTCCAACTAACTGAATTTGCTTGTATAGGTGTCCCACAGCGTAGAACTGCGCGCGCAGGGTTACCGCGCCGTGGTGCTACCGGGCGCGTTCGTAGTACATACGCCGCACGCGCCTTCGCCAGACATCACAGCTTTTCGCGCCAACCCGCACTATAGAATGTGAGATACATGCCTGCTTTATGACATGACCTTTTTTCTTTTATCTAGGTAAAATACTGATTGATAATGTGCAATGCGTGGGGCATGCATCATTCGGTCTATTTTGATATTCGGATATTTCGAATACTAATTAATTTTTCATTAGAGTACTTCGAGTAATTCGAATATTTCTAATACATGTACTGCTTTTTTTATATTGATTTTAGTACTAAATTTTTTTAATCATGAATTTTTTGCTGAATATAATAATATAATCTGGGCCGAACACAACTGATGAAATTAATTATAGCATCATTCTGTCTAGTGCGCACATTACACTAGGTCCGGCAGTGACTATGCATGGGATATCTTTGCCTATGGATAACCCAAGACCCTAGAGCTAAGTTATCCCGGCAGCCGGTACCACACTGAAGATGTACAAGATCACTCACTCACTCAGCCTGTACAAGATTTGTATGACTTTGCCAATGCGTTTAATTTAAATGTATCCTGTTGTGAATGCGTTAAAGTAAATTAATAAAAACTATGTACCTACATCAGATTCAAGGGCGACCCTGGGTTATGGGTGACTGTTTTTTTTTTCCCCCGTTCAGTCACAAAAAGTTTGAAGGAAGCTAACCCACTAAAAACCTAGCTACTAAAATGCCGAGGGTGGTAAAACCTTTCTCTGCCACTGGGATGGCTTGGGGCTACGAACCTAAGCTCCGAATCATCACATGAGCGTAACCAGGGTATTACAGTTGCATAGCTGATACATATCATAATACTTCCTAAATCGTTTATCAACCAGGGTATTACAGTTTCATACCTCTGTTTATTATATATTATTTTAACATGACACAAGCGTACATTTTAAACGCTGTAAAAGTATGGCTATTGACAAAACCAAATTATTTACTTACTATAAACTATAATTCATATCTTAAATTTTAAAATTACAGATGCTTAGCTCTGCTGAAGCAAGAGTTTATGGACGACCTCAAACGCAAGTACAACGTCACATTTGATGAGCCGACGAAGCAGGAGTCCGTGTACCTGGGACAGGCTAAGAGCCTCATACTCAACCAAGCGAAGGATCTGGACTAGGCTAAGGCTGTTGAAAAGTATGTTTTATTGGGGTTACTTTAGAAACTTGTTATATTGACTAACAGCTTTGACCTTTCACATGTAAGCGTACGAAATGATCACGACGCTCTAGTAAGGCTAGGTTATCAAGGAGCTAGTCAGGGACGCCTAAGATGCTATATGAAGAGACTGACCCTTGGTCACACCCATGAATAAGTAAATACAACCAACCAATAATAAGTAAATGTACAGACGCCTGATCATCAACCTATCAAAAATGGTAAAATTTCTTCAATAAATAATCAACCTTAAGCCATATGTATAAAGTCCAAAGTCTATTGAGGACATTTGACAGTTTGTGGTAGTCTCATGTGCACCCGTGTGTACCAAATAAAACCACAGAGCACTTTCGTTGAGCTTTTATAATCGAAATATTGGCCTGCTATTATATTTTCAAATTCTAATTCTAAACATTCAATTGGGTAGTTGACTGGTTAGTCAATATAGAAACTTTTTAACAACAGACTATTTTTTAACGATTCAAAACGATTATTTTTTAATAGAAATTGTATGGGATTAGCAAACTATGACGTCACTATTTTGTTCCGTCAATTGTGTGTTTATTAATAACTTTTTAGGTTAGAGAAATTCATGATTAGGGCCCCTATTACATTTTGACCGTGATTTTTGCATAAAATTCCCAATTTCGGCGTTCTTGTTCAGAGAAACTGAATCCCTTAGACAATTTTGACTTATTGTATGGTGGAGAATAGTTATTAGTATTATTCGTAGCGGCCTCGCTTTCTGCAATTTTTTCTTATCTATTTAGATACAGCCAAAATACCGAAGCTAGTTTTCAATTAAATACGCTGACGGCAATTTTCAAGCTCATGGATTGAACTACTGTACTAAGCAAACCAAATGAAAAATATATAATAATATCTCTTAAATAGTGGTTAACTTCGTAGCAACCTCGGAAATTCGAAATATGAATGGAATTTCTACTTTCAGAATTAGCTGTAAATATCTCCTTACTCCATTAATATTATTAAGTTAAATGTACACCAGAATTAACGTTAGTTTATAAGATTTCAAATTATATACTTTTTTGAACGATAAAAAATTATTAAACATCAGATAAATGTAATTACAACTGCACAAAATGCCACTTTCATGATGCGTCTGCCGCTGAGAAAGCGTGAGCGCCCGCATTTTGTGATAGGCCTCTTAAGTAAAATAAAAAAATGGTTAATGTTATAAAGAACTGTCACATGATTTCATTTATACCTTTATTGTTCTGGAATTAATTGTTATTCTCAACTACCCAATTGTATTTATTGCAATTAAGCATATAAAGATCTTAGAGTAAGACACTCTAACAACGCGATTCACAGAGCTATCTCTGCTTTTATAGAGAACTAATAACTGACAATGCGACATAATTAAATTATACCGATAAAAACAGCTACTTGTGAATTTGGAGCGTATGTCAATGTTACCGTTGTTTCTAATTTAACCCCGTTTTACAGTAACTCCGTCGTAGTCAAACCAAAATCGGCTATGTACACTCTGTTGAGATTTCAAAGTTTTAATTTCAACTAATTTACTAACCAAACTTTCTTATATAAAAAACTGCAATGCTATAACAATAAGGACTATACAACGAACTAGTAAACAAACAGTCAAAATCCAATTGATTGATGCAACATACGATTACAAATATATTTAAGTTAAAGAAAAGTATATCTTACCTTCGTATGTTTAAGAGTATATTTTGACTAACTAACTAACAAAAATAGACTCAAATACTCGGAATGATAAAACTTATTTTAAATAAATGTATAAATCTTTTCGGTCGTTTAGTATGCTTAGACCGATAATTATATGATGCTGACTATGTCACATGTCATAATAACTTAACTGAAGTCAGCAAGCTCCTGTTACATTCTCAAGTTACTTTGCGAAGAAAGCACCTGTTTTAAATTAAGTTTAGTAATAATTGTTTTTGTGTAATTTTGAATTGTTTTTTTAATATCTAGACTATGATTAAACCACTTTTGTTGCTGTTTGTACATTTAAATGACTTGTTCTTACAATATTCTCAAAAGTATACTTTTAGCACATAGCAGTTGTTGGTTTGACAACGTTTTATTTATGCAATAAGGTTTCATTAATAATGTGATAAACAGAAACGAAACTTTTTGGTAAATCATTTTTAGAGTATTAACATTATATGCAATGGATTGTGTACTTTTCGGGTTTTTATAGGAAGCAATTGACAGTCACTATTGTAATAGGAATAATTGACAGATTTTTATTATTTACTACGTTTTTATAGTAATCGGTTTAGTGTACAATTAGTGTAAGCTTTAACATAATATTTTAGTTATTTAAGTCAAATATTGTTACTTATCACTTTTTAAACTCTCATGGCCACTTGCATTATTATTATTATTATTATTATTTTCAGCCACTACTTTCCCACTGCGGGTCAAAGGCCTCCCCTCCCTCCTTTCACCTATTATTGCATTAGAGTAATCATTTACGGGATTTTAATAATGTTTTTTTACACTTTAGTATCCGATATTTCGGCGCAATTGCAAGCACCATGACATGGTATACCATAGGGGTGAATCTTCCATACATTGAATATTTACAAAAAAATTATACATGGCAGCGCCATCTTCCGTAAGAAGAACCTCAAGTTACTAACTGGTTATCCATATAATGTCACTAGATGGTGGTAGTATAGATAGCATTTTAAATTAATAAGTTATGTTTAGTTATTTTCTAGTAACTTTCAACCACAACTTTCGTCATCTTCACTAAGCTCGGCTAATGAGCTCATTAGCCGAGCAGCTGCGACGACGCATCGTGTTATAGTAGTGATAGCGAAATCCTAGGTTCGATCCTTCTGAAATAAATTAATAACTTTTTGATTTTTATGTTCATTTATAAGTTTTTAATATGTTTATCAATCTTACAGTTAATATTATACACAAAAAAACCACATCTAAAGTAAATATACGATGAATTGATGAATTGTTTTTTGTGAGTAAGGACATGGACGAAAGTTAAAGTTAATGCGTGAATTGAAATTTTAAACTGATGGTGAACTACTTTTTTGTAAATATTATATTTATTTTTAACGCCATCTATTGTACAGGGAACGTAGTTTCCCATCCTTTTTCCTATGAGAGGCACATCTATACCCATTATTATACATAGTCTATGTGGTATGCTGTAAAAATAAAATTAAAACATGGTAAGAATCCCGTAAATAATTACCTACTCTAAACATTGTTACCTTTTTGATGAATATTTTTTTAGTTCGTGTACGTTATTTTACAGCGTGAATGTGTATAGGCAATCTGTTAAAATGTGTGTGCGCTTAAACACCGTAAGAAAAACCGACCGATATTCGCGACTCACGTTAAGAGCTACTTCAAAAGGCCAAAAGCAACGTTTGTTTTGAGACTATTCAAAATATCGGAACCAGTCTTCAACAGGTGATTCAGCTTCGCTGTTTCGTTTTTTTTTTTTTATTAGGAACGAAGCTTTGCTTTTTACACGTTAAGCTTTTGAGCACCATTTTAAATTAAATATTTTACGGTTTTTGTACTTTGAGTACAGGAATTATATTTACTGTACATTTATATAATCCACCTTTGTAGTTTTCTTTGATGCTAACATGTTTTAGCTATTTTATTTTTTTACTTCTACTTGGATCTACATTTTTTTAATGAATTGCGAGTAGATTCCTGATGCCATTAAAAAATCAAAAGAATGTTGTTCCATGTTGGCTATAAACAATTATACACATAAAAGTCCCGTTAAATAATTTTACATAACCGGTAAATTTAAAAGGTATGCCTAATATACTTAAAATAAACACTTTTGTGTTTAAACGTTAACCATTTTGGTTTGTCATTGGTAACTCTATTAGGTAAACGTGTCATACTAATAGAGAAACCTATTTTTTTATCATAATGGATTAATTAAAAAGTAATTGTTATATAATTAATAATATATTACAATTGATCGAAGTAAGATAAATCTATATAAAAAAGTACTTTGGCAAAGTTGTTATATTATCTATGTATTTAATATGGTTTTAACATTTTAATTTAAATATCAAAATCAAATATACCTTTTTTCTGTCGGTCTGTCCTCTTGTTCAAGACTCCAATCAACACCAAAACCAACTGAATTTTATTCACTTTGTAAAAGCAATGAAAAAGTGCTATGTCCGTTAAAGGGTTATTTGTAAATATATTGATTTATACAATTTATTTTATTATTTGATAAATAAAATGTTTTCTGTACAAAAATGCCCCAAAAAACTTACTTTTAAATATAAATATTTTTATAATGTAGTTTACGCGTGATTTTGTAACCGAACATTCTATAGTACACACAAATACAGTAGCTTTTTATGCGAACAAATTATTTTTTTACTTCATTATAAAACGTCATTTATTTGAATAATTCAAGTTAAATTTGGTATACTCAAATAAGTTGGGCTGTGAATTAACTGTTGATGGAAATCGATATGACAATGTTGATCTTCCTTATTGGTTTAAAGATTATCTTACCATAAAATAGTAGGTAAGTAGGTATAACATTATTTTCTTTTCTTGAAAAAAAAAAATTAAAATGTATTGCAACAGTCACCAATACACAAATTATTATTATTAATGTAGCCCTTGCTTCTCAAAAAAAAACATATGCAACAGAAGCCAGTAAATAGTTATTTAGGTAAATATATTTATAAAGATTATTAATAATAATATGCTCTAAACACATTAATAATACTCGTAAGTTCTTGTACTGAGTTGGTCCACCATAGTAGTCATTCAAGCCATGCATGCCGTTGTAACTTACTTACTTCGCTGGCTCAGCTACCCGAACTGCGTCTTGGCCTCTTGCTGTTATAAAATAATAATACCGATCCGATCCGAACCCCTCTGAGAATCTAGTAGAGCGCGGGGACGCGCACTAGTGCGTGATGCTATTCCCTTTAGGACACTTCTGACGGTGATTCGTTTCACACGGCTTAAGGAACCCTTTAAGTTTCTCGCCGCCCAGAAAGAAACTCTCAAGCAAAGAAAAAAAATACTCACATTATTTAAATATCTTTAAATACAATAAGTATGAACACAACCAGTGTATAAAAGATTTGATATTATTTAATGTTATTTTATTGATTTACAATTAAGCTATAGCAGGAGAGACACTTTCTAAATAATACCGCCAAAAATTGAGAAGGCTATGTACCTGTACATTAAATTAAAGAAATAACACATACCGCAATAACTTAAACCTTTTTTTCAACATGCACCAAATGCGTTATAAAATAGATAGGTTATTTATTCACATAATAAATCCACAGGCCCGTAAAACAGTAGAAAGAGAACGAAAGAAACTTTGCCAAATAAATCCGTATAAAATAAGTAAGATAATAAATAAGATAAAACTAGCATTTTCATAGATATGAAAATGCTAGTTTTATCTTATATATTTACGCCCTGTCACTCCCAAACTAGGACTAAAGTTAAACCTGGTTTTACAAGGAATGCCATAGTTTTGCTAATAAGGTTATTATTACATTAGGAAACGGCTTCAGTTATAAATCAGGTCTAAATATTGTTCTGACTTTAAAATAACACGGTATGTATCATAATCATCATAAAACTGAGATTACGCCCAATGGGCGTAATCTCAGTTTTATTATTCGCTAAATTATATAAAAATTAAAAATATTTTAATAAACGTTACTATAGTAATTGTTGTTAAGTTAACATTACGGAAAATGGATTATTTTACTTTGTATCTTTTAACTGTCCCCATTAATTATTAACTAATCATCATTTATCATCATATCGTAGGTACATCATTCCACATATATTTTTTTAAGTTCCCACTCAAAATTGTAAAAGTAGTCTAGTTAAAATTACCAAAGACGAAAATAAATTTATTTTTATGCTTGTTATTTTTTTTGTAGAATATCCATGTCTGTAAGTATTATTTACTCCCCAACAATGTATTAATTGTTTTTAAGTACTTTATTTTTATATATAGTTATGGCATAATTAGATTTTGTAATGTTATTTGGTATTGTATACTTATTCACTAAATGCGACAAATAAATCGAAAACAATTGTATAATGTATTTTATTTAAAATTAATTATGAACGTTAACACAAATTATATTTTAATAAGCTTCAGTAGAAACTATCCTAGACTCGGCATTTGCTAGAAAATTGTTGTTATTCGGATTTTCTTTAGTCGTCAACAGCCAAAGTAATATAATTATCTGGAAATCCATTTCCTGAATGTCTTTCTTCAAATTCGCAACAGCTTTCTTCGCTGTGACTAAAGGAGAATTGTCGTTCATCGAAGACCCTCTAGATTCCGTTCTCTGCTTAATATTCTCAACCTTCGCGGTGATCTCATTCAACATCTCTTGCCGCTCAGTAACTCCGACGCTGACTTCGTTGTACTCATTGGTAACTTTACTCAACTCATCCAAAAGAGAACCATATTCTCTTACGAGTGGTTCAAATTGGTCATTTATGATATTCTCTCTAGCTGTTATTTTGTCTATGGCAGAACTTATATTGGAATGCAGTTTGTTTAGCTGTGTTCCTGTTGTTTTGAATCGATCCAGTAAGTCGTCCCTATAAGTTCTCATTTGGGAATGTCTTGCTCGCCAATCCCTACCGTCTGCAGTTATCTTCAATCTTAAAGCCGGTGCAACCCTTTCCAATTCAAGCTTCCATGCTTCCCAATCGTGAACTTTAGCGACTATGTTATTAGTCTCCTTTTCCTCTGCGTTACCAAATTCTTCGTCAGATTCCTCCGAATATATTGCCATCTCTTCTTCAACTTTGTCAAGAATGATTTCAGTCTCATCTTCAACTTGATCTAAATCGTCGACGTTTTCTTCAGTGTCTGGTATATCGACAATGGGTTTTTGCCATTCAAAATTTTGTGTTTTCAAAGCTTCATCCGCCAAACTGTTCAGGATGTAGCAGACATGTTCGCCATAGCTTTGTTTCACTTTATTAATCGAAAAGTCAACGGCTATCTCTTTTTCTCTTAGAAAATCTAGAATACTGGTGATGATAGAACTGGGATCATCTTCTTCATTCGGCTGATCGAAGTCTTTGCCAGTTTTTCTTATAAGCCAAGCGGCAGTGGAGGCGAACACGAAGAACTGCTCGCCAGGGTTTGAGGGAGCTATGAAGTAGTACCTACTCATTGGCTTCATTTTTATGAGAGGACGCAGTTCTGTGTCTATTTTCAATAGCCGAAGCTTGTCCATAATGTTTAGGTCCATTGCTGGCCGCTGGAAAATACATTATTATTATTGTCTCTAAAAAATATAGCTGAAGCTAAAACAAAAACAGTTTTGAAAATAATTTATCATCATCATCATCCGCCTATACTAGTCCACTGCTGGACATAGGCCTCTCTAAATGCACGCCACTGAGCACGATCCGCGGCTACTCTCATCTAGCTCTTGCCAGCCACTTAACCTTTTTACCGCCAACAACTTCTATAGAAGTTCGAGATTTTCGTGCCGTCCACGCCAGCACTTCTATAGAAGTTCTTCTTTGTACCTACTTTATTAAAATACATTTATACGTTGGCGTACAGCGGGACATCGCGTGCAGGATAGTTGGGCGGTGAAAAGGTTAAATATTATTAAAAAATATTACCTACTATTATGTGAAAATATTTGGCTAGTAACATTTAAATAACTGTACAGAGTTTGGTAGTCCTTATAATAGTAGGTACAATGTTGTTGGTAACATGATAAGACTTTGGCCAGCCATTAGTGGTCTGAGTGCGGTGGCATACTACTAGACCACAAAGGCGATTAATGAACTTGCAATTTACCTGCATTATATTTATAAAGATGTGAACTATTTAAATCTGTTATTTGAAATAAAATGGGTTTCTTGACTTTTATTTCTATTTCGATATTTTTACGTACCTATAGGTACAGTTACAAAGCACAGTGTAATACAAAATCGATTAATTTTCTATTTATTTCTATCTTCTTTTTGAAGTAAAAGAGGTACCTTTCCTAAAAGCTATTGATGTTTATTTCCTTGTCTGATGGCTCTCGCTATTATTCACAAACACAAACTAGGTAGAGATACTAACGTATCACAAACCAATTGCTAATGCTTTTGCGTTGGCAGTACAAGTTTTGTTTATATTTATTGGTTGTCACAGCAACCGTCACACGGCAAGGTGAGGTGCGTTCTTAGATACTTAAAATATTTTTCTATGGGCGCGTTCTTTTTGTTTTGTTGGTTGGTTTGGTTGGGCGTGGCACAAAGCGAATTATGACGCCCTCCTTGGTCGAGTGGTTTGTGACGACCTCCTTGGTCGAGTGCTTTGTACACCGGTTATCATGGTGTCGCCATCTCTGAGGTCCCGGGTTCGATCCCCGGTCGGGTCAATTTAGAAATTATTGTTCTTCCAAATTGTCTCGGGTCTGAGTGTTTTCTATGTATTATAAGTATGTATTTAAGTATTTTAAGTATGTTTATCCGTTGTCTAGTAACCATTTAACGAGTTTCATAACGAAGCTTCTCTTGGACTAGATTATTGGTGTGCGTGTAGGAAAGTTTATTATTTATTTATTTAATTATTTATTTCTCAACGGTATGAACCGCTTAGTCGTCATCTCATCTGATGGCTGATGGCAAGTGTCTATAAGACTATAGGTGGAAGCGCACTTCACCCAGAATCCTGAACTACTAAGGAAATGCTTGTTTACCACCCGAAACCAAACAATGATATTGTAGTTAGCCAGGCGGGCTAGGCCTAATCTTTGAGTCTGAAACCGCTGATCTAACCACATAACCACAGAAGCGATTAAATAGCTGCGATTAAATTGAGCCATAACAACATTGTCAATAGCATTGTTTTGTTTCGACTGAGTTTAATAAACAGTTACGTAGTGCCTATTTCATTTTATCGTTAGATCCTTGTTAGATCACAACGAAACTGGGTGAGTTAAACACTATATACACTTTTAAACTTTCGCGTTCTATAGTTTAACAATTAAACGGGGATTAAAAAGGTATCATACCTTCTTTATACCCGACGTTTCGACCGAGTTACAACGGCCGTGGTCACGGGGCGGGTTCACCGTTGTCGCGATGTTAACCCATTGACCGCCAGGCTTAATATAAACATTCTTTCCCCCAACGCCACGCGTATTTTTTACTTGAATTATCGCTCTATTCTATAGTGATGTGCCACACTGTGCAAAACTTTAAATTAAACTTGAGTAAAACTTAAGTTTGGCAAAGTTTCTATAAATACTAAGATTAACAAAAAAAAAACTAATCATGTAATAAGCAAGAATACATTAACAGAAAAGTTATTACACCTGCCAATAAAAAATGATCTTTAAATTTGCTTTTTGAGTGTAAACTAAGAATCAAGAATTTAGCGTAACTGTTGACGCTTTAAAGCGTCACTGGCGATCTCAACTTGTATTTTATACACTATTACATCTAACATTTATTTTGTTAACATTTAATATACTATTGAGTTAAGAGCGTTTACGCCGCACACTAGCGCCACTAATGAAAAAAAAATCATATCAAGTAATTAGAGATAGAAAATCAAATTATGCTCAACAAACTATTTGAATGAAGTAATTTAGCATTTTTACGTCACCTAATGAACACCTCACATGTTATGGTTTAGTTAAATAAGACGTTACGGCCACTTTTAACTATAACGCCACATTTAACAAAACCATAACATAACAGGTGTTCATTAGTGACGTAAAAATGCTAAATTACTTCATTCAGATAGTTTGTTGAGCATAATTTGATTTTCTATCTCTAATTACCAGATATGTTTTTTTTTTTCATTGGCGGCGCTAGTGTGCGGCGTAAACACTCATAAACACTATTCGGAATCAGGATGCCTACTGCGAGTTTTATTTACTATTAGATAAAGTTATAAAACAGGAATTTGTAAGACATTGAAGCATATTATACAAATTTCGTTAACGAGATCGAATGGTGAAATAAACTCGCATTAAGCAAACTTTCGTTGAAATTGGGTAAAGTGCGCTTCCATAATCGGCCTTCCGTAATGCTTGTGGAAAAAATATACCTAATAAAGTAATATACCTTGCTCAATAAAGCCGTATGATATGACTAACACAACACGTGTTGTCTCGCCTCGAAATGTCGACGAGCGAGTGTATTATCGGCCATTTTGGCAGTTACTATAAAATAACTGAATCATCTCATCGCCCCGCTATAATATTCAGTTGACATTTCCGGGGCTTTATCATAACGCAGTAACATGTATTGTAAAGCTATTATTGAACATTATTTCTTACAGTTCTGAAGTCACGATTGGTAGGTATTGTATTATATCTGTATGTGAACAAAAACATATGTTCGATTGGAAAGGCAAGGTCGTTTGTCGACATTGGAAAGAATTTGCCACTCGAGATACCTACGATATTCTGTGTAGTTAATAATATTAAAGTTGTGGGTAGGTATAGGTATTTTCACGAAGGCTGTATTTTCTGTCTTATATAGTAATTGTTTAAAAATTGGTATCCCCTAAGCTAGGTGAAGATGAAAGCGACGATCTTCGCAAGGTGGCTGGCAAGAGCTGCATGAGAGTAGCCAGTAGTCCAGCAGTGGGCTAGTATAGGCTGATAATGATGAAATACCTTTTTTTATACAGTGTAAAATTCGTCGTTCAAGTATCACCGCGCCTGGAGAGGCGCGGATGGTTAAGTGGGGTTCTTCCCTACAACTTCCGCCTCCCTGCCCAGGCTCTAGAGCCTCGACAGGGGGGAAAGTAGGTATGTCGGCTGTAGATTTAGAACCATTGTCTTTGATTTTTATTATTTAAAAGGCATATGCCAGGTATTTTCGACTTAATTCCAGTTTTGTGATTTTAAGCACAATTCGAATCGTAACCAGCAGTGCTATTCTCTAAGCAAAACAGCGTCGACCTCGACATTGAACTCGCTCATAACTTGCAAACGAATGTAGACTTTATTACAATTTCAAAGTCGGTTGAAATTCGTATGCAAATTATGAGCGAGTTTAACGTCGAGTTCGACGCTGTTTTGCTTATATATGCTTAATAGCGCTGCAGAGGGTAGTGTGGATTATTTTTGACATTCGATCACTTTACCGAAAACGAGAATTTGTATGGCAAAATTGTAACTCTTCACGTATGTCGCCAGGAGGCGCTGCTTCAATGCCATACTAGTTTTCGTTTTCGTTAACGTGATCGAATATCAATTAAAACTCACACTAGGCACCCTGCACCTTTTTCCTTCCCTATTTAATGACAGTTATAATGTGCCGTATTGTACTTATATGAAAGTAAGTATTTAGGTAGGTACTCTAAAATTATTTCATGAAAGACTTCTCCTTAAGCCTCTATTAGAAAACATCGAAATTGAGAATAGTACCTTGAAAAAAAACTTTTTCGGTATTCTGGGTAACTAAATTACCTATGTTATGTTAGGTGCTAAGTACATCGATTTAGAATTATTCTAAATCTATGGCTAAGTAATTAAAACTAATTGTCTTTGTCTGAGCGCGCCAATTATCTGCTGCTGAAGAGTAATTTTGTAGGTGCAGGATCCATTCTATCGCAAGATCGTTGACCATTATATACCTAAACTTAAGTAGTATCTAACCCATCAATCAGCATTGATGGTGGTGAATAGTGATATTGTGCAGATAGGTGGTACTGTGTACATTATATAGCACGGTCGACTAATCCCACATAGCTCTCGCTGCAGACATAAATCGGCGATGAAGCACAATGTCTTATTTGTTCTGAAGCTCTCTCCAGTTGATATTACAAATAAAACGATTGGAAAAAGACCGGCTTTATCTCGTATTACTGCCGCGATAAAATTAGAATCCGTCGCGACCACCGGCGCGCGAGTCAGTCGCGACTCGACGAGCGCGACGCGACGATCTGCCGCGCACAAGTTCTCCGTTCGAATTTTGAACCGATTGTTTTTCTTTTGTTTTCTTTTTTAACTGCCGGTCCGGTGTGTTACGAAACGCTTTTAATTTTGTGCCAGTGCGTTGTGAGTGTTGTCTGTGGATATTTTGCAGTTTTTTTTAAACGGACGCCGGGCGCATAAGTTTTCGGCGCTTTCATGTGCTACTGCTGAAGTAGCAGAAGGTGAGTGCGTGCAACTCCGTATACGGCTCTTATAAGTAGGAATATAGGTTTCGAAATGCACTAAAGCTGCACGGATCAGGCCGGCCGCCGGGTCATAACTTTCGAACCGTTAGCCGTAGACCAAATGACCGACATCGGTGAGTCGTACGCGCTTGGTTTACTAGAATTTTTGGAAACAAGAAAGAATACAAATTGAATGACTTACGTACCTACAATTTTGTGTTTTTTTCATGTTTCATTTATTTTTAAAGGAGTTTTTATATGATGCATGTTTTTTTATTAAAAGCGTATTATAAACTACTAAATATTTTTATGCATTAGGTTTATGTAATTACTAAATCAATCACTTACGTGGCATCGTAAGTAAAATTAGTATTGCTGACGGACGCTTCTCTGTTTAATTGATGCGTGTCAGTTTCAGACACTTACTAAGGAAATCTTCGATAGCACAAGGAAGTTCAGATTAGATAGTGTGTAATTGCAAAGATAATGTTTTAATTTGGATAAAATAAACAAAGATAATTCGTTATCAATAAATAAATCATTAAATTATCAACTTACCTACTAAGATATAGGTTGGTAATTCACAGTTGCAACAAGCAACAAATAGGTATCATTTAGAACAATGGGTAAGTAACTAGGTAGGCATAGGTATCTATATACTAATTACAATTTAAAGGGAATTTAATTTGCATATCCCTATTTGGCTTCAAAACATCACTCGCTCCACGAACATTATTATACCGGCAACCACACATCGATGACTCCACAATGCGACGACGATGCCTTGTTCCTCTGATGCTTTCTAAGATCGTTTCTTTTTTTTGTAGGATCTTACATGAATCGTATTTTTAAAAAATCCCCCGCTTATGTAAAATAATTTTCAAACCATTTTCCAAAATGGGAAGGTAGGTAAGGTAGTGGCAACCAGTTTTAGACAGGAACCAGTTATCGACTTTTTTTCTCTTAATAATTAGTCATAAGTAACAATTTACTAAAAACCACAGGTGGTCTTTAAAATTTGAAATTTTACGTAAAATTTTAACGAAAATTTTATTTTTAATTTTTTTTTATTTTTGACGACGAAAACTGTGTCGAAGATTGAGTAATGGGTTTAAAGTACTTATTAAAAAAAAAAAATCATTTATTCAGTTTAGGCTACAAGTAGCTCTTGTGAATGTCACTATGCCATCGGTTCATAAGTCTACTCTGGGCGAGTAGTAGAAGAAGAGGGCGAGAGTAGCGAACACTCGTGCCAAACGATAGGTAAGGTACCTACAAAGTAGCTAGAGAAAATACTGATAAGTATAATTACTAACCCCCTTATTCATAAAAACGAATTAAGCATTTTTTAGTTAAATGTTGTTTTGTCAACGTCACACAAACGTCATTTTGTATTTGAGAAAGAGAGACAAAACAATGATTAACTAAACAATGCTAAAATAGTTTTTATGAATAAGGGGCTAAGTATATTTATTAAAACAAAACACGGATGCTAATATATACAAGATCTACTACACCTACAACAAATGTGACACTTTTTACGAATGTCGGTACCTACCTACCTACACGCGTTTATTTTTCATTATTACTTTATTCTGACGTTTTAAACTCTTTGCAGAGAGACTATTTGGCGTGTCTACATCTCAAAACCACACAGAGTCGAAATTAAGATAATAATGTACAGTATCGTTACTGTAACATATAAAGAATGTAACTCTTAATCCAATGGAATAAGAGTCAAAAGTGCCATACATAATACTCGTGTCTGTACAAGATGTTTGGTAATGGTGGATAATCCCGAAACTAGTCATGCTAACAAGTATAAAAAATAACGTGATAACATGCAAAACCACATTTACGTAGATTAACTTTTTCCATGCAAAAATTTAAAATTATTTCAATGCATTATATTAATTCAACCCTTGACATGCTTGACTTCTGTTTTCTTGGTACAGTCGGCGGCAGATCAACCTACCCAAATCTGTCAAACTTCTCCAATGAATATTGATCCTTATAACCAAACAATAATGTTCAAAATTGATTGTAGAAATTTGACAGTTTTGGGTAGGTTGATCTGCCGCCGTCTGTACCATGAGGTTGTTACTTTGCAATTTACCTTTCTAACAACAACCTCACTATTTTGGCTATGTGGTGCTTTTTTGGCATGTTCACAATTTTCGGACCTCTGCACTGGACTCTATCTGCCATTCTCGGGAAACAGGTATTACCAAACATTCTGTATAAATAAATAAAGAACTATTCTTTATATTGTGTCTTCATTGTTTCATATTAATGTGCAGGTACCGGTGTTTACAAAAATACAAAAAAACTATCAATAAGTTAATATGAACTATGGAATTTTCACACATAACTAATTTACGAAAAATTACTTTGAACTAACAATCACCTGTTATGTAGATAAAAGCTTTTTAATATTAGGCACCTACAAAAAGAGCGTTTTATTTAATTCCACAGTGGGGAAGCTTGCGAGCATGCGGGCTTGGGCGAGTCTTACACGTTAACAAAATTGAGATGTTACCTATAGTTAGGCAATAGGAAGTAAAATCGCGTATACAATATAATTTTTGAACAGATGACATTACTCTCTCATTATGTTGTCAATTATGAGTGCTTTCCCCCACTCGTAGGTATTCAAAGCGACAATCACTGAAAATACAGGAACCGTGCGTAATCGACAAAATTACTTTAATCGCTTAAAATAGGAGTCATTGAATGTCGTCTTAGTAGTCTTCCTGCTTCTTAGCTGCCTGCATCCTGCCTCTCGTAAAATTTCAATGACAGTCTATATAGGGTCTAACAATATCAATAAGCGAACGTTTAAGGGGAGCATCTATACATCACACAGCATGCTCACCAAATTTGGTTCAAAACTACAGGCTTGTCACCGAGATAATCAACAAAACATTATCATAATTTACCAAAAAATACACCCTTTCCAAACCCGTACACCGCTGTACGGGTACTACACGCACACAAAGATAGCCGTTGTGTTGTGTATCCGTACACTATTTTTTTATTGACGCCTGCGTGCGTGTTAATAAAGATACAGCATGTTTCATGATGTGCATTTTTTTAATTGATTTAGTTTGTTAGAAAACATAACTTTGAAAAATCACTATAAAACTGGAGCCCATTTTTTGTCATTGTATTCAGAATGATGTATAGATACCGCTCTTAAACGTTCGCTTATTGATTTTGTTAGACCCTGTATATTTTTGGCTTTGAAAATTGTGTCGAACAATGGGCTTATAGTATCGAACACTTTTGCACTACCCTAATTAAAAAAAGGTTAACCTAAATATGTTACCAGTTAATGACAGCTTCTTTAAATTAATAAAAATGATAAAAAATTCTCTCTAAAACGGTCAAGATTTGAAAATGGAATCTCAGAAAAGAGTTTTTATCACAAATTATTCACAACCCCACTGAGTTCACATCCACATACTGGCCATCTAAACTCAATCACGCTTCTATTATACCATAGATTCTTGAAATAAATAAGTGTTGGCAGAATGATCCTCAGTCCGGAGCCTTTGCGGCGTAGCAACTATTGTGCTATAATAGCGAGACGTGCATAACAGATGAGCATTGTTATGATGCCATTCTGCCTCGAACAATTGTTTGGTACCAATGAATGCGTCACGTGCCTACACCTAGAGTTTTCTTTGCGATCCTTTTGGGAGCGAGGTCTCAAGCGGTCTACCATAAACTGTATGTAAATGCAAATGTTGCCATGTTTTTTGTACAAAGGTTTTAATAGTTTTAAACGCTGGACACCATAATCAAAGGCTCGACATTATAACATTTGATTGAGTAAGTAGATTTAAATATATTATGATATTATATTATAAGTTTATCTGTATATATAAATCATTGCTCCAATTATTATCATCGAACATGAATAATTAATATTACTTACATTGTAGGTAATCAAAATCGCATGCTTACTAAATTTGATGACGTATTATTAAGGGACATAGATACCTACGTATATCTGCTAATTTACACAGATATTTTATATTTTCTGTTAACTGTAGGTATAATATAACATGTCTCACTTTACAATAAACTTAATAGAAAACTGTCTCTGAAACTTAAAGAATCCTTTTTATATGGGTAGGTACTTCAATTCTTTAGGACATTAAATAAACACCGAATATAAAACAAAATACTAACCATAATAAAGTTATGATACGTGTTTGTTGGACTGTATTATTAATAATAAAAGGAAAGGATAAAAGTGGGGAATAGGTATTTGTATTGTAGGATTAGCAAACGAACAAAAACGATCAACGGATACTTCCGAATCTTAACAGTAAACAATGAGACTGAAAAAAGAAAACATAGGTATATAAGGAATTTGTTACATACAATACCTTGTGCAACCATACCTTGCTGTACCTACCAGATGATAGAGCATAAGAGCATGATTTTCCAGAATCTTTTACTTCATTGATTTTTTTAATGAAAAGCCAACCAAGCTCCTGAAGTAAGATGTGTGTGTTCTGTCCTACAATTAAGATTCAAGTTGCCTAGTGAGAGATTAGTTCATTTGCAAAATTTAAACTCTCCTTCTCCTTATTTGTTACAAGGAGATGCTGCTTCAATGCCATACAAATTCTCGAATTCGTGAACGCGATCGAATGGCAAATGAAACTCGTACTTTGCGCCCAGTTTCCTTCCTTCTACCTTCGGCTTTCCACTACCATTAAGCAAGGTAAGGGCCAAACTTTCTCGTAGCAAAATTAAAACAAAACCAGGTGCATCCTGCATTAAAACAAAGCTATGTTCCATTGCATTTATTATTATACTGTATATCTGGTCAAGTATGCGACAGCGCAGTTAGAAATAGCCCGTCTGGTCGGCGTCTGGCCTCGCATAGCAAACCGTATGACAAGAAAGAATACCGCGAAAATAGACACACGAAAATATCGCCTTTCCGGTGTATTGTGATTGGTCAAAGTTTAACTCTGTCCAAGTGATTCATCTCATGCATGATTTACAATAGTTTTTTGTTTGAGGAGAGTTTGCTGATGGCCCCCGACTTAAAGAGTTCCCCCTTTTCAGCGTCACTTAAAAACCTGCAACCTGCCTCTCGTAAAATTTCAATGAAAATCTATATATGTTGGCGATGAAAATTGTGTCGAACAATGGGCTTATAGTATCGAACACTGGTGCACTACCCTAATTAAAAAAAGGTTAACCTAAATAGGTTACCAGTTATTGACAGCTTCTTTAAATTAAAAATAAGTCTCTCTAGTCAAAATTTGAAAATGGAATCTCAGAAAAGAGTTTTTATCACAATTCACAACCCCACTGAGTCCACATCCACATACAGGTTTAATGCTCTAAGACATACGGCGGCCATCTAAACTCAATCACGCTTCTATTATACCATAGATTCTTGTGTGTTACTATTGTGTTAAAGAGTTCCTCAAGCTCAGTCAGGGGTTTGGGGTTTACAATAGTGTGTATTCGAGATCTAATTAATTTGATTTATCATTAAAAAAGAAAAAGTTATATTGACAGAATAGATGACTGAATAACTGAGTCTAGGCCTCTATATAAAAACTTATAGAAAAAATAGCAATGGAATGGCGATGTATGACGGCACTATTATTATACTATATTCTGTTATAACCACATTTTAGCTAACAAAAGAAAGTTAGGCATTGTCTAGAACTGTAACGTGATGTCATTTGTGTCATATTATTTTGGAATTGATTGTTGTTGTTGTGAACATACGTCCATTTTTCCTTTGAAATAAAATTGAAAAACAATCACACATTTTAAATATTCTGTATGTTTTGTAAGTATTGACAAAAAAAGGATATATTTTTTGTCAATGGGCTACAAAAGTTTATCTTTAAAAGGAGTAGCAAATAGAAATCGGCCTTTTAAAATAAAAGCAAGTCTTTGTCTGGCTGACCAAAAACGTTATAAATAAACGAGGCTTGGCCGCGTAAAGTCAATAACTATATTATTATGAACCAGTGTGTAGGAGTTGTAATTGTGTTCTCGCTATTGCACTAGAAAAAATAAAGCGCATTTAATTAAAACAAAGGATAGGTATGTGTATGTCATCTACGTCTGCAGCATACTTAGAGCGGCAGCGTAGCGTTGAACTTGAGTCGCAACACTATGCGGTTCCCGCTTTACCTATGGTTTTTTTAACTTCTTGTTGTAAAATAATTGCTATTGTATGTAACTCAAAGATAAATATATTATAAAGTTCGCAATGCGCGTTAATACTTTTATTTAGCATTTCGAGTATGAGTTATTTGTAATAAAGAATCTATTTCGTTGTTTCAATCAATTGTTTTTTTAATTCTTTAACAAAGCTTAGGCGCGAATTCAAATCAGATCACGCTCGAATGTTTATCAAAAAATGTTGGGCAATCATCATCATCATCATCATCAGCCTATACTAGTCCACTGCTAGACATAGGCCTCTCCAAGTGCACGCCACCGAGCACGATTCCCGATACATACTATATTGGCTTTACGCGGCCTCCTTACAAAGGTTCAGCCGCGGTTATCTTTGTGCCGCTAACATATGACCACTTAGCTTTTTTACGACTCGTCCTTACCTTAAATAGAGCAGATAGAAACCACATCTGACCATAGCATTGTTGTCTGCAAGAGTGACGAATGACTGATAAAATCGACTATTGTCAAAAAGTCTCAGAGAATAATAGGTACGGTGTATATGTAACTTGATTGATTGAAACTATTTAAAACTCTCTCGTGCGGCTTATGTACGGACGCCTCCATCTTAACCTATCCAAAACTGTCCAATTTCTTTTATAAATGTTCACCATACACTTGTACTATTATGCATTCTGTGACCTTAGAAATACAGTTGAAAGTCTATTAAGAAAATTTGACAGTTTGTGCACAAAATATGGAGACCCAGAGGGTAAGCTTAAGGGCGAGGCCCCATTAGTGCGTTGCGTCGTCGCAGCGTCAACGCTGCGACGTTTTATCATAAAAGATGTATGTGAAATGCGTTAATCCGTTGCGACGATGCGACGCGACGCACTAATGGGGCCTCGCCCTTATACATACCGCGCTCGAGCAACGCACACATAGGCCCCTTGCACAGACACGAATCTTAGGCCCCGCCCAATCCTCATACACATTTACAGAATACACTAAACATGCACACTAGTTTAGGCCCAAGACACCGTACTCGTAGAACAAGGGTACGACGAACCGGTTCACATGCGCTCTATTCTATACCAGATACAGACATGTACCTGGGCGCTTCTCTCCACTACCACGGCCCGGTCAACCAGAGCCGAGGTCCGAGCCTTTAGAGCCGCCCTCAAGTTGTTCCGCTTCCCGATCCGATCCGAACCCTTCGGAGAATCTAGTAGGGCACGGGGGGGGGGGGGGGAGGAGGGGGGACACGCAACAGTGCGTGATGCTGTTCCCTCTAGAAAACCTCCGAAGGTGATTCGTTTCACACTGCTTAAGGAACCCTTTAAGGCGAGGGTTTCCAAAAAAAGGTGTTTTTAAATGAGTTTTATTCGATATGTATAAGGATTATAAATCCAAAAAATATATATGTTATTCATTGCCCTTTTATCTAGTAATTTCGGCTGGTATTTTCAGGATATTTTACAATTTCCTGCATCGAATATAATATCAAACATACATCATTTTATTCAGGCTATACACCGTTTCAGACAAAGAAAAATATACCAAACCAATTGTCTTTGAATATGTGATAGTTGTCGGCCATTATAATTTTAATAATAAGTAAACGTTCAATACAATCCACATTATTGCCTAATTCGACGTTCGCGCCATCATTCAATCCCGAGCGGAACGCCTTGGAAATCTTACAGTCGGAAACGCTCGCTTTAAGTTTCTCACTCTCTCTAATAAAATAAAAAACGGATCTTGGAACAGCTCAGAACAGTCCGAGCGCAGCTGTTCCGATTCCGCGAGAGGTTATCTATGTGTGCATTACTCAAGTTTGTTTGAAGCTTATACCGTCTGCTGTTTCCTCATTTTGTGGTCTGCGGTAGTCTGTAGTGCAGGCGTGTGTACCTACTGCGGTTTTAAACCACCACAACATACCGCACCCCCGCCCGGTGCAACACTGTCATTTCTGCAATATTTATTTTTGACGACCTCCCTGGTCGAGTGGTTTGTACACCGGTTATCATGGTGTCGCCATCTCTGAGGTCCCGGGTTCAATCCCCGGTCGGGTCAATTTATAAATTATTGTTTTTCTAAATTGTCTCGGGTCTGGGTGTTTTAACCACCCAGATCCGAGTGTATATAAGTAAGTAGTAGTAAGTGTATATAAGTATGTATTTAAATATGTTTATCCGTTGTCTAGCAACCATTTAACGAGTTTTATAACGAAGCTTCTCTTGGGCTAGATAATTGGGTTGGATTGGGTGCTGAGTCTAGAAATATTTATTTATTTATTTATTTGAAAAAATTTGCTAAAAATGTAATAAGTTGCCTAAAGTACCTTTGCACTTGGTGCGATGTCACAGCTGTGGTACAGTCAACAGCAAAGGTAACTGATGATTGGTCAAGTTTCAAATTATGAAATCAGTATGAAAATCAAAACTTTTTAAACGCATATCGAAAAACCTTCGAGTGTCTACTAGTACCTGCAGACTTTGACTGTAGTTATATAGAAAATACCGACTTACACTATCGCAACTTCATTTTGAAATCTAGTAAACATCATCTACTTTTGCTGTTGGCTGTACTTATAGTTTCCGTGTGAGGGCTTAAGTGTCGCTGCTGTTTTCGCGCGAATCAAGAACTTACTGGGAGAAACATATAATATTGCAGAAGTGACAGTGTTGCACTGGGGCCTTAGTTACCAACTTAATGCTCTAAGACCGGGGCGTATAATACCTAAGTACTATTTTTGCAATTTGCGGAAATGTTTTGGGGTATATTTTATTGGACAGCGTTATTCGTCACTTAACTGTGTAGTAGGTATGTCTTAATATGTATATATGTTGAAAACTTCATTTTAGCATTGTGGAAACAATGATAAAATTGAATTGTTTTTCCCATCTATTTACCGTATGAAAATATGTATTTAATTAATGGTTATTTGTATATAGCTGGGTATAGTCGCATTTAAAAACAGCTAAGGTCGGTGATGATGATGACTTGCAACGTTTAAATATATTTAATCAGTTACATTTAATTTGTTACTTTTATGTTAATATAAAAAATGCTAGCATAGCATAGCATGCTTAGCGATCAATAATCATCAATTTTAGCAATGATTTCATTTGAATGATGCATTGTCTTTACCCACGTTTGCGATGATAGTAAGTGTACCTATGTAAAACCATTTTAGGTTTGTAAAAATCCCTTTGTTGGGCGCAGGCACACTAGGCCTTGCCACTTGAATCGTGTTAAAGTCCCATCACCATTTGGCCTAGAGTAGTGGCCGAGTGGCTATGGTCACCCATCAGTGACCTGAAAATGCTAAAGTCACTAACACGAAAGTAGCCATTGCGCCAAAGAGCTGTAACGCTATTCTTTAAGCAAAACAGCGTCGAACGCGACGTTGAATTCGGTCATAATTTGCAAACAATTTTCAACCTACTTTTTAATAGTAATAAAGTCTACATTCGTTTGCAAGTTATGAGCGAGTTCAATGTCGAGGTCGACGCGGTTTTGCTTAGAGAATAGCACTGCTGAACAGAAAAAATGTAGAGCTTTTACGAGCTTTTATGAGTTAATTTACAAATAGTATGATAAGCCTTTTTACCGACTTTTAAAAAGGAGGAGGTTTTTATGTTCTACCTACTGTTCGTATTTTTTTTAATGTTTTTTATCGGTTTTCTATTTCTTAAGTAGGTATATAAAACACAAGTTTAAAAAAAATAACTCTTGAAAATGTATACTCGTACCTACAAAGGTACGAGTATACATTTTCAAGAGTTATTTTGAACACTGGACCTACCAAAATGACAAACCATAATTAATACTTTCTAGTTTACTCTATCTTCTCTTACACTTTAATTCGTACGTACACTAACTGTAAGTAATACAGTTAGATGTCAACACATACAAGATACAAGCCTTCGTATTGAGAACATCTTTTGTAATCACACACGAGAATGTGGTCAGAATTGGATTAATCTTGGCATCAGAGGAAAGTAGAACATGTTCTAGTGCTATAGGGTAAGTGGAGAGCTCTTTCAATCAATGAAACGTTATTCACTAGAATAATGTGTCGTGGTGGCATCAGTTATTGACACAGTAACTCAGTGTTTGAATACAGTGTTCGTCGCCAAAAAATAGCATTGAATTTCATTGAACATTTTACTGGATGACGCTAAGAACCGGTAGGATTAGCCAAAGTAACATTAAGAAAACGATAGCGAAGTTCGAAAAGAATGAAATGTATGGGATTGACATACGCCACGCTAAATCACGTGGTCAATCTTATGTCAATCCCATACATTTTATTCTTTTCGAATTTCGCTATCGTTTTCTTAATGTTACTTTGGCTACCGCCACTGGTGGCCTGTATTTGTTTGTTGCTAAAGTCATAAACCAGTTGCCTCCTTTGTTTAATCTATACTAATATTATAAAGCTGAAGAATTTGTTTGTTTGTTTGTTTGTTTGGTTGAACGCGCTAATCTCAAGAACTACTGGTTCGAATTGAAAAAATATGTTTGTATTGAATAGTTCATTTATTGAGGAAGACTATAGGCTATATTACATCACGCTATGACTAATAGAACGTGGGTGAAACCGCGGGGCACAGCTAGTACAAACAATAAAAGAAAAAAGTGTTGATAACGAAAACAAAAGTTAGTATGGCAATGAAGTAGCGCCTCCTGGCGACATAGATACGAGAAGAGTTACAATTTTGCCATACAATTTTTCGTTTTCGTAAACGTAATCGAATGAATACGGATACTAAACAAAACTCACACTAGGCAGGCACCCAGATATAGCCTTGCCTAAAGCGAGTTTTATACACTAGCGGCCGCTCGTGGTTTCACCCGCGTGGTTCCCGTTCCCGTGGGAATATCGGGATAAAAAGTATCCTATGTTTTAATCCAGGTTATAAACTATCTGTATGCCGAATTCCATCCAAATCTATCCATCCGTTGCAGCGTGAAGAAGCAACAAACAACACATACATACACACAAACT
This sequence comes from Eudonia lacustrata, assembly GCA_947562085.1. NCBI lineage: Eukaryota > Metazoa > Arthropoda > Insecta > Lepidoptera > Crambidae > Eudonia > Eudonia lacustrata. The sequence goes on along the minus strand of OX387322.1, from coordinate 8,803,731 downwards.
TTCGCATTTATAATATTAGTGTGATTAGTTAACTAAAACTTATTTTTGGCATTGAAGCTGCGTCTCCTGAGTGCCTAGTGCGAGTTTTATTTGCAACGATCACGTTAATGTAAACACTTGTATTTATAAATATGTATGGCATTAAGGTATAAAGTTTACAGTGCAAATTTTATTTGCTGGCCAATACGAAAAAGAGAATCGGAGTGAGTGCAAAATTAACTCATCTTGATTGTCATTGTCACCAGACGGCGCTGCGCTGTTTTGGTGCTTTGCTAAATAAAACGCGCAATAGGCACAAAGTCAAGTCAAAGAAACTTAGGTACCTACTTATTAATTCTATGCCAGCCAGCTACCCTACCGAAAGAAACCTCTACAAGGCCCCAAAATACGTATCACAGGTAGATAAAGGAATGGGACCGCCGCATACGAGACGTTTTATTGAAAACGAGTTTCGAAAGCGAGCATAGGGCGTTGAACCGGCGACGCGACAGCCGGCCTTACCGACTTTTGATGTTGAATTAAATTAGTTTGCACTTAGATTTGTCCCTTTTTTCGAGAGTTTCATGTTGGCCGCAGGTGGTCTTTACAGCGGCACCTGACTTTTAAGGGGGCGGCGAGAAACTTAAAGGGTTCCTCAAGCTATGTGAAACGAAACACCGTCAAAGGCTTTTTTAAGGGAATGGCATCACGCAATATCCCAGTCCACCTACTAGGCTCTCCGAGGGGTTCAGTTCGGATCGGAATATCGAACGTTGCGTCACACAACCCGTTTACCCAGTATACAATCAGTTTCTCCTCATTTCCTTCGTTCTTTAGAAATAGTGATACAATTAGTAAATTCTACACGTAATCGTGATTCCGTACATCCTGTGCGACCACTAGACTAGCAGATCTTTAAGAGCCACTTAAGATAATGCACTTTATTTACCTGTTACGATTCAAGATATTGTCGTGTGGCTACATCGATACGTACTGATTTTAAGCGTTTAAGCATTTGACGAAAAATAAAGGTATAGCTAAGATAGCCTGCTTATTTTAATAAAGAAAGAATTGTCTTAACAAGATTGTGCGATGTGGCCGTTTTATAGACCACCAGAAACTACTTGTATTATAGTTATGCCATTGCCCTTAAATACAGTCCATGAATCAATGGAACCATTGAGACCGTTTCAAATTCCATGACGTTGCACAAAACAATAAGTAAACGCTGATTTACTAACTACGCCAACTA